>CM053793.1:820406823-821606823 GCA_028749045.1 Cupressus sempervirens
CTTCTATTCTAATCAGGGTTTGGGTTGGAGAATACTCTTCTACACAAGAAAAGGATCCTTGTTCCAGTTTCTACCTTTTTGGAGCACTAGTTGTAGGTGGGCTCTCTAGCCTTGGCCTTCTATGAGGGGGAACCTGTTGTATATTCTAAACTACAATGTATCCTACCCTTTTTTGCAATGTGTACTGAACTAGAGCAACTATCATCATATTCCTATTCTTGCAAGGAGAAGATATTCCTAATATATCTTCAGGGAAGTATACTTGTGTAATACTTTTGGCTTTTGTTCTCTCCCTCAAAAGATCATAGAATCCCTCCAGATCAATGCCTTGCATGAGATTTTTCCATATTGTATTTATTCAAAAATAAATTGAGGTGTCTCCATCCCTTCCTTACAAAAACAAAATCATGTGCCAGAGTGACAACCAAGAAGAAAGTACCTTTATTTTTACCAATCATGTCTCTTTCTTCAATAGTTCTGATCTGCCACAACAATTCTACTATCCCTATTTTCAAAGGCACATGGAAAGGTACAATATGAGGTTTTCCCAAAAAACCATACACTCTAATCACTATAGAAACATTATATGGGATTATATCCCTCCAATTGTGACTAGCCAAGAGTCCTTTGCATGGTTTTTAGGTCTAATCAAATCTAACCATGGCTGTGGGATTCTAGGGCTATCCCCTCTCAAAAGAAATCTAAGCCTGGATGCAAAATATCTGTCAAATCTTACATAGCTAGCATTCCTAGCCTCCCAAATCATATTAACACTCCATAACTAGACTAGTTACTTTTCACCATCCTTTGTTAATTCCAGCTCCATTCCTTTAGAGAAAAAGGTAACTCCCTTAAAAAGACATATGTGCATGAGCAAGGAGTACTAGCAAAAGGATTTTTTTACCTTTCCTTGTGATATTCCTACCAAACCATTATGAATTTCTTCTACAAGAAAAGTGGAAAAGTCTAGAATACTATTCATTCCAAATTGTAATGTTTGAGCCATAATAAGAACAATAGAGCCCTAGATGTATTCCCCTTCATCTATCCCAAAGATTTGGTAGAGGGTAAAGTACAAAGCTTGAGCCCTAGGATTGAAGTATTTCCTTATCAGTGGCTCTAGGGTAGTGGGTGTGACCAAGGGTAGTGTACTAATTCTAGTAAAATGTTGTTGTAGAGGCCTTGCTCTTAGATACACTCTCTATTCATCATACCTTGCTTGAAGGTCATCCATGTCAATAAGCTTGTGTACAACATAGTTAGGGTCAAGGTTGAAAACCTCACTAATCAATTTAGGAGAAACCCTAAAGAGATTGCCACCAGCATAATTCTTCATAAACCTAGTAATATGATCATACTTTTTAGCCAGGTCAGCCAGTAGATCACTATCAAAGAAAACCCCAGGGAATACTAATTTTCCAATATCAAATTCCTAGAAACTACTCATAGGGCTATCTAGGTTTCTCTCAGCAAACCACTTTTTGAATAATTCTAATCCTCACACAAAAACTTGGGCATCTGTCAAGTAATTGGCTTTGTCATAGAAACCCTCAGCTACCACCAACCTAGGGTTCTTTTGCAATAAAATCACTACCTACTGTTATTTCATGTATAGATGGGGGGAATTTTGCAAGAAAAAAATCATGGACAAACCTCTTGAGATAATCAATATGACCAGAGAATTCCTTTCATGGAGGCATCTTTTGAAAAATTTAATTTCACACAACACTAATTTCTTGATTTTCAAAGATTGAAGATCACTTACCCACTGTGTTGTCCCTCTTTTTCTATAAAATTTTTCTATAATTCATTGAAAACATAGTATAATTTTGTGTCATACCTCTAAAAACCCTTGCAGTCTAATAAACTTTCATTATTGTATGATTCAATAATGAAAAATTTGTGAATTATACCAAGGTATTAAAATCACATGAATGAGCACTGAGTTATATTAACTTCATTAGCTATTACCTTCATGTTGTGCTCAAGTTTGAATTTAATCCATCGATCTCACAACATCAAACATGACCATGGTCAAGGTAGTCTTAGAAAATACGAGGTTTAAACATGGAAAATAAAAATAAAGTCATCTTTTTATGAAAAAGAAAAACTTAGGGTAAAAAGTATTCCCATGCTATTTTGAAAATGCTAACCCTTTTGAAAACTAGGGTACAAAATGAGGGCCTTAACTTATCATTTAGTAATTTGAACTAGGGTTTTGATTAAGGATCACCAAATCAGCAAAAAGGCCCTAGTTTTTTTATGGGGCAGCCATAAGGCAAATACAAAAGACCAAGAAAACGGTGGCTCTGTCTGAGGACATTGAATATACTAGATTGAAAATGAGGGCTCAAAATTTCTAGGAGAAGCAAACCACACACTAGAGTTTCCTTAAAAACTTGACAACTCTGAGAGAGTAACAACAATAGGGACAAAACTACACATAGGAAACTATATGAAGATCAAAGGATATACAAATGTATAGAAAACCTAAAACTACTATTCATGGATAAGACAAGTATTTCAGCAGAAATACCTCTTCAAGAATTGCTCATGAACTAGTAGTTCAAGAATATTTCCTGATAAATTGTTTAGTAAATAAAAATCTTCTCCCTGTGAAGCTTCAATTGGATAGGGACCCAACCATATAGGGTCAAATTTGCCATGTTTTCCTTTTTCTTCAATTCTTGCATTCCACATAAGGATGAAATCTTTAGATTCAAACTTCTTACTCACTGTTCTTTTATCATATAATGTCTTGACCTATAGTTGCAATTTTTGGTTTCTGAGAGATTCTTCTCTCCTAGTTTCTGCTAGTCCTACAAGCTCATCCAACCTTTCTTGCATATGATTAGTAATATCTTCATCATACAACTAGATGTAATTATAAAGTCCTACTAGGTTATTTTGAGGCATCCTTCCTAAATCCTATACACAATATCAAAGGGTTCTACTCCTATTGCCTTCTTTAGAGTCACCCTATCACCACATATTGCTAATTGTAACTTAAAATCCTAGGCTTTCTTATTATCATCCAGTGTCCTTTTTATTATTTTCAACAAACTCTTATTTGTGGACTTAGCTTGTTCATTCGCTTGTGGATGATAAGGGGAAGAAGTTAATCTTGTAATTCCATATTTGTCACAAAATTTTATGAATTTCTTAGACCTAAGACACATTTCATTGTCTATTAAATTCTTTGAGGACAACCAAACCTTGATATAATGTTATTTGTCAAAAATTTGTTAACAACCTTACTAGTTACATTTCTTGTAGGGATTTCCTCCACCCACTTTGTAAAGTAATCAGTAGAAACTAATATCCAGGAATAGCCAATACTAGACCTAGGAGAAGTCTCACCTATAAAATCCATTCCCTATTGTTGGAATGGTGCTTGGATTTCCACTAGTTTCAAAAGAGTATTTTAACTTACCTGCAAATCTTTGGTAGGTATCACATTTTCTAATTATTACCTGAGCATCCTTAAAAAGAGATGGCCACCAAAATCTAGCTCTCACCACCTTGTGTGTAGTGGTCTTGGCCATGTAATGTCCTCCATAGACTCCAAAATGCATTTCCTTTAATATTTCTCGTGATCTTTCCTAATCAACACATTTTAGTAGCACTCCCTTAAAGTTCCTCCACCATAAATTATTCTGAACAATAATATATTTGATGGCTTAAAGCTTGGTACTTCTTTTTTAATTCTCATTCAAATGGGGAGGGGCTTCCATATGTTGCAGATAATGAATGACATCCATATCACATAAGTCTGATTTCAAGTCATTTGTCATTGTATTAATCTAATTAGCATCTAGGTTAGTTTGAGCCATAAGCTTAGATAATCCTTGACCTCTTACCAATTTTGTAATGTAAATTTCAATGTTGAACTCTTGGATCCTATTGATCTACTTACATCTCCTACCTAAGACCTCCTTCTAAGAAAATATGTGCTTGATAGTTGCACTAGGTACAAATGCAATGATAGTGGCTTCTACCAAATAACACTTAAAATCCTTAATAACCTTAACCAAAGCATAAGCTTGCTTCTTATTTATCTCATATTTTAGTTCAACAGGTTGCAATGATTTACTAAAGAAGGCAATAGGTTGTTCATACCATTCCTCATTCCTCTATAACAAAACTATAGGTACAGTATGGAAAGATGAAAAATAAAATATGTGAATAGGTTTTGTGTAATCAGGAGTCCTAAGGGTTGGAACATTTTTTATGGTAGTCTTAATGTCCTGAAATGCTTGTGAAGGTTCACCATCCAAGTTAATAATAGATCCTTTCTTAAGCATTTTTGAAATAGGCCTACTAATCTCAACAAAATTTGTAACAAGTCTCCTTAGGAAGTTTACTTGCCCAAAGAAAGATTGTATCTCTTTTACATTTTTTGGCCTAAGCACCTTATCAATAGCTGCCACCCTTTCAAGATCTATTTTCACTCCATCCTTTGATACTATATGTCCCAATAGTTTTCCTTTAGTTACCCCAAATTTACATTTCTTAGGGTTTATAGATACCCCATATTCCAAAGCTTTGATAAAAATCTTCTCCAAATGTCCACAATGGTCTTCAGCCCTTTTGGAATAAGCTATAAGGTCATCTTGGTATACAACCATAAGCTCATTGATGTACTCATGGAAAGATACATCCATAGCCCTTTGAAAAGTGGCACCAACGTTAATCAATCCAAATGGCATTCTCATGTATACATAAGTTCCCCATGTGGTTGTAAATGTTGTCTTAAATTGCTCTTCTTCTTTCACCAGGACTCGATTATACCCTGAGAACCCATTCATCATGGAAAAAAGTTTAGTACTAGTTACTTGCTGCAACATAGCTTCCATGTTTGGCAACCCATAATTATCTTATAACAATGTTTAGATTTCTAAAATCCACACATAGTCTAATGTCTCCATTCTTTTTGCTAACATGTACTAGATTTGAGACCCAAGTGGAATGTATAATAGGTTTAATTATCCCTCCATCTCTTAATTTCATCAATTCTTCTTGCATTTTGGGTACTAAGGTGGGATTTTCTAGTCTCTTCTTCTACCTAAAAGGTTTCACATTTTCTTTCAGTGGTACAAAATGTTGGAAAAGGTCTTCCCTATAGACCTTGAGATCCTCATATGACAATGCAAAAACATGTCTATATTTTCTCAATAGGTTAATCAAAGGCTTTCTAATTTTAGCTGATAAATTCCAACCAATATAAACTTTCTTGGGGGCTTCATTATTTCCAAGGTTTATTTCTTTTAGCTCTTGAGGTTAATAATCTATAGCCCCAGGTCTTACCCTATCTTGGTTGTAAAAATTGTTCTCTAAAAAAACTAGATGCTTAGGTATCTTATTAGTCTTTAATTGTATGACCTCTTGACCAAAAATTGTTTCCTTACCATCTATAGTTTCAACCAAATCACTACAGTCATATTTTTGACCATGGTGTTTATCTTCATTCAACAAGAAATTTAAAATGTCTTTGTCATCTTCAAATACTTACCAATATTCAATATTGTCAGGTATTGAGGGTCTATTCTGGACCTCAATCTATGAAATTTCTACAAATGATATATCATGTGGTTTAATTGCTACATTTTCTAATAGGTCAG
Organism: Cupressus sempervirens; assembly: GCA_028749045.1. Taxonomy (NCBI): domain Eukaryota; kingdom Viridiplantae; phylum Streptophyta; class Pinopsida; order Cupressales; family Cupressaceae; genus Cupressus; species Cupressus sempervirens. Next base: position 820,412,445 of record CM053793.1, read on the forward strand.
CCATCTTATTCTAAGTTCTGTCTCTTCATAAAATACCAAGTGCATCAAAGAACTTTATCTGATCCTAGACAATATTTCTATACTATTTCAATATTTTATTTTTAGAGGCATATGTTTCCCTTATCTATGAGATAACCAATTCAAAATCCCCTATAGCATGCAACTTTTTAATTCCATGGTGGATAGTAACTTTCAATCCTAATAGCAGAGCTTCATATTCAGCTATATTGTTGGTGTTGAGAAACATGTGTCTCAACCTTGCAATCTTTTCTTGGAAAATTCTAGAATTAGTTTGTGGGAGTTTTCCACTTGTTTATGCATTGGAAAGTGGTTAGTGAGTTGTTAAATGAGTCTTGTCCTTAGTAGAATATAGGTAGGCTATTTTTAGAGCCTTGATGACTCATTTTGTGACTTTTATAGGGGTCTAGACTAAGAGACAAAATTGTGCACGAGATTACTATTTTTAACCTGGTTGTTGTCAAAAATGCGTAACATGTGGCATGGTAGTTTTGCTCATGGTTTTGTAAAACCATAAGTGGTTTCTAGGTTGTAAAATCATTATAAAAGGAGGGCTTGGGGAGGTGTTTGTGTAATTGAGTTTAGTTTGCAAGACTGGTGCTAGAAGGAGTCTCTCCAAGTTTGAGTTGTGGTGATGCACTCCTGTAAGAACTTGTATTTCAAGTGTATTGTAAGCATCTTGGTTTGATAATACATTGTACAAGTTTTGGAGGGTGGGGTTTTTCTCCTAGAAGGGTTTCCCCATAGTAATCACTGTGTTGTGTGTTCTTTGTTATTTTGATTATGTTATTATGCATTTCTTGAGATCTTTGCAATAGTTACTTTGATTTGCATAATCATCCTCTCAAAGATTAGGGTAGGAAGCAATTCCATGCACCTTTGCTTCCTTATAAGTGGTATCAGAGCCTGGCCAGTTTTGGTTCTATTTGTTGGGTACAGGGTTTTTAGAGCTAATCAAGGTTTGAGTGGGAGCTTGTGCAGAGCATTTCATTTCTATGTTGCAAGATTGAAAAGATTGAAAGCATGTTAGAAAGAATTGATGTTGAAAAGTTTTTTGGCACAAACTTTGAGATGTGGAAGCTGAAGATGGAAGATCTATTGACTGATTAGGATCTATGGGATGCGATTGATGAGAACAAGCCGAGGCCCATAGATCTGACATTAGCTACACAATATGATGTGAATGATAGAAAAGCTAAAGGTCTCATCAGATTGTGTCTTGCAGACTCAATTATGATTAAAGTCCATGAAGAACCTACCGCAAAGAAGCTTTGGAAAAAGCTTAGTGAGATCTATCAAGCGAAATCACTTGTGAATAAGATTTTCTTGAGGAAGAAGTTGTATTCCTTGAGAATGGAAGAAGGTGGACAAATTTCTGAGCATCTGGAAAGGTTTAATATGTTGGTGACTCAGTTGACCTCAGTAGGGATGCCAATGGATGAAGAAGAAAGGTGTCAAATCTTGTTATGTTTATTTCCAGACTCATGGGATGGTCTTGTGATGGCTATAGGGAGCACTTCAGTTGTCTTGAAGATGGAGGATGTTGTTGGTTCTCTACTTTCTGAGGAGATGAGAAGGAAGGTCTCTCTGAATGCCCAAGAGGCTTTGAGTGTTTGTAGAAGACCAAAAGAAAGAGGTAAGAATGAAAAGAAACATGGCCATTCTAAGTCCAAAAATAAGGAGAGATCGAAATCCCCTAGTAAGTCCAAGGCAATTTGCTGGAATTGCGGCAAACTTGGACACTTTTGAAAGGACTGCAAAGAGGAGAAGAAAAAGAAGAAGAAGAAGAAGCAAGATTCTAATTCTGAGTCTGAGAAGGAAGATGGAGATGCTTTCATTGTAGCCTTGGCCACTCATGCAAGTGAAAATGCATGGTTAATAGATTCAGGTGCATCTTTCCACATGACTCCTAATAGGAACTGGTTTAGTAAGTATGAAAATTTTGATGGTGGTAAGGTGTACTTGGGTGATAATTCAATACTTGATATTGTTGGTTGTGGAAGTATTCGTGTGAAATTTTTTGATGGTAGAATTAGAAGATTTGATGGTGTCTTGCATATCCCTGGACTAGCAAGGAATTTGTTATCTGTTAGTGAGCTAATAGATACGGGTGTGCATGTACAATTTTTTGAAGTAGGTGTAAAAATGGTGAGAGGCGCTATGGTAATAGCAAGAGGAAGTATATTGGGTACATTGTACCAAATTGATGCATGCATAGTCAAGTGCAATAGTACTTTTGATAAGATTGTGAAAAAGACTACTCAGTTGGAGAAGGAGAGAGTTTCTCTTTCAAAAGATGGTCATGGTTTTTGGGTACCCAAGGGTGCTCTGTCTATCGAATCAAAGTTGCCTGCAGAGAAGACTATGTTATGGCACCATAGACTTGGCCACATAGGTGAGAAGGGTCTATGGACCTTGAAAAACAAGAACCTTGTTGATGGGTTGAATGACTGCAATCTTGAATTTGATTTTTGTGAGCATTGTATCTATGGTAAACAAAACCGCATTCAGTTTTACTCGAGTTCTCATAAGTCTTCATGTATTTTGGATCTAATTCATTCAGATGTATTTGGTCTAGTTGATGTTCCTTCTATTGGTAGATAAGTTTATTATGTTTCTTTCATTGATGATTTTAGTAGAAGAACATGGGTTTATTTCCTTAGGAGTAAAGCTGAAGTTTTTAGTCATTTCAAAGAATTTAAAGCAATGGTTGAATTGCAGACTGGAAAGAAAATAAAATGCTCAAGAACTAATAATGGTGGTGAATTTTGCTCCAATATTTTTGACACATTTTGTAAATATTGTGGTATTAAAAGAGAGAAGAAAACTCCGTATTCTCCACAGCAAAATGGAGTTGTAGAAAGAATGAGCAGGACCTTGATGGAGAAGGCTAGGAGTATGCTAAGTGATGCTGGACTAGAACAAAATTTTTGGGCTGAAGCTGTAGCCACTGCTTGCTACTTGATAAACAGGTCTCCTACATTAGCTCTTGTTGATAAGACACCAATGGAAGCATGGTCGGGCCACAAGCCTTCACTTAGACATCTGAGAGTGTTTGGTTGTGAGGCATATGCTCATGTGCCAAAGGAGAAGCGAACAAAATTGGACAACAAAGCTGTCGAATGTATCTTCATTGGATATAGTTATGGTGTGAAAGGATACAAGCTTTGGGATCCTATTGCACAAAAGGTATTTTATTCCAGAAGTGTTATTTTTAGAGAAACTAAGCCTTCTTCTGTTACAGTAAAGCCAGAACAAATTAAAGAAAAGAAAGAAGTGATTCAACTTCCTGCTACACCTGAGAAAGTTGAATCAAGGCCCTTAGAAAGACAAGATGTTGAAGAGAGCTCTACAAGTTTTGAATCATCAGAGGAAGATGGAGAACCTAATCATGAACCTGAACCTCCTAAACCTAAACCAGATCTTGTTAGAAGATCTACTAGACAAAGGAAACCACCTGAAAGGTATGGGTATTCTCCTGATAATTGGAGGTGCATATTTGGATTGAATGCTAACATTGATGAACCAAGATCTGTAGAAGAGGCTCTTGGTATGACTGATTCAGAGTCCTAGAAAATAGCCATGGATGAAGAAATGGCAGCTCTTAAGAGGAATTGATCATGGGACCTTGTATCATTGCCTGAAGGACGGAAGCCTGTTGGTTGTAAATGGGTGTTCAAAGAGAAGATGGGTTCAGATGGAAGCATTGAGAAGTATAAAGCACGTTTGGTTGCAAAAGGTTACTCTCAGGTTGAGGGAGTAGATTGTGGTGAGATTTTTTCTCTAGTAGCCAAAATGACATCCATTAGATTTTTGCTTTCTATTGCAATAGCTTACGACCTAGAGATCAAGCAAATGGATGTGAAAACTACTTTCCTTCATGGAGATATGGAGGAAGAAATTTACATGTCACAGCTAGAGCACTATGTGGTGAAAGGTAAAAGTCATTTGGTCTGTAAATTGAAGAAATCCTTGTATCATTTAAAACAGAGTCCTAGGATGTGGTACCAGAAGTTTGATACATATGTGTTGAGTTTGGGATTTGTGCGATCTAAATTTGATCATTGTATATATTTCAAATTTGATGGTGATGGTTTTTTGGTTATTGCCTTGTATGTTGATGACATGTTGTTTATTGGCAAAGGAAAAGGTTTGATTGTAGAGTTAAAATCTCAACTCTCAATAAAGTTTGAAATGAAAGATCTTGGTGCAGCTAGGCACATTTTGGGAATGGAGATTATAAGAGATAGACGGAACAAAAATCTTTGGCTAGGCCAAAGTAAGTATGTTGGTACTATTTTGAAAAGATTCAATATGCAGGATTCAAGACCATTGAGTGTTCCAGTTACTATGGGAACAAAACCTTCTAGCTCACAGTGTCCTACATCCCCATTGGAGATGGAAGAGATGAGTCGAGTACCATATCAAAGTGTTGTTGGAAGTTTGATGTATGCTATGGTTTGTACAAAACCAGACATTGCCCAAGCAGTGGGAGTACTTTCCTGTTATATGTCTAATCCAGGAAGAACACATTGGGATGGAGTAAAAAGAGTTTTGAGATACTTGTGGGGTACCTCAGAGTACTCAATATGTTTTCATGGAACAGTAAGTGAGCATTCCTTGGATATTTGAGGCTATGTGGATTCAGACTGGGCTGGTGATGTTGATAGAAGAAGATCCACCAGTGCATATGTGTTTACATTATTTGGTGGTGCAATCAATTGGATGAGTAAACGACAGGCTGTGGTCGCTTTGTCCACTACTGAGGTAGAGTATATGGCAGCTACTCATGCTTGCAAAGAAGCCATCTGGCTAAAGAGATTATGTTTAGATATAGAGTTCAAACAGGGTGCAGTGACAATTTATAGTGACAGCCAGAGTGCAATTTGCCTAGTAAAGAACCCAACTTTTAATGCGAGGACTAAGCACATTGATGTACAAAATCATTTTGTGAGAGATATGGTCGAGGATGGCAAGGTGAAGCTGGAAAAGGTAGAGACTTTGGCGAATGTTGCTGATGCATTAACTAAGCCTGTGAGCACAGAGAAATTCAGATGGTGTTCAGAGTCTATGGGCCTCTCGGCCCCTAGCAATTAAGTCCATGATATTTCAGATCCCCTGACTCTTGCAAGGTGTTTGAAAAGTGGGAGAATGTTGAGAAACATGTGTCTCAACCTTGCAATCTTTTCTTGGAAAATTCTAGAATTAGTTTGTGGGAGTTTTTCACTTGTTTATGCATTGGAAAGTGGTTAGTGAGTTGTTAAATGAGTCTTGTCCTTAGTAAAATATAGGTAGGCTATTTTTAGAGCCTTGATGACTCATTTTGTGACTTTTATGGGGGTCTAGACTAAGAGAAAAAATTATGGACGGGATTACTATTTTTAACCTGGTTGTTGTCAAAAATGGGTAACATGTGGCATGGTAGTTTTGCTCATGGTTTTGTAAAACCATAAGTGGTTTTTAGGTTGTAAAATCACTATAAAAGGAGGGCTTGGGGAGGTGTTTGTGTAATTGAGTTTAGTTTGCAAGACTGGTGCTAGAAGGAGTCTCTCCAAGTTCGAGTTGTGGTGATGCACTCCTGTAAGAACTTGCATTGCAAGTGTATTGTAATCATCTTGGTTTGATAATACATTGTGCGAGTTTTAGAGGGTGGGGTTTTTCTCCCAAAAGGGTTTCCCCACGGTAATCACTGTGTTGTGTGTTCTTTGTTATTTTGATTATGTTATTATGCATTTCTTGAGATCTTTGCAATAGTTACTTTGATTTGCATAATCTTCCTCTCAAAGATTAGCGTAGGAAGCAATTTCGCGCACCTTTGCTTCCTTACAGTTGGTGCATGAAAAATTTAGGGTGAAGGAGTATCTAAAAGTATTCTTTTTAGGAGAAATGAAAACCACCCCTAACCCCAAACCTTCCTTAGAGCTGGCCCCATCAAAATGCATGGTCCATAATACTAGTGAATCCATAAAACACTCAAATTCATGCAAAATCATAGCAGGCAACTTCTCAACTTCTTGGATAATTAACCTAGCTCTGAATGCATTCACACTAATGTCTAAGAAACAAGTAGAATCTTTGTTAATTTCTTCCCCGAAGATATGAATAACCCTTGGTTCTCGATATACTTTAACAAACTTATCTCCTATGTGAGATGTTGCATAGGTTAGGTCACATTGTAGGCTACCTCCCATAGCAACACTCCATTTAAAAGAGAGCAACATTCCATAATGTGGAGGAATATCAACTACAAGGACTGACATAGTCAATTCTACCTTACGGTATGCAACTATCTTAAATGGTAAATTCTCAATAGTACCTATAATTAGAACTTCTCTAGCATCCAAACCTCTACATCTGCCTTTCTTAGTGTGTACTTTCTACCCTAGGGCTTCCATTACTTTGAAGGGCATGATGGTGTTAGAGGATCTTGAATCTATCCTATAACTTTTTCAGGGTTTTTCCCTTTATAATTAGACTAAGAAAGAAGAGGTCAATATCTTCTATATATGCTACTAATGAATCATCCAAGAACATTTGGGGAATTTGAGATATAATACCACTATCTTCTACTACCAATGGGGTTTGCTGAATGACATTTTGTTCTACAATATTGTCATTATTTCCTATCCCTCCCAAGCATGACAAGGTTTTTCTTTTATGCACTTCAATTCTAAATAGTTCAAATAAAGGTAACTTTACTATTATTTGGGAAAGCATAGATATCATATCAATAGGTTTAGATACAGTGGGTTTCACAAGAATACCTAGAGTTGAAACCTTTTGAACAATAGGCACTATTATTTTCTTGACAGTGTCAGATCTTGATTTCTTTTCTTTTACAATTTCTTTTTCTATCTCATTTTTTTGGAATTGAACACATCTTGGTTTTGATATCTTTAACTTTAGCTATCTCTACATTAGCCTTCTTGTTTTCATCTTTCATCTTATGTGTAATATCCTTCATGAATATACCAGAAGGCTTCCCAACATCATTATTAACTATTCAATTTCTCAAATTGTAATTGCTATGCACTTGGAAAATCATCTCTGCAGTGATCCTATCAATCTCCTCTTTAGAGAGCATTCTCAAGTTTCCATGGCCAACTTCAGAAGATGTAACACATACCTGATCTTCATCAAAACCTTCATCATCTAAGAACACTTGTTGATGATGTAACTAATAGGAAACTCTCTTATTTACAAGATCACTTTTAGTTTCTTCCAAATTAGAATCCATACAATTGTCACACATGCTAACCATATTACAACTTACATCATTGTGGATTTTTTCTTCTTCTCCTCCTCATTTTGTGCATTTTGACCTGAAGCAAATGATTAAGCAACTACACAATAATCTAAAGAGTGAGGTGATTGACATATGATGCACCACGGTACATCATCATTCATATTAACAGAGCTTTTTCAGAGGATCTGGTGTACCCTTATCTTTTACATTTTGGTCTTGGTTAGGAATTGGTTTACCATCCTTCCATTGAGTGGTATAAGGATAGTTTTGCATTTGGGTTGTCTTTTGAAATTTTTGTTTTTCACTAGGGCTTTCTCACCAATATTAGGCTTATGTGTATTGAAAGTGTAGACACCTAAAAATCCTTTAAAAAAAAAAGTGTTTTTATTTTTTGAAAAAATACCTGATGACATCATCATTTATTAATTAATTAATTAATTAATTAATTAATTTTTATGCCATTAAATCCCTTTATCTTAATTAAAAATATTTAATTAAGGAATCTCTCCCAAAAATGTTTAAATCTTATTTAAACATTATTTCCTTATTTATTAATTATTTAATTAATAAATTGACCAAAAATCCTAAAATAAATAAAAAATTTATTTTTTGCCCAAAACTTGGCCAATTTCCTTAAGACCACTAACCTCTTCCAAAATCTTTTAATCCTTCTTTAATTTTGATTAAAGGCTAATACCATCATTTCCTACCCCTAATCCCAACTCAAAATATTTAATTAAGATTAATCATTAATCCTCATGTTTATTAAAAAAGTTTTAATAAATATCTCCTCAACCCAAACCCTTGAAATAAATAAAACTTTATTTATTTCCTAAAAATCTAATTTATCCTCATCCTAAGAAGTTCTAGACTCTTCTAGAAAGTCTTCATCCTCATCCTAAGAAATTCTAGACTATTCTAGAAAGTCTTTATCCTCATCCAAAGTCTAGACTCTTCTAGAAGATGTCTTTAAACCTAATCCTAATCCCCTCCTAACCTTGTCACATTCCCTAAACATGGGTTAAAACTTACTAACCCAAGCTAAAGTTAACAAATATCTCCTCCTTCACCCACCCTCATTAAATGCCATCCACTTGCCTATCCCTAAGCTAATCCTAAACCATCCTAATCCATCCTCTAATCATTTGCACAATCCTAAGCAAGCTTAAAACCCTCCTAATCAAGCCCAAGTCGAAATTTCTCTCATCACCCTCAAAATATCTCAACCATAAAACTTTATGAAGTCCACTAGGTCATAAATGACTCTTACAAGCCCTTTTATTGCTCTTACAAGTCATTATGAGGGTCTTTATGAAGATTTTATCCCTTGAGCCTCCTTTGTTGACTCATCCTTCCCCTTTCCTCCATCCTCTCACCATGTGACATGTGTCACTCTTTGATTGGCTATAAGGAAGCACAATCCATCTGCTCTCTTCTCATGCAATCTGAGCCCTCCATGAGCTTTTTCCCATCCTTGCATCTTAGCCCTCAATCCCTCAAGCCTCTTGCCTATAAATTGGATCCTTCCCCTTTGCAAAATAACACAATCCATGAAGTAAAGTTATAATGCTATTTTGAGAGCCAAATCCATACTAAAGCCATCTATCCACACCAAAAATCCACAATCATCCATTGAAGCCTTTGGAAGCATATTGAGAATACATCCTATCCATTTAGATAAAGCTACTCAACAAGAGAGCTTCTTATTGAGAGAGTCCATTAATGGCTCATATTCTCAATTGAGAGCTCATCTTAGTCTATCTTGAAGTTTATGAATTTTGTTTAGTTTGTAGAAGCTTTATTTAAATTTGGGTTCTATTAGCATACTAACATTGCTCATATACAGAAAGTAGTTGGGTTCATCTTTTTCAACAAGTCCAATGCCTGACCTATTGTGGGTTCTTCAAGTTTCTTACCTATGGGAGTTTTATCAACTTCCTTCTTATTGTTGTTCTTGGGACTGAACAACTTTGGGTCTTCTCTCCTACCAAGCTTGCTAGATGCTTTCCTATTATTTTTAATATTTACTGCAATCTTATAAGCATCTCTCAAAGTTTTAGGATCTTTATCCCTCAACTAGTAAGCCATCTTGCTATCAAAAGCATTAGAAAAGGTTGTAAGACAAACATCCTTATTCAATCTTATAACCTGGAACAATTTGTACATCCCCCTTTGGAATCTCACATTGAAATAAAATGTAGACTCATTAGGGTTCTTCTTGATGTTATTCAAATTATTCAACATAAACCCAACATTAGTATTATCTCCATATTGTTCTTTAAACAATTTTTCCAAATCACTCCATGAACTAATCCTATCATCAGGTAATCTTCTAAACCAATCATTTCCATCTTAAGTTAGTGAATGAATAAATAACTTCATCACCACATCCTCATGTTCAACTTCAAATTCATTTAGCATATTTAGGAAAATTCTTAAGTGCTCTTCACCAATAACAACATTATTTCCATAGAACTTGACAACTTTGTCTATTAAATCAAAATATATAGGGTATGGAGAACCAAGAATTCCTACAAATGATATTTATCTATATTTTTCCATGTAGATGAGCTTCTTCTAAAAATCAACAACATTTGAGGTGCTTGCTACATTGGCTTGGTTGAGAACAACACTTTGAGATTGTTAAGGTTGGACAACAGGGACTTGAGTACTAATGGTGAATGATGAGGTAGGGGAAGATTAAGATATTTCATAATATTAAATTACTAGTCCACAAGCAAGTACAAAAGGTGCAACTAGGGTAGACAATTTTGGCCATGAACCCAATGTAGAATTAGACTTTATGAACTGAATTTTTCTTCTAGTTTCTATAGCCTGGGCTTCATTCTCAACCTTTTCGAGTTCCTTTGCAAGATCTTCTTTCTCTTTCCTAGCCTTCTCTAGATCTAGATCTAACTTCAACATAGGGAGGTTTACAAATTTACTTACTGCTACTTGAGGCTCATTTATTTGGATTCCTATAGCTTTGCCTTTTCCTTTATCAGTCTATTTGATAGTAGGTTCTACCTAGTTATTTTGGATAGGCTTGTAGGGTTGAACTTGGTAAATAACACATTCTTGTCTTTGGCTTAGAAGCTTTTCTTATTCTTGAACTTTGGTTCTCAAACTATCTACATCTCCAAAGACATCGGCATGAAGGATTGAAATTATTTCTTCTAACTTCTTGTTTTTTTCTTTTAAGGCAACCATCCTTCTAAGGAAATTATCTCTTTCAAAAATGGCATCTAAGGTGGCTTGCTCTCTTTCCTTTTCTAGATGAGCATGCTTAGCTTTTTCTTGAACAACCCATTTCTTCAAAACTCCTATCTATCATCATACTTGTTTAGGATCTACAAACATGGCTTCTGAATCAATGGGATCATCCAAATCTATAAGATTAGTTTCCATGTATAGGACTACTCTAGGAATAAAAGGATCTTCAAATGCACTCCTGAATCTTAGCCTATGATTCATCTTGGCTATCATGTCTTCCCCACTAGTGACATATTATTGTCCTAATAGATTCTTTCATCTGGTAATGGGGTACTAAATATTCCTCCTAAGAGTCTTATGGTTTCTAATTCAAAGCTAAGTGAAGAAGACTCTCTCCTTACCACTGGTTGGTATTGCGAATTAATTGATACACTACCTCTTGGTTTCTAAGTGGGTTTTGGGTCTACCCTTTTCTTATTTAGGTTCTTCCTAACACCTTGAGGTAAGTCAGTGTACATTGGTATATCAGGATTGGCTCTTGTGTAAGCTCTTGTATTTTTCCTTTTGTCATCCATATTACTATTTATCAAATAAGTAGTAGCTCCGAAACCTTAACTGAGTTGCCACCCTATTATAGGGAAAAAATATTACAGTAAAAGGGGCTTTGACTTCAAAGTTGAAAATATAAGAAAATATGACAATACTTTGCAATAATAAGGGACCAATCATATAAAAACATGATTGTAACTCTACCTTGATAGATTAGACACTTTCTAAAGATTGTGTGAATCATTGTACACCTGTGGCACTAGGGTTGTTTCTCCCCTTTTTTCTTTTAAATTCTTAAGGTTTGTCACTACAACAGGCCTACTATAATAATAAGTAGTACAACACAATGATCTGACACACATGTACACAGCAAGACCAAAGCATTTTCCATACTTTTTACAAAGGCATGAGTGTTAAACAAATCCCCAGTAGAGTCACCATTTTGTTGCTATTTTTCAACTACTGAACAACAAAAGCTCAATACCAAAATAATAATACTCACAAATCTAGGAACTAGCTACTTCCCATTAACAATTATGTATGCATATTATTTGGATCCAACTTCAACAAAACCAAGACTGGTTTTCTACTCTCTAGGCTCTATAGAACCAAGTTGGGTATACCTAGGGGATTATTCAAATGAATGTTGTTGTATGAGAATCATTTTAATTTCATTCTAATTCTCATATCCTATCTCTAACATATACATAGTTTATCCTTTCCTTGACATTTTTAGATGATATACATCCCTTATAAGCATAACTGGTCATAGTTCTCCTTAGATTTACAAATATTTTTGAAAATAGTAGCTATCTAAGAGTCAAAAATCAGATGTAAACAAGTGTTGACCCTCTTTGAAACTCTTCAAATGGTAAAATAAAATTGATTTTGATTTTAGAATTGGTTCTTATTCAAGATCTCTCTATCTGCAGACTAGATTAACTAGATCAATGCTTCATCCATTGGGATTTAGAGTCTACTTCAATTTATAGATCTAATTGATTGTATTACAACCAATACTATCAGCAATTCTTACTAGAATTCATTCTTATAGACATCCTTCCTATTAACTTAGCAACCCTATCGAATTCATTAGAGAATTCACTTAATCCATTGAATCAATAGCAATAATGAATTGACATACAATCTAATTGAATTGCATTCAATTGGACAAGCTTTTCTCACACAACATCAGAATGACCAGGTAATAACAATGGAGAATAAATTAAGCAAGAACAGATATGGGGACAACTCAACTTTGTATTAATCTTCTTTGAAAATTGTATACAATTGTAATTAAACTCGGGATGACTCTAGAAAAAACATTAGACCCCTATAACATCAATATATTCCCAAGTATTTGTAGAGAAAATACATCATAAGTTTTACACTAATAAACTAGACCAAATCATATTCAGTATTGACCAAAATTATCAATGAAATTAGACCCTTCTCCTTGGAATCTCACTTAAATTGAGTGAGATGGAACGAGCTTCAAGCATAAAGAACTAACAGATGTCAACTTAGACAAAAGATATTTATATTTTTTAAACAATCACAAAAGAATAGAATTTTGTGTAATAGAAAATATTTTACATCAAAATATTCCTTTTAGGTAGGCTACTTTTCTATCATACATCAAAATTGTTAAATCAATGATTTTTTCTCATGTTATTTTCATTCTTCAGAGTATGTGGCTATTAGGCTTGAGAGTGATGTGTCATGTTCTGTTATCTACAAGCTCACCTCAACTTAGGCATTTTCATTTTCTTCATCATGGATTTTTAAAGTAATAGTTACATCTACATCTTCCTCTACCCCATCATTTTTTTCCATCTATTCTACAGACATAAATTTATCTTTCCACTCGTTGAAAGTAGTAACATTAGGCCAATCAAAGTTTAGGATTTCCCTCTAAACTTTTATTACAAAATTTCCAACTGCTTCTATTTCAATGAGGTCCTTCCTAATAATATTGTAAAATAATTATACTTTGAACAGCTCTTTATTGGTCATTGCCCATAGTATATGCTCCTTTTCATTTACAACATTATTCATTCTTTGGCACAATATTTCATCTAATTCCTTTTTCCATTCTTCCTTTTCTTTTATTTTATCAACCCTTTTAAGAGCACTAGGAAAAAGGTCAAACTTTTCAACAATGTACTTGGAGAGGGAAATTATTATTCTCTTTTGAATAGAAACTTGTTATTATCAAAATCCTCCAGCCTATTAAGTAGATCAAAAATCTTTTCTATTTGGTGACATGGTAACTAGATGATAGATATGCACATAGTAGTAATATCATTATTTATTTCAATCCACTTTTGTACAATGGGTCTCAATTTATCTTCATCTCCATTTATTTCATCCCATATAGCTACAATTCTTCCCAACTGATCATAAAAATGTTTCCCTCTCAATTCTGTCTACCAAGTACATAATAGCTTGCCTAAGTTTTTCTTCACATTGATTATTCAATTCTATATGCATTTCCTATAATTTGTCTCTTTCCTATTCAAATTCCTCTACATTATAGAACTCAGGCCTCTTTGGGGTATTTGGTATTTCAACAATAGGAGTTTACTTAAATGGCTCAATTGGTGGCTGAGGATACACAATTCTTGGTTTGCTGGATTCTCCCATCTTTCTCTTCCCAAGTTTCTTATCCATTTGAGATGTTTTATTTTCTAGTAATTGTATGTATTTTCCCCTTTCCTCATAAGCCTTTAGTACTTTTTCAAATTTGCATTGAGTTCTAAGAATCTACCTTGTTCTTTTCCAGACACTGCATTCCCAAACTCTAGTATTTCTTTAGCCATTCTAGTGTTTTGTTGACTTTCCACTTCATCAACCCTATATACTGTGAGAGTACTAGTATATTCTACACTAGAAATTTCTTGGATTCTAGTCTTATCTCTTTTTTTAATTGACCAAATTCCAAGGGCTTGATGATCATTATTGAATTTGATTCCCCTATGTGCTTGTAATATTTCTTCCTCTGTCTTATACTGCACATTTTTCTCCTTTCTAATTGAATAAAAAATCATAGCATTAGCTATGTCCCACTTAATAAAAATTAGAACTCCTAAATCCCTAACTAATTGCCTCCTGGCCTCAGGTGTTAATTGGGAAAAATCATTCAAAAATTTAGACTTTACCTCTTCCTTAATATCAAAATTTGGTTTGTCGGGTTGTTTTGCCTTTATTTTCTTACATATTTTTTCAAAATTTCCTATATTCTTTCTCCACAAAAACTATGCAAAAGCCCTAGATTTAATAAAATTCTCAATATCAATGAATTTATGTAAGGCTTGAGCAATGATTGGGTCTATTTCCTTACCTTAGTAACAATTACATCCCCTTCCCCACCCATTTTTCTTAGTTTCTCTCTTAAAGATGCTTCATGTTCTATTCTAATCGAGGTTTGGGTTGGGGAATCCTCTTCAACATGAGAAGGGGATCCTTTTTCTAGTTTCTTCCTTTTTGGAGCACTAGTTATAGGTGGGCTCTCTGGCCTTGTCCTTCTCAGAGGGGGAACCTATTGTATATTCTGAACTGCAATGTATCCTACCCTCTTTTGTAATGTTTACTGACCTAGAGAAACTATCATCCTATTTTTTATTCTTCTCTCCACCTCTGTTGCTCTATCAATAAAGGCTTTAACATATCTAGCCTTCTTCTCATTCATTGTTTACATCATTGCAGTAAAATTGTTCATTAATACACACATTTTGGCCCCCCAATATTTTTTTCTTTTAAAGGATTATAATTAGGGTCAAAAGCATTAATGAATTCCATAACATTACTAAATACTATCCATTTCTCTTTCCTAACCTCTTGTTCCTATAAGGAAAAAATATTCCTAATAACATCTTCAGGGAATTACACTTGTGTAATACTTTTGGCTTCTGTTCTCTCCCTCAAAAGATCATAGAATCCCTCTAGATCAATATACCTTGCATGGGATTCTACCATATTATATTTGTTCAAAAATAAATTGAGGTGTTTCCATCCCTTCCTTACAAAAGAAAAAGCATGTGCCAGAGTGATAACTAGGAAGAAAGTACCTTAATTTTTACAAATCATGTCTCTTTCTTCAATAGTTCTAATTTGCCACAACAATTCTGCTATCCCTATCTTCAAAGGCACATGGAAAGCTAGAAGATGAGGTTTTCCCAAAAACCATATGCTCTAATCACTGTAACAACATTATATGGGATTATATGCTCCCAATTATGACTAACCAAGTGTCCTTTTGCATGGTTTTTAGGTATGATCAACTCTAATAGTGACTGTGGGATTCTAGGGCTATCCCCTCTCAAAAGTAATCTAAGCCTGGGTGCAAAATATCTATAAAATCTTACATAGCTGGCATTCCTAGCCTCCTAAGTCACATCAAAACTCCATAACTGGACTGGTAACTTTTCACCATCCTTTGTTAATTCTAGCTCCATTCCTTTCGAGAAAAAAAGGTAACTCCCTTAAAAAGACATATGTGCATGAGTAGGCAATACTAGAAAAAGGGTTTTTTAATCTTTCCTTGTGATATTCCTACCAAACCACTATGAATTTCTTCTACAAGGAAAGTGGCAAAATCCAGAATACTTCTCAATCCAAATTGTAATGTTTGAGCCATAATAAGAACAATAGAGCCCTGGATGTATTCCCCTTCATCTATCCCAAAGATTTTGTAGAGGATGAAGTACAAAGCTTGAACCCTAGGCTTGAAGTATTTCCTCATTAGTGGCTCTAGGATAGTTGGTGTGACCAAGGGTAGTGTACTAAATCTAGTAAAATATGGTTGCAGAGGCCCTGCTCTTAGGTACACTCTCTATGCATCATAGCTTGCTTGAAGGTCATCCATTTAAATAAGTTTGTGTACAACATAGTTAGGGTTGAGGTTTAAAACCTCACTAATAAATTCAAGAGAAACCCTAAAGAGATTTTCACCAGCATAATTCTTCACAAACCTAGTAATATGATCATACTTTTTAGCTAAGTCAGCTAGTAGATTGCTATCAAAGAAAATGTCAGGGACTACTAATTTTCCAATATCAAATTCTCAGACATTGCTCATATGGGTATCTAGGTTTCTCTTAGCCAACCACTTCTTGAATAATTCTAATCCTCCCACAGAAACCTGGGCATCTCTCAAGTAATTGGATTTTTCATAGAAACCCTCAACTACCACCAACCTAGGGTTCTTTGGAATAAAATCCTTGCCTACTATTATTTCATGTATAGATGGAGGGAATTTCTCAAGAAAGTCATCATGGACAAACCTCTTGAGATAATCAGTATGACTAGATAATTCCTTTCATGGAGGCATCTTTTGAAAATTTTAATTTTACACAAAACTAATTTCTTGATTTTCAAAGATTATAGATCACTTACCCACTAAGTTGTCCCTCATGTTTCTATAAAATTTTGCTAAAAACTTAGTTGAATTATGTGCCCTAGATCTGAAAACCCTTGTGCTCTGATAACCTTTCATGATTGTATGATTTAGTAATGGAAAATTCATGAATTATGCCAAGGTATTAAAATCACACGAATGAGCTCTGAGTTATTTTAACTTCCTTAGCTGTTACCTTCATGTCATTCTCAAGTTTAAATTTTATTTGTTGATCTCACAACATCAAACAACTCTATTTCAAAAAACAAAATTGTTTTACAGCTTTGAAAATCCAGCCACATATCAAATAGGTGCTTCCCTACATTACTTAAAGTTCTTACATCTCGAAAATGCTAGCAAGTGCTGACTGTTGATCTGCCTTTAGATCTATGGTTATGAAAATTCAAAAATCTTTGCAACAAAATCTTTAATAGTGAAGTCCAACTAGCATCATAACTTGACACCTTTTTCCAGCCTGGCACAAGTCAATGCATCTCCATCGCACTTGGTCCTACCTTTCCACGTGTCAAATTGGCACTTCACTGCGTTACTTAAAATTCTTGCAACTTCATAATGCAAGCAAGTGCTGACCTTTAATCTTGCTCAAACTGATGATCAAAAAAGTTTGTATTTCCATAACATCCAATCAGCTTCTCCGATCAATAGAAAATCTCCTCTTAAAACAATACATTTTGACAAGGGCCACACCAACAACTTCCTTATTACCTTCTAAAATGGTGGTTCCATAACGTCAACATTTTCTATGTGTCATGAAGGTCATTCCTTGCTTTATCTAACTATCAATCATCCTCACAATGCAAGCAAGAGCTAGCCATTAATCTTTGAAACATCAACCACAAAACAATCTAAATCTTTTGATAGCATGAAACACCAGTAATGACATCAACATGGATAGGTGTTGTCAAGACACTTCATCACTTTATCTAAAACTCATGCAATTTCATCAAGTGGGAAAGTGTTTTCCATTGATCGACCCAAGATCAAATGTGGAACAAAAAGATATCATGGGGGACCACATTAGAAAGCTTAGCCAATGAAATTATAACACCTATAGTACGAAAATGGAACAACTATCAGCATTGATGATCAATTGCATACAATGCAACACTGACATCACCATGGACATATGTCCACAAGGTAGTTCCCTACATTGATTAAAACCCTTGCATCTTGATAATGTAGGCAAGTGCCAACTATGGATCTTCCTTTATATCTATGGTGGGTAAGAATCATAGTTGAGATCTACTTGTAGGTGTCAACATAGCACTTGCCCACATCACTTAAACTTCGATCAACTTTATATTGTGATAAAGTGTTGATCATTGATATAGCATAGATCAATAGTGCAGTAGAACTATAGTCATGGGCCCAAATTAAAAGGATATGAATATTCAAATATCATATTATACAATGATAATAATTAAGAATAATATTATTATAATCTATTATATAATAGTGATATATTTGATAATATAAAAAATAAAACAATATATAAGATTATATCATAATTATGTAAAATATTATATTATAATTATAATATTAATGAGTTAAATAAATTAAATAACAAATTAATAATTTGATTATAAATGATATCAAATACCAATAATATTATTTACCTACATGGGTTATATTATGAAATGGACATATGCTAGGATAATATTATAATATAATTAAGAATTAAATATTATTATAAATAATATATAAATAAAATATACTACAAAATAGTATTAAGAGTTATGATATTACTAATATTATTATTCATGTAATATACAATATGTTATAATCACATTATCAATAAGATGATAATATATCTAACTATTATCACATTGGATATAAATATTATTAATATCTAAGGGTAATGGATTGATTAATTAATCAATATAATATTAGATCTAATATGGTATAACCATTAATATAAAATAATAATACAATAAATAAATACAATCAATTATTAATACAATAAACATAAACAATAAATAAATTGTAAACATTGGAAATATAGTTTATTATATATATAATGATAATCTCTTATAAATATTAAATGATTTATAAAGACAATAATCCTTAAGAAGAGTATGATCATGGCAGAAGCATTTGGAAGGGCTAATAAAGCAGTGCAAGGAGAAAGGAAAATTATCGGGGTAAAAGTCACTAATGGAGTTGAAAATACCACCCATCAACAATTTATGGATGACACAATCCTTGCTGGAATGAGCACCTTGGAAGAGGCGGATCATATGCAACACATCCTAAACACTTACTCAAATGCATCTAGGCAAACGATAAATGTCAAAAAATCAAAAATTTCTTTCTAAATACTAATATTGAAGTTGAAAATCTAATATGTCAAAAACTAGGATTTAAAAAAGGAAAATTCCCATTCAGATACTTGGGGATTTACTTGGATAAAAACAAGCAAAGTAATCCAGGTTTGGAGCATATTATTAGAAAAATTGACCACCAAACTGAATCTTGGAAAGGTAGATGGTTAACTAAGGTAGGAAGAGCAACTAAAATCAAGGTAGTATTGGTAGCCATCCCTTCTTATCAAATGTCATGTTCTTATCTTCCAAAACAAACCAATGCTAAATTGGAAAGTAAACTATGAAATTTCTTCTGGAAAGGATTGGAAGACAAGAAAAAAGTAGCATTAATTAGTTGGAATAAGATTTGTAGACCAAAAGCATATGGAGGATTAGGTATCAAAAACCTTGAATGGTAGAACAAAGCATTAGGAGCAAAACAAGTTTGGAGACTCTATCAAGAAAGCGATAGGAAACGAGCAAAACATTTATATAATAAATATCTCAAGCCTTCAGATAAAACCTCACTCTTTAGAATTAATACTCCTCCTAAAGGATCTGCTAGTTGGAACCTTCTATTGAATAATCACAGTTTGATTTCTAAATATCTTATGTGGGATGTAGGGAATGGAGGGAAAGCTTTGTTTTGGGAAGATTCATGGAATGGAAATCCTCCTTTGATTAATTCAAACTTCTCCCCTGAAACTATATCACATCTGAAACCCCTATGGGGCACAAAAGTCAAAGACTACCTAGAGGAATTTGAATCGGCATTGGGAAAGGGATGGAAATGGAAATTAGTTTTAGAATTTGACATTAATCCAAAAGATAAGAATAAATTGGAACTATTATTAAAAACTTAGATCATTGCATGTAAAGATAAGGAGGATAAACTTATCTAGGCAGTATCGAAGGATGGAGCCTATAAAGTTAGAGACAGTTATAAGATGAAAACCAACTCACAACAATGGGATGTCAATACCCTTCCTATGAACCTATGTTGGGATGCAACAAATCTTCTGAAAGCACGAATGTTTCTCTAGGCAGCTATGCAAAAGAAAATATTAACAGAGGATAGGATTAGGAAAATGGGTTTTGAAGGGCCATCTAGATGTCCCCTTTGTAAAGAGGAAAAATAAAATGTAGATCACCTCTTATTCTCATGTAAATTCTCTCAGGAATGTTGGAGATGGATTCAAAGGAAACTCAATTGGTCTTCTCCATTAATAGGACATTGGGAAGGTCATTTGATGGGATGGCCAAAAGAGGATCCTAAGAAAATATATGGAAAACTCTGGAACATATCTCCGACAATAGTCATGTGGGAAATTTGGAAAGAATGCAACTACTAAATCTTCTCAAATCAATATCTCTCAGAAAAAACCCTATTTTTGAAAATAGAAGTAGCAATTTTGGAAGTAATGAATAGTGATCTCAGAAAGAGACCTAGAGAAGAGGGATCCTTCTCTGATTGGGATGCAGAAATTAAAAAGCTATGGCCATTATTAATAAATCCCCCCTTAACTTATAAAAAGAAGAATGACCTTGCTAGACTTTCCTGCAAATGGGAGCCTCCCCCTCCTGGGTGGAAGAAATTGAATTTTGACGGGGCATCAAGAGGAAATCTTGGAAAAAAAGGAATAGGATGTATCATTAGAGATGAATCAAGTAACTAGATTATTAAAAGATCAAAATCATTAGAAATAGTTTCCAATAATATGGTTGAACTAGAAGCAATAGAAGAAGGAATTAATCTAAGTATTAAATCAAATATTAAAAAAACTTATAATTGAAGGGGATTCCCAAATCATTATTAATGCTCTTCGAAAATGAGTCACACCAAACTGGGTGTTAAACTATAAACTAGAAGCAATTATAAATTCTCTCTTGACATTTGAAGATATAAGATTCGCTCACATCTTTAGAGAAGGCAACAAAGAGGCTGATATATTAGCCAATCTTGGAACCAATGGTGTTAATTCCTCAACTTTCAATCATTAATAAATCTACACAAAAAAGTTGGACTAATCATTCTCTTCACAACTTCAATATTGTAGTATGATCTCACACGTATCAGATAGAGTACCATTTTATGGGAAATCCCTCACTTTCACCTAGTAATCCTTTCGATATGATGATTTTGAGAGGAGTTTTATTAATCATTCGCATGCCTTCCCATTACTAGGCATCTAGAAATTTTGACTCATCCTATTTATCAGCTACTTTAGGGGTTTTCACAATACATTCTCTTAGAATTTGAGTTTAGCTTTAAACTAGTCAGCAGAATAGGTTGGGTAAGATGGATTCCAACATTAGTCTATTTTATGCTTATGAAAACTTCACAATGGCTTTCTATGGGCCAATTATGCAAGAGTGATGGAACAAGATTTTGAAGCCCATAGATGACATGAGCTATATAGCAGTCAGTCAGGCTTTAGGGGAAGGAGTGTTCAATTATGACTACTCTTGGAGGACTAATAGTGACATAGTTGGGCTGTGGATAGGTTGTTTGGCTTGGGCAGGGATTAAAAAATGGGATATTATCAAGATTACCCACAATATCTTTGACCCTTGTTAGTTAGTGGGTTAGGAAATTGCTATCACAAACATTGATGCTCGACTCCACATTCCTCTCCTAGAGGCATACATGGAATTTGAGGTCAACAATCAGGAATTGAAAAGGAGCCCAAGAGGCCCTTGCATGGTTATTAGGGATAATATCAAGTTTTTCAATGAATGGCCATGTATGGAGATGAACACCAATTTTCTATTGAGATGGAGGGGTATCATTGAAGACCCAGGAAGAGACTGGCTAACTGGCTACCTGAGGGCATACAATGCCTATATCCATTCGAATATGGATTTCAACAACATGGAGGAAGTGGAATTCTATCTTCCAAACTATGACAAAACCAGTAGGAGTAGGTCTAGATATGAATTTCCCCCAGCATCAAAGGCTAGCTCTCTGCATGAAGCGTCAGAAGTTATAATGGTTTTCAAAAAGTATGACTAAATAATCTCTTGAGTCATTCTGAACACTATCATATCTCAAATTTTGGCTTGTAACACCTGATTTTAAAACAAGGTGCCTCTATAGATAAGTCGTTCCTGCTATATTATTGAGCAAATCTATTTCTTATAAACATTTCTCTTATGTATCTTTTTAATATTAGATAGGATATGGTGGTTACTATACATATTATCATATATTAATAGAAATTGTATTTAGCTACTATTTAGCCTCTTGTATGTGGTTATGGCATTCACTTTGCGTGTCTCTAGTTTAAATTTAGAATAAATTTTATATGAATCTCTTCTTCTATTCAGGGTACTAAGCTTATGAGATGTTTATTCAGATTGTAAATCACGCAATAGTGTTTTTTGAGATCTTGAAGAAACTCTTTTGATGCTGTCGATGGATTTTCGTTTTGCTCTCCCTTGGGTTTTAGTTTATCATCTTAACTGGTGACATAACCTTCTTTTAATCATGCAGGGAAATTAATCTTTAAAAGATTAAAGAATTTGTTTCACACCTGTTCTTTTATCTTCACGTCAAAATCTCTAACATTATAATATTAACTACCTATCAAGAAAAATTACTCAAGACAAATTTTTCAATTATTGTAAAGATCTATTAAAAATTATAACATATTTGGTTTATTAATAACCTTTTTCAATTTCATCATGAAATTCATCCTAGGTAGAGGTCCCTGTGGCTCCTTATTATATTTGGTGTTTTTTTAAAGTTTCATTTAACCCATAACATTTGTTGATGTTGGTGAATTTAGACAAATGGTGATTATCTTCCCTTCAATCTGATTCCTCTTTGGAAGACATTTGTATTTCTCTAAATATTATTTTGATGTAATCACTAGGGTATGCCCCTTTTACTAATGTATAATATAGGACTGAGGTCCTAGACAAGACAAGAGGTTTTCTTTCCCCGTTCTTTCCTACATGTGCCCACCAGAATGGGGGAGTTATTTGCATCTCTATTTATTAATAAAATCAATCAAGGCTTAGGTCGTTTACCGAGAAAAAAAAATAATAATAATAATAATAATCCTTAAGAAGAGTTATTAAAAGATAATAGTTATAAGACTATTCATAGAAAAAACCATTGTATAATATTATATAATCATTAAATATATATTATTATAATTGATATAATTTATATCATATATTATAATCTGAAACAAATCATAATAAATAAATATCGCTAAAAGTATATACTATAATATACAGTCATGTCTTTTCATTAATGAATAGACATGTCCGCCTATGTCTTGGCTATTGGTATGAGTATATATATGAATTGATTCAAGAGATTAGATAAAAAATATATGTATACAAATTATTCTATCTCTTAAAATTGGGACTTCAAAGTAGTGATCCAATTGTAATCAGACTTGGCAAATGTAGCTGCTACTTTCTTAGTTTGAATGGTGTGAGTGTTCAAACTTAGCATTTTTCAAAGGCATCATTGGAAAAATATGGAAAAAAGAATATAAATAAAAGGAAAGTCATAGATAAATGATGGACCCCTAAATTAGGTTCATTACAAGT
This sequence comes from Cupressus sempervirens, assembly GCA_028749045.1. Classification (NCBI taxonomy): domain Eukaryota; kingdom Viridiplantae; phylum Streptophyta; class Pinopsida; order Cupressales; family Cupressaceae; genus Cupressus; species Cupressus sempervirens. The sequence continues at coordinate 820,435,759 of CM053793.1, forward strand.
GGTATTAGAGCATCAAACCTGCTAGCCTGTGACATTCAGAATCTACAAGTTTGAGAATTAAGGAATTCTATCTTATACAGTGAACATAATTCAAACAACATATTAAAATCAATATTGTGATCGAGATTTAAGATAATATTTTTGAAGACCATAATTTATAAAGATCATCAATATGCAAATAAGTTGATTTTTTCTCAATTCTTAATCCTTTAGCAAGCAATAATTCTTTTTGATGAAATTTATTTTTTAATGAAATTTTTTTATCTGCACAAACAATTATTATTAATTACTACTAGTTTGAAATATTTCAGCATGACAAAGATCCCTACCCTACATGTGCAAAATCCTAGTAAGATTACTGGCACACCTTATGAAAGATGTAATTATGAAGTTTCCCTGGCTTCTTTAATTTTTTCCCTTTGTGAGCAATCCAAGGGTTCCATAGATAGATAGTTTAACTCTTTTAGGTTCATAAGATACAATTTTCATCATTAGTTTGACTTCTTGAATAAAGTTATTAGCAATTATTACATGTGTACACCAAAGGAAGTAGACACTTTCAATTTATTCTCCCCAAATTTACATTCCATGGGTCCTCGACCTCATTATAGTGGTAGACCAATCAACAGATTCAAGTCTTATAAGATTTGTTGCTCTTAGAGATGAGATCTACAATATGAGAGAGCGAGTCAGCCTAACTTGTTCATGATAGATTATTATTGCTTCATTTGTAAAGCAGTCAAAGGCATAAAATCAAAACTTCTCTTTGTTTCTACTATTGTGCTCAAAGGTAAATTGGCATACCTTTTCATGGAATAAGTACAGTAGTTATAACATTTTTGTAATGAGTAAAATGTCCTATAAACTACAGTTAAGGATTCTAACAAATCTTCATAATCATTTCTATGGCACACATGACCCCAATAGAGATTGGATATGTCAAATCATTTGACAGAATGTTGGGCTACGTGAGAGTGATTTGTGATATTTTGTATAAGGAATGATTATGCTTTTTATGCAAAATAGTTATGATGGACTACACAAAAAATTAACTGTAACGGTTGAACAGAAGGAGAAAATAGAGTAATAGACCAAGCATGCAATTACAACTTGTTTTAGAATGTCAGTATTGCTGCAATACATAGTCTAAGTTGATAGCACCCAAACAAAAACAAAATAAATTGATAGCACCCAAACAACAACAAAATAAACTGTTAAAATTTCAATCTAGCATAATATTTTTCGAGTCCCAAAATTTATCTCCAAAGACATTTATGTTAGTGCTGCACTTTGATATTATCATTCTAAATGAGGCAATAGTTAGATATTCCTACTAGAACTTCCTTGAGAGCGTCTCTAAAAATGTTTAGTTGCAATGACAATATTAATCTTTTTTTTCAAGAGATCTTTGCAATCATGAAACAAGTTGTCATTCTTGTTATCTCTATTCTACCAAGAAGAACAAAATTGTTGTTCCAACTTCAATCCAACACGATTCTTACTCTATTGGAGTTATATCGCACATACAAACAAAAGTGTCTTTATTGATGATTGAGTGGGAAGGAATTATGGTTATTCACGAAAGAGATGGCTTAGACCAAACAAATAATATGCATAATAAAAATGAGAAGTTCAAGTGGTGGTTTATTAAAAGCCTTCCACATGTTAATGACATTAGAAAAGCTTAATAATTATAACAATATGGTTAATGAAATAAAAATCTGTAAAGGTGCAATTTGGATTTATTAAGGATACACCGTTAGCAAAAGTGAAACAATGTCTCATTTTGAACCATCATACCTCTTAGTAATTAACTGTATAAAGATGGGGATCACACACACAGGCATTTACGTGTTGATAATATTGACACATTGATCGGTCTGTCAACCTTGTATCATAGGTGTCAGAATACATCCAAATTAGACTCAAAATTGAAATAGGCACCAAAGTTATCCCTTAATATATTACTTGAGTGCAAAATGGATGACATTAGACTAATGCATAGAATGGCCTCGGCAATTTCTAAAAGCATTAGATGATGAGGAAGCAAAGAGATATATGTTTTTCCTGACTAAATTAAAGTTATGCCTTCATCAAGATATCCTTGTGAAAGAGAGATGCACATAGGCATTAGTTTCTTCTAAGAATCACTAAATCAAAGAATATAATCTACAAGCATTCCTAAAAAGTGACTTTAGAGGAGGATTTGTGGCTTTTCACTAATCAGATCATGATCTCTAATGTTGTCAACATGACTATCATTCAGGAGACTATGACATTAAGTGACTTCATATTCGATATGGATATGATAGAAGTTGTAACCCTAAAGACATTTTTACCATATCAAGAAAGTACATTTTAGAGATCTTTGAAAATGACACTTCCCACTGTAAGAAGTTCAGCCTCATCGAAATGGCGAATAGGTGAATAGAGGCAAGTAATATTCCAAATTTTAAATGTGGATAGATATTATTCTCATTTCTTTTTCTTATTTTGATGGCTATTATATTTGAAGCTGTTTGATATATTATTTTAAATTTTTTGCTAATTAAATAAGTCTGAAAGAAATGTGGCTACCTTGCAAGACAAATATTATGGTCCTCCTCAAAATGCTATTGATTTCACATAAATATTTATTATCCATGTATGGAAAGGTAAACGTGGAGTCAATAAAGAGATATAAAGGAAGTGAGAGCCTAATTTCTATATGGAAGCTGATTGGATTGAATAATTTATAGAAAATTAGAATACTAACAAGTGCTTGATATGAAAAAAGAGCATTGAACGATCAAAGAGATCAAGAAAGGAACACAATCAAAGAAGAAAGTATTCTAATCTACTAAAAAGCATGTGTACTATATCACATGAGAAGTAATAGGATATCCAATATGAAATGATAGAATCAATTTATGAATTTCATAATCTAAAATGGTGAAAGGAGAAACCGATTAATACTACCAAGGTAGAAGGAATTATAGCATTTGTATAATAAAGAGATGGATATCAAATCCTGTGTCAAGTTAGTCCACTTCAACATCAGAACAAGTGATGGAGATTATTGATGCAAGCGAACAAAGAGACCATTTGTTTAGTTATGTGATCGATGAGATGAAGATTTAGTTGTGAATGTGAAGGATTTATAACAATAGCATGCTTTGAGAATTGATAATTTGAGTTTTCTGTTTGGAGAAAAACTCCATTCACTCGACTTTCAATTCATGGTTCACTAGTGTCTGCATTGTTTGTCAGATATCTAAGGAGGTTTCATCGAGCTGGTACAATTGAAAAGCTTGTGTACGATCAAATATTCAAATTGTGACTTTTCAAAAGGATCGTGGTATCCTTCCTAACACCTATGAAACAAGCTCGCCCCTAGTTGATAAGGTAAAAAAGGTAAGGTGAATGTAATATAATATTTTTATACAATACATGGCTATGTGAATGGCCCATGAATTTATTGGGTCACCCCATGAGCTTAGGAAGGTATGTCAAAGGAAAATGCATAAGGTATGCTTAATTCACATTTTAACTTTCATTTATATATAGAAATGTATATTTATGAAATTTAAATGTGATGATCATTTAGATAATTTCAAACATTAAATACATGTTTTTAAAAAAATTTAAAAAATAAATAATAATAATAAATGGTTATTACATGAATGATACTATATTCGTGGAGACCAATGTGGTCACTCAAGAGTGAAATAACCAATTTCAAATATTATGATAATTTATAATATTGTTATGAAATATACTAAGAATATAAAAGAGTAAATACATGTCCATAGAGCAGTGTGTATTCCAAAAAGGAAAGAATTTAACCAATTTTGATAGAAGGGGAAAGCCATGTGATTAGATAGTACATAGGGGTCTATTTCTCAACCACATTATGATCTCTTAAGATAAGGGGTTGGTGTAGGGAGAGGCAGAGTAATTTTGGGCACATGACAGATATCCTCCAGGGAACCACTTGTAGCCTATTTCACGTGCCCTTTGCGTCGTAAATCTACCATCTCAAGATGATTGTAATAAGGAGAGAGAAAGATTCTTATGCCAAATAATCATGTTCATTTTCTTCTCCACATTATGATCTCTTAAGATAGGGAGTTGGTGGAGGGAGAGGTGGAGTAAATTTGGGCACATGATGGATATCTTCCAAGGAATCACTTGTAGCCTGTTTCACACACCCTTTGCATCGTAAATCTACCATCTGAAGATGATCGTAACAAGGAGAGAGAAAGTTGTCTGTGTACTAAAGAATAAATCTTCCAAATGAACTAAGTAAATTAAATTTAACACTCATCTTCTCATCCACATTATGATATCTTAAGGTAGGGAGTTGGTGAAGGGAGAGGTGAAGTAAATTCAGGCACATGACGGATATCCTCCAAGGAATCACTTGTAGCCTATTTCACACGGCTTTTGCATAGTAAATCTACCATCTTATGATGATCGTAATGAGGAGAGAGAAAGATTCCTTCCAAATAATTATTTAAATGAGAAAAGAGATCATCACAAGACTCATCTCTCTTATATGCTAATAATTATTTGTGTTTGCAGGATCCATGATCAAAAGGCATATTGGGGAAGTATATTTTAATCCTTCCCTTTACTCTACTTCATTGTTAAAATTAAATTATAGAGAATCAACAAAGAATGTATGATGTGTCTGCATCATGTATGCTTTGTGCCTTCATTGCATCATTTGTCTTCATCGTGTATGCTTTGTGTTTTCATGCATTCATGTGTCTACTTCAAGCTTGCTTCATGTCTTCTTGTAGTAATGTGTATACTTTGTGTCTACTTTGTGTCTTCATGCATTAATTTTTATATGTTGTATTTATATTTCATAATTTTGTTAGCATAATCGTTATTTTACTAATCTAAAGTAAAATGATCAAGGAATAGGCCATTGATTTTGAAGTTGAGTGGAAATTAGGAATTGCTTGAGGGCAAACAATTTGTGGAAGGGCAGACTTGTCATGAGCCCAAATTAAAAGGCTATGAATATTCAAATATCATATTATACAATGATAATAATTAAGAATAATAATATTATAATCTATTATATAATAGTGATATATTTGATAATATAAAAAATAAAACAATATATAAGATTATAACATAATTATGTAAAATATAATATTATAATATTAATATTAATGAGTTAAATAAATTAAATAACAAATTAATACTTTGGTTATAAATGATATCAAATACCAATAATATTATTTACCTACATGGGTTATATTATGAAATGGACATATTCTAGGATAATATTATAATATAATTAAGAATTAAATATTATTATAAATAATATATAAAGAAAATATACTACGAAATAGTATTAAGAATTATGATATTACTAATATTATTATTCATATAATATACAATATGTTATAATCACATTATTAATAAGATGATAATATATCTAACTATTATCACATTAAATATAAAAACTATTAATAACTAAGGGTAATGGATTGATTAATTAATCAATATAATATTAGATCTAATATGATATAACCATTAATATAAAATAATAGTACAATAAATAAATAAAATCAATTATTAATACAATAAACATAAACAATAAATAAATTGTAAACATTGGAAATATAGTTTATTATATATATAATGATAATCTCTTATAAATATTAAATGATTTATAAGACAATAATCCTTAAGAAGATTTATTAAAAGATAATAGTTATAAGACTATTCATAGAACAAACCATTGTATAATATTATATAATCATTAAATATATATTATTATAATTTATATAATTTATATCATATATTATAATATGAAATATAAATGAATTAAATATGATTTTAACTTTGACAAATCATAATAAATAAATATCGTTAAAAGTATATACCATAATATATAGTCATGTCTTTTCCTTAATGAATAGACATATTCGCCTATGTCTTTGCTATTGGTATGAGTATATATGAACTAATTCAAGAGATTAGATAAAAATATATATATACAAATTATTTTATCTCTTCAAATTGGGACTTCCAACCAGTGATCCAATTGTAATCAAACTTGGGAAATGGAGTAGCTACTTTCTTAGTTTCAATGGTGTGATGTTGAAATTTAGCATCTGTTAAAGGCATCATTGAAAAAATATGGAAAAAAGAATATAAATAAAAGGAAAGTCGTAGATAAATGATGGACCCCTAAATTAGGTTCATTACAACTATGAAAAGAATGACCCACTTGAAAAAGAATGACCAATGAGAAAACAGGTGAGTGGAAGATGTTAGAACTCTGTGGTGTGAACAGGGTTATGCATCAACAAAGGCTACATGTCTCAACAACACTTCCCCACTTTATTTAACTATTATGTAACTCCACAATGTGGGTAAGCACTATCTTTCGATCTTAACTAGATCGATGGTTGACAAAAATCACCCCCTTAAGCTCAAAAGACTTCACACTAATGCATAAAAAACATGACTATGGTCAAGGCAGGCAATAAGAGGTTTAAACATGGAAAATAAAAATAAAGTCATCTTTTATGAAAAAGAAAAACTTAGGTTAAAAAGTATTCCTGCGTTATTTTCAAAATGTTGACCCTTTTGAAAACTCAGGCACAAAATGAGGGTCTTAACTTATTATTTAGGAATTTGGACTAGGTTTTTGATTAAGGATCACCAAATCAACAAAAAGGCCCTAGTTTTTTTTAATGGGATAGTCGTAAGGCACATACAAAAGACTTGTAGTGCCTCTCCCATTTGACTTTTGTAAGTCATCCTGATGGATGGAACCTTGCTGATCTTTTGTTGTGATGGATCATGATTGTGACCCTGAGTGGTCTACACCATTGAGGTGTTTAGATTTATGTTTCTGTATCAGTTGCTTTGATTATGCTTTTGACTAATCTTTGAGATTATGATGTGATTTTTCGTTCACTGAGGTTTGTGCCAGTGGTTACCAGGATTGATGTGGTATCATGAGGTTGTTTTGTGATTACCCTGAGATGTGTGCAAAGATTGGACTATGTACTATTACCATGCTACATGGGACTAGGTTCCTGTAGCAGTGGTTGGTCATGTTTATGACTATGGTTGTTTATATGTTTTAAATGCCTTTTTAATGCAGAGTAATCAATCATTATTAAATGCTTAAGTAATTAGAATGGATTGTTCATGTTGGATTCTTTGGTTATGTGCTGCAGACATTTACCTTGTTATATTTCTGATTAGAGAGATATTCATTACTCATGTTATGTTTTATGTATTTGAGTTGACCTAAGGGTCAAATGTTACTCTTTGATTCCAGTATCATAGATATTAGACTACTATGTTGTTCAGTTAATCATATTGCATGATGATGCCATTTTGAGATGACAGTGTGTTTTATGATGATATCAAGTTATCTAGTTATCTGGTATTTGGACATACCTCTGATTTCGCTATATGATGGATTTAATGCTATGGTTATTTACTTCATTCTTATGTTGCTATGCCTTTTGCGAACGTGAGTGATGTAAATAGATTATTTTAATATAATTAAATAAATGGTTAAATTAGGTGATTTAATGCATTTATTGCTTTGGCTATGTTATTATATGCAATTGCACTTGATCGTGTTGTTTAGTGTGCAGGATTTATATCCCTAGTAGTGGCACATGGAGTTAGTGATTCAGCCGTTCATATTTTACCAATGTCGCCTTTGTATGGTCAACGTATCCTTAATTAAATGTTTAATTTAAACCTTTCGGTGATTATTAAATCCGAACTCATTTGCATTATGTGTTTAGACCATTAAGCGTGTCTGTGCATTTAGAGTTTCGCTTTGTCATGAAAGTTGTTTAGGAGATTTATGTGTTTTTGGGTTTTTGGGCTTTTTAATTGATTTATTTTAATTTTTGGCAGCTTTGCCATAGATGAATTCCTAGTTATAGGAATAGCCTATTTTCATTTGGATCGATTTGGGGTTTAACTAGATTGACCGGTTAAATGCCCTAATCGATTATTCACCCAAAAAGTGAATAAGTATCCAAAGAGGAATTTAATTCCTCACTTCTCACTTTTGAATTGGAAAGTTGGAGAGTAAAACCCAAAATCCTCTTCGTGAGGATTTACTATTTTGTTCGTTGTGGGAGCTACGGGCGTGGGATCGTCACGAGGTTGGGCTCGTTGGATCCAACTTGGAGAAAGCTTGGATTGCCACAATTTTCAGTGACTTCTGCAGGCATTTTATTTTTTGGTTCAGTTTTCCGTTTTGCCCTTTTGGCTGTGAGGTAGGGCTTTCCTATTTTATTATTTCTGCTCTTTTTTTGCTTCTATTTTTGGTAGTCATTTGTTTGGAGGCTGAGAACTAGTATTCTCCTTTGTTTCTGTATGTCAGTTCTACTCGGTTGGGCAGGTATGAACATTTTCCTATTTTTCAAGATCAGGGTTTGGGATTTTGCACCGTTATGCTGGCCATTTTTGCATACGGTGTTCGATTCCATTTATTTTTGGATTTTTGGAGTTTTTGAACCCAAGGGCCAAATGGGTTTTAATTTTGAAATTTTCCAAATTTTTGGGGTTTTTACCTTTTTTTGCGTGCCTCCCTATTGCATCAAGTTTTCTTGGCACAATGTGGGTCATGGACCTTGATGATCCGTTTGGATATCAGTCAGGCCACTTTTGCACTTTTATGTTGCACTGGGATGCATGTTGCATCCGTACTCCCGATGTTGTGTTTGGTTGAGTGATTTTACACCTGTTATGGTTTCTTTTGGACCTTTGCTTTTGTTTCGTGAATGCTAGGATTCGTGTAGAATCCATACTCTCGGATTGAGGCCGGTTGAGTGAGTTCATGATGTTTGGTCTTGTTACATCATTGGGATTTGTGTAGAATCCATACTCTCGGATTGAGGCCAGTTGAGTGATTTCATGATGTATGATTTTATTGGCTTTGGGATTCATGTAGAATCCATCCTTCCCATGTTTCTTTCAGTTGGGTGTTTTATTCTTGTCCTTTTGTTATGATCTTCATGATGGTGGTGCGCCACACACAAGTACGTTCGCATACATTTGTTGATTGACTTGTGAGGCTCGATCTTCCATGGTACTTTCAAAAGTTATGATCATTGGGGTTGGGATGGGAGTATGCATGCCCATGGGCACTTTTCATAAGATAAGAATGGGTAGGGTAGGGTAGCATATGGAGGGGGCTTCTATCTTGCAACCCGACGATCATGGCATCATGGGTTGGCAGAGGAAGCTTTATATAAGTGATAATTAAATAAAATGTGTGATTGGTAATAAAACTTAAGATAATAAAATGGTACTTTTGTGTATTGGCCTTCCGTTGAGGGAGTTGAGCTACACGGTGTATTGGCCTTCCATTGAGGGAGTTGAGCTACACAGATTCGAGCTTGGGCTTTTCGATGCCAAGCGAATCTCCATGATGTTAGTCCCTACTTAGCAGCCTTTTGAGTGTCTGACCAGGACCTATACTCCTTGCATTGTCTTAGGTTCTTGGTTGCAGCCATCATACTGTCTGGTGTGAGTGTTAGCCATGGATGTTTTGTTTTATACTTAAACGATATATTTTTAAACTTTACAAGACTAGGCCAACATGACCCACTTGACATGTTGCACAACCAGATGGTGCATGGAGTACATAATAGCTGGTTGCCTCATCATGATAAACATGGTTTTGGGTGGCATTATGATTTGAAAGGTAAGCACAGGCAATTAATGACCAAGTATGATTGTCATTAACAAACACACCAGAGTTTTGATTCGAGGTATGAAAGCAAAGATTTGGCATGTGTAAAGAGGGATAATCATTTAAAATACTTGGCTCCTAATTTAATGCTAGTACCCTTTCCACCCTGTCATCTTTCCTTCATGGCATGTTAAAAATCACTTTCATCCTCTATGCAATTAATGGTCACATCCTTCCTTGTAAAATGCATTTAAAGGAAAGTTTTCTTGCTTAAAAGGAAGGTATTAAGCTTCTTTTTCTACTCAAAACAAATAGTCACAAGATAGAAATAGAGAAAACCAACATTCTTTCATAATTGAAATGGTCCTCGTCTTCTAGTTAATTCTTTCATATTTTGGTTATTTCTTCCTCTCCCCTATGGGGTAAATCATATTTGATATTTTTTCTTACTTTGTATTCAAATATAAGAGCTCTTAAAAATCAAGAAGTTTGCATTACATATATTTGGGAACACCTGTAGCCTACAATGTAGGTCCCCCATTATAGCTGACACAGACTTATTAGGGGTTGATTTGGGAAGAATTTGAGAAAGATTTTCTAAAAGGCTAGCCCAACCTTTTTCCACTAAGGTATTACACATGAACCTACTCATGACTTCCACTTTCCCTCTAGCTTACCCATGCCTAGAGCTAATTCAATAATGCATACACATGTATAATGTGTCCAAAGGCCATATACTGAAGAAGGATGGAAGTGTCTTTTTGGATATAAATAGAGAGACCATGTCTAGTTTATATCACTTAGAAGAGAAACCATTTGTTGATCTCACTCCAACCTTGTCCGTGGCTAGGTTCACTGAGAAAGCTAGTGATTAAAGAAATGTTATAGCAAAAAGTTAGATAGAGGCTTTCTACAAGGGTTGTTCGAGGTTACCCAAAACCTTGAAGAAAATTCTAATGACTACTAAGGTTCATGACATAATGATTCTTTTGCAAAGAATTTTTGGTTCCCTTGATGTTTCTATTTTTGAAAATTGAATGTATTTTTATGTCCAAATTGTGTTAGAAGGTTCACAATTTTCAGATTGGGCAAAATTAATTGCCAACTCCCTTAGAGACTAGTTGAAAGGTGCTTTAAATTTGAAGAAATATTTCTTCATGTAATCTTACTTGATATACATGTTAGCTACCACTCAAGATTTGCAAAAAATGCCACATGAACCCTAGACTGATGAGATCACCATATATAGCTTTTCCCCCTATTGCACAAAGATAAAGCTTTAAATTATTTTAAGAGAGTTGATGATGTCTTCTCTGACAAATTGTGTTTTGAAATGACAAATTCTTTGCAGCCTAGAGTTTTACCTGAGTCCCAAAGACTTGTCCAATCTTTTGGTAGCCTATATGTTCAATTCCCAAAGTTCACATATTTGAGAATAGGAGGCTTTGATGAAGAACCTATGCATATTCGTAGGTTTTCCTTTGATTGCTTCATTTTAGCAGAAGTAGCATGATAATTAATTCCCATGATAAATAAATTCTCAGCAGAAGAAGCTTGTGATATTGTTTTTCCACTTAAACTGGGCAAGCTAACATGTGGAAGTGTCAAAGATGCCAAATGTATAAGTTCTAATCTGGTTAACTTTTGTTTTTATATGTATCAAGCTAGAACAAATTTTGACAACAAAGGCATCGTCCATATTCTATTTGATAACCAGGTTAAAATCACACATGTTTCGGCTATGAAAGATTTTTGGGAAGACTATACTGATGAATTAGAAGTAAAAAGGAGAGGTTTATCCAGGTTTACTATCTCTAAAATTATCTCATTTCAATTGAAATTGGGAATAGATATCATAGGTATGGAAGATGATGGAACAAATATTCTAACCTCTCAAGAAATTGAACCTATAAATCTTGCCATAAATTGGGATTCTAAGGAAGAAGATGATATCCTTGAAATAATAGCTAATATGTTTAAAAGGACAAAATCTTGGTTGAAATTGAAAAAGGACACCTATGCTAATTTCAAGGATGATTCTATTTCTAATATTGGTCTCCACATTGCAAGTAGCAGAAGGTCCTCCAGAATTTGTGAGAAAAAGGCTCATAATCCTCCCCTTGTGTAGAAAACTCATTCCAACAGGAGAGCTAAAATGTCATCTCCAGTAAGCCCTCACCAAGTTATTTAGGTTGTCAGTGAGCAAGGCAAGGACCAAGGTGGAGAACTCATTAATAATAGATAGAGAGTTCAAATGATAGTGGGTTCATCTCCTCTGAGGGTAGAGGCTGCAACTACTCCAGAAGGGGCTATTGGATCATGACAGGATGCTACCACTCTAAACTAGCTTGTGGCCTTAGTAAATAGGAAAAGGAGTATGGTTCCAATTTCTTTTCCTGTGGATGACATTGTAAGAAAGTACACTAACAAGGCTACCAAACCCAAGAGAACCAAAAGTACTGTGAGGATAACTTTTGACAGTACAACTGGGAGAAGCATTGCTAAAGTGGATACTTATAATCATAAGGAGGGAGTGGACAAATTGGACTTGAGAAATTTTGAGGTTACATGCACCAACCTAGGGGTAATGAACTATGAAACAAAGGAGCACTAGGTAGAAGCCTTCACTAAACAAATTGTGTTGCAGTCATAAAAAGATGGAATCAAAATGAAAAGGTTGAAAGCTAAAAAAAATGCAATGCTAGAGTACATAAACTCCTGAAAAGAACAAAGTTTTATTCCTAGCAATCAGTCGCAAGATACCTTTGATTCCAATGCTCCTGAAAATTAGAAATTGTTAGAAGATCTAAAAAAGGAAAAATGACAATGTTCATCATGTCTAGTTAGATCAGTTTGGTAACAAATCAAGTTGCCAAACTTATGCAAAATTTGCATGAGATTGTTTCCCTAGTAGGAGTTGGTCTAAATGAATCACATACTCAATCTAGGACATGGAAAATCAAAGTTGAAAAATTGTTAGCCATGGTGTCTCAGGTAGTGGAAATAGAGAAATTTGGGCCAGAAAAGTTCCTTCAAGAAAACTTGCTACAACATGTAGATGTAGGTTTAATTCAAGTTATGAGGAAAAATATTGCCTGAAAAGTGTCAAACTACACTTCTTCTCTATCAAGAGTGCAATCATGTGAAAGAGATTTCAAGGCATTGCTAGAGTAGGTAGAAATAGACTTCTAGTCTATCAATTTGCCCTTTCCTAGCCCTCTTAAAGAAGGAAGTTTTGATGTGGAGGCAACTATCAAACAACATTTGGAACATATGAAGTCTATTAAAGACAAAGTAGACCTCACATCATTTGACTTCTCTAGAGTGGAAAAAAGTGAAGTGATGGCTAGAACCTGTACCTCACACCTACTAGGCTACCTAGACATGATGAACAAGATGGAATTGGATGGAGACATCTAGAGAAATTGACTTCAAAGCATCAAGAATCCAAACATGATTGCCATGACTAAGTTCATGGATTCCTTTAGAACATGGAAACTAGTGCATGGACAAAGATACGTTGAAGATGCTAAAGAAGAAGAGGAGGAGGAGGAAACTGCTTGATCATTTGGCAACTATTTTATGTTTTCTATTAATTTGGTCAAACTTTTTAGTTATGGTTCTTATCAGTTGAACTCTAGGTCTACATACCCATTTCTAATGTTGGTTTTTATAACTACTTTTAACTGTCTGAGAATTGGGTTTTCAGGGGGATTCTTAGACAATTTATTATTTATGCTTAAGACTCAATAGTATTAAGAGTTGGCAATTTTTGATGTATATCATACTGTGACTATTCTATTTGGAGATATATATTTTTCATGCACCTTTTCTTAGTTTTTCTAGTGATATATATGAGTAGTATTGTTCTCTAAATGGAAATATTTGAATATTCAAAGGTGTATGCTTTAAAATATTTCATTACCAATTTAGTATTGAATAATTTGAATGTTTTCTTATGTGCTAGATTTTTCTTCCCTCGTGGTGTTTTTTCCCCCCCTTAAATTTTTTCAATTTCTAGAATTTGATTGATAGAGAAATTGTATGTTCTCTTTCTTCTGTATATACATCTTTATTTTATCATTATTATTTAGATTTTTCCAGCTATCCAAGAATAGAAGGGAAGCCTTAATACTTTTAGGTTAAAAGTAATCTTCTTTTAAAAAAGTGGTTTTTCTTGAAAATTCAATATGGGAGATAAACCTTACTAAAATTTAGAGAGGAATTGTGAATGTTAAAATTCCTCAACTCTTAAGAAGTTGAATTTGTCTTATGAACTTTGGCATATAATCTTTTACTCATTTTCTATGATTTAAGAGATAAATTTTTTCACCAACAAGACTATTAATTATTATTCTCTCAAACAAAAACAAGGGGCATCTCCACTATTTTTTGAAGAATTAAAATTAGACTTTTGATTACACTTTAGGAATTCTAGTGGTTCCATGATTCGACACATCAGAGATTTTGTGTTATGATGTTGTCTTTGCCTTTTGTTCTTTAGTTTGGTTGTGTTAGTGATGTTTTGGTGTTTGGAGATCCGTTGGTTTTAGGGATTGTTGGTGGAGTCTTCCATATCAATCTTTGTGATCCCTTTATAATTTTTTCATGTGCATTCATACTTGTAAAAAAAAGAAATCATCTTGGCTCGTATTGAATCCTTGTTCCAAGGATCTCTAGGTGGGGCATTACAACCTACCTACTAGATTACCCTTCTCACTATAAATCAATACATTTTTTATTAGAATGGATTCAAAAAAATTTCTAGCAAGAAAATAAACATGAAAATTTAATAAAGGAGATGATCTTAGAAGATTTTATCCATTGTAATAAGTGTTATATCTATAAAAGAGGCTTCTTCTTATGATTCCAGGACCTATAAAGACAATATTTCAGCCTTGTTACTAAAGTTTTTCCTATTTATTCCCATAAGATGAAGATGATCAAAATTAGAATAAGTCCATATTTGTAGATACTTATACATATTCAATATGTTTAACTTCAAATATTTTATGTTTTATAAGAATCTTATGTTTAAACTTGTAGTTGTTTCTCATTGCAATTCCTAGAATTTATGAAGTGGATTAATTCAATTGAAGAAATTCACTTAATTTTAGTCATTTAAAAAGTTAACTATTTGATAAAAGTGGATAATGAAAAATAAATAATATAAATGGAAGAATGAATTAGGGCACATCCAAAATTAATAATTCAATAGAAACTAGTAATAAGGATCCACCATTCAAGACTAATAAAAGAAGTAGCTAAGTTGACAATTGAGAGATATCCAATTGTATTGAGATCCAAAGATGCAAAGTTTTAGTTTTTCACTTGAAAAATGAAAAGAAAAATTATTTTTAAGTTATTTTCTTTATTGATATCTTCATTTTCACACAAATTAGGTACATATTGTCACTTCAATTTGTATTCAAATCAATTTTCCTTCTTTAAATTTATATTCACATAAATGTGATTTTTCTTTAGAATTTAAGCTCATCTACAATAAATATTTAAGTTTTTTAATATATCTTTCTTTAAAATATAATGATAATTTAGAATTGAACTAGAATTAATATCTAAAAATGCTAATAATTATAAAATAAAAAATAAAAAAAATTAGATAGCATATCAAGAACTGTATCTTAGACCCTGTTTTAATAGTGTTGTCAAAATGTATCAGGATATCACCTTTTCCATATATTGGGTTGCACAATGGAAATGTCTACTAGGTTTGGAAGTTTAAAATTGGAATATACATAGTAAATAACATATACAATTTTTTTTCAATGTATACTATATAATATATATCATAATATTAACATAGATCTTAGTTAAACTTTCATAATATTTTGATAATTACACATATTATATCATCAAACTATAATATTATAAAAAACAAATGAATTATTTAATATATAGTATAACTATCAACTTTATCCTTGCACCCTTCAAAGGTGAAAGTGCTAGTAATAAAAAACTCCAACTTCAATCATGACAACATGGAAGTTGATTATATGGAAAACTCTAAAAAGGAGGAATAAGCAATTTCAAAGAAAAATGGAATTAGTCCATGCATCGTGATCACTTTTGTTTCTAGAAAAAATACCAGCACTTGTATTGAAGGAGTTGTTGATTGTAAAATAAAAATTGGCTAGTTTTTCATTCAAGAATTTGTGTTGTCACACCTAAAATAAATTCTACTGGCCAAATAATAGTTGTGGTGAGTCTAGAAAGGAGAATCCAATGGAATGAATCTTCAAGCACTTCTTAGACATTTCATAGAAATCTAGGGTACACATTTAGAATCTAGGGTGTTTTGAAGAACATATCATAAATATTTGTCACTATTGTAACAACTTAGACTTTATAAATAAGGTTCCTTTGCACAAACTTAATAACACCTACACTAGTTGGTGTAAATGAATCTATTAGCACTAATAAGACAATATGTTTATGCTTCATTTATTTATTTTTTATATTTTAGTATTAACATGTATAAACCTATGTAATTGAAACTTATATTAAATATATTTGTAACTATTTGTACTAGATTTTCTTATGAGCATGTATAAGAAATTGAAGTACTTATTATAAATTTACTAGTATTTATTACTAATTATAATTATATTTATTAATCTTTAATTACATATAGATTTATATACATTCTTTAAGAACTTATATTAGAAATCTATAAAATTTTCAAAAATATTTTAAGAAATCATCATAGATATATGCTAATTCTTTTTCCTTTTTAATCTATTTTTGTATTTAATTTTCTTATGCTTTTATCATTTTCTTACATTTTGATTCTATCTATCATATTTTGTATAGTTAGAGTTGTTTTTTGTTCAATCCATAATTCTGGAGGAAATTGTAGGCACGTGTTGGTAAGACAAGATTTTTTGGTGCATAAAAGTATAAGGAATGATAGTTAAAAGTCAATGCGATATGAACATAGCCACACACTCAATAAAAATTGGCACCTAGCTATGATTGCTTATCAAATATGTCATATTTGTCAACTTATTGCATTGTGGTTTGTAAGCACATGATGTTAAACCATGCCAATATTTTCAATGACTTCTTTCTATTATTTTTAGTCGATAGACTTTCCCAATGAGGTTTCTTGCAACTAGAATTTATCTCATGCCAATAAACTATTGCTAATAAATGGTTTTCAAATCATGTTTTTATAATATATAATTTGACATTCTTCTTCAACTTTATAACTATGTCACAAGTGGTCAGAGATGTAGTGTATATTAGAAGGGATTACCAGCTCTATGCCATTATGGTAGTATGATGCCCCTTATTTGATAGAGATGGCTGAAAGACATATTGAGAAACTCAAGAGCAATTGTGGAAAAACTCTTGTGCTAGATGTTGGAACTCTCACCAAAACAAAGGAAGGGTAGATCAAGGTAATGGGATTATGGTATCCATTTTTATGAATCTTCTTATCTGGTTTCTTATGGCATGGTTTATGAATTATAAAATGGAATGTAATGGGTTTATGAATTTTTGTTTCTATGACTTTACTGATAATTCAATGGTTCACATTTTGCAAAGTCAAATTTGTTGATGGAAAAGATGAGGAGTTTGATATAGTGATTCTTACAATTGGATATAGAAGCAATATGCGCTCTTGGCTAAGGGTAGTGAAAACTGCCTAAATCAAAATCACTAAAGCCAAAAATCTTGACTAAGAATGAAAGGCTCATCAAAATGGTTTTCCAAATCTGATATTCTCTCTTCTCTTTTTAAGGATTGTGATTTCTTCTTAGCAGATGGGCTTCTTAAGATGCCCTTTCCCCATGGATGGAAGGGCCAAAGAGGGCTTTATGTAGTAGAATTCACCAAATTTGTCTTGTTGGGTGCTTCAATGGATACCACAAGAATCATAGAGGACATTGCAATTTAATTAATTCCAAATGACATGTTATTTTTTAGTAGCCATAAAAACATTGCTAAAAAATAGTTTATAGAACATAGTCTATAGTTTAGAGATAATGATTTTTCAAGCATATGGTTGCATCTTCTATCCAACTGATTAAATCTATCATATTTGACAGTTTGATTGATTTTCTAATTTTTTAAAAATGCATGTATAAGTTTTATTGTGATTTTTAATTTGGTTAATAGATCCAAATAAACTATAAAATATTGTAGAATGGATCAACTAGATACCCAATTTCTAGCCTTTCTTCCAAGGAAAAATTGCAATAAAGGTCAGATGATGTGTTCAACAATTTCTTTTCTTGTAGATTGTTAGTGAACAAATTTTTCTTTTACAAAAATACCCTTAAACCAACTCTTGAATGACCAAATCAAGAAGAAAATTATTTGTGACTAATAGTTGGATCGCTTTGCAATTGAAATGTATAAGCATCCTTTGAATCATCCCGATTATAGCTCCCCATGAAAGGTTTACAATGAATCAACTAAAGTACAATTGACAATGCTTGTAACCTAAAAGCACAAAAGGCACACAAATTTCTATCCACAAACATAGATGTGAAAAATCCAAATGACTAAAAACAAATAACAAACAAATTCATCCAACCCCTACATTACAAAGAAAATGTAGAAAGAAAAGGGCATATCATTCTCTCCAAGTGTACGAATAATCAAGGTTCACAGGCCAAATGATAAGTACACATGTAATCACATTCAATAGAATTGCATTCACAGAGGACTAAATCAATTAGCAAATCAACCTCAATCATAAAAAAATACTCAAACTCAAATATCTAATACAAAAATATCTTCTTTCTTGAATTTTCAAAAAGACACCATAGATCAAATTACTTCTGCCTTCACTGATTACAATTAAAAATCAGAAAAAATTCCTTTTGCTCTGCCATTAAAAACATAAACAAAAAATAATAGGCTCACTTGTAGCACAAAGTCTCCTATAGCTAGTTTGGAATTCAAAACTCCTCATTCTTATCTTTCTATCATTTCTATAATCTATTTTCTTCCTGATGATGTTGTTCAGTTGTAATAACTAAATTCCAAAACATTTCCATTCTATTACCTTTCTTATATTACACTCCTCCGATAAAATGAATATGAATGTTAATTTTATTTAATATCACCATCCTATCATATCAATCTCTAATGTTCAATTATTAAAAATAATTATCAAATGTCAAGAAATAACTCTTCCACAATATAGCTTTATCTAGCTAATTAAGCATCTTATCTGGCATTCATGGCTTTCAAGCATATGCTTATTTGACTTTGGAGAATTCTTATTTGTAAATATTTACATCATAACTTTTGAAGGATATCTCTCTTGATGTTGTGGGTCATGCATTTGGATAGTGATAATTTTGAACCATAGTGTTGAATGTTCAATCCAACCATTTGCACCACTTTTCACACAACTCCATACCAAATCTCCATGGGATCCTCAAATGATAGTATTGAGAGCTCCATTCAATTTGGAACCTTCTTACATGTTTTACTAGTGGCCCATGAATGATAATTTGTGTAACAAATTTCTATGTAGGCTCAATCATGTAAATCCTTTATTCTTTCTCCAATTACTAATAGAACAACCTTTGAACAACTTCTCTTCCATTGATAACAAAGACAAGATAACCATGAGAGTTCTATGATGGACATTTGATTTCAATACTTTAGAAAAATGTATCAAACTAATCTAGGAATGTTGACGATATAATTTTTTTAATATGTCTATTGGATCTTGCATCACCCAAAAATATTTCCTTTTTTATCTCTTGAATAAGGGATATCTCAATGAAGAATTATTTCTAGAGTCTTGCTACTTAGTAATTCAATCATATGAGCTTGAAATGTCCTAGTTTTAGAGTGGATGCTCACCTTGGATACATCAGCATGCTAGTTGAGGCTCAGTGACATATCATGAGTATTCATAGAGTTATTGTGGATTTTTGGTACAAAATCTTTGTATAAAAAATTCAAGCTTCATTTTGAAGATCTTAGAAGCCACAAATAGGCTTTGAAATGGGGTTGACTAGAGCTTGCACCAATCATGCAATGCAGATCTAATGCAGGAGCATCCTGGGTGTAAGAGCAATCTTGCATCACCCAAAAATATTTTTATTTCAATCTTTTCTATTTTAAAAAGGACTAGTAGATAGGGGGTTGCAATTTTTGGGAACTTGCTATTTTTAGTAATTTTTTTTATACGAGCTTGAAATATTCTTACTTTCTATAGAAAGGTTCATTTTAGAGTTATAAGCCTATCATAAAAATCTCATTTCTCTAGCTTAGGTATCAGAGAAGTTATTACATATTTTTAGTGAAAAAAATTACAGAAAAATCTTTAGACTCATCGTTGGAGGGCTTAGATTTCCTAGGTAAGGCCCAAAAACTCGATGAAAGGGTGCAAGCATGATTCTAATCCTATAAATCAAGAGTTGGTATTTCCAAAAAGTGTTAATAATAGCCAATGAGAGCAATGGTTTTAAAGTTATGGCCTTCTAAAGTTGGGCTACTGAAATATCTAAAATAATTGTCAAAGATGTTTTTGGCTGACTCTATATTATTGTTAGGGTCTGTTAGCCCTAGGTAATAAGTTTCAATGTCTAGAACCTTCCCAGGAAACATAAAATTTCCTATTTAAGAAAGACCCAAACATTGTCTAAAAAAAGCTCTAGGCGATAGTTCATAGCTTGTCTTGCATATTATTATAATGAAAGGACCCATGTGGGTTAGCATATTGCAATTTTGAGTTCTATAATTTTTCATTTGTGGTGATAATAAGAAGTTCATATTTTATTCTCACATTTTTTTTTGTTTCTTTGTTTATTTTATGAGTTTATGGTATTAAGGTGGAGCCCTTCATCAAGTGCTATCAGAGCTAGAGTTCTTAAGTGTGTGGATAGATTGCCGACTTTGAGGCAATTTACACTAGGATCGTGGTTTGGGCAGAGCGTGTAGATAGATTGCTGATTGTGAGGCAGTTTGCACTAGGGCTTTAGTAGAAGCACAAAAATGCCTCCACAAAGAGAGTGTGGAAAAAGAATTGTAGGTGTTACACTTAAGGGTTTTAGAACCCTCTAAAGAAAAATGCAAGCATTAGAAGAATAGATGCATAGAGGAATAAATCTTTCCATAAGAGATGAAAGTGAGGATGAGGTAGAAGAAGAAGAAAATGTTGAATTGGGGGTAGTTCTAAACCCAGAGGAAGAGAGGCCTTTTAGGGCCATCTCCAAGATTAGAAAAAGACTTAAGTTTGAAGTTCCCACATTTTTGGAAAGTCTTAACCTAGAGGAGCTAATCAATTGGATCAATGAACTAGAGGAGTACTTTGAGTATGAAGATATTGGCGATCCTATTAGGGTCAAGTTTGCGAAAGAAAAACTAAAGGGACATATAAAGATCTGGTGGCAAGAGGTTCAATTTGAGTGAAATAGAAAGGTAAAGGACAAAATCACTAGATGGGACTAGATGATAGTTAAACTAAAGTGATAATTCATTACCATGGATTATAAGCTTGATCTATTGAAGAAGATGCAAGGGTTGAAGCAAGCAGGAAAATCTGTTCAAGAGTATACTAAAGAGTTCTACTGAGTTCTCATTAGAACTAAACATGCAAAAAATGATAAGGAGAAAGTAGCTTGTTATCTTAATGGGTTGAGGCCAATTATTTAGGATGAATTGAGTCTAGTTTGAATGAACAATATTGAGGAAGTATACCATTTTTCCCTAGGAGTTGAGGAGAAACTAAGCAAGAAGTTTGACAACAAGAATAGTGGAAGAGGTCATAGTGGAAGATCTGGAAAATGATCTTATGGTGGTTGTAATGATGATTAGAAGAAAAAGGATGAGGCTGGAAGTAGTAGTCAGAACTAGAGGGGAACTAATTCCAATCATTTCCATAGAGATCAAAGAGGAAGAGGCGAAGGACAAGGATCTAAAGAGGAAGCTTCTGTGGACATGTTTTCATTGTAGAGAAGAAGGGCATAGCGAATTTGAATGTTCCCAGTGCCAAGGAAGGATGGAATGAAGAACATAAGGCTAGGCTAGAGTTGCACATGTTGATGAATATGCTAGGTCATCACATTTTGAAGATGCTGAAAAAGGAGAAGTCCTAACTAACAAAAGATTCCTTTTGAGTGGTGAGAATAAACCTAATCAAAGAAGGAGCTTGTTTCACAAAAGGTACAGATGTGAAGATAAGTGTTGTGATTTGATCATTAATGGTGGAAGTACTAAAAATTTGGTGTCAGAAATGATGGTCACAAAGCTAAGCTGAAGAGATAGAAACACCCATGTCCATACCATATTACTTGGGTGCAAGATGGCCACAAGGTCATGGTCAATGAGCAGTGCCTAGTGAAGTTCAAGATTAGAAACTACCAAGATGAGGTACAATGTGATATCGTACCTTTGTACATATGTTATATGTTGTTGGGTAGGCCATGGTAGTTTGACAGACATGTTGTACATGATGGGTGAGCAAATACCTACACTTTGACCAAGGATGGAGTGTAGCATAAGTTGAAGCTATTGAAGGAGAAAGAAGAAAAGGTATGTAGTGCTACTAGAATGTGTTTTGTTTATAGAAAAAAGTTTCTCAAAGTTATGAAACATGATCATATGTGTTTTTGTATAATTTCAAAAGATAGTAAAGAAGTAGAGGAAGTACCTACAAAAATTGCAGATATGTTGGGAGATTTTTCTAATATTGTATTAGATAATGTACTTGATGGATTGTCCCTAATAAGGAAGATTAGTCACCAGATTGATTTGGTTCCAAGAGCTAGTTTTCCACACAAAGTAGTGTATAGAATGACACTAGGAGAAAGTGAAGAGTTGAATAGACAAGTTCATGAGTTATTGTAGAAGGGGTTGATTTGAGAGAGTTTGAGTCCATGTATTGTACTAGTTGTATTAGCACTAAAGAAGAATTGAGAATGGAGGATGTGTACAAATTCTTGTGCTATCAAAAAAATCATAATAAAGTACACATTTCCATTGCATGGGATGGATGAAATTTTGGACTATTTGAGTGGAGCTGAGTATTTCACAAAGATAGATCTGAAGAGTGGGTACCATCAGATTTGTATCAGAGAAGGTGATGAGTGGAAGACTACTTTTACGACAAGGAAAGGAGTATACAAGTGGTTAATCATGCCTTTTGGGTTAACCAATGCATTGACCACTTTCACAAGGCTCATGAATGAGGTATTGAAGGAGTTTCTAGGTAAGTTTTTCATTGTTTACATATAAGATATTTCTATCTTTAGTAAGAAATTGGAGGAGCATTTGATCCATATTTGCAAGGTGTTTGATAAGTTGAGGGAATAATAGTTGATAAACCTAAACAAGTACAATTTTGTACAAAAGGAGTTGGTGTACCTAGGATTTGTAGTCTTTGTAGAAGGTCTGAAAATGGACATAGAGAAAGTGAAGGATCTCCTTGAATGGCCTACTTGAAGGAGTGTGATAGAGGTAAGAACTTTTCATGGACTAGTTAGTTTTAATAGAAAGTTCATAAGAGGTTTTAGTAGTATTTGTGGACCCTTGTATGAAACAATGAGAGGGGGTAGGAAAGAATTTAAGTGATCTGTAGGAGCAAATAAGAGTTTTAATATGTTGAAATAGAAAGTTAATAAAAAGCTTGTGTTAGAACTTCCTAATTTTAATAAGGTGTTTCAAGTAGACTTTGATGCTAGTAGTATTGCAATATGAGCTATTATGAACCAAGATGGTATACCTATTGCTTATTTTAGTGAGAAGTTGGATGATGCAAAAAGAGAATATTTTGCTTATGATCAAGAATTTTATGCTATAGTTCAAGCATTGAAGAATTGGAGACACTCTCTTCTTCCTAAGGAGTTTGTTTTGTATACTGATCATCAAGCTTTGCAATATTTGAATAGTTAAAAAAAATTGAACCAAAGGCATTTAAAGTGGGTTGAGTTTATGTAGAGCTATACATTTGTTTTAAAACATAGGAGTGGGAAATCTAACACAGTTACAAATGTTCTTAGTAGAAGACAACTTTTGCCGATAGAAATGTAGATAGAGGTGTTTGGGTTCAAGGACCTCAATACTTTTTATCTAGATGATCCTAATTTTGGTGAAACATGTAAGGCTTGTACATAACCTGTTACACTTGATAGGACGAAGTGGTTGGATTTTATGATCCAAGATAGTATGTTGTTCAAAGGAAGAAAGTTGTGTATTCTTAGAAGATCAATAAGAGAGAATCTAATCAAATAGAAGCATAGTGGAGGATTGGCTAGACATTTTGACAGAGATAAGACTGTTGCTTTTGTTGCTAAGAATTATTACTGGCCATAATTTTAGCAAGATGTGAGAATTTTGTACAAATTTGTAGAGTATTTTAGATGGTGAAAGGAATAAAGTATAATAGAGGGTTGTATCAGCCATTACTTGTACCAGAGAAGCCATGAGAGGATGTCAACATAGATTTTTTTCTTAGATTACTGAGAAAGTAGTGTGGGACTAATTATATTTTTGTCATGTTTGATAGATTTTCAAAGATGACACATTTTATTCCTTGTAGGAAGACTAGTGATGTTGTTCATGTCGCAAAGTTATTTTTCAAAGAAGTGGTGAGACTATATGGTCTGCCAAAGAGTATAGTTTTAAATCAAGATAACAATTTTTTTGGGTATTTCTAGCATACATTGTGGAAGAAGTTGAAGAAGAAATTGAATTTTAGTTCATCACATCATCCACACACTGATGGATAAATAAAAGTTGTGAATTACAATTTGGGAAACTTGCTAAGATTATTGGTTGGAGATAAGACAAAAGGATGGGATATGATTTTACCATAGGTAGAATTTGCATATAATAATTTTTTCAAGAGGAGTAATCATAAATTATGATTCCAGATTGTATATAGGAGTAGTCCTAGAAAAGCTTCTAAATTGAGATAGTTGGATAAAGGAGAGATAAGTAGTGCTGAAGTAGAAAAATTTGCTAAACATTTGAAGAACATCCATGAGGAGGTGAGGAAGCACATCATAGAGATGAATATTGTTGACATATCAGTCAATTTTTTTATTAGTGACACACATTTATTCAAATTATGTATAGCTACTAAGCTTATTGAACAATTTATAGTGTTTTCCATGTAATTCAGTAGCCGTTGAGTTCTACAATTACTACCAAGAAGATTAAGTCACTGTGAAGTCCAACAGTTTAAAATGTAAATTTTAGTATATACCAAGTTTATCAGTGGTTATTAAGTAGTGCAATACTTACTGAGTTCATAGTTCATGTGATGCAAAGCTAGTGTTAATCAAGCTACGCTATGCTAACCAAGTGATGAGTGTTTTTTGAGTTGCAAAATATGTCCCTGTTAGGATTAAACCACAGACAAAAAATAACAATTACATGCAAATATAACCAATAACACAAGGTACCAAGATTTAACATGGTTCACCCAATCCCTAGGCTATGTCCACCAAATTGCAAATTTAATATTATCACAATCCAGTGATTACAACTTGATTACAATCTGTAATCCCTTACAGCTCAATACCACTACAAGAACCTATTTTGCATCACCACTATAAAAAACCCTAACCCTAAGCCCTTTTATATAAGTATTAAACTACTTTAGGGTTACTACATGTCGGCCATAAATTAGCCATTACTTTAGGGGTGAATCTGAAAATGAAAAATCTACGAATAGTACCCAAAAAAAATTTAGGGCAATGCCCCAAGCCCCAAAGAATTTATAAAGTATGTACAATACTTTCCTGATCAATCACCACAAACTAACAATCTCCCACTTAGGGACTATTCAGGCTCCACACTAAACAACAATCTCCCACTTGGAGACTGATCCTATAGCTATGATGCTAATCTATGAGGTTCCCACTGGATCAAACCACCCTGGACTTTACTATTCTTGTACTCATGTTAAGTCTAGAAGACAAACTAAAGCGAAAGAGGAGTTTAGATTCTCCCTTGTTACTACCTTTGTCAACATATTTTCTAGATTTTCATTTGTATGTATCTTCTCTAGCTTTAACTCTCCATCCTTCCAAACTAACTAGATGAAATGGTACAACAACTATATGTGTTTGGTCTTTGAATGTAGAGCTGAATTCTTTACAAGATGAATGGAACTCTGACTATTTGTGAATAAAATAATTATCCTTCTAAGGATGTCCCAATTCTTCCAAGAAGAACTAAAGCCATATCATCTCCTTGGTTACCTCTATAGTAGCTACATACTCTACCTCTATAGTGGATAAAGCATTAACCTTTTGTAACTTAGAAACCTAGCTTACGGCTACCCTACCAATAGTAAAGACATAACCTATAGTACTCTGCCTGGTATCAATATCTCTTGCCAAATCTAAGTCAACATAACCTTGTAAATCAGTAGTAGAGCTCCCAAAGTGTAAACACTTATTGGATGTTCCTCTCAAATATTTGAGAATCCATTTGGCTACATTCCAATGCTCAATTCCTGGATGACTCATATACCTGCTAATATTGCACATGTAGTGGAAGTCATTAGTAGGTAGATGATCTATAATAGATCCACCTTCTACCATTTTCATATTAAATAAATGCTTCATGAGAAATACCTTGTTTGAAGTGGAGGGCTATTGATACAATGTCGCTAGGGTTTTCATCAACTCTTTTGTTGTCTTTTCTTTTGTAATATTAAATGCCACTGATGGTGCTAGGCATAATCAAATTCTTCCAAGTGCCTTTCTATCTAAAAGATCTCATTCATCATTTGACATAGATCCCTGATTCTTGGCTTTTCTTTCTAACAACTTCCATAAATCCTTCTGATAAAGATAGTCTTCCATTTGCATCTTCCATAACTGGAAGTTGTGCCTATTAAACTTGTCTACCCTCAGCTTACCCTCATTTTCCATCTCTCCCACTCAACCGTGAGACTTTCTTGTAGAGGATAACTAAAAAAATAACCTTGCTCTGATACAACTTGTTAGGATTAAACCACGGATAGAAAATAACAATTACATGCAAATATAACCAATAATAGAAAATAATAGATCACACAAAAAAGAACACAAGGCACCAAAGTTTAATGTGGTTCACCAAATCCCTAGGCCACGTCCACCAAACTGCAAGTCCAATATTATTATAATAGAGTGATTACAACCTAATTACAATCTGTAATCCCTTATAGCTCAATATAGCCACAAGAACCTATTTTTCACCACCATTATAAAAAAACCCTAACCCCAAGCCCTTTTATACAAGTATTAAACCACTTTATGGTTACTACATGTTGGCCATAAATTAGCCATTAATTTAGTGGCAAATTTGCAAATGGTGAATCTATGAATAATACCCAAAAAAAAATAGAGCAATACCCCCAACCTCAAAGAATTTATGACATATGTACAATACTTTCCTGATCAATCACCACAAACTAACCTTACCGAGTCACTAGTGTAGATCGAGTTCAAAAATACTTGAAAGTGATTAGTATGGATCAAGCTTCTATGTCTATCAAGTGCATGATGATACTGAGCATTGACTATGGATGTCGAGTATCACAACCTCACCGAGTTAGCCTTTAGAACCCAAGTATCTTCATGTGGGCTGACTTTGTATTATTTGTGATACCTTGTATCATGGTGGACTTTGTAATTTATATATTTGGATTAGTATACATATGTAATGTATTGTACCATATCATTGTGTATGTATGGATGTAATGTAATTGTGGATGCAAAAAGTTCTAGTTATGAATGTAGGAGAAAAAGAGTGAATTGTAAAGACCATAATAGGATAAGGAGCTGTAGAGACGTATCTATAACAAAAACATGATCAATACACAAAGGAATCTCTTTCAGCAAACCCAATTGTAAATCAGAGATCTGCTATTGCTTCATCCTAAAAGGTGAACCAGTGAAAATCCTTTAACAAGGTAGACATAATAGTCTTTTATAAATCTCTTTACCAAGTGCATACTTCATTTTATGTTTGTAAATCCTCTCACCAGGTGGACGTAGCAATCTTAATTACTCCAAATAGGACAGATCATCAAAAGTGATCAACGTAGGCCTTAACAGGCCAACTTTATGCTGTAGTAAAAAAAATTGTGGGTATCATCTGCACCCCAATTTTACTTTCTATTTGGAAGGTTTTTGGGTCACCAAATATTTGTGTCAATGTGTTATGGACGATTTCATGTTTTTAGTTTCTCATGCGTGCAATTAGATCAGATGTAATAAAATATGTGCTAATTGGATTATTGGATTAAGAGTTGAAATTGTTAAAGTTTTAGAAGTTATTGATTCACCCCTCCCTTCTTAGTAACTTAGCATAGTCTTGAATATTTCCAACAATTGGTATCAGAGCTTTGTGGTTCTTAGGAGAAAGTTTAGCAGCTTAAGCAAAGATCAAGGATATGTAGATATTTAGACTTGATAAAGCTATTGACAATGAAAAGTTGGATCTCGAAATGGTCATTGCCCAACTCAAGAAAACTAAGGAGAAACTTTACCAATCCCTAAAAAAAGGAAAGGAACTTGCAAATTAAATGAATGATCATCTCTACATTGAAGAAATAATTGAAGACTTTCACCCTTCAAGTAGCTAAGATGAAGCAAATGAAGCAATCAAAGAACTCCTAGAGAAGGATGCTTCCCTGCAAGAAGAATTAAGAAAGCTAAAAAGAGAACAAGAGATTCAATCAGTAAGGTTATATGAAGTCTTGGAACAAAGAAACAAGATAAAAGAAGAGATGAATGGAAGGAACAATGAAATCTAGAATCAATCCCTTCAGCAAGAAGACCTTATTGATCAGCTCTCCAATGCAAATGAGGAAATCATGAGTCTAAGATTTGAAAATGAAAGAATTAGGAATGATCTAAATTTTGAAAGGAAAATCAATGAGAGAATGAAAAATGATTTGAAATCTAAAAGACAAATCAATAAAAGACCAAGGAATGATCTAAACTCTAAAAAGCAAATCAATGAGAGAATGATGAAATCTCAAGCAGACATGGATCAACTGAATGAGCAAAAACTCTATAGGAAAAAAGGAAAAGTAGGAATTGGATAGAAAGAAGAAGGTGAATCCTCCAAGAAAGCTACTCAAAAGAATCAAAGACCTACTTGCAATCACTGTGGTTCAAAGAACAACCCATGCAAGTTTGGTTCATTATTAACCTACCTATTCTTTTATTTTCAGAAGTTCTTCCCTTCTAAAGGCCCTATAGTCTAGAGGAAAGATGTTCTTGTGCTTTAAGAAATAAATGAATATATTACAGAGATGGGTGAGAACTATGGTAGCATCATGAAAAACTACTTCGATGTATTCAAGGAGAAAATGAACAATAGGTTCAAGATTCTGAAGAAGTTAGTTGAAGACTACAAGGATGATGTATGATTCATGGTGGATAGTGACAAGGTATATATCCAAGTAGTTAAGCTTAGAGTTGCATGGGTGAAATCTCTTAGCTGTGAGGTGAACATTGATGAGACCAAGGATATCATTAAAGTCCTTCTCAATGAACATGTTGATCCCAAGGCCCCTTATTTTGGAACTTATAATGAAGCTAAGGCCAAAATTGAGCTAGAAATAAAGCTCCCATAGGTGGTTAACAAAGGAAAGAGATGAATAGAAAAGCTGAAATCAAGTGCACCTCTCTTGTTAAATGAGGGAAAAGGTGAGGATGTGGAAGATGTAGAGGATGAGGAAGAATTTGAGTAAGAAGAAGAACCTTTGAAGAAAAAGGGCAAGGTCATCATCACCAAGCCTACAAAGTCATCCACTATAGTCTTCACAAGGAGGTCACAGAAGAAAGCTAAAAAGGAAGGAGGTGACATTATATTCAACAGACCTCCACCTTCCTTCTAGTATAGGCTAAGGAAATTGGAAGAAGGGGCAGGGATAAAAAACTTTAAATCATTGAAATATGAGATTAGAACTAAGGCACAACAGAAGCAAGTTGAAGACCTAGTGCTGAATAAAATGGGTAAGTGGAAATAATCACCAAATCAGCTCACTTCTCAAGTCCCAAGTGAATTACTAGAGAAGATAAAGCCAAGATGGGATTTTTCTTTGCAAACAATCAAATACATATATGCACAAACCCTGAGGCATTTACTACTAAGCATATCAAATGCTGAGGTGAAAGAGTCATTAAAGAAAACTGAAGAAAAAGAAACTCTAAAGTTGAATATTTTTTTGGTTTTGATCAAGGACATTAAGCATGTTTTTAGGAATGCTATAAATACTTGGAAAATTTTTTATCATCTTCGTAAACCAAGTGAATTTCTAGTTGAAGTAAAGGATGATCATGAAGAAGAAGATAAGGAGAAAGATGAGGAAGAAAATGTTGAAGAAGTGACTGACTTTGATAATGAAGAAGATGAAGAGAATCAAGAAGCTACTGACAAAGAAAAGAAAGATGATGAGGAGACTAACCCAATCAAGATAGTTGCAACATTCATTGCCTCACTTCCTTACTCCCTAAGCAAACCATTGGCTACATCAAGTATGGAGACAGCTTCAACAATTTTGATTGTGACTACTAGTGATACATCAAATGTCCAATCACTCAACATATCATTGATAGAAGTGACTTCCATTTCATCCACCAAGCTGCAGACTCCTTCTTCATCTACAAAGTTGAGTACTTCAGCTTTGACTTCTCCAATTTTGACTTCTTCAATTTTGACTTCATTAGTTATAAGCTCTCCAATTTTGACTACTTCAGTTTTGGGTTCTACAATTTTGACTTCACCAATTTTGGATTCTTCAAGAATTTCTATAAGTATTCCATTAGTTAGTACAGTATTAGTTTTTACTACAAGCCCAAGTATGTCTACTATTGTATCCATTCTCGTTACAAAAGCAATAAGTGCAAGGACAATTGAGCCTAAGGTTCAACCAAACACAACATTTTTTGTGGAAAGGAAAAGAGATAGAGGAAGACATAGATTTAGATGAGGAAATAGTAATCCCCAAATGGGGTATTTACAAGCTTACTCTAGACCAAATTCACACATTTGGTGGACTCCTCCAGAAAAAGGCTAAACAACAAAGATTGAGAGAGGAAAGAGACAAAGAGTATAAGATAATTGAAGATGCCAAGAACATTTTGACTAAGGCAATAGGAATTGAGGTTGATTCTTCTCAACCTATTTTTTATCAGCTAGCAAAATTAGTTCAAAAACTTAATGAGGACACTGATGGGCAAGATAAGGTAGTTGAAAGGGCTGAAAAGAAATTTAATAATAAAGTGTTGGAGCACATTGCTTAGAAAATAACCATCTATCAAGTAGAGCTTTTGATGCGGGAGCATCTTAACCATTAAACAATTATGGGAGGTTCATAATATTGTAATAATTAAGTCATCTAGAATTTTAGGGGACCATGTCAAGAAATGGGCAAACTACCTAGAAATGCATTGTAATGGGTTATTCGAATATCATGGGTAGAGGGACGATTTTTAGTTTTATAACTACTCTAATATCTTTTCATAGATATACGAATGTAACTGAATCTATAAATAGAGATAGAAGGGAAGTTGCGAGAGATAGGAAGAAGAGAGAGCAAAGAGTGAGAAAAAGAAAGAAAGGAGAGTCGGCTCTTTGGCCTGTAGCCAAAGAGCCATGCATGTTCTAAATGCAAGTTGTATTTCAATGTTTTTCGGGCCTTAATAAATTATAGTTTTTGTAGTATATATTCTTTCTATTTCCGTGCAAATTTGGTTTCATAGTTTCCTTTTCTAATTAGGATGATGGAACAAAGCTTGGCATGTTCGTTTGAGGAAGAACTTGATTAATATCAAAGAAAAGGTGGCGGTTAAGTTCCAAATGGATAATAGAAAATAGCATTGTCTCAGAAAATAGATCCTCAATGTAGGGGCCATATCTCCCTAATGCACTTTTGGATCTTCCTCAGATTTAAGTATGTTTTTGAGAAACTAATTGAGCCCATCTTCATTGGAGCGATTGAGGATATTTTGTCTGGTTCAAAATTTATACCTCCCTGAGTATGGGTCTATCTAGAAGAAAGCAAGAAGTTTTGGGGTCTTGTGAATTTGATTTGAGGTGTCTCTAGTTACATTTAGTATCCATGAATGAGGAATTAGAGAGCATCAACGAGCCTGTTACATCAGAGTGGTATCAGAGCTAGTGAAAGGTTTGGTGATTTGGTTGGTAGAATTGATAGCTAGTTGCACGAGTGATCCATCGAAGCTGCAATAGAACAAAGACGTTCTTGTGTGAAGATCTCATGAGCAAAGGTCTTGGTATTGTCTCCACCAAGATAAGGCTGGGTAGAAGGTGCAAGAGAGCAACCACTAAGTGAAGGGTGGTCAAAATATTCTAGGATCTTGGGTGGGTAAGATGGCAGTATAGTGATGGAGTGATGCAGCATGAAGCAAGGTGGATAGCGGTCAAGTTAGTTGTAACATCAAAGTGAACAACCGAAGCGTGACCCAAACAACATTTCCATGGGACATGGAAATCTTTTAAGCCTGGGAGTATAATGCAGGAGCATCTTAACCATTAAAAAATTATGGGAGGTTCATAATATTATAATAATTAAGTCATCTAGAATTTCAGGGGACCATGTCAAGAAATGGGCAAACTGCCTAGAATTGCATTGTAATGGGTTATTCGAATATCATGGGTAGAGGGATGATTTTCAGTTTTATAACTACTCTAATATCTTTTTATAGATATACGAATGTAACTAAATCTATAAATAGAGATAGAAGGGAAGCTGCAAGTGATAGGAAGAAGAGAGAGCAAAGAGTGAGAAAAAGAAAGAAAGGAGAGTCGGCACTCTGGCCTGTAGCCAGAGAGCCATGCATGTTCTAAATGCAAGTTTTATTTTAATGTTTTTCGAGCCTTAATAAATTATAGTTTTTGTAGTATATATTCTTTCTATTTCTGTGCAAATTTGGTTTCATAGTTTCCTTTTCTGATTAGGATGATGGAACGAAGCTTGGCATGTTCATTTGAGGAAGAACCTGATTAATATCAAAGCAAAGGTGGCGGTTAAGTTCCAAATGGATAACAAAAAATAGCATTGTCTCAGAAAATAGATCCTCAGTGTCGGGGCAATATCTCCCTAATGCACTATTGGATCTTCCTAAGATTTAAGTATGTTTTTGAGAAACTAATTGTGCCCATCTTCACTAGAGCGATTGAGGATATTTTGTCTGGTTCAAAAGTTATACCTCCCTGAGTATGGGTTTATCCAAAAGACAGCAAGAAGTTTTGGGGTCTTGTGAATTTGATTTGAGGTGTCTCTGGTTACATTTAGTATACATGAATGAGGTATTAGAGAGCATCAGAGAGCCTATTACATCAGCTTTCTACAATTTTGGTCAATCTTGAGGCATCCTATTCAAATGTGTCATCACTTTTTGGAAAGTTATGTGATGTCACTGAGTATAAAAGGGAAATAAAGGAAAAATTGTTGAAAATGATATAGATCTAAAGGCTAGTTCTCAGTAGTTGCAACTTGACCCTAGTTCAAGTTCTACACATTTCAAGAAAATTAGAATTTTGTTAAACATGCAAGTTGAATTGCTAAGAGAAGAAGGAAGGATCTGGTCAACATTGATTGACATACAAAATATGATCCTTCCAATCATGGATACAATGTAGAAATATATTGTATATTCAAAAACTCTAATCCATGATAATAACTTCTCTATTGTGGACCATATGATTGAACTATCAGCAGAGGTGCAAATTGCACTTCATACATGCAAGATCCTGCAAGAAAATTGGGATAAAACCTTGGCAATCACTCTCAAGGTACATTCTAAATTCTTATCCCATTTTGGTGGTTCTATGTAAATATGTTAGAATAAATCTTTAGCATTACTATCAAAAAGGGGGAGAAAAGTTATATTGGTGAAAGCCATATAGACATGTACATAGAGAGACACATAGTATGGGGGAGAAATATGCTATGGTGGAGAACTTGTAAGAAATGTTGTATATAGAAAAAGATGTATAGTATACAATATATACCTTACAAATATCAATTTTGAAAAATCTCAAAAAAATATAGTATACTCTACTGAGCTAGTATTGCATGGTGATGAATACAAGATATTCAGTTTTTACTAAAAAGTGTTTTTGTCACTAATTCCAAATGGGGACATTGTTCACATATCAGTAAATCTTGTTATTAGTGACACACACTTATTTAGACTGTGTATAGCTACCAAGCTTATTGAACAGTTTGTAGAGTTTTCCATGTAATTTAGTAGTCACCAAGTTCTACAGTTGCTACTAAGTAGATTCAGTCAGTATGAAGTCCAACAGTTTAAACCATGCATTTTAGTATATGCTGAGTTTATCAGTGGTTACCAAGTAGTGCAATGTTTATCAAGTTTACAATTCATGTGATGTGAAGTTAGTGTTAACCAAGCTACTCTATGCTAACCAAGTGATTCAGTGTTTATCAAGTTGCACAATATCTACCGAGTCGCTAGTGCACACTGAGTTCAAGACTACTTGAAAGTGATTAGTATGGACCGAGCTTCTACGTCTATCAAGTGCATGATGATGTCAAGCATTGATAGTGGATGTCGAGTATCAAAACCTCATTGAGTCAGTCTTCAGAACCTGAGTGTCTTCATGTGGGTCGACTTTGTATTATTTGTGTTAACTTGTATCATGGTCGATGTTGTAATTTATATATTTGGATTGGTATACATATGTAATGTATTGTACCATATCATTATGTATGTATTGATGTAATGTAAATATGGATGCAAAAAGTTAAAGTTATGAATGTAATAGAAAAAGAGAGAATTCTAAAGGCCATAATAGTATAAGGAGCAGCAAAGACATATCTATCATAGAAAGGTGATCAATACACAAAAGAATCTCTTTCAGCAAACCCAGTTGCAAATTAGAGATCTACTACTACTTCATCTTAATAGGTGAACCAGTCAAAACTTTCACAAGGTAGACCTAATAGTCTTTTATAAATCTCTTTATCGAGCGCATACTTCATTGTATGTTTGTAAATCCTCTCACAAGGTGGACCTAGTAGTCCTAATTGCTCCTAATAGGGAAGATCATCAAAAGTGATCAATGTAAGCCTTAATAGGAGAATTTTTTGCTACAATACTTAAGTTTGTGGGTATCATCCCCACCCCAGTTTTACTTTCTATTTGGACGGTTTCTGGGTCACGAAATCTTTGTGTCAATGTGTTATGGATGCTTTCATGTTTTTAGTTTCTCATGCATGCAATTAGATCATATGTGATGAACTATGTGCTAATTTGATTATTGGATTAAGAGTTGAAATTGTTAAAGTTTTACAAGTTACTGATTCAACCCTCCCCTCTTAGTAACTTAGCATAGTCTTGAATATTTCTAATAGAATACACAGTATAAGGCTATGGAAGATGTGAAAAGGAGGTAAAAGGAATTCATATTAGAGATGATGTCAGGTTCATTTAAGAAAGGAGCATTTTCTAGTGGGTACATATAATAAGTGGAAGATGAAGAAGTTTGGACCATGCAAGATAGTAAAAAGGCATGATTCTGGAAATGCTTATGAAGTGGAATTGCTTGCTGAATTAAAAATTTCACTAGTATTTAGCATTTCAAATTTGATAGAGTATTATGGAGGAGGTGAGAGAAATGAAGTTGTAGAAGTGTAGTGGAGTATTCTGTAGCTAGTTCAACTACAAAAGAGATTAAGGAGATACTAGACAGTCATGTTGGAAAAAGTACAAGGAATAAAAATTATGAAGAATACCTGGTCAAATGAAAAGGGAGGGCAGTAGAGGATTCATCATGACTAGCACGGGAGGAGGTTAACCATATTGGTTCTCCTCTGAACACCTGAGACATGATGGAGTCACTTCTCACATTACTATGGGTGCCTAATGCAGGAACATCCTAGGTGTAAGAGCAATCTTGCATCACCCAAAAATATTTTTATTTCAGTCTTTTCTATTTTGATAAGGACTAGTAGATAGGGGGGTTGCTATTTCTGGGAACTTTCTATTTTTAGAAAGTTTGTCATACGAGATTGGAATATTCTTATTTTCTATAAGAAGGTTCATTCTAGAGTCATAAGCTTACCATAAAAGTCTTATTTCTCCAATTTAAGTATCGAAGAAGTTATTGCAAATTTTTGGTGAAAAAAATTGTAAAAAAATGTTCAGGCTCACTGTTGGAGGCCTTAGAGTGCCTGGATGAGGTTCAAAAACTTGACAAAAGGGTGCAAACATGGTTTCAAGCTTGCAGATCAAGAGTTGGTATTTTTGAAAAGTGGTATAATAGCTAATCAGAGCAACCATTTGAAAGTTATGGCCTTCCAAAATTGGACTACTCAAAATATCTAAAATAATTGTCAAAGATGTATTTGGCTGAATCTATATGTATTGTTAGGGTTAGTCAGCCCTAGGTATTAAGTTTCAACATCTCGAACCTTCCTAGGAAACATAAAATTTCCTATTTAAGAAAGGTTTGAACATTGTCTAAAAAAAATCTCTAGGTGATAGTTCATAGTTTGTCTTGTAGATTATTGTAATGAAGGTGCCCTTATGGCTTAGCATATTGTAATTATGAGTTCTATAATTCTACATTTGTGGTGATTATAAGATGTCCATATTTTTTCTCACATTTTTTGTTTCTTTGTTTCTATTATGAGTTTATTTTATTAAGGGGAGCACCCTTCATCAAGATTAGAAGCTGTGGATTCCAAAAAGGGGTTATCAAAGTTGATCTTAGCAATGGTTCTAAATTTATGTCCTTTAAATTTGGGCTGACCAAAATTTCCAAAATAAGTGTCAAAGGTGTATCAATATAACTCTATATGTAATTTTGGAGTTAGTCAGTCTAAAGGGTTAGGGTTTGATGTCTAGAAACTTCCTAGGTAGTGTAAAAATGCTTATTTAAGGAATACATGTAGCTTATCTACAAAACTTCTATGTAGATCTTTTTTGGTGATGGATCATGATTGTGAAAATGAGTGGTCTACACCATAGAGGTGATTTGATTTTTGTTTCTATATCAGTTGCTTTGATTATGCTTATGGCTGATTTATGAGATTATGATGTGATTTATGGTTTATTAAGGTTTGTGCCAGTGGTCACCAGGATCAATGTGGTATCATGATGCTTTTCCGTGATTACCCTAAGATGTGCATAGAGATTGCATTGTATACTATTATCGTGCTATGTTGGACTAAGTTCCTATAATAGTGGTTAGTCATGTTTCTAACTATGTTCACTTTTGTGTTTTAAGTTCCTTTTTAATGCTATGTAAACTACCTTTATTAAATGCCTAAATAATTAGAAATGGATTGTCCATGTTGGGTTCATTGGTTATGTCCTGCAGATATCTACTTATGTTATGTTTTGTATTTGATATGGCCTAAGGTTCAAATGTTATATCTTGATTTTAGTATCATAGATTTTAGACTACTATGATGTTCATTTGATCATATTTGCATGATGATGCCATTTTGAGATGACAATGTGTTTTATGATGATATTGAGTTAGTTGGTATTTGGACATATCATTGATTATGTTATGTGATGGATTTAATACTATGGTTATTTACTTCATTCTTGCATTGTTATGCTTTATAAAAATGTGAGTGATGTAAATAGAGTATTTTGATATAATGGTTAATTAAATAAACACATTTATTTCTTTGGCTATGTTATTATATGAAATTGCACTTGATTGTGTTGTTTAGTGTGTAGGATTTATATCCTTGGGTTAGTGATTCATCCATTCATATTTTACCAATGTCATCTATGTATGGTTGACATATCCTTATTTTAATTGATTAATTAATCCTTTTGGTGATTATTAAATCCAAACTCATTTGCACTATGTGATTA
Organism: Cupressus sempervirens; assembly: GCA_028749045.1. Taxonomy (NCBI): domain Eukaryota; kingdom Viridiplantae; phylum Streptophyta; class Pinopsida; order Cupressales; family Cupressaceae; genus Cupressus; species Cupressus sempervirens. The sequence continues at coordinate 820,473,268 of CM053793.1, forward strand.
GAACAATGAGTGTGCCTATGCATTTAGAGTTTCACATTGTCACAAAAGTTGCTAAGGAAATTTTTGTGTTTTGGGTTTTCATGATTTTTAATTTATTTATTTTAACTTCTAGTAGCTTTGTGATAGATGAATTCCTATTTATAGGAATAGCCTATTTTCATTTGGGTTGATTCGAGGTTTAACTAGGTTGGCTAGTTAATTTCCCTAATCGATTATTCACTTGAAAAGTGAATAAGTATCCAAAAAGGAATTTAATTCCTCACTTCTCACTTTCAAATAGAAAGTTGGAGGGTAAAACCCAAAATCCTCTTCATGGGGATTTACTACTTTTTTTGTTGTGGGATCTATAGGAGTGGGATCATCATGAGGTTGAGCTTGTTAGATCTAGCTCAGGGAGACCTTGGATTGCCGCGATTTTCAACTACTTCTGTGGGCTTTTTATTTTCTAGTTCAGATTCTCATTTTTCCTTTTTGGCTGCAAGGTAGGGCTCTCCCTTTTTATTGTTTCTTCTCCATTTCTACTTCTTCTTTTGGTATCTATTTGGTTGGAGGTAAAGAACTAGTGTTTCTCTCCATTTCTATTTGTTGGCTCTGCCCGATTGGTCACATATGAGCATTTCCCTATTTTTTGGGATGAGGGCTTGGGGTTTTGCATTGTTATACTAGCCATTTTTTCATATGGTGTCCAAACTTAATTATTTTTAGATTTTTGGGATTTTTGTACCCAAAGGCCAAATGGGTTTTAATTTTGAAGTTTTCCAAAATTTGGGGGTTTTTACCTCATTTTGTATACTGCCCTATTTTCTCAAGTTTTCTTGGCATGAGATTGGTCGTGGACTTGGATCATCTATTTGGATGTTATTCAGAACTTAATTGCACTTTTGTGTTTGTATTTGGATACATGCTACATTCGTTCTCCCGATGTCATGTTCGGTTGAGTGATTTTTATACCTAATGTTATGGTGTCTTTTGGACCTTTGTTATTGTTTTGTGGACACTAGGATTTGTGTAGAATCCATACTCTCAGATTGAGGCTGGTTGAGTGAGTTCATGATGTTTGGTCTTGTTGCATCATTCAAATTCATTGAGAATCCATACTCTTGGATTGAGGCTGGTTGAGTGATTTTATGATGTATGATTTTATTGGCTTTGGGATTCGTGTAGAATTTGTCCTCTTGAGTTATTTTTGGTTGGGTGATTTTTTTGCATTGTGTTCTCATCCAGTCCTAGTGTTATGATCTTTGTGATGGTGGTGCACCACACATGAGTATGTGCACGTATATTTGTTAGAGGAATTGTGGATCTCGACCTTCCATGGTATTTCTAAAAGTTATGATCATTGGGGTTGGGTTGGGAGTATGCATGCTCATGGGCACTTGTCATAGGATGAGCATGGGTAGGGTAGGGTAGCATCTAGAGAGGGCTTCTATCTCATAGCTTGTCAATCATGGCACCAAAGGTTAGTAGAGGAAGCTTTATATAAGTGATAACTAAATAAAATGTGTGAGTGATAATAAAACTTAAGATAATAAAATGTATGTGTGAGAGCCTTTCTATTAAGGGATGTTGTATCCACATGATTTGAGATTGGGCTTGTTGATGCCAAGTGACTCTCCATAATGTTAGCCCCTACTTAGTAGCCTTTGAGAGTTTTACCAAGACCTATACTGCTTTTATTGTCTTAGGTTATTGGTTATAGCCATCATACTACCTATCATGAGTGTTAGCTATGGATGTTGTTTTTGTGTGTTTGCGATTGGATCATTATCTCCATCAGAATAGTGGGAGTGGAACTATGGCTACCACATGGATGGGAGGCATAGCTACCTTCACCACTACTAGGGACCAGTGTATAGAGATAGTCTTTCATCCTAATGCAACTATTGTTGGATGTTTTTGCTTGGTATTTGGGTTTTAGATTATGCTTTCTTGTGATTTATGCTTTCATTGGAATGCTTGTATATCATGTTTAGATGATATTAGTTACTATCACATTTCTTTATTATGATGATTAACATATGATCATGTGATAGGTAATGCTATCTACTTTGTAGGATTATCTTATGCTTTACTACTAGCATGTTAGATTTCCTTATGCTTATATTGTAGCATGTTTTAGTAGTGGTGTCCCTATTACAATAGCACCAATAATCTAATCGATAGCTTGGGATGTTATGCATTGGGGATGGCTAGGATCCATGATGGTCTTATAATGCTATTGATGGTTGGGAGAAACTATTTACTTAGTTTGGTTGTTCAATTATTTTGATGTTAGTTTTGTACATTTCAATGTTATTTCTATACATTGCGATGTTACTTCTATTCACTACAATCTTGCTTTCATTACATTCTTTAATGGTATGGTTTTAGATGGATAGATGTTCTCCATTCTTTTTTTTTTTGCACTTGAGTGTTCATTCCTTGATTCATGTGGATTTGGTACTCCCTGATGTAGAGGAAATTCATTTCCTAGGTTAGTTTCCTTAAGTGTGTTGGCTTGCTAATGCGTTTCCTCATGTGAAATTATACTTTTTCTTGTGAGAATGTGAAGGTTCATGTGGTTCCTTTTATGTCTTCATGTAGTTCTTGGTAGTTCCTCATGTGAGAATGTGAAGGTTCACAAAATTCTTGGTACTTCCTCACATGAGATTGTGCACTTCCTCATGTGAGATTAGAGACCAATGCACTTCCTTGTGTGAGAAATAGGGAGCAGTTAGGCTTGGCCGAGGAAGTTTTGAAAGTTGGTTTTGGACATCTTATTGAATTTCACACCTTTCTAGTTCAAAAAAATCTTCCTAAGGGGTTTAAAATATATCATTTAAGTATAAGTTGAAGTTGACATATATTTAATTCCTTATACTTAAGATATATTCTGATATATGTGACAAATCTTTTGAGATAGGTTTTAGACCTCTTCGAGATAAGATAAAGATTCTAGGAAATTTCAAGGCTTCAGGATTTTATACTTAGCCAAGTTTTAGGATTCTATGTTACCCCAACATGGTGTTTTTTTGATGAGTGGTAATTTCTTTGAGCCCTCATCATGTTCAAGGTTGTTATTGGCTTTTGTTTGCATGTGTCAATTTGGTAGTGGCATTCAGAAATTCCTTGGTTGCCAAGATTGTGGTGAAGTCTTTCATTGTGATCTTTGTGATCCCTATATGATGTTGTCATGTGCATTGAATCCATGTTCCAAGGATCTCCAGGTAGGGCATTACGTCTATGTTGCAAATTATTGTGAGGAAGGGGCCCATGTAGTTTTGTATATTATGTTTCAAAGTTTTGTTATTCCACATTTGTCACAATAATAAGAATTCCATTTTTTTTTATTAATTGCTATTGTTTCTTTATTTCTATTATGTGTTTGTTGTATTAAGTGAATCACCATTCATCAAGAACCCTTCATCAAGTCATATCAATAGGAGTTCCTGAATGTGTAGATAGATTGCCAACTATGAGGTAGTTGCACTAGGACCATGGTCTAGGCTAATCATATAGATAGATTATCAATAGTGAGGTAGTTTGCACTAGGGTTTCAATGAAAGCACAAAAATTCCTCCATGAAGAGAGTGTGGTGGAAGAGTTTTAGGTGTTACACATAAGGGTTTTAGAGCCCTATAGAGACAAATGAAAGCATTAGCGGGATAAATGTGGAAAGGGATAAATCTCACCATAAGAGATGAAAGTGAGGATGATGGCAAAGAAGAATAAAATGTTGAAGAAGAGATAGTTCTAAAACCTAAAGAAGAAAGGCTTTTTAGGGCCATCACTGAGGTTGGAAAAAGACCTAAGTTTGAGGTTCCCACATTTTTGGAAAATGTTAATCTAAAGGATTTCATTGACTCAATCAATGAAATGGAGGAATACTTTGAGTATGAAGATATTGATGATTATGATAAGGTCAAGTTTGTGAAGACCAAATTGAAGGGTCATGGAAAGATTTGGTGGAAGGAGATTAGGTTGGAGTGAAATAAAAGAGGGAAGGAAAACATCACTAGATGAGATTTGATGATAGCTAAATTGAAGAGACAATTCATTCCCATGGATTATGAGCTTGATCTACAAAAGAAAATGCAACGGTTGAAGCAACAAGGAAGATCTACTCTAGAGTATACCTAGGAGTTCTAGCAAGTTCTCATCAAAAATAACCATGCAAAAGATCATAAAGAGAAATTCATTTGTTATCTCAATGGATTGAGGCCAAGCATTCAAGAGGAGTTGAGTTTGGTCCAAATGAACAAATTGAATACACATACCAATTTTCCCTTAGAGTTGAGGAAAAGTTGATTAAGATATTTGATAACAAGAATACTTGAAGAGGTTATGGTGGAAGATCTAGCAAATGGTCTTATGGAGGTCATAATGATGATCAAAAGAACTAGGATGAAGCAACAAGTAGTAGTCAAAACTAGAGGGGAAGCAATTCAAATCATTTCCATAATAAAAAAGAATAGAGATTAGAGAGGAAGAGGAAGAGGACAAGGATCTAGAAGAGGAGGTTTTCGTAGAAAATGATTCTCTACAGAGAATAAGGGCATGAAGTATTTTAATGTTCCTAGTGTCACTGATGGATAGATTAGAGAAAAAAATGCCAAGCTAGAGTTGCACATGGTGATGAAGATGCCAAATCATCCCATTTTAAAGATGCTGGAAGAGGAGAAGTCTTAGTTAATAGGAGATCTTGCTGAGTGGTGAGAATGAACCTGATCAAAGGTGGGGTTTATTTTTCACAAGGTATAAATTCAAATATAAGTGTTGTGATGTGATCAACGATGATGGAAACACAAAAAATCTAGTGTCAGAAAAGATGGTCATGAAGCTAAATCTCAAGAGGCAAAAGCACCCACAAAGAGTGACTAGTGCTTCCTTGGTCTTTGTTGATTCCTCCAAGAAGAGGGATTCATGGGATAATATGGTGAAAAATATCAGAAGACATTATGGTGAAGGTCATGGAGGTCATCAGGGCTTGACATTTCATTTCATTTAGCCTAATGTTTCTGATGTCCATTCTCTTGATTTAGGTAATTAACAAAATCAATTGAAAATGTATGACTCTGACTCTTTTCCTCCCTTGGGATCATATGAAGAGACCAACCCAAAAAAATTTATTGGAAAATATTGGGAATATTCCAAAAGGACTCAATTTCCTCAAGTAGGACATTATGTCTACAAGGTAAATTCACATGTTGCCAATTCTTTGGATTTTTTTGATTAGTTTTGTAGTATTATGTTTAGGTTTCTTTTTGTTAGCAAATGAAATACACAACAATTACCCCCTAAATTTCAATAGTTTCAATAATATTGTTGTGCAAAACCTATCAGTCTTTTAAGTCTGCAATTTATATTGTAACTTATGATTTACATGGTTTTGACAATGATTTATATTACATTGTAGAATAAAGGAGTATGTCTGTGGACACAATGGTGAAACCTCCTACAGAAAATGAAAATTTCAAATAATAATTTTTTTTTAGTTTTTTTACCTAGCCTTTACCTTTTGTGAAAGTCATCTATGGTATCTGAAATGTGACCATTACTTTCATTAGAATTAGGGTTTGTGCACTTTCTTTAATCTTTGATTCCTTGTGCTTTGAGGATAAATGTTATTGGAAATAAAGAGCTATCAATTCTAATATTTCCAAGCATGTCATGTACATGTTATAAGGTTTATTTTTGTTAGTAATTACAATATGCAATAATTTCCCATTGAATTGAAATAATTTTAGTGTTTTTTTTGTATAAAAGCTACTACTATTTTAGTCTGCAATTTGTATTCTAACTTACAATCTATGATAGTGCAATGTATTATATTCTAGAATAGAGTAGTAAGTCTATGGAGACAATGTGATGTAGTGCAAGGTAGGAGAATCCCCAAAGGAGATGTCCTAGCCCCTAGTAAATAACCACACAATGGAAACACAACAACACGAAGTAATAATGCAAGATCTAATACCAAATCAAAACTCTTTATTCATAGATATAACTGGTTACATGCAATATGCCTAGTTGTAAGGCCTTCTAGGTTAGGGCTAACTACAATAGCAATTACCATAAAAATTTTGCAAGATCCCTCAAGATCTAACTTCAAACCCTAGCTAGTCAAGATCTATAACACTAGCAATTTGGTAGAAACTTTCAAGATCTCAACTTGTTCTCGCAAGCCACAAAGAAACCTCCTTGTTTCTAAACCACAACCACTAGGTCTTCTCATAAAATCACAAATCCACCACAATCCTACTATAAACTATGTCACATTTGGTGCTCTGTCCATAGACTCAAGAAAAATTTTCTTTCAACTACTCTCCAAAATCACTACTCTCAAATTGCTTGCTTAACTCTAAGCCTAAACACCCTATTTATACTTGACAAAATGGCTCACAAAATATTATATAACATTAAAAAATAAAAAGGCTGACCCAAAAATGGTCTACACACATCTTAAGACAAGATCTAATCACAAACGTCATGGTCAAAATAAATCCTACACGTTGGCTTGCCCCAAAAACATAGAAAACACATCCAAAATGCTGACACTCAGCATCAATAGGAAAACTCAACACATGAACAACCACTCGACATATCAAGGGTCACTTGACACATCAAGAGTCACTCAACACACACTATGGAACTCGACACACACTATAGAGTGATGTGAGATAACACACTAACCTGAGTGTTAACATGATGTGGGATAACCTCAACTAGGCTTAAACTACAAAATTACTAGCACTCGAGAATTTTTGCAACTTGAAAATGACTGTAACTTAGCAACAACTGCCAAAATGAACACAAATGAGTAGGATAACATGTCAACCCAAGATGCTCCTAAATCAGACAACCTAAGTTCAAAAAGATGTTCTAGAAGCTAGAAGAACATCTTCTAAGTTTCAACATATAAATCCCAAATTGGTTCTTCACATACATGTCCTCCAAGTCTTCGACTTGCACACTCTTTTCTTTTTCTTCTTCTTCTTCATCACGTCCACCATAGGTCTTCCATAGGTCTGCTTTCCATGCTGATCTCCAACCCTCTCAGAATTTTCCAACTCAACTCAATTGCCAATACTCAAGTTCCTCCTACCAAGCTTCATTTTGCAAAAGAATTAGGGAAAAATTATTCCCACCTTTCTAAATATTAACCACATTCATGACACAATCATGCACAATCTTGAAATCATACTACTAAGGTCTACCAAGTAACACTTGACAACTATTCATATCCACAATATCACACAACACTTGATCCTTATACTACCCAATCTAGAAATCAACAAGGCATTTTTCCCTCACTTCCAAATCATGCTCACTTGAAACCAATGAATCCAATAAGGATAAGGATGTCTCATCCTCTTCAAACCAATTTTTTGAACCATCTCTTTAGCAACAAGGTTATCAATACTACCACTATTCCCAATCACCTTGCAGATTTTGCCATAGACTTACAAAAGTCCTAAACAAACTAGTCCTCTAATAAGAATCCAATGTTCTTTAACCCACCAATATTTGTTGAGCTAGTGAATTCTCTCCTTGCTTAGGATGACTATCCTGGACTTCAACCTTCTTCAGAACAACAACTTTCCTACCAACTAGACATTCAAAATATCTATACCTTTCTTTTCCACATTTGAAATAATTACCTCTGAATACACCTCTACCTATCCTTTTTTTCTGATCGATATGTTTTAGTTCACCCTCTATACTCAATTTAGCTTTTGTTGAGCTATCCTACTTCTCCTTTTTTCAAGGATTTCCTTGATGTTTCCTCTTCAGCTTCTCTTCTTCTCTCAAAGAATACTGATAAGCATCCTCAACTAAAGGAATATTTAGCATACCAATCTCATCCTAATATTGAATCTTAAACCATTAATGCACCAATATACTTTTTCCTTTGAAAATTCTCTATGCCTAGATTGAATAGTAAACTTGTAGAGCTCCTTGGTATAATCTTTCACAGTCATATCATTTTATTTCAAATTCTACAACTTCTTAAACAACTCAAGTTCATAATCCATGGGAACGAACTTAGCTTTCAACTTAGTCACCATCAATCTCCATATAGAGACCTTCATTTCACCTTCCTCCTCTTTGTCTCTTTATAGTTCCTTCCACCAAATAGCAGCATGTGCCTTCAACTTAGTTTGTGCCAACCTCACTCTAAGTGGATCCTCAATATCCTAAAGCTCAAATTAGTCTTCTAGTTCACCAATCCAATCAATCGAGCCTTCAAGATTCAAAGTACCTAAAAATTTAGAAACCTCCATCTTATGTTTTAGCTTCAACTGAGATCTATGCCAAGTAAAATAACCAGCCCTAACACCAATAGGTCTCTCTACATGATTAGTTATTTCATCACCACTCAATCCAGCAACTTCAAAGTCTTCAATAACTTCCTCATAACTTTAGTATTTACATGCCTTGGTATGCCACCTAAAGTACTCATGATTTTAGAAATCATGTCACTCTTCATCAATGTTATCTGGGATTTGAAATTGTCTTTAACCTCCTCCATCTCAGATCTAAAATATACTTTAACCTTCTCTGAGATTCATTCTTCTATAGCATCACTAATATCATCAATCACCCTAAGGTCCAATCTTATTAGAGGCATCTTCCAAGGTTTTCACAAACCCTAACTAATAGATCCACAAATCCAAAAGATAAATTGGCTCCACCAAACCAACCTTCTCCAACCCATGATCCTAGTGAAAACTACCTTAGCTTTGCTAATCTATCTACATGCTCAAGGACAACCTTCATTCTGATACCACCTGATGTAGTGCAAGGAAGGAGAATTCCCAAAGAAGATGTCCTAGCCCCTAGCAAATAACCACACAGTGGAAACACAAAAGAAGGAGCAATAATGCAAGATCTGATACCAAATCACAACTCTTTATTTATAGATATAACTATTGGTTTAAATAAGTATTTACTATTTACACTTTACTTAAGTTTACTTAGGTTAATGCATTTTCATATTAGTTGTTAGGTAGACAACATAGTATTTTGCATTTCAATTGAGCACATGTTGTTTGCTGCATCTCTTTACGACATACACCTTTAAATTCTTATCCTCTCATTGTTGCACATACATTTATGCACGATGGAGGATAATCCACTCTTGGTGGACTATGCTTTGTTTTTATTCTTATCTCTTTGCTAACTCCTAGTCATAGCAATTGCTTTTATATACAACACACTTCTATGTTGTATTCATCCAATTATCTAATTAATCCAATTATCTGATCAACCCATTCTCATTTGATCATATCTTGTCTCTCTTATACTATCTCTTGAGCTTCTAGATCTTAGCATTTCATTCTTGCCTTAAGAAAATTATTACATGGTATCAAAGTTGTACCAAATTCTTACATGGTATCAAAGCTATACCAAATTCTTACACGATATCAAAGCCATAGGAATTTCATTGCATAGCTTGCTAGTGCAAATCAGATGTTGGCATCACATTCAAAAGATCAATAAACCCCTAAATCAACTTTTGTTTCATCAAAATCAAACATTTGAGGTGAAATATAGAGTCATTTGATTTTTGAGGTGTGAGGATAGAAAATTCAGGAAAAATAATTATAGAGGTGATTTTCAAACAACAATATCTCCCTCATACAGACTCCTTTTTTTGAGCAATTTTTTTTGGCTTTGGGGTAGAATTACATGATCTCACATTATTTTAGGTTGTTTGCAATCCCTGTTCCTAGTTTTTTCCAAAAATTAAAAATACTAATTTTTACAACTTCAAAGGCTTCGTTTGGGCTCATATGGACACATATTCAGGTGCTATTTTTTTTTAAAGTGCATGATTTTCTGTCTACTTTCCAAATTTGGTATTAGTTTGGAGTAATTCTGAGTAGAAATATTACTTTCAGCATTTGGTCATTTTTGACCTATTTTGGCACTTGTAATTAATTAGTTCCTTGAGAGGTCTTGTGTGTTATCTTGTTGAGTCTGATATAGCTTCATATTTGATGTTGTAACCATCAAAATTAGAAGTCCACTTTGGTTCATTTTGACAAGTGGCAATTGTACATGCATTAAGTATAAAGTGCCAAAACATCTATTAGGGGGGGGGTTCTTTCTTCACATTTTAGAGACTGTATTAATTTGTTTTCCTTGAGATAAGAATATCATGCGTAAAGTCATGGAAACAACAATCCATCTTGCAATTGTATTTTTACTAGGGATAAATATGCATCATGGGCAAAGGGAATCATTACATATTGTAGATGGATAAAATTCTTGCCTAATCTTTATGGACTTATTCCTAAGCCCAAGTCAAAGTTCAAAAAATTAGCTTGGTGTGATAGGAATATGCATATAAGGGGATTGATTGCTTACAGCCTAGGTCCATCTTCCTTCTCTGAAGTTGATAGAAAACTAGAAGGTATTAAGTTCCTACACATGCATTAGATTATTATTTGGGAACACTTTGGAGATCCTCATGTTACTCTATTACCAAAAGATCTAGTTGCAGATTGTCTCCTTCCATTTGACGATGTAGATAACATTCCCTATGATAAGCATACCTTATGGAAGATTCAAACTTTTTATGATATTGAGAGTCTTGATGATCCAAAGAATCCAATTGTAGCTACTAATTCTCCTACTAATATTCCATCTACTATTGTTCCTAATGATAGTTTTATTCACATATCCATGGGTTCAAATGATTCAGTGTAGTAGGATATTCATTGTCTTCCATACTCAGTTCCATGGGATGACTACTTGATAGGCATTTCTAGTTTATTTATTGAGTCATAGATTGTAGATTTGGGAGACACTATTGATGAAATTCATCTTCTCTTTGGTGAAGATGATCCTTCTTCAATTCTTGTGAGGAAGCATGTTAACCCTCATCTTTATTCTCTACTTGATCAGTCTTTCTAGTTTGACATGATGATAGATCCTTTGATACAATAGTTGGAGGAGGTCACTTTATTTTTAGAGGAGATATTTGATTCTTTGATACATGTTCTACATTCATCCTTAGTTGATCTTGATTTTTCTTTTTTAGCAGAGTGGCATAGTGCACATGATTTGGAGGAGGCACCTTTCAGTATTGACATGGGGACACTTGAGCAAGTTTTAGAGATTTCATATATTTTGAGGTTTCTTCCTATAGATGGGAGAGGCTTCATTGATACACCTTTGGTTCTATTTCTTCATAAGGGGAGGAATGTTGTTCTACACTCATGGAGGAGTTTCTACATTGAGCCTTGTACATCTACCACAAGTGTACATTCTATAGTGAGGGGAGGTTACTCGATTTATCTTGTTCTTTTGCTCTCTTATGGGAGGGATCTTTTCCTCACATGAGGTCTTCTTCTCTCTCATTTTCTCTTATTTTACTTATCTCTCTTTTTGGAGGGGGGTTTTTCCCATGTGGTTTTCCCTCTTTCTTCACTGTATGAGAGATTGCATTGCATATGTTTTGCACTTGCATTTTGTACATGGGTACCTAACATGTCCTAGTAGCTAGGAGCCATCTTGCATTATTATCCAGCTTTTTTGAGCTTAAGTACATTTCCCTAGGTTGCACTTAAGTGGATATGTTGGTGTAAATAAGTATTTACTATTTACACTTTACTTAAGTTTACTTAGGTTAATGCATTTTCATATTGTCTATCATGTATATACCTAGGAGTTTGCATATTCATATGAGTTGTCATGTAGAAAACATAGTATTTTGCACTTCAATTGAGCACATGTTGTCTACTATACCTCTTTATGAGATACACCTGCACATTCTTATCCGGAGGATAATCCACTCTTGGTGAACATGTGCTTAGTTGTTATGCTTATCTCTTTGCTGACTCCTAGTCATAACAATTGCCTTTATATAGAAGGCATTTCTATGGTGTATTTATCCAATTATTTGATTAATCCAATTATCTAGTCAATCCATTCTTATTTGATCATATCTTGTCTCTCTTATGTTATCTCTTGAGCTTCTAGATCTTGGCATTTTATTCTTGCCTTAGGAAAATTTTTACATGGTATTAGAGCTATACCAAATCCTTACAATAATTAATTACATTAAATAAAAAATCCTACTATAAATTTCTTCCCATTTAGCACTCTATCCATAGACTTAGGAAAATTTTCCTTTTAGCTACTCTCGAAAATCACTGCTCTCAAATTGCTTGCTTAACTCTAACCCTAAACACCCTATTTATACTTGCCAAAATTTCTTATAGAACATTCTAGAACATTATAAAATAAAAAGACCAACCCAAAAATAGTCCCTACACATCCCAAGACAAGATCTAATCATAAATTTCATCGTTGAAATAAATCCCACAAGTTAGCTCGCACCAAAAACATAGAAAATATGTCCAAAAATGTTGACACTCAGCATCAATAGGAAAACTTAGCACATGAAGAACCACTCGACACATGAAGGGTCACTCAACACATGAAGAGTCACTCAATATACACTATGGAACTTAGTACACACTGTAGAGTTGTTAGTTTCAGTATGGTTTTGACATTTGAGTGCCAACACACTTAACCACTTTCTCCATTGAAACTGAGTACAATATGTATGCCGAGTCAAAAAATCCATTAGGTGCTGAGTGATCTTCAGGTGCCAAGCAGCTTTCAGGTGTCGAGTGAAGATCAAGTGCTGAGTGACTTCAGGTGCCAAACATGATGCAATTGCCGAGTAATATCTAGGTGTTGAGTCATAGATGATGTCGAGCAAGATAGAATCACTAGAGCAGTCGATTAAGACAATTTCTTATTTGTGCCAAGCATCAAGAATTAGTAAGTGCCGAGTAACACAGAATGTGTATATGAGTTTGAAAAGGCACAAACTCATATGTAAACCATTTTATGGCTGACATATGATGAATCTCAAAGGATCAAATAGATAAGATTGAATCTTTTATATTTCCTATGCAATCTACATGCAACCAATAAGAAAAATGGAGAAGGCATGCAACCAATAATAAAAGTGCAAGGAATGAGTGGGAAATAGAGATTCAATATGGATCGTAGATCCATATCTAACCCTAAGTCTTTGAATGTATTTATAAGAAAGACAAAATCTCATTGTATGGATGGAGAAGTGTAATAAAAACTATAGTGGAGTTTAGAGTAAAGAGTAAAAAGACTTAGAGGAAAAGAGCAGCAAATAGATATTCAGTTGATCATAACTAAGCAAGGAATATGAATAGATATTAGATTTCATAGAATCAAGATCAGAGAAAGTAGATCAAGTGCCTGAATTTAGCAATTAAGGATTGTAAGCTATCAAGTTTATTATACCTAATACTCTCTAGCAATTGTATTAGAAAGAAAATCCTATATTGATAGGTTAGCTTAACAACTATTTTGTAGATCCTTTAAATAGGTGATTAAATCCTTTAACAAGGTAACACTTCATATAAAGTGTTTTTAAATCCTTTAACCAGGTCACTATTGACATAGTGTAAAACCTTTAACAGGGAAGACCATCAGAAGTGGTCAAACATTATTGCTGCAATAATTTTGTGGGTATCATCCCCACCCCAGTTTTACCTTTTTATTCCTGGAGGGTTTATGGGTTACCAAAATCTCAAGTGTTATGTGGTGATACATGCTTGTTTTTCATTATTGTTTGATATGTTTACATGCATGCAATTTACTTTCAGTTAAAAGTTTTAATGGTTAAAGTGCAATACTTCTGATTCACCCCCCCTCTCAGAAGCATTCTTCCTATTTGAATATTCCAACAATTGGTATCAGAGTTGAGTTATCTCAAGAAGAAGCCTAATAGCTTGGAGGAAAAGATCTAAAGATGGAAATTTTCAAACTTGGAAAGATCATTGAGAACCAAATGATAGATGTGAATCTCTCTCTACACAAGGTAGAGGAAGCTAGAGAGGAATTAAGAAAGTCCCTGAAAAGAAGAAAGGAGATAGCCATAGCTGAAAATGATATAAACTACAAGGAGATTGATACCACACAAGTGTTTGCCAATGGAGACACTAAAGAGTTTGATGTAGCAATAGCAAAACTGATGGAGAAAAACAAAGTTTAAGCATAAGAGATAAGATCTCTCAAGATGGAACATGAATCACAGGCCATAATGTTATGTGAAATCATTGAACAAAAGAAAAGAGTAGTTGAGGATAGAGTCATGATGGAAGATGACAAAAAGAATCTTGCAAACAGACTGGAAGAAAAATGTATTGAATTAACAAGGATCTCAAACATGCAGATGGATACACTTGCCCAAATGATGAACCTTCATCATGAACTCAATATGAAAGATATTGAGATCTCTACTTTGAGGATGCAGAATGAACAACTGTAGAATCAATTGAACAGAGAAAAAGAGATAGCAAAGAATTTCAACAAGTCAATAGAAGCCATCAAGTACTTTGAATAGTTGCTAAAATTCCCAATATCAACCTATGATACATCAGGACTTGGATACAATAGCACTGAAGTTGGGGAATCATCAAAGAATGTTGAGAAAGGAAGTGACAAATGTAAAGATTCTAAACCCGCTTGTCATTACTATAATAAAAAGGGGCATACTAATAACGTGTGCAAGAGTAGAAGAATCAATCAGCCAAACACACCCAAAAGCAAGGGTTACTATCACAAGTGCAACATGCAAGGACATATGACACAAGATTGTAGGACTAAAGTCACAAGAACACAAAGATTTGATGGACACCATCATAATTGCAAGAAGTATGGACATAGAGCCTTTGAATGCAGATCAAAGCCTATGTGGACATCAAATAAACTAACAAATACAAAAGGCAATATAAATCACTACTGTTGGGATTATAACACCAGGTATTGCTATCATTATTGTCAAGAATATGGACATATACCCCAGAACTGCATAAGAACACATTTCAAGGGGAACCATAAAATTTGGTTGTACCAAACCACATGTTTTAGTTGCTTTAAAACTGGTCATATTAGTAGGAATTGCCCAACAAGGTCCAAGGCACCAAGTTCTGAGTTCAACAAAGGAAAGGAAAAGGTAGGTGTTGAACACATAAGAGAAGAGATGAATAAGACATGGAAGAAAAAAAATGAGGGCAACACATCAAGTGAAGGGATCACTTCATCCAGTGGGTCAAGTGATCACACTTCATCAAACTAAGCATGAGAAGTGTATGGGATTGATATACAAAGTTATATCATACATCAGTCCCAAGACAAAGAAGTACTGAAAAGAAGAAATCAGCATAAGCAAAGATGTCAAGTCATAATATGAAGATACTTACAAAACTATCAAGTTTTCCTCAAAGGCCAAGTAAAGCTCTAGTAAGTGCCAAGTTCCTAACAACGATCGAGTTGATAACTAATTCCAAGTTAAATAACTCCAATGGAAGTTGAGTAATGTTAAAAATACTTCAGAAGCTGAGTGGGAAATTGAGCATTTAATGCAATGGAAATAGGGTATATTTTTGTTATTTTAATCATTTTTCTTCATTGCGACCGAGAAGCACAGAAGAGAAAGAAAGAGTAGTAACTTCATAGCAGAGAATCTAGTGTTCCAAGTAGATTCCAGCCTCTTACAATGCGATTTCATCGATCTTGAGGTATTTTCATTTGTGCTGAGCTATGCAATTTCATATTTTTTTATAAAGGAAACCCTAGTTTGCACAAATGGCTTATAGTTCTAAGAACCCCAAGGGAAAAGAAAGTCATCAGGTTCAGCTAGTCAATAATGAGGTGAAACAACCTGATTTTAGGCCAATTCCAGAAGTTGCCTATAGAAATGACCCTGCTGGCGCATTATCCATTGTTCCATCCAAAGTAGTCATGGTGCAAGATGTATGGAAGTGTTACAAATGAAAAATTGGTGCCATAGGTGATCTTGAAATATTCCAGGCCTATGACAGATTATGCAAGAACAAGATTGTGAAGGATGAATACCAGATAGTCAAAAGAAAGGGTTTGACCAATGCCCTAGTTTACCCAATAGGATTCAAAACTAAATGGATACAAATTATTTTAAGAAAAATTCATGATGGATGCTTTTGTCTGGAAAAAGGTCCAATAAAATTTACAAAAAGGACAGTACATAGGGTTACTGGTTTTCCAACCCTAGATCAGACTAAGACCCTACATAGTGATTCCAAAGAGGTCATTGAAAAGAATACAGGAGAAAAATGGAATAAGAGAGGTATGACTATTGATACCATCACTGATCCCCTTCTAGATTTTGTTGTGAGGATAATATCCCACAAATTCTATCAGTATAGTTGATTGAACAGCATGCCATGCATAGCAGTTGATATGGCCTACAAACTGGTAAATAGAGATCACACATATGATTTGTTAGAACTTTTGCTACAACAAATAAATGAAAACCTAGGAGCAATAAGGAGAAAAAAAGGTGTTCAATGCAAATTTGGTTCAATTCTTATGTGTATATTCTTCTATATAATGGAAGATTTTCCTTCTATATGAAAGGTAAACTAGAATCCTAACAAAACTATATTTACACAAATTAATAGGTTTATTGATTAGATGGGTGACAACTTTGAAGCCCATATGACAAGCTATTTTTAGGATTTCAAGAAATCCATGAAGCAAAGGGTAAGGATACCAGTTTTCTTAGTGGAAACCCATATCAATGACATATGCTTCTTATTTGATATTGACTTCACCTACATCCAAGCAGTAGTTCCAAGGGTGAGATGGCTAAGGCCATTTGGTTATGAACTAGATGTGGATGAAGCATTAGCAGCAATCACTGCATTGCTTGTAGAAGAAATAGACAAGTCTGCCAAGCCTTTTAGCACATATGATGTTGTTAAATCTAAAGTTGTAACAAAATTAAAGACTACCTTCTTAATGAAAAAGAAAGACAAATTGGTGAAGAAAATAAAGAAGAAATTTGGTGAAGGAATTAAGGCTGAAGTAGAAGAAGATGATGATGACGATGATGATGATAAGGATGAACAAGAACAAGGCCAAATGGAATTGACTCAAGGCTTAGGTGAAGATAAGGAGAAAGGTGCTAAAGAAGAAGAAGCCGAGGAAGCACAAACCCAAGATGAGCCAAAGAAAAGAAAGGCAACAATACAACCTCCAGCCCAGCTCAAAACAAAGAAGGGTGCTAAGCTAACTCAAGCCAAGCCACAGATAACAGTCACAAGGGCTACCACAAGGGCATCTTCACAAAAAGCCAAGGAACAAATCAAAGAGAAGAAGAAGGCTACTAAATAGACTAGTGAAGTGCCAAGAAAAAGAAGAAAATATGTAGCACAACTAGATTTTGATGAGGAGGAGAGAACAAAGTCAAAAGATATCAGCCAATTCAGAGTGGTAAGTCATCCTCCCAAATTAGCCTTAGATAAAATTTGTGAAAATATTAAGAATGCAGATTTTACTAATTTGAAAAGCATTGATTTCAATAAGCTAAGTAAAGAAGAGAAAAACAAAATAGAGGAATAAGTATATGCCATGGTGGCTGAATTCAAGTCTACACCTCTAGAACTAGACAATACCATGCCTAGAGAAATATATGAGAAAATTGAAAACAAATGGCATTATTGTCTAAAAATTAAAAAGGAGATAAGAGAATCTACCTTAGCACAGGTGATGCTTGACTTAACAAGAGGTCAAATAACAAAGGCTAATAAGAAATATAGTGGCAATTTCACACCAAAGTATAGAGCCTTTGATATCTTACAAAACAAGATTGAAGATTTTGTGAGTAAGTCAACAAAAATATGGAAGTTGATATATGGTTTGACTACTATCAAGGAAGGAGAAGAAGATCTCCTTGAGGGACAAAATATAGAACATGAAGAGCCTAGTGAGAAAGAGAAGGAAGAAGTTAAGAATATAGAAAAAGGAGAAGAGAAGGAGGAAGAAGTAAAGGATAAAGAAAAAAAAGAGAGAAGAAGGTAGAAGGAAAGAAAGATGAAGAGGAGAAATAAAAAGGTGAGGAGGAGGAGACACAAAAACAAGATGAAACAACAATAGCAGAGTAGGAGCAGCAACAAGACCAGAGTGTACAAGACATACAATTGCCACCTTCTAGCCCTCCTCATGTACCCATCACACTTGCAAACACTGTAATAATACATGATGGTCCTTACACTTCTGCTCAGAACATCAATCCTTTAATTGTAGAGGCTCTCAAAATAATCCTTGAACAATCCACACAACAAGCAAAATTATGTACAGATCTAGTATTGGTCAGTGTGGATGAATTACAAAAGTTAGTAGAAGACACAGTTAGAGATAAGGTGAATCCACAAGAACCACCTTCCATCATCTCTACAGCTACTGGTGGTCAACTTCAAATGCAAATAGTTGTTTCATTAGAAATAGTTGACACCATAGTACCAAAGCCGAGTGTAGTAGGAGACAAAGAAGTAGAACAAATAGGACAAACTGTTACATCTGATCCTATAGTACAAACACAAGGTGCATTTCCTAAAATTTCTATAATTGATCAAGGTAGTACACAGAAGGAGGAGAAAGTAGAGGAAACCCCTAAAGAGTAGGAGGCAATAAAAACATTGATAAATTTTCCTACCTTGGGAACTCCTTCAAAACAACCAAGCAATGATGCAATGCCACTACAAAAGTTGTAAGGATGCTTCACTATGGAGACCCTAAATTAGATGAGGAGATAGTCATACCAAGTTATGACTCAAAAACAATAAGCATTGATCAAATCAATGAGGTGTAGGAAGCATTAAATAGAAGAAAGAGGTAGGAGATACTTAGGAAGGAGTATAAACAAAAGAAAACATTACATGAGATTAAGGACATCTTTATGGATGCCTTCAGTTTGTAGTCACCAGATGAGTCAAAGCATATAATGGAACAATTATCATATATTGTTGACCAAGTGACAAATGAAGACCAAGAAACAAATGTAAAATTCATGGAATGGTCTGAAAGGAAATTCCAAGGGAAAGTAAATGAGAAAATATCTAATGAAATTGCACTTTCCCAAGTTGAATTGGCAAAGATGCTTGACAAAGTGAAAAAGGTACATGAGAATATATTCTCATTATATAAAAAGTTGTGTGACTTTTCATACTTCACACAGGAGACAAGCCAAAGAATAATGAGCTTGGAGAGGAATCTGAAGATTTCAAGCATGCAACTACCCAAAGATCTAGCTCAAAGTGAGAAGCATTTTGCTCAAACACTTCACACCTAGAAAAAGTAGTTGTATTGACAGCAGAAGAGGCCATGATCAAGGCCAAACTAATACATCTCCAATTCTCCATTACCCCACATTTGGAAGTACTCCATAAAGAATAGGTCTATGTAGAAACTATTCTCAAGAAAGATCCTAATCTTTCTACTTTAGATGGACTTATTCACCTTTCTACAGAGACTAGCATCCAGCACAAGTCATTGGAAATTTCTTTGCATAATTGGGATACAACTCTAAAAATGATTATGGAGGTAAATAGCACATTTTTGGCGAAATATGGTCCTAACCCTTAGCACTCTTAGACGTAAGTGTCAAAAATGGGGAGATATTATAAAGAGAAAGGGGGAGATAAGATAAAAGAGAAAGGGGGGGACAAGATAAAAGGGGGAGCATGATATACAACACAAAATTTTGGTTACCAAGATAGCATAAATAATGGCACAATCAACTCAGGGGGAGTTACAATAATTTTGAGGTATATATTGATCAAGTTTTCTTTTAAACAAAAACCTCTGTATATACCAAGAAAATTAGTGAATGTACTCATAAGGTCAGATAAATAATGCTTAGTTAAGTTTTTTTGACGCTCATGTCAAAAGGGGATATTGTTAGTCTTAGAATGGTTTTGACATTTGAGTGCCAACACACTTAACCACTTTCTTCATTGAAGCCGAGTACACTATGTTTGTCGAGTCAGAAAATCCATCAGGTGCTAAGTGATCTTCAAGTGCCGAGTAGCCTTTAGGTGCCAAATGAAGATCAAGTTTTGAGTGAATTTAGGTGCTGAGCATGATACAAGTGACAAGTAATATCTAGGTGCCGAGTCATAGATGATGTCGAGCAAGATAGAATCACTACAGCAGTCAAGTAAGCTAGTTTCTTATTGTGCCGAGCATCAAGAATCAGTAAGTGCCAAGTAACATAGAATGCGTATATGAGTTTGAAAAGGGACAAACTCATATGTAAACCATTTTATGGCTGACATATGATGAATCTCAAAGGATCAAATAGATAAGATCAAATCTTTTATATTTCCTATGCAATCTACATGCAACCAATAAGAAAAATGGAGAAGGAATGCAACCAATAATAAAAGTGCAAGGAATGAGTGGGAAATAGAGATTCAACATGGATCATAGATCCATAGCTAACCCTAAGTCTTCGAATGTCTTTATAAGGAAGACAAAATCTCATTGTATGGATGGACAAGTGTAATGAAAAACTATAGTGGAGTTCAGAGTAAAGAGTAAAAAGACTTAGAGGAAAAGAGTAGAAAATAGATATTTAGTTGATCAAAACTAAGCAAGGAATATGAACAGATATCAAATTTCATAGAATCAAGATCAAAGAAAGTAGATCAAGTGCCTGAATTCAAAAATTAAGGATTGTAAGCTATCAGGTTTATTATACCTAATATTCTCTAGCAATTGTATTATAAAGAAAATCCTATGTTGATAGGTTAGCTTAACAACTATTTTGTAGATCCTTTAAATAGGTGATTAAATCCTTTAACAAGGTAATACTTCATGTAAAGTGTTTTTAAATCCTTTAACCAGGTCACTATTGACACAATGTAAGCCTTTAACATGGCAGACCATCAGAAGTGGTCAAACATTATTGCTGCAATAATTTTGTGGGTATCATCCCCACCCCAATTTTACCTTCTTATTCTTGGAGGGTTTCTGGGTTACCAAAATCTCAAGTGTTATGTGGTGATACATGTTTGTTTTTCATGATTGTTTGATATGTTTACATGCATGCAATTTACTTTCAGTTAAAAGTTTTAATAGTTAAAGTACAATACTTTTGAGTCACCCCCCCTCTCAAAAGCTTTCTTCCTATTTGAATATTCTTACAAGAGTGAGATGGGATAACATGCTAACCCAAGTGTTAACATGATGTGGGATAACCTCAACTTGACTTAAACTACAAAATTATTGGTACTCAAGAATTGCTACAACTTGGAAATGACTGTAACTTGGAAACAACTACTAGAATGAACACAAATGAGCAAGATAACACATCAACCTAGTATGCTCCTACATCACAATGATGAAGCTTCTTGTAGAACCTATGTTGTAGATAATAAATATTTTTTAGTTGTTTATTGTTAGCCATTTTATCCCCCCCTTTTTCCCTTGTCACCATCCCCAAATCCATGATTAGATATAGCCTTTACCTTAGGTCTAATATTTAAATGGGATATTGTATGTCATTTTCATTTTTCTAATCAAAAGTTATGATCTTGCGATCATGATCAATAATGTCTAGTCATAAGCCTTGGTTTTTCCTCTCTCAATGTTACAAAGTGAAGGCTCACAAGGGATCATAAAGGCAAGTATTGAGTATCCCAACCTTATGATACCCCATTTATCATAGTGTCGTAGGTGTGGGTTTTTAGGTTTGTAACCTTATGATAATCCCATATCACCATCATCATAAGTGTTAAGGTAGATGACAGGTGATATGATGTTACAAAAAGTTGTTGATCATTTGATTGTAAAATCTTGTAAGAAGACCTGTGACTATACGAAAGGATAGAGGATCATGAGATTGCAAGGGAAGATAATGAGTCTTTTAAAGCTACAAAAGAGGAGAGATATCAACTAGCATATAATAAGAAGGTAAAGACAATGGTTAAGAGATAGCTTCTGAAGTCACAACAAGAGGCCAGTTGACTATGATTGAGAGATTGTAAGACAAGAAAAGGTAAACATGATGTTGCACAAACCTATGATTGTAAGATCATAAGGACTTATCTAAATGCTAACAATGTTATGAAAAAGTTTGTAAATTGTTGGGGTAAATTCATGGCTCCTAAAGAGGACATTACTTTTAGTGTTTTGATCCTACAATAGGTTGTGCCTCATAGGATCATAAGAAACTTAAAAGGGATTTTCAGTGATATAAAACATTGTTTGATTGTAAGATCACAAGACATAAAGTATAAAGGGCTATGGAGGGTTACAATATTATGCTGAATGGAGAATCACATAAGTATAAAGGTTTATGAAGAGTCTTCTGAAGATACAAAAGGTAGGTGATCATAAGATTGTAAACCTTGAGTTTGACTTGAAAAAAGTGTTTTGCTTTCTTGAGCTGGAAAATGATAGAGAGCCCTTAGCCAATGAAATTTGACAAGGGTATAGAGAATGCAAAGCTAAATAAGTTGTGTTAATATTCCATTGAGGTGGCAAAAAAATCATTGAGTTTAGGGCTCAAATTGTAGAGCTGGAGCATAACGAAAACATAACCAGAAGGGTGAACATTAATGCTCAATCTACACAATAATGATGGGGATCTAATTTTTAGGTGGATTAAGGTAGTAGAGAACTTATATGAAATTAGACACATTGAGTGGCCCACCAAGAGAGAAATAAATGTTTTGGAAGTAGTTGGAGAGATTAAAGAAAAGGGTGGTTGCAAGAAATCAAAGGGGTGTTCTCGATGCTTGATAAATAAAACTTTCATTCTACCCCCACCATGGCTATCCATCTACCAATTAGAGAAGTTATGCCTATCATTTTGTCTCTTTAGGGCCCATTTTCATGCAAAAGATCATTTTTTTCCTGTATATGTGCATGCATCATATTAAATCTTCCTCAGATCTATAATTATTGTTCTTTGCAACTTAAAGATAGTGGTTGAATTTTAGGCTTTCAGTTGAAGTCTTCTTAGTAATGCCTAATCTATAAAGACAAATTTTGTAACTCTTTTAGGGGTCAGTCTCTTTCTGATTCTATAGCAGTTGTATTGTATACTCTGTATAGTAATTCCCTTTTTCATAGAGTGAATAAACTTCTTTGTTATACCTCTTTCTTCCATTATTACATGTGCAATATATTCTTGCCTTCTATTAATGTATTTCTTAAGTTTTTCAAAATGTATGATGTATGTATTTTACCTTTGAATGATATAGAGTGAAGTTCCTTCCTTATAGCATTCCATTAGTTTTTTATTTGCATTTGATTGTTGAGTTAAAGCAAAGATTGAATCTATGCATTTTGGGATTATATTGATAAACTATATAGTTTTAGGCAGAGATAATACTGAACATACTATTTGGTGTATCACCCCTATAGATTAGATTAGGTAGTTTGATTTCATGCATTTCCTTCTCCCTTTTCCTTCAAAGAAGTAGTTAGGTGCATCCTGATAGTGAGAAAATCAACATTCTTTGGAGACTTAATCTCATTGTTCAAGTCCCACAACTTCAAGATTGTTTCCATGTTTCACAAGATTACCTTTAGGGAAAACTTTAGGTAAAGGTGCAAACTTTTATGACAACATTTTTTGGCACACTCGGTGGGACTACATTCAAGCTCATTAAGAAATCTACTAGTTCACTGATGTCAAGAAAGGAACTTCAAACTTATGCTAAGGAAATAGTGGCCCTCTTATCATTTCAAGCCTTCAAGAGTCTCTCATTCAAGCACTTGGCAACTCCATATCTACATCTTAGTTTCCAAACCAGAATTGCTATAATTCTTGCCCAAGGTTTAAACGAGGTCAACTTCTAGAGGTGATTTTCATTTTTAAACCCTAGAAGAAAGTGAAATAAACTCTCCATTAGTAGTTAGGAGTTTAGAAGTAGCACATACACTTGCTAGATCTTTTTCTACTCATCAAGTTGATAGATCACAACCTAGGGTACCATGTTTTCATCTGAATAGATCAATATTGCACATAGCTCTCCCTAGGAATCAAGTTTTACTACCTTCAATGGTAATGGTCCTCTTATTATAGCCCAAAGAATGATATCCCATTATCTACTCTTAAAAGTCTACCAAATTTTACTGGTGAAACTTGCATTTCCCCACTAGAACATATTCATGAAGTTTCAAAAATTTGTAATATACATGGTATTATGGAGGATGATGTTGCTATTAGACTTTTAGCCTCAACATTAAAGGGAAAAGTTTTACAATGGTATAGGGGATTACACATAATTCTATCAATAACTGGGATTAGTTAGGTGAAGGATTATGCAAACATGTCATGCCCTAAATTTTCTACAAGAAAAAAAAAACTCAACCAATTTTTTTTTGAAAAGTGAACTAAAGATATTATGTATAGACCTATACTTTTCTATGAAATTTCTATTGAATACAGGGTGCTTGGAATAAACAACTCACATCCCTTGAGAATATTGGAAAATTACATAATCGATCATTGAAATGGATAGAAATAGATTTATTTTGTGGTTGAGGAAGAGTTTATTTTCATTTGAAATTTGGTTCTTCTAGTTTCCATAGGAGGCCAATAAATTTTCTAACATACGTTGGAAGTCTAGGTTATAAGATAAAGGCTAGATGATACGTGATGCTATCATACCCAATTCCACATCCTATCCTTGAAATGAGACATTATGTAAGTATATGTGAAGCACAAATTCTATTCCAATTTATTTATGATATAGGTATGACTCTTTAATGAAAATATTACATTTAATTATTTTTCATCTCCAACTATATTGATGGCTTATGAACTAGGTGCTACTAGCTAGATTCATGATCAATTCTTCATTTGCTTGAACTATTACAATGTATTACCACCTACTAACCTTTTATCCATAAATAATATCTTTAATATTTCTAGCACTAAGGTTACATACTTTCTAATACTCCATTGCTCACTAACCAAGGATCTCCACTAGTCTCATTCAAATCTCATTTTTAATCAACTTTTCTCTACTTAATTTTAGAGGGATTATAATTTGGTGTTCTAAATGTATATCTTTTATATATCATCAAAATGATGTACCTACTAATTAATAACATGTCTTAACTAACATGTTATTACTCAATGTCATACTTTACCTTTTCCTATATATCATATTACATTACTGCTAAAATACTATGTTCATTTGGTCTTAGTTTGTTGAAAGGATGAAGTACAATGTCTTGACATAATTATACATATTATTTAATCTATGTATATAATAATTCACATTTTTCCTTAATATTATACATATTAGTTATATAAAAACAAGTAAAATAATAAAATAATCATAATATGAAGATGTTGGGTAACATAGCCTCTAATCTAGAATGATTCATATTACTATTAGCTATGAATTGCATAGTCCCAAGTAACTCATAATTGTATGGTTCCTAATTACATCTATCCATTACACTTAACTAATTTCTTATAACATTATAATCCTAACTTAACACAAACATCTTAATTTTCAATTCAACATTAATAAAAAAATACATTTCCTACATATCTATATCTAAGATTTCATATCAAAATATAAAGAAATCATAACTTCACACTAAATTTTTACCATTCTTCCTAATTCCCCTAGGAATCCATAGAATCTATTGACATATCAGTCAAGTTTGTTATTAGTGACACACACACTTATTCAAATTGTATATGGTTACCAAGCTCATTATATAGTTCATAGTGTTTTCCATGTATTTTAGTTGTTAACTGAGTTTTATAGTTTCTACCTAGTTCTTTGGATAGTTCCCAATGGTTACCAAGCAGATTTAGATAATGTGAAGACCAGCAATGTAAACCATGCATTTTAGTTGATGCTGAGTTTATTAGTGGTTACCAAGAAGTGTAGTATTCAATGAGTTCATAGTGTATGTGATGAGAGTCTATTGTTAACCAATTTTCCCAGTATTAACCAAAAGACTTAGTTTATACCAAGCTCAAGGTGAGAATGTTTACTGAATCATACAATGTAAATCAAGAGACTTAGTTAATATGATGAGTTTCACAATTTCTACTGAGTGATCAATATGGACTGAGCTTCTACATCTACCAAGTGCATGACAATGCTGAGTATTAGAATCTCACTGAGTCAGTCTTCAAAACTCAAATGTCTTCATGTGGACCAACTTTGTAACATTTTTGGTAACTTGTATGATGGTTGACTTTGTAATTTGTATAATTGGATTGATATATATATATAAATGCATTTTATCATATGCATGGAAGTATGTAATGTGTGGAAATATGAATGTGAATTGCATCATAGAAAAGTAGGAGTGAATTGTAAAGGCCACAATAGCATAAGGAGTAGTAGAGACATATATATGATAGAAAGGTGATTAGTACATAAAGGAATCTCATTTAGGAAACTAAGTTGTAGATCAGATCTACTACTACTTCATCCTAATAGGTGGATCAGTCAAATCCTTGCACAAGGTAGACCTAATAGTCTTTTGTAAATCTCTTTACCGAGTGTATACTTGATTGTATATTTGTAAATCCTTTCACAAGGTGGACCTAGCAGTCCTTATTGCTCCTAATAAGGTAGATCATTAGAAGTGGTCAATGTAAGCTTTAACAGGCTAACTTTATATCGTGTATCATCCCCACCCTAGTTTTACTTTCTATTTGGAATGTTTTTGGGTCACCAAATCTTTGTGTCTCAGTGTTATGAATGCTTTCAGTTTCTTATGCATGTAACTAGATTAGAATTTATATTATGGATAAATGCTAATTGAATGGTTGGATTAAAGGTCAAAATTTTTGATGTTTTAGAAGTTACTAATTCACCGCTCCCTCTCAATAACTTATCTTAGTCTTGAATATTTCCAACAATTGGTATCAAAAAATTTTGGTTCTGAGGAGAAATCTTAACAACTTGAGAAAAGATCAAGGTCATTGAAATATTTAGACTTGGAAAAGTCATTGACAATGAAAAGTTGGATTTAGAAATGGCCATTTTCCAACTCAAGAAAGAAAAGGAGCAACTCTCTAAATCCTTGAAAAGAAGAAAAGAACTTGCAATTCAAATGAATGATCAACTCTACATTAAAGAAAGAATTGAAGACCTTCATTCAAGCAATTCAGATGAAACCAATGAAACAATCAAATAACTCCTAGAAAAGAATGGTTCCCTACAAGAAGAAGTAAGAAAGCTAAGAAGAGAACATGAAATTCAATCATTAAGGTTATGTGAAGTCTTAAAATAGAGAAACAAGATAAAAGAAGAGATGGATGGAAGCAACAAAGAAATCTAGATCCAATCCCTTCAACAAGTAAACCTTATTGATCAGCTCTCCAATGCAAATGAAGAAATCATGAGCCTAAGATTGAAAATGAAAGAATGAGTAATGATCTAAATTCTGAAAGGCAAATCAATGAAAGAATGAAAAATGATCTAAAATTTGAAAGACAAATCAATGAAAGATTGAGAAATGATCTAAATGCTAAGAAGAAAATCAATGGAAGAATGGTGAAATCTCAAGCAGACATGAATCAATTGAATGAGAAAAACCTCTATAGGCAAAAAGGAAAAGAAAGAATTGGATATATAGAAGAAGGACATTCATCCAAGCAAGAAGCTTAAAAGAACCAAAGACCTACTTGCAGTCACTATAGTAAGATAGGTCATACATCAAATAAGCGTTGGAGTAATGAAAAAGAAAAATTCAATAGAAAATTCTACAATTGCAATAAGCATGGTCATAAAGCTAGTAAATTCAAAGAGAAACCAAGATTTGAAGGCAAATGTCACAAATGCAAGAAACATGAACACAAGTCATTAGAATGCAAAACCAAGGTATTGAATCCAGCAGAGCAAATTGTGAAAGCAATATTTGGATGGGACTACAACACCTAGTATAGATGTCATTACTTTGGAGAATTTGGACACATTGGTACGAATTGTGCTAAACATCATATGAGGAAAATAGATACTACTAAAAGATGTTTCATTTGTATAGAACTTGGTCATCTTGCCAAGAACTGCATGAATATTGGTAGAATTGAAGATGAAAAGAAGACAAAAGCTAATAACATATGAAAGTAGATGAGATAGAAATGGGTTCCTAAGTCCATTTCTAATTAACTTTTCATAGAAGAACTAGAACTATTCTATCAAAGCTGACATCCAAATTAATTCCAATTGAAAGGTGGTAAAGATCCAAATCTATATTCAGGATATAAAGGGATCACTAAGTGAGATCAGTATTAGTTACTACCAAGTTACTTCTCTACCAAGTGAGGTTAGGTCATAGACTTTGTTGAGCAAGGTTAGGAGTAATGAAGATTCATATGGTTACCAAGTCATGAAGACTTCACCGAGTGTTTAATGCCAAGTACTTGATGATAGTCTGTCAACATATCTACTTTCATATTGAGCATTAATGATGAAATTTCATCAAAAGGCATAGAATTGAAATCATTTCTTATTGTAAAATTTTGAGTGCTATTACAAAGAGCGATTTCTAGTGCAATCAGAGGAATTTAAGTGAATTTCCAATGAAAGATTTTTGAATTCTCTCAAACCCTATCGAGCAAAAATGGCATCTAGTAGTAGCAAGGTTAAGCGAGGATCCGACATGTTGGTTCGTGGAGTTGAGTGAAAGGTGCCATATTTCAAGCTCACTCCTATGGTCACTAAAACCCTAGATCCAAGTGGTGCACAATACCAAATTCCTCACAAGGTAAATATCAATGATATTCAAACTCATTTTAAATGTGTTATTCATAAAATTGGTACACTAGAAATGGATGATTCCCTAGATCAGTTATGTATGAATAGAATCCTAAAACATGAGCATCAACATCTGGAAACCAAAGGGCTGACACACATCCCTCACATGCAAAAGAATTTGAAATCAAATGGATTAGATTTATCCTCTGTCAGGTGCATAATAGGTAGCTATGGATAGAACAACCAATTCTAATAACCAAGAAGATGATTGATTGAATCACCGGCCTCCCTATGCTAGCCAAAGCCAAAATGACAAAAAACCTAGGTTAGGTAGAAATGGAAAAGAAAACCCTAGCTAAATGGGATGGAGGAGGAATGAAAATCAATAGTGTCACTAATGCAGTATTGAAGTTTGGTATTACTTCATTGCACACAAGATATATATAGTTCAAGCAGACTGAATAGTGTGTCATCTAAAGCTGTGGACTTAGCTTACAAGGTAGTTAAGAACAATTTATCACACAACCTTACTGAGCTATTGCTAAGATAGTTTAACAAGAACATGGAAAGTATAAGAACTTCAAAGAACAATCCATATAAGTTTAGTTCCTTGTTGACTTTCTTGTTCTCTTATGTACAAAAATTCTTTCCTTCTAAAGGCACTGTAGTATGGAGAAAAGATGTGCCTATGCTCTATCAAATTAATGAGTATACTGTAGAGATGGGAAAAAACTACAATAGTATCATGGATAATTATTTTGATGTTGTAGACACTCAAAAGTGCTTCACATCTACAGTTTCATCACTTCTTCATACTAATTTGTCCCATTTTCTCATTCTACTAACTTTGATCTTTTGGCCAAATTGATCATACTTTATCATTTGTATCCTCTTTCACATCAATTTCATATCAACTCAAAATCATTTCATATCAAATCAAAACCATTTCATATCAACTCAAAATCATTTCAAATCAACTCAAAACCATTTCAAATCAACCAGGAATCACCCAAAATCAGTCATAATCATCACAAAACATATCAAGCATCTCAAATCAATCATCATATGTCCAATCCTAGGAATTGTTGTAGCTTTCAACACCTTTGAAACCTATCACCCTATATAATGCCCTGCCCGGAGATCCTTGGAAATAAGGATTCAAATCAATCCAAGATATTTTTTTTTTACAAGTATGAATGCATAAGACAACATCATACAGGGATCACAAAGATCGCAACAGAAGACTTCAACACAATCCCGGCAACCAATGAATCTTCGAACACCACTACCAAATTGACACACCCAAACAAAACTAGACAACCACCACAACAAGATGAAGGCAAAAGAAATGACCACTCATCAACAAAACACCAAGCTGGGGTAAAATGCAGAATCTCAAAATTTGGCTAAGCTTGGATTTCTGAAGCCCTGAAATTTCCTATAATCCATAACTTATCTCTAAGAGGTCTAAAACCTATCTCAAACAATTTGTCACATATATTAAAATATATCTTAAGTATAAGAAATTAAATACATGTCAACTTATACTTAAACGATATATTTTAAACCCCAACAGACTAAAGCAGAAACACAAAAACTCGATTTCAAGAGAAACTAATAGAATTCAAAATGCAACAGCATAGGGTCGAAGAATGCCCAAAAGGGTATCCAAAACCACTCTCAAAAAGATTGGATCATGACGAAAAGTGCCCGCTGATGGCACACACAGTTTTTTCAAAAAAATCGTGCGACACTTTTTACTAAGGGAGGGCGATACTTCTCCTTAAGGCGTGTGACACTCTTCTAGTGTCGTATAACATTTCTCAAGAAGGAATGTGACACTTTTTAGCATTGTACGACATTTCTCAAGAAGGCGTGCGATACTTTACAGTGTCGTATGACATAGTTTGTATGGGTGTGCGATACTTTTTAAAGTGTCGCACCATGCTGAACAAATGTCGCCCATAGAAACACGAAAATACTCCCAGAAGAAAAAAGGACCAAAATTAGAGCAAAGAACCTCCACACCAGGGAGTATCGAATCCATGAAGGCTCGAGGAATGAACACTCGAGTGCAAGAATAACTCAGAAAGGAGAACATCCATCCATCTAAACTATAGCAACAAAGAACACACTGAATAAAAAACATCGCAGAGAACAAAAGAAACATCGCAATGAACATAAATACATCTCAGGAACAAAACAACCAAACTAAGTACGCGGATCCTCCCATCCATCAATAGCATCATAAGACCATCGTGGGTCCTAGCCATCCCCTACATGTAACATCCCAAGCCACCGACCAGATCATCAGTACTGTCGTAATAGGGCTGTCACTACTAAAAATATGAAACAATATAAGCATAAGGAAATCTAACATGCTTGTAGAAAAGCATAAGATAATCCTACAGTAGATAACATCACCTATCACATGCTAAACAGTAACAAGTAACAGATATACTACTAAAGCAAATAACATCATCTAATCATATGCTAAACATCATGATAAGGGAATGCGTCAAGTAAACTAACATCGTCTAAACCTAATATCCAAGCATTCCAATGAAAGCATAAATCACAAGAAAGCATACTCTGAAACCCAAAGTATCAAGTGAAGACATCCAACAATGATCGCACTAGGACAAAAGATCATCTCTATACATCGATTCCTAGCAGTGGTGAAGGTAGCTACGCCTCCCAACCACGTGGCACCCATAGGTCCACACCCGCCATGCTGATGGAGATAATGATCCAACCACAAACACACAGAAAACACAACATCCATGGCTAACACTCACGCCAGACAGTATGATGGCTGAACCAAGAACCTAAGACAATGCAAGGAGTAAAGGTCCTGGTCAGACACTCAATAGGCTACTATGTAGGGGCTGACATCTTGGAGAGTCGCTTGGCATCAAAAATCCAAAGCTTGGATCGTGTGTCCTCAAACTTAAACGGGTGCTCACACATTGTGTCCTCAAACTTAATCGGGTGCTCACACATTGTGTCCTCGAACTTAATCGGGTGCTCACACATTTTACTTATCTTAAGTTTTATTAACAATCACACATTTTATTTAGTTATCACTTGCTTAAAACTTCTTATCCTCCATCAACCTTCGGCGCCATAAATGCCCAGCTAGGAGATAGAAGCCCCCTCCAGATGCTACCCTACCCTATCCATGCTCATCCTACAACAAGTGCCTATGCGCATGCATACTCCCATACCAACCCCAATGATCATAACTTCTGACAAATTCACAGAAGATTAGGCCTTGCAAGTCACCTAACAAATGTACGCACACGTACTCGTGTATGGTGCACCACCATCACGAAGATCATAACACAAGGACAAGAATGAGAACACAATGCAAAGAAAACACCCAACTGAAAGCAACATGGGAAGGATG
Organism: Cupressus sempervirens; assembly: GCA_028749045.1. Lineage (NCBI taxonomy): Eukaryota > Viridiplantae > Streptophyta > Pinopsida > Cupressales > Cupressaceae > Cupressus > Cupressus sempervirens. The sequence continues at coordinate 820,505,236 of CM053793.1, forward strand.
GATTCTACACGAATCTCAAAGTCAATAAAATCATACATCATAAAATCACTCAACTAGCCTCAATCCGAGAGTATGGATTCTACATGAATGCTAATGATGTAACAAGATCAAACATCATGAACTCACTCAACTAGCCTCAATCTGAGAGTATGGATTCTATATGAATCCTAGCATTCACGAAACAAAAGCAAAGGTCCAACAAAAACCATAACAAGTATAAAATCACTCAACTGAACACAACGTCGGGAGTACGGATGCAACACGCATCCCAATGCAACATAAAAGTGCAAAAGTGGTTTGAATGATATCCAAATAGATCATCAAGGTCCATGACCCACATTGTGCCAAGAAAACCTGAAAAAATAGGGCAGCACACAAAACGAGGTAAAAACTCCAAATTTTTTTTGGAAAACTTCAAAATTAAAACCCATTTGGCCTTTGGGTTCAAAAACTCTAAAAATCCAAAAATAAATGGAATCGGACATCGTATGCAAAAATGGTCAGCATAACGGTGTAAAATTCCAAACCCTCACCCTAAAAAATAAGGAAATGTTCATACCCGCCCAACCGGGTAGAACTAGCATACAGAAACAGAGGGGAACACTAGTTCTCAGCCTCCAAACAAACAACTACCAAAAATAGAAGTAGAAACGGAGCTGAAACAATAAAATAGGAAAATCCTATGTAGTGTCTGCCCCTGGTTCACATTTTTTTATCGTTGCTAAACTCTTTTAGAACTAGTTTTATGTTGTTGGTTAGCAGCATTCTTTTGAGATTATCAGATATTGTGCTATGGATTTAGTTTATTATGTGATGAGATTACTTAGACTCTACATTTCATGTATGTATGATGATTATTTTTAGTGTTCAAAATTATTGATGATGATTATTACATTGTTTTCAATTATTAATGATGATTAGTAAGATGATTTATTATCATATGTGCTTTCTTATGGATACTTACCCCATACTTGCATGTGTATGGTGTGAGTGTTTGCCTTGCGTGTTTGCTTTTGTATGGAAAATTTAGTAAAATTCTTTGGATCCCTTGGTAGGGCAATACATTTGGTATCAGAGCCCTAGTTTCAACATTGGGAGCTTTGGGTATATTAGAATGCTACTAGTTATTAACTCATTGAATAAAATGAAAACTTAAAACTATCATGTGTATCTTTTTCAAACTGAAAACTTGAAACTAGGTGAACTGAAATAGAACTTAAAACTGTTACTTGCATATTTTTTATATTTCAACACTTAGCTTTCAAAACTAAAAATTTTACTGAAAATCTAAACGAAGGCAAAACTAAAAATTAAAACTCATTCTAGCTGCAAAACATGTATCTTTTATCTATGTTGTAAGGGAGTAAACCTCTGTTTATCTTTGCAATTATTAAGTTGCTCTTGTTTAGAATGAATTAAGGGATCTATTTTAGTAGTTGTTAAAAGAATGAATGTTAGATCGATATGGTTTTTGATTTACCATTAAACCAGAATCATATTGCTCTAAGGGTGTTGTAATATCCTCAGTGGAAACATGTTTCCCTACAGAGGGAAAGGGTTCAATGGGACCCACATAGTATCTTAGTTTTTCATTCCTGTAGGCTTCTAGGAGTAAGCCTAATTTCAGGGGGGGTGGATGTAGTGCCTGCCCCTGGTTCACATTTTGTTATCGTTCCTGAACTCTTTTAGAACTAGTTTTATGTTGTTGGTTAGCAGCATTCTTTTGAGATTATCAGATATTGTGCTATGAATTCAGTTTATTATGTGATGAGATTACTTAGACTCTACATTTCATGTATGTATGATGATTAGTTTTAGTGTACACAATTATTGATAATGATTATTACATTGCTTTCAATTATTAATGATGATTAGTAAGATGATTTATTATCATATGTGCTTTCTTATGAATACTTACCCCATACTTGCATATGTATGGTGTGCATGTTTGCCTTGCGTGTTTGCTTTTGTATGGCATATCTGATATGGTTAAGGAAGGGAGTCGTAGTCACCTACTAGTCGGGATCTACACGATGCACCACTTCCTACCATTGTGTATTTAGTTTAGTATATATTGTGTTTGTACATGCATAGTTTTTATGCAGGTTGCAGGTACCAGGTATCGACTTTCTTGAATTGTCAAGATGAACGTACCCTATCACATTATCTCAATGAGAAGAGAGGGGAGATAAATTCTCAAGTCCAAATCCCAACCCTTTGAGCCATTTGTCCTAATTGAAAAATTAGGATAAGTATCTGAGTTGAATACCCACCGAATGTGTCGGATGACATATTTCATGATTTTTAACTCTTTAGATTTATTTTGTATGATTTGTTCTATGATGGATTTTCATATTTTATCTTGGAGGTCTATGGTGAATTTTTTATTAATTAAGTCTTAATAAATATATTTAATTAATAAATTATTTATTTGAAAAAATTAATAAAATATCATGATCTTTGATATTTTCATTGTAATTAATTAAATGTGAATTATTGGGAAAAAGGAATTAAATTAAAAAAATTGGAAATTAAAATTAATAATAATTATAAAATAATAATAAAGTAATAAATAAAATAATAATAATAAAAGTTATAAAAATTAAAATGAAAGTTATAAAATTTAAATAAAGATTATTTAAAAAGTAAATTGGAGTTATAAGCTTGCATGGGAATTAACATGTGTCAACAACACGGGGGTTAGTACATCAATTAAGCACAAGGTGTCTACAACTCTATGACTCATCAAAAAGGTTGCAAAAGACCCATGCTTAGTTGGTGACACCTTTCAGCAATTTCAAGAAGCAATCCAAAGATTTTTTGAGAGCTCTTTATATTCAGGCATTCATAGAAGCTTAGAGAGGAAGTGAGAAGTAATTGGAGCATTGGAGGACTCAAGAACTCTGACAAAGGGAGCTTGCTCTGCAGGTTTTCTAAGGAAGAGCGAATTAGCATCAGAATCCAAGTAGATTCTTGTGATTTTTCTTATGCTATTTCCGCATCATGCATTCCTGTCTTCTTCGTGTCTTCCATATGTCTTCTGAGGAATTTCATATTTTTATTGTATGCATTTTCAATTTGGAAAATTAAATTTATTTGAGAATTTTATATGCATGGATTTAAAAAAAAGAAAAAATGGGTTTGGGTTCGAATTAGAATCAAATTGAAATAGATTTGAAAATGGTTTCAAGATTTATGGCCAAATCCATTAGTGAAATTATTGGATAAATTTAGAGAACAATTACCTTTTAAGAAGAAATTTTTTAATTGTCCTATCGCTGCCCCTTGGATAGACCCGAACTCAGTTATTCATAACCTTTTATCGTGATCGAATTTATTCGATCGCTCCGGTCAGAATTGGTACAATTTGGTCCTCTCCAACATATTTCAATTTCAGCTCGATCCATCAGTTCATTAGGAAGATATGACTGTCGTACTGAGACCTTTTTATTCAAGGATAGATATTTTTCCATTTTCTATAACCAAGAGTTCTTTATGCTTAAACTTCACAAAAATAATATATCAAAGCATGGAATGAATTAAAGATATTATTGAAATCTTTCCTTATTAGAATCTTATTAATATGCATTAGTTTTATATGGTTTATTATCTAATCCAATTAAATCAAATTTAATTAAGATTAATTAATAGTAGAAGTAGTGTAATTAATTATTAGTCAATCTAAGTAAATGGATGAGAAAAAATTAAAAGAAAAGATATTTTAATATAGTTTATATAGTGGACTTTTTATAATGTATATTGAATACTATTTAATATATATTAAACAATTTTAGAGTTGTTTAATGCAGATGATAATGTTAAGAATTTGGAGATTGTTCATCTTAAAATCTATAATGAGTCTTATTGGTTTGTGATAGGGATCTCTTTCAAACAACGTTTATATAGACAAAATATGATTAGAACAATTAGAAAATAGAGTCTAATGGTTTATTTTAATATTGATTAAATAATTGTAAGATGATAATTTATATTATGTTTAGAAACTCTGAATGATATTGGATTAAGACTGAATTATTATGTTATTGGTTAATACGTTTGAATACCTTAATGGAGTTAAGAGTTAGCCAAATATTAACTAATGAGTTTATGGAAGGATTCTATAGATCGAGTATATATAGTTTGAGGAGTTTATTATTTATTAATGTTTGTAAGGACTAGCAAACTATTAATAAATAATGGTTTAAATAGATATCAACAAATTTGATTAGAGTTAATCTAGTGGAGATTATTTATTGATTGAAGTTTTGTAAAAGATAATAATTATTGGAATTGGATTATAATTGATTTTAATCAATTGATATTCATTGAGTTGTCAATATAATTATATTATGCGATAGAGTTTTAACTTGAAATGATTATTATTAATACGAAATCATTAAGAAAGAGGAATGTAGTCATTATAGATTTATTAATAAGATATCCAATATAGCTTGTTATTAAATATTAACAAGTTATTGAACTATGAATATGAATATTTGTGTACTAGATTATAGTTAGTTATTAGTCAACTGATATTAATTAGAACATTGCTATGATTATGTAATTATTAATTATATCAATCAATGAGAGTTAATTAGATTTAATTAACAATTAAGTTAAGTAATGAAGATTTAATTGATATAATTCTTTTAATAAGATTGTAGAAATATTGATATCAAGTTGATAGGTCTTATTCTTATGACTTGAATGATGACCTTAGATATTTAATGGTGAAGACTTGGTAATATTTAATTGAGGACTATTAGAATATGGACCTATGTTAATTGATTGATGTAATTGATCATTTTAATAAAGTTATAATCTCTTATTCGAAGAATGATAATTGATCCTCTTATAATATAACAAATAATGATCTTAAAAAAGTTGAAAGGTTAATCAATTAGAATATGGATCATGGTTAAATATAAAGAACAATTTAATTAAGGTCAATGATGATCAGTTTAGTGAATATTTATCCTTCAGTTATTCTTAGAATGTAATTCTTAATAATGGAAGGGTAATGCTATCGAAGAACAATTGGGTTGACTTGTAGGTCAAATGATGAAACTTAAAATACTTGAAAGTATACTTGCAAACAGAAAACTGAAAACCCCTACACATTATTCAACTATGTGAATTTAGTAAACCAAAAAATGTGTTAGCATTGTGTATTCTATATGCTACTTTTTTTGGATTTTGGGTTGAGTAGTGTTGACCAGTCCTAGGATGTTACCAGAGGCTCGAGGGTTATGAGATATGATGGCATGTTGATCTTATTTGGTCTTGATTTTTATAAGCCCAACTATGGTTATGTGATCGTATGCTCTATGAAATGTTTGTATTTGTTTTTCAGCCTTAATGTGTGAAGCTGAGATGTATATATATCTGAGATGCTTGAGCTAATCATTTTTGAGTCATCGATTAGTTATCTTTGGATTACTTTCTAGTCGCCATGATGGGACTGAAATGTGGATTTATTTTTTGATGATGTCATGTTGTGACATGTTTGACTCAACCATTTTGGAGTCTTCGATCAGTATGATTTTGAGATATTCTTGGTTGCTTGTTGAGAACTATTTATCTTGAGATATATTTTGGTTATTGAGAACCAATTGATACTTATGATTATCAATGATGCCTTCAGTTGCCAATAGAGAACTGTTGTGGTCATGATTTTCTATGGATGTTTTTTCAGATGCTCATGGAGATTTGATGATTCTTATCTTGGAGATTTGATGATTCTTAATATGTATATTTGATGCTTTTATGCATATTTGATGATTTTATTATGGATTATCTTTTATGATTTTGAGATTTATGATTCCATGAGCTTAGGGTAGGTAATCTACTTGTAGTGTCGGGAAGTGGCTTGCAATAGGGGTCGGGGCCCTAAGTGGCTACCAGGGTAACTCATTGTAAGTTTGGTTAATAAGTGATAACATTTACACACTAAATGGGGATTAAATGAACCTAAAAAGATAATTGTTTTGATGTTCTCGCCTATGCCTTGAGTGCTTGTACAGGCTAGGATGGGAGTAGAGAGAACGCATGGTTGCGACCGTGCATTTCGTAGTATGCCTTGTCAGTATGAGAGGATACTAGTGGCCCAATGAGATCAGTATGAACTCGTGGAGTTTAGCTAATTGCTAGAGTAACTTGTACATGATAAATGCGATGACACTTTCTCACTTGTAGAGTAGGTTTCCTACATGTCTTTGTGTGCCTCTGGGGATTAGATGTCGGTTTTGTGTGATGAAACCTTTGAGTTAGTATACTTTTAGGATTCCTAGACTTATAGAGATTTGTGCTTTGTGAATTGATATCCTGTTTGAGACTTAAGATTATCTCCTCAGCACGGTGGGAGTGGATCACTTAAGTTCCACGCGATCGGGTGGTAGTGTATTTTCACTCTTATCATTTGAGATCCATCCGAGACATCGTGGCTGGAGTATCCTTGGTTGGTATTTATTCTTCATTATGTTCTTGGAGCATTATGATAGATAATATACCTTATGATGGATGTATTTATTGGTATGTTTCTTATATTAATGATTTGCTTTACTTTGCATATGTTAGTTGATGATTTATTATGCTTTACTTTGCATGTTAGTAGGATGTTTTATGAGTGACATTCCTACTATGTTAATACTGATGATCTCTTCGGTGCTTTGGAATGTTATGCACAGAGGGATGGCTAGGATCCACGATGGTCCAATGATGCTATTTACGGTTGGGAGGAACCATGCACTTAGTTATTTATGCTTGTGATATATATTTATCTTTTGTGATGGATGTTTATATCTTTTGTGATGATGTATCATGTATGATATGTGGTTTCATTTATGTTATTTCATCATAGATTAATATTAGATGATGATGATGTACTTTATTTACTTGGATGTTTATTCTTTTAAGCTTTTCATACCCTGTGATATGTACAGTGGATGATTGAGCTAAACTAAAATATAATTACAAAAGGACACTTGTATATTGTTTAAGTACATTAGATATATCATTGTTATTTTGAGAAGAACCTCCTTATAGCAATATCGTGAGAATGCTCGAAATAACAGAATACAAAGTGATAGCAGAACTCAGAATAAATCTACTGATCGCAGGCCACTTCGAGGGGGTAACCTCCTTTGAGCAAGCTCAATACAATAAATTCATCCGTGCCCATCAAGGGCCTCAACCTATTCTTATATACTGGGTACGATCTAGAAAAGTAATACTACCTATGCATGTGGGATAATAAAATAAACTCACGGGACGACTTACAAAGCATATGCGTCCAACAACTCTACTCTAACAAAATAAACAGAAGGAACACACAGGTTCCTAACATCCCCTCTCCCTTAGAAAAAAGCTTTGTCCTCAAAGCTTAAGGTGTGGAAATTGTTGTTGAATCTGAAGAAGGGGTTCCCAGGTAGCATCCTCTGGTTGCATGCCATGCCACTGAATCAAGACCTCAGAGATGGAGCGAGAGCGAAGCTGGCGAGTGCGCTGGTCAATGATTGCCACCGGCTCCAGGATAATGGATCCTTCCGTATCCATTTCAGGGAGAGTAGTTTGTGCTCTGACAGTGGTACCCAGAACTTTCTTTAGACAAGAAACATGAAAGACTGGATGAATGCGGGAAGAAGGAGGAAGTTCCAGTTTATAAGCAACTGAACCAATCTTCTGCAGAACCTGATAAGGCCCATAAAATTTTGGGGCCAGCTTATGACGCCCTTTCAGCTTTAGGGAGGATTGTTTGTATGGCTGTAGACGAAGAAAAACCATATCCCCAACTTGAAATGAGCGCTCAGAACGGTGTTGATCTGCTTCAGTAAGTCACGGACAAGTATCTCGATTTCGGTCTTCTGATGAAATGGGTAGCGGTAGCGCCTGATGTTGGGCGGAACACTGCCAGGAAGGAGCTGAATACGGTGGTCCTCTAGACGAGAAGGAGGTAATCCCACAGGTTCAGCAAATATACCAGAATACTTGTCCAAAATGTGTTGGAGATCGGCAGGAGTGCTAGAGACTGCTGATGGCTGCATCTGAATGGAATGGAGCTGAGCGATGACACCATGTGAATTCTTCTTAAGAAGTTTTTCCATACGGTGTGAACTGATGATGCTAAGAGACCCTGGTTGTAAGCCTTTCAAAGTGTGTTGGTGCCCCTCGGCTGAAAACTGCATCCAAAGTTCAGCAAAATCCCAGAGAATGGGGCCAAGAGTGCGTAACCATTGGGCACCCAAAACCACATCACAGCCACCTAAGGGTAAGGCAAACATGTCAGAGCGCATGTTATAATCTCCAATAGAGAGACGCACATTGCGACATTTCCCTTTACAAGGTAAAGTGCCCCCATTGGCAATCATGACTTCAAAGCTAGAGCAGGGATGGATAAAGCAATCAGCCTGTTTGGCTATTCGTGGATCAATGAAGTTATGAGTGCTACCAGAATCAATGAGTATAGTAAGAGGGATCTTCTTGAAGAAACCTTGGACCCGCATGGTTTGTGGAGTAGTGACTCCTACCAAAGCATGGACAGATATCTCTGGTGGAGCTTCTGGGGAAGGAGGTTCAGGCTGGTGAGGCTCAACCTCAGCATCCACTGTTTCCTGAGCATCTACATATTCTTCCAGTTCCGGTGGAGAATCCACATCCAAGAGATAGAGCTTTTGCTGAACACATCTATGGCCCCGAGACCATTTCTCATCACAATTATAACAAAGCCCTTTGTCTCGCCTAACTCGCATCTCTGTTTCAGACAAGTGCTTGATCGGAGTAGTTCTGGGAGCTGGTATGACTGGAGGGTTGTGAGAACCTGTATTTCTGAATGGAACAAAATTAGATCTGGAGCGTTGTAGAGCACTAATCTTGTCTTCCGCTAACTTAGCCAACCCAAGGGCTTCCATCATTGTAGTAGGTCGAAACATTTTGACTTCTGAGCGAAGTGCATCCTTCAGACCACTGACAAAACAACTACGGAAGAATTCATCAGACAAGCCCTCTGTGTGATTAGCTAATTTTTCAAACTCTGTCTGGTATTCTCTTACAGTGCCTGTTTGACGCAGTTTAGTGAGTGCTCCTGTGAAATCATCAAAGGAACTAGGGCCAAAGCGCTCCAAAATGAGGGTGCACAATTCGCTCCACGTTGGGCCTACATTAGCCTTGATGTACCAACGGAACCATTGAAGAGCTTCATGTTCCAAATGAAAAGATGCAAGGGAGACTTTGTGGTTATCCAAAGTATTATGCAAGCTGAAATACTGCTCTGCCCTATAGATCCATCCAGTCGGATCAGAACCATCGAAGCGTGGAAAATCAAGCTTTGGTCCACGAAAATTGCCAGAAGAGGACCCAGTATCTCCTGAATGGTTTCGGCTCATGGCTGACTGCTGAAAGTTAAGACCCAGAATTTTGTCATCCAGATCTTGAAGTCTGGTTTTGAGGGATGCAATTTCCTCTTCCATGATTTTTGCTCCTGTACGCGTAACAACCATAAAACAAGGTTTTTTTTTTTAATTTTTTTTTTATTTTTATTTTTTATTTTTTTTTTTTGAAATGGGTAGAAGATGAGAAACAAAAACTTTTTTAGTTACGGCAAACTTGGATTTGGGTAAAAATCATATAGGAAATGGGTGTTCGACGGGTGGTGGGAGACTATCTGGGGACAAGGGAAAAAGAAAAATGAGGGTTTCAAGGGTAGGGAGGCGAAATGAGGCGAACAGTCCAAGAGGGATAAGGGAGCAAAATGAGGAATTGAATCTTGTGGCTCAGTTTGGTGGCGATTGGATGAGAGGTGAAAAAGATAGGGCAAACCCTAAAATTAGATAAATGAGGGATTTAGGGCTTTGATATGTAAAATTTGGGGTTGGGTCGCCAAGGAAGGAAGTATGCGAAATGATATTGCAGACGTTCTGCGGAAGTATGAGCAGAAACAGAAAGCAAACAAGGAAGCTACGACTAAAAAACAGAAAAAATTTTACTCTTTTTTTTTTTTTTTTTTTTTCTGAACAGTCGACTTAGAAAAATTCACTCACAGACAGAACAACTAAAAAGAGTTATTGCAATAACAAGAGATATTAGAAGTGAGAGGAACCTGAAGGCCACGACAGAAAAAAAATTTGATGTAATTTCCACCCAGCGAGCCCAAGAGAGTGCTCTGATACCAGATGAGAAGAACCTCCTTATAGCAATATCGTGAGAATGCTCGAAATAACAGAATACAAAGTGATAGCAGAACTCAGAATAAATCTACTGATCGCAGGCCACTTCGAGGGGGTAACCTCCTTTGAGCAAGCTCAATACAATAAATTCGTCTGTGCCCATCAAGGGCCTCAACCTATTCTTATATACTGGGTACGATCTAGAAAAGTAATACTACCTATGCATGTGGGATAATAAAATAAACTCACGGGACGACTTACAAAGCATATGCGTCCAACAACTCTACTCTAACAAAATAAACAGAAGGAACACACAGGTTCCTAACATATTTCATAAGGATGGGATGTTAGATGAATAGTTAATTTATATGTGATACAATGTTAAGGGATCTTTAAATAATGTAGCTTGTTATGTATATATGTTATGTTTATTTTCATTTGAATTGTTGCTATTGCTTTCGCAAATGTTATGAATAGTTTTATCTTTCATGTTTAAAAAAAAATTGTTTGGAAAACTTAGTAAAATTCTTTGGATCCCTTGGCGGGGCATTATACCCTACCTCATAGCCAAAAGGGCAAAACAGAAATATGAACCATAAAATAAAATGTCCACAGAAGTGGCTAAAAATTGCAGTAATCCAAAGTTTTCCTAAGCTGGATCCAATGAGCTCAACCTCGCGACGATCTCACGCCCGTAGCTCCCACAACGAACAAAATAGTAAATCGTCATGAAGATAATTTTGGATTTTACTCTCCAACTTTCCAATTCAAAAGTGAGAAGTGAGGAATTAAATTCTTTTTTGGATATTTATTTACTTTTCGGGTGAATAATCGATTAGGGCATTTAACCAGCCAATCTAGTTAAACTCTGAATTGACCCAAACGAAAATAGGCTATTCCTATAAATAGGAATTCATCTATCGAAAAGCTGCTAGAAATTAAAATAAATCAATTAAAAAGCTCAAAAACTCAAAAAACACATAAATCTCCTTAAACAACTTTCGCGATAATGCGAACCTCTAAATCCACAAACATGCTTACTAGTCTAATCACATAATGCAATGAGTTTGGATTCAATAATCACCGAAAGGTTTACTTTAAACATTTTAATAAAGGATATGTCGACCATATAAGGACGACATTGGTAAAATATGAACGGCTGAATCACTAACTCCATGTGCCACTGCCAGGGATATAAATCTTGCACACTAAACAACACGATCAAGTGCAATTGCATATAATAACATAGCCGAAGCAATAAATGCATTAAATAACCTAATTTAACCATTTATTTAATTATATTTAAATAATCTATTTACATCACTCATGTTCGCATAAAGCATAACAATGCAGGAATGAAGTAAATAACCATAGCATTAAATCCATCACATAACATAATCAGAGGTATGTCCAAATACTAGATAACCAAATATCATCATAAAACACACTGTCATCTCAAAATGGCATCATCATGCAATATGATTAACTAAACATCATAGTAGTCTAATATCTATGATACTGGAATCAAAGAGTAACATTTAACCCTCAAGTCCTCTCAAATGTGAACATAACATGAGTAACAAATATCTCTCTAATCAGAAATATAACAAGGTAAATGTTCGCATCACATAACCAAATAATCCAACAAGAAAAATCCATTCTAATTACTTAAGAATTTAATAATGATTGATTACTCTGCATTAAAATGGCATTTAAAACACATAAGCAAACACAGTCATAAACATGACTAACCACTGCTATAGGAACCTAGTCCAGTGTAGCATGGTAAAAGAACATAGTGCAATCTCTGCACACATCTCAAGGTAACCACGAAACAACCTCATGATACCACATCGATCTTGGTAACCACTGGCACAAACCTCAGTGAACCAAAAATCACATCAAAATCTCAAAGATCAGTCAAAAGCATAATCAAAGCAACTGATAAAGAAACATAAACCCAAACACCTCAATGGTGTAGACCCCTCAGGGTCACAATTATGATCCATCACAACAAAAGATCAGCAAGTTTGCATCCATCAGGATGACTTACAAAAGTCAAATGGGAGAGGCACTACACCCTATCAATCTTATCAATCTGACCTTAGTATTATTGTGGCTCTTAGTGCTAGGTCAAACTATCATTCATGCCATCCAATCTTTGACATTGTTGAGGCTTTCAATGTTGGATCATGGCATTATCAACCATTTTAATAATATTGACAGTGTCCATCAATGTTATGTTGGAAATGATTGAAAAGATCATGAATGAAGAATGGAACTAGTAAAGAATGTTTTCAATCATTGTTTTGTCATTGATGTCAAACTTTCTACTTGCAGGAATAAAAATTTCTTAAGTGATCCAAGTACTATCAATTGGCTGATTGACAAGGAGGAGGCAATCAATAAGATGTAACTAGAGCACCTAGAGAAAGGTTGAAGTTATGATGTTGTAAAGAAGTATAAGGATCAGCTAAGCCATTGATGAAATAGTGTATTGATGACATACTCTAAGACATAGAGGATGGACACACTGAGACACATCGAAGATGTAAGGTTTAACTAAGTCATTTGTAAAGCCTAACTAAATTCTTAGTTGAAGCCAAGCAAGTTCAACTTTAGTGTGTGTCGAGCAATCCTTCAGGTGTCGAGTAACACATAATTGTTTAGGTGTCAAGCATCAAAAAAAGGTAATGGATGCTGAGTAAGTCTTCAAGTTCTGAGAAAAGAAGAAATGCTATAGGTTTCGACCACCAATAAAACAACAGTAGGAGCCAAGTAACACAGAAGGTGTTGAGCATTAGTAAACCAATAATGTCGAGTTGCTGCATTATTTGTTAAGTCAAAAGATTTGCTAGATCAGTGACGATAAGTTTGTTACATCAAATTTTGTGAATTATTTGAATGATAAGGATGATGATTAGATATCACAAAATTTTATGTAAACTATGCAAACCAATTCAAGGTGAATGCTAATGGATTTATCATGAAATTTCTAGAAGAAGCAATTTGGAGGGAAAACAATACCATTTTCTCAATATCAAATTAAGATTTGAGCGAGAAATGTAGAACAAAACTTATTTATAAGGAGTTACAAGTTATAGATCAAGCATGTGTGTGAGAGGGAGTTGGTCAAAAGAGTGGTCATGCAAAGGAGCCAAGAGAAGGCTAGTGTGAAGTGTCAAGAAAAGGACACAGTGAGGAGTAAGAATAGAGCATCAAGACTCTAAGTTGATCAAGTGACCATAGAGTGCATTGAAATAACGAGTGGAAGAACTCAAGGAGATAGATCTTGAAGGGTGAAAAAGCTATCAGGATTGCAAGGAAGAAAAGCCAAGCAAAGAAAAGAACTGAAGAGTGATATGAATTTGCATGGTTAGGGTTGCAACCTTTATCAGGTCAAAACCCTTCTAATACTTTCTTACCATTATATTAGATATTGAAATTCTACATTGATAGGTTAGCTTAATAGCTAGGTGGATAAGCCTCAAAAAAAGGATAGAAGATCCCTAGGAGAAGGATAAAGAGATCCTTAGGAGAAGGATAGGAGATCCTTAGAGAGGGATAAAAGATTCTTTTGAGAAGGTAACTTTAAATCCAATGGAATTGGGTGGGCCTAACAGCTCTATGTAAATCCTTTAAAAAGGTGACATTCTAAGTTGAATTTTTTAAGTCCTCTAATAGGGCTCACTCCTAATAGGGTATAGAAATCCTTTAACAGGGTCACATTTAATAGTGTGTTGTAGTCTTTAACAAGGCAAACCATCAGAAGTGTACAGTTATTTTGTGGGTGTCATCCCCACCCCAATTGTACCTTCTTATTTTTGGAGGGTTTTTGGGTTACCAAAATCCACTGTGTTATGGTGTGATGCATGTTTACTTTTCATGATTGTTTAATGTTTAATTGCATACATGATAAGAAAGTAAAAGGATAGTACTTCTGATTCACCTCTATTTTATTAGAAAGTTTGATTGGACATTATTGGACCTTAAATAACTAATTCACCCCCCCTCTCAGTTATTCTAAATAATTCTAACATGTTATTATGATAAAAAAATTTCAATCAATTAAATGTTACATATTAATCAATTCATGTCATGTGTCCTTGGCATGTTATCAATTTCAATCAATCAATCAATTTGACCATGGCTTTGGTCTGCTTGTCATCATCCTATTCAATTCATATCATTATCACATCTTCATCAAAGGATACTATCACACTTATTTAATCAATTTTGGCCAATCATTTACTAATTTTCTCTATAGGATTAAATAACCCATAATTTAATCCTATGTCATTATTACTAATTATTCTTCCTAATTGTCATCCTCAATTAATTGATATTTTATCAATTAATTAGTTCATCATTAGAAAACCATGGAAATTCTTAATTTCCTAAGTCACATTTTCCTCCATTAATTCTATTTTTACTAATTCCTATTTTGTGGAATAAAGGATTTTTAATTCAAATATTCTATAAAATATTGACATCATCATGACACTCAAGTATGACACCTCATGGATTCTCCTTTGACATTTGGCTAAGATATGTGATAATACAATATTTTTATTCTCTTACACATGTCCATATTTGGCTTCTTTGTCATAGATTATTGACTTTAAGTGGGTTGAGGTGTCTTATGATGCATCATAGATTCTCTCTCACATTTAGTCAAGTTTGACTTCCATGCATCATAGAATCCTACATTTTCCATCTTTTGTCATATGCGTCATGGATTCTCAAAGGAATCTCTTACCACATCACATATCTAAGGATGAAAAATCCAATGCTCTCATCCTCCATGCCACTTATAAAATGAGCATTTTTCCTCTTATTTCCAGTCCTTAGGTCCTAATTCTTGAGCATTTTTCAAGTCCTTAGCTTCTTTGCATTTTCATACCATTTCTCTCAAGCTAAAATCACAACTTCAAGTATTCTCATAGCATTATCATCACTATAGGCTTTTGCTTCAATTTTATGTGCACTATAGGAAACTTTGGAGCTACATCATTTGGAGAAGAAAGAAGGACATGGGAGCTACAAATGAAAGAGGGAGTTTTAACTTTTTTTGCTTTCTTTATTAGTTTGGCTTTCATGGTAAACTAGTGGGTGCTAACATATGTTGATTGAGTTTGTGATTTCTCATAGTATGTTATGCATTAGCCTATTTTCTAGTCCTATAGATGTATTTAAGTAGAAAATGAACAACAGGGTCAAAATCCCCAAGAAGCTAGCTGAGGACTACAAAGATGATATATGTTTCATGGTGGATAGTGACAAGGTGTATATTTAGGTAGCTAAGCTTAGAATAGTGTGGGTAAAACCTTTTGGCTATGAGGTCAACATTGATGAATCAAAGGATATTAGTGAAGCTCTTATCAATGAACTAGTTTATCCTAAGGCTACATACTTTGGAATGTATGATGAAGCAAAGGCTAGGATTGAACTTGAAATAAAGCTCCCTCAGGTGGTAAAAAAAGGGTAAAAAAGGATTGCAAAGTTGAAATCAAGTTCACCCCTTTTGTTAACCGAGGGAAAAGTTGAGGATGAAGAAGATGAAGAAAAAGAGGATGAGGAAGAGTCTAAGGAAGAAGAACCTCTAAGGAAGAAAGGCAAGGTGATTATCACCAAGCCATCAAAACCATCCACTGCAGTATTCACAAGGAGGTCAAGAAAGAAAGTTGACAAAGAAGGAGGAGACATCATATTTAGAAAACCTCCACCCACATTCCAAGATAGGTTAAACAAATTTTAAATCATTGAAATATGAGATTAGGACAATAGAAGAGTAGAAGCAAGTTGAAGACCTGGTGTTGAATAAAATGGGTAAATGGAAATACTCACTAGATCAGCTCACTTCTCAAGTTCCCAGTGAATTATTAGAAAAGATAAAGCCAAGATGGGATTTTTATATGAAAACTATCAAGGACATATATGGTTAAACCCTGAGATAATTGTTACCAAGCATATTAGATGCTAAGGTGAAATAGTCATTGAAGAAAAATGAAGAAAATTTGATTCAATAGTTTAATAGTTGCCTAGTTTTGATCAAGGACATTGAGCATGTTGTTAGGAATGCAACAAACACTTGGAAGAATATCTATTTGTTACATAAACCAAATAATTTTCTAGTCAATGTCAAAGATGATGATGAAGATGAAGATAAGGAGAAAGATGAAGAAGAGAATGTTGAAGAAGTAACTCATTTTGACAATGAAGAAGATGAAGAGGATCAAAGAAAAGAGGTTGTTGAGGAACAAAAGCAAGATGATGAGGAGACTAACCTAGTCAAGATAGCTGCAACAATCATTGCCTCACTTCTTCACTCTCCAAGCAAGCTAGTGTCAACATCAAGTGTGGAGATAACATCAACAAGTTTGATTGTGACCACTAGTGATATATCAAATGTCCAATCACTCTTTGTTCCCACTTAGCTTAGTACATCATTGATAGAAGTGACTTCCACTTCATCCACCAAGCTACAGATTTTTCCTTCATCTACTGAGTTAAGTACTTCAATTTTGACTTCTTCATTTGTAAGTACACCCATTTTAATTTCTTCAATTTTGAGCACATCAATTTTGAGTTCCTCAGGCATTTCTGCAAGTATTCCTTCAGTTAGTATAGTATCAATTTTTACTACAAGCCCTATTATCTCTACCATTATTTCTATTCTAGATAAAAAAGAAATAAGTGCAAGGAGAATTGAGCCCAAGGTTCAACCAAGCACAAAAATTTGGGAAAAGGAAAGGAGATAGAGGAAGACATTGATCTAGATGAGGAAATAGTAATCCCTAATTGGGATATTTAAAAGCTTACTCCAGACCAAATGTAGACATTTCGTGAACTCCTCCAAAACAAGGCTAAAAAATAAAGGCTAAGAGAGGAGAGAGTTAAAGAGTATAAGATAATTGAAGATGCTAAAAAAAATTTGGCAAAGGCTATAGGAATTGAGATTGATTCTTCTCAACCTATTTTGTATCAGCTAGTAGAAGTAGTCCAGAAATTAAATGAAGAAATTGATGGAAAAGATAAGCTAGTGGAGAAGGATGAAAAGAAGTTTAACAATAAAGTGTTGGAGCACATTGCTCAGAAAATTGTCATTCATCAAGTAGAGCTCTCTATAGTTTTGGGCAATTTAGGAACATCATGTTCAAATGTGTCATCACTTTTTGGGAAGCTATGTGATGTCTTTGGTTTTACAAAGGAAATAAAGGAGAAATTTTCCAAAATAGATGAAGATCTAAAGGCCAATGCTCAATAGTTTCAACTTGACCCTATCTCTACACACTTTAAGAAAATAAGCTTTTTTGTCAAAAATGCAAGTAGAATTGCTAAGGGAAGAAGCAAGGATCGGATCTACATTGATTGACATATAGAACATGATCCTTCCCAAAATGGATGCACTACAAAAATATATTTCATATTCAAAAACTCTAATCCATGACAATAACTTGTCTATTGTGGACCACATGATAAAATTGTTAGCAGATGTACAAATTGTACTTCATACATGTAAGGTCCTATAGGAAAATTGGGACAAAACCTTGGTAATCATTCTTAAGGTACATTTTAAATTTTTTTCTCATTTTGGTGCTTCTATGTAAATAAAATATAATAGATCTTTGGCATTACTGTTAAAAAGGGGGAGAAAAGTTATAGATAGCCATATGTTATGGGGGAATAAGACATGTACATAGAGAGACACATAGTATGAGGAGAAATATGTTATGGGGGAGAACTTGCAATAAGTGAGGCATGTTGTATATAGTAGGAAGATGTATAGTATACTGTATATATCTTACAAAATCAATTTTGGAAAAATACCAAAAATAGTATAATCTAACAAGCCAGTATCACATGGAGATGGGTATAAGGTATTCAATTTTGGCTAATAAGTGTTTTTGTCACTAGTGCCAAAGGGGCATATTGTCGACATATTAGTCAAGTTTTTTATTAGTGACACACACACCTATTAAGATTGTATATGGTTACTGAGCTCATTGTATAGTTCACAATGTTTGTCATGTATTTCAGTTGTTCACTGAGTTCTACAGTTTCTACTGAGTTCTTTGGACACTTCCCAGTGGTTATTGAGAAAATTTAGTTAATGTGAAGACTAGCAATGTAAACTATGTATTTTAGTTGATGCTAAGTTTATTAGTGGTTACCAAGTAGTGTTGTGTTCACGGAGTTCACAGTGTTTGTGATGAGAGTCTAGTGTTAACTAAGTTTCCCACTGTTAACCAAGAGGCTTAGTTTATATTGACCTCAAGGTGAGAATGTTTACCAAGTTATACAATGTAAATCAAGAGACTCAGTTTATATGACAAGTTTCACAATGTCTATTGAATCACAGTATAGACCAAGTTTAGGACTACTTAGAAGTGATCAATATGGACTGTGCTTCTATGTCTATCGAATGCATGATGATGCTATGTAGTGATAGTGGATGCCAAGTATCAGAACCTCATTGAGTTAGTCTTTACAACCTGAATGTCTTTATGTGGGCTAACTTTGTAACATTTGTGGTAACTTGTATGATGGCTAATTTAATAATTTGTATAATTGGATTGATATATATGTAAATGCATTATATCATATGCATGGAAGTATGTAATGTGTGGAAATATGAATGCAAATCACATCAAAGAAAAGAAAAAGGAGCAAATTGTAAAGGCCATAATAGCATAAGGAGTAGTACAGACATATCTATCATAGAAAGGTGATCAGTACACAAAGGAATCTCATTCAAAAAACTAAGTTGCAGATCAAAAATCTACTACTGCTTCATCTTAATAGGTGGATCAGCCAAATCTTTTCACAAGGTAGACCTAATAGTCTTTTGTAAATCTCTTTACTGAGTGCATACTTGATTGTATGTTTGTAAATCCTTTCACAAGGTGGCCCTAGTAGTCCTTATTACTCCTAATAGGGCAGATCGTTAGAAGTGGTCAATTTAAGCTTTACTAGGCTAAATTTATACTGCAGTACTAAAGTTGTGGGTATCATCCCCACCCAATTTTACTTTCTATTTGGAAGGTTTTCGGGTCACCAAATCTTTGTGTCTCAGTGTTATGAATGGTTTCAATTTCTTATGCATGCAATTAGATCACAATTTATATTATGGATAAATGTTAATTAAATGATTGGATTAAAGGTTGAAATTGTTGACATTTTAGAAGTTACTAATTCACCCCTCCCCTTTCAATAACTTAGCTTAGTCTTGAATATTTACAACAAGAATCATCCCATGTAATAACAACATCTCCTACTAACATATAATTTTAAAATAATACCTTAACTTCAAAATATTACTAACTCCCTATATATCAATCTTACCTAACTACTATCACCCTTAATTATCATATAAATGTATTACTAACCCTTGTTAATTATTTAATTTATATCAAATCAAAAACATCCAACTCTAACAACATCAATAATTAATCCCCATACATACCTAATTCCTACCTTACTAACAACAATCCTATACTTAATCTGTATATTATTACATTAATTTAATACCTATATTTTATATGCTTAAATTTAATATTTAGCTAGTCCTCATTTTCTAACCTTTACCCTTAACCTAGACTACATGTGCCTCTATCCTAACCTATTCCCATCCCATTCTACACATCTCCCAACTCCATAACTCCTATACCAAGGTGGGCATTCTTTTTTTCTTTCAAAGCATGGAGTCTTCTCAACTATATATTTTAACTAATACTAACTCAATGCTAGGCACCTAACTCTTCCCAAGGCAATGTTGGTGATGGGTGAAAATGGGAATACATGTAAGTGTCTTTTGTATGCTTTTAAAACTCTAGAATCTCCCAAGAAGGGATGGGCACCAATATGGAGAGGTCTGACATGGTAGGGAGGTGAAAATTTTGATGTACCTTTTTTAACTTGATTAGTTTTATCTTTGCTTGTCACAATTTCTTGAACATTTGAACATAGTGCCTAGGAAGGCTTCCAAAGGGAAAGGCATCTTGTGGGGACCACTCTCCCAGGTATCTTTTTTTTAAACAACTACTTTGATTTCCCTTTTAAAATGACGACTAGTTTTTTGTTGATGTGGTATTAGTAATTAAGTTTTGTATCTTTCTTTTGTGTTTCTTTTTTTTTTATGGTTTACTTTATATTATATGGAGGGTACTTAATATTCAGTCCTAGCCATAAAGGTGAATTGTCTTATATTACTTTTTAGTCATGTCTTAGAGACCCAGGTAGGTACTTGAGTTGGTTAAAAGGAACACTATATTTCTTTTTGTCCTGATGTGGATTATATTCTCTCTAAATAAAATATTGTTTTGTATTTAGAAGAGATTCAATTGACTTCAGATACAAAATTTAGAGACTCAAATAGATATGTACAGGCTCATTCTCTCTTGGTGATTTGTGAATGTGATCGAGTTGATTTTCATCTCTTTCTTAACTATGAGGTATTTTCTATTAGTTTGGTAGAAATTTTATGTTACCCTTATAGGCTGGTGTGACTTCTTAGTTAGATAGATCCATTGGAAATCCCTTAATCCATTTCTCAATTACAAGGAAAGAGTAAAAACATGTACAAGTATGGAGCCAAAATAATTACTTCTTTCTATAACAATGAAATTTGAATGCCATTTAAGGTTAATCCAATGCTTAATAGAATTTAATATATGATGTATTTCCCCTATGATTTATCAAATAATCTTTTGTATTGCCTCATGAATTACTTGAGCATGATTCTAACATTTTATAATTCCTTACATATGTAACAAAAGATTAATGAACTATCCTATGATTCATTAATCCATATAGTTCAGGAATGCGATTGAACTTATAATGAGGTAAACTATAATCTTTCCTAAGTTTTCTCTCTCTTATATAAATACTACATTTATTTCTTATACAAATTTTCAATCTGTCCTTACACCATTTCAACAATATACAATAATATGAAATTTTCATTTTACATTACATTGAAAATAGAATGAAGATATGACATCACCTCACATTTTTTGATAACATGGGAAGATTGGTCTCTCTACACACTTGATTTTTCAACATTTTCAAGGGTGAAACCCTAATATCTTCAAGGAATCCATCTTCACAAAACCTACAAACACACACAAACTAGGAACCATGGAGGATCACATCCCATCCTAGGCTTCTATGAAGCCACCCATTGAATAGGGGAAACAAGTCTAACCAGGATACATACACAACACTTGCCAATGCATAAAACATATCACATAACACAAAAAAATCCCTCCCATGGCTTACACATTGATTCACCATTGGAACCAATGAACATGGGGTGAAGGTGTGCTTTCAAAAAGGGGATTTTCCATATCATCACATATTTTCAATAAATAATTTTCATGCCCTTTTGGGGCTTTCACAAATATCCTCCACCATACTAGAATTAACTATAGCATCCTTGAATACCCATACTCCATAGTCTTCCTTTCTACACCATCATTTCCCATATCACCCCCCAAAAAAAGATATGAATGAATATGGCATACAATGGAGCCCATACTCCAATGTTCTCAACTATATTTCAAGCCCAACTAAGCCCTTCACCCTGGACTTGTCTTCCCCTCCCAAAGTGTTAGTGAAGCCCTCACAGCCATAACAACACTTGAAATTCAAATCCAAACAAAAAGGATCAAGAAAGAAAACCAAGAAAATTACATGAACACAATACACATTCTCTCCATCATAATACAATATCAAATTACAATACCAAGATTCACTATACAATGCATGATCCCAAAACAATTACTCCATACTTGCAAATTCATTATGCTATGCTAAAAGAAAGAACATGGTTTTGCAACACCAACCTTGGTACAAACTAAAGAAAATGATAGTTTTTGTAGATCTCCCTTAATCCCTCTCCAAACCCTAACTATCTCTAAACTTAGAGAGTGGGTGAACACACCACTAGTTTGTGCAAGACTCCCTAAAAAGGCCTTCCCACTAACTTTTTAAGCAAAAACACCAAGCCACTTCCTCTTAAAAACTTGTCTCCAACTAAGTTTTCTATATTTGACTTAGTGTAAACATGGGAGAAAACACATGTGACAACTCTAATTTCTAATTGATGGAAGATTGCATGGGTAAAGGGGCCCCCTATGCTATCTAGTCACTGTCATGGTTAAAATTAGGTCCCTAACATGTTATACTATCATATGGGTAGCTCATTTTCACATAAAAGACACTTTGGTACAACCTAATGACCCCTCAAAACCCTAGTCAAGTCTAAATTCGAATTTTTTTTGATTATGACCCATCCTACCCCTTGACAAGTGGGTTTACTTACTCATTAGCAAGGTAATTAGTTTTAGGGAAAAATGCTACCATGACCAAAACCCTAGATGACATGTGATTGCACACAAAATTTGCAAGTATCAAGTGACACATAAAAACACATCCCACATCACCCTGACATGTCCCTAATGCATCTTTATGATTAAACATTTCCACATACAAGAAAACTAACATTTATGAAATAAAAACATCACAACGAGGCTTTTGAATTTTTCAAAGATTTACCTTGGTTAAACTGTGTTCACATAGGTTTTGAACTTGTTTCCCCACAAAAATTTCCATGGTTCCACTTCCTACATATTAAACTCAAGCATCAGTAGTCCAAGGAGGTCATATAAATATATATCATAAATGCATATAATTTCAAATTTAATGTAATCTTATTAACATAGTTCAATTAAATTTCCTTTCCTAATCATTTCAAATAATCATTCAAAATGTTAAAATATCAAGATCTGCATATCATAAACCTATCATAATCAAATCAACATGTATCTACATATCAAATTAAATCATAAATCATCATAATCATCATATCATAATCTAATTCTATCATGTCATAAAGTTGCATCCATTTGTGTTCGATCATTCCATTCACAATATTAGGTTCATAGTACATATCGTAGATGTAGAACACTACTATAAAGGTCAAAATCAATAGATAAAATAAGTCATTGTCCTTCTAAGTCTTGAATAATGTCATAATATCCAAATATTGAATATAAAAATGCAACATACCCCCACTTAAACATTACAATTTCACATTACACACATTTTTGAGATTTAGCTTCTATCAAAGCAATTGAAAAGGTTAGAACATGAACAAAATTATAAATTATATCATTTAGGTCTTAATGTACAAAAGTAAGTGTAGATGATCAAAATGTAGATATTAAAATAACATATCACTATATTCTTGAAATTATATCAAAATATCAAATTAGGAGTATCATAATGCAAATATGTAATCTATTATGACGAATTGGGTGAGGCCTCACAGAACAATTTAAAGATAAAAGTGATCACCTATCACTTTTAGAGAAGCTAACTATGATCAAGAGAGCACCCCATGAATATATGATAGATTTTAATTATAGATTCCAAAAGACATGGGAAAGAATACCTACTGTAGCAAAACCTTTTTCTTGGTAATACTTTCAATAGTGATATTTCTACTACTTTACAAACTATGGTAGGGGATACCTTGCCAACTGCATATGAAACTTCTATAAGATCATAAAATACCTTGATTCAAGGAGGGAAGTTAGCTCCAAGACCTCCAATGCATTTTTTTCCTGACATACCCTCTCATTAGCCTACAACAGCCCCTATTCCTACCCCATACACAATCCGACCTCTTTCCATAATCCCAATAGCCTCCACATCTTCTAATCAGTTAGGAGAGTTGAAGAACATGTGCTAACTTTCATACAAAATCTTGACAAGATCAAGGATTAGAGTAGAGATATGAAGAGGAAGTTTCAATACCATTCCTTAGTGGTTCAAAAGATGAATAATAAGTTGGTGACCTTTGAAAGGAAACAAGATCAATGTAATATGCCCTTTCAACCTTATTATCAAAACACTACATATGATAGGCCACCAAATCAGGGTCAAGGTTATGTTCCATACAACCAAAGTAGACCTATATGTAATGCCTCTACTGCAAATACAAGAAAAAATCTAGTAGGGACATTAGTTCCCCAAAAAGACCTTGCTTAAGAGAAAGATTTTTTTCCTTCTTGTAATTATTTATATGAGCATTGTATATGCTATAGGGAAAAACCATCCCAAGTTCTGACCAAGTAGGATCAAGTAGTAGGACAATAGTAGGGTGATTTTTCTTTTATGAATCATCAACTAGAGGAACATTGTCATGCTAACCATGATAACTATGATGCTATAGGTCATAATACCAAAAGAAAAAGAAGAGCCATTAAGAATGTCATACCTCCTCCATCAAACCAATCTTCAACTTCATACTCCAATTATAAATGCACAATCAAATGTTTCTCCCCAATAGAAGAAAAACGTAAGAAAAAAGAGGTCTACTAAACCTTAGGCTACTCAAATTCAGTCATTAGTAAAATAGCCCCCAAGGCTCTAGTCAAAGTAGTTGACATTCCTCTCAACACAATAAAACATATGAAGAGGACTATTGTTAACATTCCTATATGGGATGTTCTCACCTTGTTTCCATAGTTGGAGTTACTAAAACAAGAGTTAAAGAGTATAGGGGTGTTAAATAAGTTAGCCATCTTAGATGAGGCATCAAGTTTGGCACAACCAACAAAAGAGGAGATACAAGTAAGAAAAACAAGCCTACTCCTTTTTATGTCTCTTTGATTATAGGGGACAAAATAGTTCATAATTGCATGATAGATTCTATAGCTAGTAGATCTATGATGCCTAAATGTATAGCTAAGCTCCTTGATATTAAATATGAACCAATGGTTAGAGATGTACTTCAGTTAGATGGTATCTCTATTACAATAGTAGGAATCCTAAAAAATGTGGAAATAACATTACATGCATGCCTTGGTTTTACTATCAGTCAAGACATATCAAGAGTTGAGTTTCCTCCACATTTTTTCTTATGTCTTTCTCGAGACTTTAATGCACAGATAGGGGGTTATGTTGCATTATATTAGTCCTATATGTTCTTTAGGATAAGATATGGGACAAAAGGATTCATAAGGGTAGAACCTTTAGCCCTTAACCGCATAGAGACCTACACACCTAGCCCTATAAACATGAATTGTACAATCCATGAAGAAGATGAGGAGAGCATGACACATGAACATGCCACTTCCCTAATAGAGGTGCCTAATTATCTTTGAGATGATTGGGCCACTACATTTCAATTTGATCCAGTACAAGAAGTTGAAGAGATAGGCCTTGGTACATATTGTATATTGGAGAAAGGTGCTCCTATTCCTAATCTCATAGAAATAAAAGAGGATGTCGATGGATTATGGAGCATGTTCTTTGATGGCTCAAGAAACAAGAATGGTTCAAGTGCTGGTATAATGCTTATCTCCCCTAGTTTAGAAAATTTTTACTTCTCTTATAGGCTTCAATTCAATTGTACTAACAACATAGCAAAATATGAAGCATTTGTTAGAATTTACAACTAGGAAGATTTACTTCTAAGATGGGGGGTGAATTAGAAGTACCTAACTTTAACCTTTAAAGCTTTTAACTAAGATCATTCACATGCATCTACCATATCTAATTAACATAAAAGTAAAGGCATGCATGAAAATAAATAACACAAGATTTGATCACCTAGAAACCCTCCAAAATGAGAAGGTAAAATTGGGGTGGGGATGACACCCACAAATTATCAGTACAGCAATATGTAACTTTTTAAGGTTAAAAAGTTTGACCGCTTCCAATGGTTTGCCTTGTGAAAGGCCTACATTGTTAAAGGCTTTACACTCTATTAAAAGTGACCTATCTAAAGGAATTGTAAATACTCACTTGGAATGTTACCTTATTAAAGGATTTATCACCTTGTTAAAGGTTTACAACATGGCTATTAAACCAACCTATCTCCATAGGATTTTCATTCCTAATATAATGGCTAGAGAGTATTAGAATGTATTGACCTAATGAGTTACAATCTTTAATTATTGATTCCAGATCCTTGTTCTGCTCAATCTAATCTGATCCTTCCTAATCTGATATGTCTCTACTTGAAGTGCTAATGCTCTATTCTAACCAACTAAATTCTACAATGTTGCTCTTTCTTCTCTAAGTCTTTATACCCTTCTAAATTTCACAAGCATTCTCCTATATAAATCTCACACATGCACAAATTATGGGGTATCATCCTCCTTTTAAAGGCTTTGAAGACTTAGGGTTAGGTATGAATCTACAATCAATATTCATCCTTCTTTTCCTGCTCAAATGTTTGCACTTTTCCTATTGGTTGCATACTTTCTCCATTTTTCTTATTGGTTGTATGCCAATTACATAGGGAATGTAAAAGATTTGGTCTTATCTTTAAAATCCTTTGAGATTCATCTTGAGTCAGCTCAAAAATAGTTTACATCTAAGTTTGTAAAGGCACAAACTCATATGATGATTCTATGTTACTTGACACTTACTAATTATTGATAATTGACACATATAGGATTTCTATCTTTCTTGGCTCATATAGTAACTCTCTCTTGCTCAACATATATACTTTTCTTGACACCTATAGTGACTTGGCATCTATAGTGACTCAACACTTGAAACTTGCTTAGCATCTGAAGTTTACTTAACACCTGTTGAATCTCTGGCTTAGCACATACTATAGTTCAAAAATCTAGGATGGTTCAAAATACTATCAAACAAAGATAACAATTCCACCCAATCCTTAACCCCCCCATCATTATCCAAAATAGTACATTCCCCCTAAGGGATTCTTTGATTTCTATAAGGGTAGGATTTTGATGCACTAGAGCCAAAATCCATATAGCCATTGTTTGAGCATCTATATTGTATCCTGACCCTCTCAGTTCTCCAAGTTGATTCTCATCTTTGAATGAGATTACATTGTCTTGTCTCCTCATTTGGTCTGGTAGGAAAGAAGAATTGATATCCCATCGTGGAATGATAATAATGCCACTTCTTCTTACTAGATCTCTAGCTTCTTCTACAGTGAGGGTTTTACTGGTAAAATCATGCTCTTGTAGTTTTTGTATTAATTTAGCAACTAGCTCATCAGATTCTCCTAGCTTCATTTATCAAGATAGTTCATTTTGTTTCAACTTGAATAGGAAGCTTTCAAATTATTCTATTTTGATGAAGTTATCATCACTCATAAATTCATTTTCTTCTTTGATTCTATCATCAAACATCTAGGCTTATAGTTGTAGTTTTCTAGCACTATGACCCCTGGGAATCTTCACCATTTTAACCATTTTTAGTTTCTCAATCTTTCTCTCTACCCACTCTGAACACTTAGGTTGATCTTCTTCATCATCATGAACTTCAACCATAATAACTTCATTAGAATATTTAGGGTCCATATTTCTCCTTATTTCTTTAGGAACTTGTGCTAAAATTTCATCAAAATTCTACACACATTTGTCCAACCTTGACCAATAATCTTTCTTAGGATAGAATCCCTTAAAGGATGGATCTACCTTTTTCATCTCCTACTCAAAGCTTAAAACATTCTATATTTGATCATCCTTTCTCTACATATGTCCTTATTAAATCTATCAGCAAAGACATCTCCCTCCCATAGAGGTTTTTTAGGAGGTAAATTATATCCCCTCATGTTCTTTAGGGCACGCCTGAGTACATTGCAAGGGTCATATGTTCTTGCTGATCTAGTTGGTAATTAATAGCTTCTCAAATAGGTACTAGTCTCCTCAATGGTATTTTTTCCTATATCAAAATCTCCTACTTTAGTGAAACTACACAAAAATGATCATTTTTTATAGTTTTACCTAGATACTCTATGTTTAATTAGATTAGTTGTAAAATACTTCTACAAAACAGTCTCTTTGGCACATATTTAGGTAGAATGTGAGGTGGTTGAGGGCATCCATATATTCTAATAACAGTATATTCCTCAAATACAAGAACACTTCCCCAATCATGTAGCAATTGTTTCCCAACATCAAAGCACAATTTAGGCTTAACAATTTTCCTAACACTTCTAGGTATTCTTTCATTAATTTTTCCTATCATTTTAAAAATAGGATGCTCAAAATTATTATAAAAGGAAATGACATTTGAATATGGGAAGAATCTTTGAGATACCGTTGCCCACCATTTCACCAATAACTTTTCTCTCCATTCCTCTATGCATTCAAAGAAACTATGATCAAAGGAATCTATATTTTTCAACAAAATCAAATGCATGATCAAATAATAGCGATGGAACTTAAAGCTCCCCAATTGTCCCTATTGTGCAGTAATGATCTCATCATGAATATTGTTGATGATGTATGTCACATAATCATACCCAATATTTGTGTTAGGGTCTTGAATATTTAGTGTCATGACATAGTGTCCTCCTAGAGCATTTAGGGTTCAATCTGAGCCTAGGAATTTATTGAGACGAAAGAAAATATTTTAGAAATACCTCTAAAAGAATTCAAGAGTCATAAGGCTTTGTACTTCCTTTTTCTTCATAATTTCTCCCTTCTCTTTTCTTTACATAGGGATGTGTCTTATCACTTCCCTACCCATATAGAAATTCTTCTAAATCTTGAAATTTTTATTTAGTTCATTAGTTTCAATTGGAAATGACATTGGGCCTCCTAGTTCAAATGCTTCTATGAATGTCTCGTTATCTAGAAAATGTTTTTTTCTTTCCTATGGAATGACTTGTTGTTTTTATTATAACATTTTATCAAGCCCTTTACCAATACAACATCCAAAAATACATTTGGCATAATCATCTTGCCCAAATTCCTAACCCAAGGGTTACAAACTAGGACTTTCTCCATTCTGTTCTTGTAAAAGAACTAAAAAAATTCATATCCATTCCTTTTAGGAACCTCTACATCTCTACAAAATTGAAATGGATCTCCAAAGACATGATGATTAGTAGATTGTGCATTGGTAGAACTAGGTAAAATATGCATCCATTCTTTTATAAGTAAACTAGGGCTTTTTTTCATGATGTAGATTCTTCAATTTGTGCATGTGCAATCATTCACCTTCTGTCTAAGTCATTTCTTCAAAACATTTCAATCAACTCTATATGTTGTATGTAGGAAAATTAACCCAAATCACTCTGCCACTCAAATTCTACTCTAAAAATTCAAAATTTATAGAAGTGGTGATGAGAATCATTGTGCCTTTAAGAATTTATCTATCTTTGCAATAAGAGTGTGGCATTAATGGTATTTAAATCAGAACACTTCAAAACCTATCAATCTTTGAAAAGATGGAAAAATCTTCACTTTTTCATATTTCATTCTTCTAGCTTATAATTTTTTTTTACCTAGCTCAGAAATGGCCATTGAAAATTATTTTATGCATTAAAACTAAAAGTCACAATGATGTGATGACCACCCTATCATTTCCTCACCATGGTTTCCTATCTTCCTTTTATTGCAGAGAGCACAACAAAAGTGTGCTATATGGGCCTTCCACAAAACTTTGAAATTATAGGTACATGGATTCACATTTATAATCTTTTCCAACCAGTCAAATTGTAGTGCCTACCCCTAGGTTGCATTTTTGGTTATCATTGTCGAACTCTTTTAGGGCTAGTTTTATGTTGATGGTTAGCAGCATTGTTTTGAGACTATCAGATATTGTGCTATGGATTCAGTTGATATGTGATGAGATTACTTAGACTCTACATTTCATGTATGCATGATGATTGTTCAAGTGATTTTAGTTATTGATGATGATTAGATAGATGGTTTATTATCACATGTGTTTTCATATGGATACTTACCCCATACTTGCATGTGTATGGTGTGCGTGTTTGTTTTCTTTCTGTATGTCATTTTTGATGTGGTTAAGGAAGGGAGTCGTAGTCACCTGCTAGTCGGGATCTACATGATGCACCACTTTCTGCCATTGCCTATGTAGTTTAGTATATATTGTGTACATACATGCATGGTTTTTATGTAGGTTACAGGTACCGGGTATCGACTTCCCTGAATTGTCAAGATGAGCGTACCCTATCGCATTATCTCAATGGTAAGAGAGGGGAGATAAATTCTCAAGTCCAAATCCCAACCCTTTAAGCCATTTGTCCTAATTGGAAATTAGGACAAGTATCTGAGTTGAGTACCATCTGAATATGTCGGATGACATAATTCATGATATTAACCCTTTTGTTTTGATTTTGTATGTGTTTTGCTATGATGGGTTTTTGTATTTTACCTTGTGAGTCTTTGGAGTATTTTCTATTAATTAAGCCTAATTAAAAGATTTAATTAATGGTTTAATTTAATCAAAAATTAATATGATATTTTAAAATTTATTTTATTTAATTAATTGGGAAATTAATCAAATAAAATAATTAAATTTGAAGATAAAATTTATAATTTTAAAATTGGAATGTGGTAATATTTATTTAAGTTAATAAATATTTTAGCAATTAAATTTTGGAAATAAATGTAAAAGTGGAAAAGATATTAAAATTATTAAAAGATTCTAGATTTCGTGTGATTAAAATATAAATATATTAAGGTTAAACAAGTGGAGATATTAAAGTTAGTGCATGAGATTTTAAAAAATAATAAATAAATTAAATTGAAAAGAGTGAAGTAAATATTATATTAATTAATTTGCATTATTTTAATGTTTGCTCACATAGGAGCTTGCAAATTCTCAGGAGTTGTCATGTAGACAACACAAGAGTTTGCACTCTAAGAATGCACAAGTTGTCTACACTTAGGAGTTAGTATATTATTTGAGCACATGGTGTCTACAACCTTATGACTCATCTAGAAGGTTGGAGAAGACTCATGCTTAGTTTTCATGCTTATCTTCTAGTTCTTTCTAGACACATTCTAGATGCATCTTAGAGGCCTTTAAATAGAGGCTCTCCTAGTGTGTTGGGACAAGCTTCAAAGCTTACATGCATTTGAGAAGCTCATATTCTTCTACATGCTCATATGTTTCTACATGCTCCTATACTTCTTCAAGCACTTCTAGTCATGTGAGAATTTCGGTTGGCTTGGATCTTGGAGGAATTGTGAATGTCGGAGAAGGAAGGGATTTTCTATGGACGTCTGAGGCATGGCAAATTAGCATCAGTGTCCAGGTGCACTCATGATTTTTGCATATTCTATTTGCACTCTTTCTCTTCCTGTCTTCATCGTGTCTGTTATATGTGTCTGAATATACTCTATGATTGAATCTGCAATTTAGAAATTTAGAATCTAGATATTGGTTGAGAAGAAAACAATAGAAAAACCCCAGTTTCAATTTAAGGAAAAAATTAGTTTTAAATCGAGTTTGGGTTTGAATTGTAATAGAATCGAAGATTTGCAAGGATTTTTAGATGTGTATGAACAAACCCTTTTATTTAATGGATAAATTAGAGAACAATTATTTTATGAGAATTCTTAACTTATAGAATTGGAAAGCCCTTTTTATTTTAAAATTATGTATTTGTTCTCTTTTAAAGTTATGCAAATCTGCATATATATATATATATATATATATATATATATATATATATATATATATATGCTATAATTCTTGATAATAATTTGCATTTAATTATATATATATATACATATATACATATACAAATATATATATATAATAATAAATCGTTCTTAAATCACAGTTGGGAAAAATTATTATTAAATCCGAATTCGCAATTCGTAATACATTTTGAAAGAACGTTTTTGTTTTAAGAAAAATATATATAAAGTGGGGGGGACAAAACCTGCGCCCCCATACCCACTGTCACAGCAATGTACCTGTCGTTGCAAGTACTGCGACGGCAAGGGGTACTTGGTACCTGCTGACGTCGCAGGCTTTGCGACTGCAGGGTCCCTGCATACTGTGGGAGTCATATGTATATATATGATATGTGCATTGTGAAAAAAATGATTTTTGCATTTCGATTTTGTAATGTTATTATTATTATTAAATGTTTATAAATATATATATATATATATATATATATATATATATTTTTTTTTTTTATGTATGTATGTATATGTATATATATGTATGTATGTATGTATATGTATATATATATATATGTATGTATGTATGTATGTATGTATGTATGTATGTATGTATGTATGTATGTATGTATGTATATAAGTATATATATCTATATATGCTATTCATAATAAATAATTATTATAATGATTTAAAAATATTTAATTAAGTAACATTGTAATGATAAGGTCATGGATTGCGAAACTATGTACATTATTAATCAACTTAATTAATATGATTTAATTAAGATTAGTTAATGGAAAAGTTGTTTAATCAAAGTGTTGAGATTAATGTAAAATTGATTTAATAGAGTCAAGATGAATTTGTTGAAATTCTAGAGCATTATTTTAATGATTTAAATGTTAGATGGTTACTTATCCCTGACTATTTTTGGAGCATTTAAATAAGATATTAAGAGAATATTTTTTGATTTTAGTAAAATATTAGAGAATTGGATTATGGTTGACTTTTAATATTAATTATTTAATGTATATTAAATATTATTTAATATATATTAAATAATTAAGAGGTGGTAATTTTATATTACATTAATAATAGTTGTTTAATGAGGATGATCTTAAATTAAGAGACTTTAATGATATTGGATTAAGATTTAATTAAGTATTATTAAATTGACAAGGAGTCATTGTTACATTATAACATTGTTATAACATAGCTACGATTTGAATTATTATTATGTTATTGATTAATACGATATGTATTATTAAATAACTTATTGATATACCTTAATGGTGTTAAGAGTTAGTACAATATTAACTATTGAAGTTTATGGGAGGTTTCTCTGGATCAATTAATAATAGTATAATGGTCTAAATGATTATCATTAGTATTCATAAAAGAATGATGAAAGTGGTCATTGTAGATTTATTAATAAGATTTCCAATATAGCTTGTTATTAAATATTAACAAGTTATTATTATTGAACTATTAATATGAATATTTGGATTGTAGTTGACTTTTTACGTACAAACTATTTTTAGTTATTAGTCAACTGATTTTCATTGAGATGTTGGTCTAGTTATGTAATTATTAATTAAATTAATTAATTAGAGTTAATTAAATTTAATTAATAATTAAGTTATGTATAGAGTTTTAATTGATATGCTAATATGATTCTTTTAATGAAGTTGTAAAGTATTTATATCGAAGTTGATAAGTCTTATTCTAATGACTTGAATAATGACATTAGATATTTTAATGGTTATTAGTGATGATTTAATTATTGCAATGATTAAATTAAGAGACTTAAGATTTAGTAATGTTTAATTGAGTATTAATTAAGAACTATTAGAATCATGGATTGTGTACCTATGTTAATTGATTGATTTAATTGATCATTTTAATAAAGTTATAATCTTCTTATTCGAAGATTGATAATTGGCTCTCTTATAATATAATGAATAATGATCCTTTGATTATGTTGAAAAGTTGAAGTAACATTAAAGAAAAGTTAATCAATTAGAATATGGATCTTAGTTAAATAAAGAGAACAATTTAATTAAAGGTCAATGATGATCAGTTTAATGAGTAAAGTATTTATCCTTAAGTTATTCTTAGAATATTATTTTAAATAATGGAAAGAATAATGCTGTCGAGGGAACAAACGGGTTGACTTGTAGGTCAAATGTTTAAACTTATACACTTGAAGTATACTTGCAAATACAAAACTGAAGCCTCTACAATTTATTCAACTATGTGATTTTAGTAAACTGAAACATGTGTTTGCATTGTGTTTTCTCTATGCTTCTTGTTTTGGGTTTTGGGTTGACTAGTGTTGACTAGTCTTAGGTTGTTACTAGAGGCTCGGGGGTTATGAGATGTGATGGCATGTTGATCTTATTTGGTCTTGATCTTTATAAACCCAACCATGGTTATGTGATGGAATGCTCTATGAGATGTTTGTAATTACTAATTCTTATTGTTCATCAATCTTCATGTGTGAAGCTGAGATGTATGTGTATGAGACACTTGAGCTAATCATTTTTGAGTCATCAATCAGTTATCCTTGGATTACTTTCCAGTCACTATGATGGGACTGAAATGTTGATTTATTTCTTGATGATGTCATGTTGTGACATGTTTGACTCAACCATTTTGGAGTCTTCGATCAGTATGTTCTTGAGATAATTTTGGTTATTAAGAACCAATGGATACTTTTGATTATCAGTGATACCTTTAGTTGCCAATAGAGAACTGTTGTGGTCATGATTATTTATGGATGCTTTTTAGTTGCTCATGGAGATTTGATGATTTTTTTTATCATGGAGATTTGATGCTTTTATTGTGGATATTTGATTATTCTTATTGTGGATTATCTTTTGGTATTTCTTTCTAGTCACTCATATAGGATTGGGGTGATTTTATAATTCCATGAGCTTAGGGTAGGTTATCTACTTGTAGTGTCGAGAAGTGGCTTGCAATGGGGGCCGGGGCCCTAAGTGGCTACCAGGGTAACTCATTGTAAGTTTTGTTAATAAGTGATAACATTTACACACTAAATGGGGATTAAATGAACCTAAAAATATAATTGTTTTGGTTCTCAACCATGCCTCAAGTGCTTGTGCAGACTAGGATGGGAGTAGAGAGAATGCTTGGTTGCGACCTTGCATTCCGTAGTATGCCTCATTAGTATGAGAGGATACTAGTGGCCGTATGAGGATTAGTAGGGACCCGTGGAGTTTAGCTAACTGCCAGGGTAACTTCTACATGATATATGTGATGAAACTTTCTCACTTGCATAGTAGGTTTCTTACATGTCATTGTGTGCCTCTGGGAAGTAGATGCCAATTTTGTGATTGGAATCTTTGAGTTAGTATACTTTTAGGATTCCTAGACTTAGAGAGCATTTTTGTGCTATGTGATTTTGATAACCTATATGGGACTTGAGATTATCTCCTCAGCACCGTGGGAGTGGACCACTTAGGTTACACGCGGTTGGGTGGTAGTGTATTTCCACTCGTATCATTTGAGATCTGTCTAAGACATCGTGGCTAATGCATTCTTTGTTGGCTTCTATCTTCATGGATTATGATGGTGGACATGTATCCTTACATTAATGATTTGCATATGTTAGATGATGCTTTACTTTGCATGTTAGATTGCTTTTTTCATATGATGTAGTATGATTTAGGAGTGACATTCCTACTATGTTAATATTGATGATCTCTTTAGTGATTTGGAATGTTACGCACGGAGGGATGGCTAGGATCCACGATGGTCTAATGATGCTATTAATGGTTGGGAGGAATTGTGCACTTAGTTAATGATGTTAGATGAATAGTTATGATTAGATGTGATTCAACATTAAGGGATCTTTAAAGAATGTAACTTGTTATGTTATGTTTATGTTTTCTTTCACTTGTATTGTTACTATTGCTTCCGCAAATGTTATGAACGGTTATACTTTCATGTTTTTTAAAAAAAAATAATTCTACCAAACTTAGTGATATTTTAGATTAATTCTTTAGATCCCTTGGCGGGGCATTACACAAATGACTGCAAGTTTGTTGCATCTTTCAAGAATAATTTCTCAACCAGAACATAATTTAAAACCCTTAATCAATCATTAATAACTTCCATAAATGAAAGAATGAAACTAATCCTTTTTTTGAGACTCAATAATAGTGAGTTACCAACATTTTCTTCAAGTTATAGCCAAATCTAAGAAAGGAAATAAAATTTATTGCAATTTCCTCAATGTTATTCATACTATGACAAAATCTGATCAATCTTCACCAAAATGGCCATAACTTCTTCTAAACATAATGAAAATAATTCAAACCAAAACCAAATGAAAGATAACTCATATAAATTTCAAAAAATATAAGTTTCAAGTCTATATTTTTCAAAATGAGTTCATACCAATCAAAACATAAGAGAAATTATAAGAAAAAATAACCAAAAAACTAAAATATACAACAACAGAATGAATTTTCTTCTATTCCAAATCCTTCCTCCAACTTCTCCAACTTATAATTTTATGTTTTGGAGACAAAATATATACAATTTGGAAGCACATTAAATTTCTAACTAACCTAGAACTACAAATTAACACCTTTAAACTAACTTCTAACTAACTTAGAACTACCCATTAACACCTTTAAACTGACTTTTAAAAAGTTGTCACCAAGTTGTAAAAGTTGTCATTACAATTTTGGCAACTTTTGAACAAATTTTACAATTATTATCCAAATGACTTGAAACTTTCACTAAAACCTTAAAATATGATAAATATGAATGTAAGACTCAAATTAAACTATTTCCACTCTATTTTTATACATTTGAGTGGTTTTACCATACTTGACATTTTCCAGAACCTTGTAGGTCACTATGATTTTAATGACTTTTCTAGCCTTACAAAATAATTTGAATGAAATCCAATAGGTCCTTACATAACATTGAAACCATATTAAAGATAATTTAAAATATGAATTTATCCATGAGACATAAAATGAATAGGTGCTCTTGCACCACCTTCATTTCTAGCTATGACCATGCAAAATGGGTTTCCTTAAATTGTTTTGCAAATTTGTTACCATTTTTGTTAAGTGTTATGTCTATCCTATGAGGTTGTGATTCCTTTTAATTTCTACTTTGTAACTTCATTTTATCATCTACAACATGGGCTTATGAAATAACTATCACCTCTTCTCATGCTTTATTACTACTTCACAATGGTTCACCACTTTATCTTGATGACCACTTTGATCTGGTGATGACCTCTTTGTTCATTGCTTTGCATCTGCAATACAGTTTGGGATTCAACACTTTTATCCCTTGTGATGTTGTGATGCTTTAGATAGTTACCTTGTTGCTTCTTTGCAATTGCTCAACACAATGCTTGATTTATCAATGTGATGTTGTGGTAAACTCTTTTTCTTAAATGTTACTTCATCTCACAACATCACAACTCAAAATATCAATTGTCTATGAAATTATGTGATATTGTGTGAACCCTTTTAACTTTACACTTTCTTTTTTTGTAAGATCACAACTGTATTTCTTAACTACATCTTTTGACCCACAAAGATGCAATTATGAGCATTTTTCTTTTCCACAACTTTGACCTCAATTGCAACTAAAACCCTAATGATTTTGTGATTGCTTAGATCTTAACTTCCTATTTATTCTTTGCACCATCATAACTTAAAATATCATTGTACTTCAAACCCTTGCGATAATGTGATGATTATCTCTTCTAACCATCAAATTCTTTTTGAGGTTTTGTAACTTACTATCTTTCTTTATGGCCCAACCGTGTGACCATGTGATAGCCTTTAATCTTGACTATTTTCTCACCTATCACTACTTCACAACTTGAAGATCTAAGTCAATATTTGATCCTACAAAAATGTGATTCTAAGCTTTTTTTGCCTTGCTATCTTAACCTAATGTTATTCTCAACCACCCACAAGCATGTAATGCCCTTAAAAATTAACTGTTGCTTCCCTTTTCATCTTCATGTCTCAAATTTCATAGTTTATTTGAACACCCATGATGAAGCAATAATTCCAACTTTGAATATTGTTGTTTCCTTTTGCACTATCATGACTTGAATTCTAAAGCTTATCTAATATCCTTTATCAACAAAACAACTCCTTCAAAATTGGTTGTAAGTCATCACTCCTTCACAAATTAAAATGTATTCAATGCTTTCTAGCCTATGATCTTGTGATAACTATTTGAAGCTAATTGTTTCGCTTCATCACAGCCTTACAACTTAAATTTTTAACTCATTTCTTATCCCTGTGAAGTCATGATCAAAGCATGTCACTACTTTGCCACCTTAATTTTGGGTTACATTTAACCACCTACAAAGATGTGATAAGCACTTGACTTAACACTTGTCTTTTTTTCGCATCTTTGCAACTTAAACTTTAGGGTTAATCTAAATGCTTGTGATCATGCACTAATCCAAATTTAGACTTCCACTTATGCATGTTGCACCATCACAACTTGAACTTATTTAAGCCAAAATTGATCTTTGATGATGCAATCTTTTTCATTATATCACTCCTTCGTACCCTTAGCCTTATAGTTAACACTAACAGTTGTGAAGTTACATTGAACTAATAATAGACCATTTCACATCCCTAAATCCTTCAACATGGTTAATGAGCATAATAGAGTGATGTTGTGATTAAAGAACCTTTGTGATATTACAACTTAAAATATAAGAGAGGTAATAAATATAATGCGGTAAAAGATCAAAATACTTAGGGATATAATTGCATAAGCAAGATTTTTTATTTATCCTTATTTAGCACTTCATGTCAACTTGTGAATATTTCAACAAGACATAAAAATTTTTAGAAACCCTAAGAAAATGAAAATAAATTACTTCCTGATTTTCTTAAGATTTCACAAAAAATATTTTGGGTGAAAATTAAGGCCATCACACTAAGTACTTTACTTGACACTGAGAATAATAGTTCACTTTACAAATTCATTGATAACTCATTGAGATTCTTTTATTTGGTTGTTTAAATCACTTCTATCATCATTAAAATCTTCTTGTGAGCTCTCTAGTCACTTGGTGAATAAAAATGAATGTTGAATTTTGATAAATACCTTCGATCTTTCATTTTTAGGCTTCCAATTAATGTCTTTGTAATTAGTGTATAATAGCTAGCTCAATCCACACTTTAGTTCAGCCAAGGCTATTCACTTAGTCATAGCCATTTTACTCGATTAGTATGCAATCTTCCTTGATCACTTGGTCTATACCACAAGGCTTGGTCAATATAGACTATATCACTGATGTTGAATACTTTCTAATTTTCTAATTTTAACAATTCTTAATGCATCTTTATTTATATAGATATAACTCGTCATCTCTTTTATGCTAGGAATTGATGTAAAATATAGCCTTGAGTATACATTTCCCACATACCTTACTTATTTAGTGAGATGTTGTGTGATCACCTGCTCTATTAGATTAGGTGAGCATAGTGTCTTCTACTTTGTTTCTCCTAGCTCTTACTATCTCTATCCATGTCTTCTTTCTTTCTAGTGTGTCATTTCCATTGCTTGGTGTTGGTGTAGGTGTCCTTTTTTTTCATTCTTACTGATGTGTCCAACTTTGAGATAAATGAAACATATTATCTCTCCATTTAGCCATTCCTTGTAATTTCCTCTAAATTGTGTCTATATGAAATTCTTTGGAATGTGTCCATACTCTCCACAATAGTGACAATTGTACCATGTTTTATAATCCTAGTTGTAGGAGTTGTCTTTCTTTCTTGTATGAGTTTTTTTTTCAAGTGCCCAATTTGACTTCTTCTTAAGTTTGCACTCATAAGCTATATGTCCAAAATTTTAAAAATTGTAACAATGACCTTGTTATTGAGATACCATTCTAGTTTATTTATTTTTCTTTAATCTTCATTCATGTGTTTGATGTCATGTCTTCTTACAATTAAGACAATGACCACTTGGCTTAGGTTTAGGTATTTTCTTACCACTTTTTCTTCTACAAATATTGGTTGTGTGTCCAATTTTCCCATAATGATGACATGTAGGTTTGCCCTTAGATTTTGCATTCCTTTATTCTCCACTTTTAGATAATTCTCCTTATTCAATAGTTAAGGATTGTTTATTGTATCCAAGTCTAGAGGCATTTATTTCTCTTGGTGACTTCATCATGTCTTCAAAGTGCTTGATTTATTCATTTGGTTTGTTCATCCTTTTCATGAGTTCCCTTTCATGTCTTAACTCATTTTTCAATTGTTTATTTTATAACCTTAGATTTGTGATCTCCACATCTTTTCTATTTGCTTCTTTATTTGCAATCACCTTTTGATTTATCATATAAAGTTGAGTGTTTTTAATTTTTTGAACTTTAAATGATGTTTCTTTAAGTCTACTAGCCATATATCTTTTTTCTTCTTCAGCCATGTCCTTATCTTCCATTTCTTTCTTCTTTTGTTTAATAGCTTCACAAAGTGTAACTAATTGAAATTCTTAGTCTTGAGATCTTTTACTTCCTTTACTAGGGAACTATTCTTCTTTAGCAGTTCTATTATTACTTCATATTTCTTACCAATTTCCTTAACTCTTCTTCTCTTGAGGGATTTCCTTAACTCTTTTTGTTGTTGTTTACAATTATTGAAACCTAGTCTAGATATCAATCATCTGATTCTCAATTATCTTTCCCAACTTATACACTTCTATCTCCATGATCTTATCCTCTCAAGTTGTTAGGCTTCCTAACAAGAGAACTATGTGTGGATACCAATTATTGGAATAATTATATGGGAAACAAGATACTGAGGGGAGGGGGGGGTGAATTAGGATCTTAAATTTTTGACTTCAAAACCAATTCCAATAATTTATACATAATTCATCTCATAGATATATCAATAAAATTATAATGTTGATACATAAATGACATACATCACATCCATAAAATTTCAACACATAACACAATGATTTGGTAACCCAAAAATAATTAAAAATGAAGGTAAAACTGGGGTGGGGATGAAACCCACAAATATTCATTGTTGCAACAATAAAGTTAACTTGTTAAGGTTATAATGTTTGATCATAAAATATGAACTACACTATGAGGGGTCTTCCCTATTAAAAGCTTAAGATATTGCTTGTTCTCACCTTGTTAAAGGATTTTGCACTCACAATAAAGTAAAGAATTTGTTAGGAGATTTGCATAGGCCTACTAGGACCACTTAGTTAAGAGATTTAACTTGTATCGATTACAAAATCATTGATTCGATACCCTACCCTCAATTTTCTCTACAATTTGATCTTAGGTCTCCTCTTTCCTATATCTTTTATCTAATTCTCCTAATCTGATATCTCTATTTAGTTCTTTACTATGCTAATTTCTCTCAGTTGAATCTATCTCTGAAACTTCATTTAACTCCTTTACATGTGCATTAACTCCTTATGAATCTTCTCTATTAGATAATAATTCTTCACAATCTCTCATACATATGATTCTAGGGTTAGAATCCTCCTTAAATAGAAATTCTATGAAGTTTCTAGATCTTGATCAATGGCTTAATCTTCATCATCTTTTATCATTTGCATCCCTTTTTTTTATTAGTTAAATTGTACACCTAGAGATCATTACCTCTTGCAATGATGCATAATCAACATCTAATATGGCTCTACAAATATTAAATGTCATAGAAATGTAGGCCAAAATAGTTTACATATGAGTTTATATCATTACAAACTCTCATATCAAAATTGAATTACTCAACACTTGAATGTTTTGACACTCGGTCATGCATAAAATTTCTTATTATTACTTAGCTTTTATATGATTATTAAATATTCATAGTCCTCACTAAATTTCTCAGCTCCTACTATATTCCTCGGCTCACATATCTCCTCAAACTCTACTGAATTCTTGGCAATTACTATCTCACTCAATATAAGTGTTCTATGCTCAGCCTTTACTACATAACTCAATTGAAATGATGACCTTGTAATCTTGCCTAGTAAATGACTTGTAAATGACTAAGTGTTTGGACCCTAATTGGAAACATTGGCTTAGAGATCAACAACAAATGCAACAACTTTAGACATGTTGCAAGAAATTACAAATTGAAGATAAATACGAACAATCAAAGGCATGTAAATTAAAATGGTGTGTATTATTAATGTAATACTTATGGACACAATGATAAGAACTATAGATATAATGGTAATGGAATGAAATTAAATAGTTTGCTTAAGAATTACTATGTAAGAAATGAAAGTGAATGAAATAAAATTGGTGAATTAAAATTAGAGATAAAGTGAGTAAGTTTTGGGTGAGAAAAGAACATATTGATAATTTGAGACATATTATATCACATCATGGTGTGGATCCTTTATCATTAAATAATTAACTCATTAGACCTAAATGCTAGGATTAAGCTTAGGCAGAAATAACAATTACATGCAAATATAAATAATATCAAAAAATAATAGATCGCACAAAAGAGAACAAAAGTCGCCAAGATTTAACATGGTTCACCCAAACCCTAGGCTACATCCACCAAACAACAATTCCAATATTATTACGATCCAATGATCACAACCTAATTACAATTTGTAATCCCTTATAGCTCAATATTATCACAAGAAATAATTTCACATCATACATTATAAAAGATACCTAACCCTAAGCACTTTTATACAAGTAGTTTTTCCACTTTAGGGTAACAACATGTTGGCCAGCCCAAACATGTCCAAAGAATAATGAATTATGTACAATACTTCCTTGATTAGTCACCACAAACTAACAATCTCCCACTTAGGGACTAATTAGGCTCTACACTAGACAACAATCTCCCACTTGGAGACTGATGCTATAGCAATACCACTACCACATGGAGCTCCCACTAGATCAAACCACCCTAGAATCTATTGTTGTTTTATTATGTTCAGTGTAGAAGACCAACCAAAGATGAAGAAAAGTTCAACTTCTCCCTTGTCACTACCTTAGTAAACATATATGTTCAATTATCATTTATATGTATCTTGTCCAACTTTATCTATCTATCATCTAAAACTAACCGAATGAAATGATACCACTACTATATGTGTTTTGTCTTTGAATGCAGAGCAGAATTCTTTACAAGGTAAATGGAACTCTAACTATCTATAAAAAAATATGTATCCCTCTATCAGTGTCCCAATTCTTCCAAGAATAACTAAAGCCATATCATCTCCTTGGCTACCTCTACAATAGCAACATACTCTACCTCTATAGTGGACAAAGCATTCACCTTCTGTAACCTAGAAACCTAGCTCATTAATGCCCCACCAATAGTAAATACATAACATGTAGTACTACACCTGGTATCAATATCCCCTACCAAATATGAGTCAACGTAGCCTTGTAAATTAGTAGCAAAGCCACCAAAGTGTAAACACTTACTAGATATTACTCTTAAATATCTAAGAATCCATTTTAATACATTCTAGTTCTCAACTGCTAGATGACTCATATAACTACTAACAACTCCCACCACATGTGAAATATTTGGCCTTGTACATACCATAGCATATGTTGGCGCTCAAAATTGCAACCCTTATTTGGAGCACTATTGAGAAATTAAGCCCTATGAAAGCTTTTTGATGCCTATGTACCCGATTGCCAGTCTGACGCCTAAAAGGTGTTTAATGTTTCTAACACCCTATATTCAACCTGTTTAATTGTTACATGAAGTTAAGTCATCATTCCGAGTCATTTGGCGAAGTCTTGCTTTCAGAATTTCAAATCTGCATTTTACCCAAAGTGTCAGACAGCAATAGAAGGCTGTGTTTGCAACTAAATATCTCGCACCCATAAATGTTTCATGATTTGCCATTTTGGGATTATCTAGTGTCCATACCTAAGAACCTATGTTTTAGATTTTGAGTCGTTTCAAGTCCGTTTGACTAGGTTTTGAATCCCTCAAAGTTGGTTAGTTATTGTTTTCATTCATTTGCACTTTGCACACATTTCTGGGAAGCCTTGTTTGACGTGCTATAACTTTTGACAAGTTAACCCGAATGCTAAAATTCCTTTTGCATTGCATGGTAGATGTCAGAAAATTGTTATGTTTCAAGTTTCAGCTTATGAAAAATCCGTTTGATCAGTTTTCAAATGTGATTCCAAATGCAATTTATAACTTTTAACTGGTGCCAGCATTCGTAGATTGATTGGAACCCCTGTTTATGACATCATATCTCATGATCTGTGATAGGTCAAGTTGAATGGTTTGTTCCTCTATATTCTACTTAGAAAATACTATAAGTGTGTCAATTTTAAAGCCATGATGAATCCATTTGCACACTTTTCTAGGTCCACTCCATTCGCAAAAAAATGTTTTCTGTCAGTGTTTCCAGTCTGCCAATTCTGAGTAGCCAACTTTAAATGCTCGCCAAATGCACCCTGTGATTTTTCATGAGCCCAAATTGTAGAATCATACTTTCCTCATGGAAAAGTACTAGTGTCCCGACTTTCTTTTCCCCATGTGCCCGTTTACCCAATTTTTTGAGCCAATTCCGAGCCTAGTTTGTTGTTTTCTGACATGTTTACTTGCAGGTAATCCTAAGCAGGCAACTTCGACAGCGAATATCTTTTGACCCCGAATTCTTCATGAGACGAGATTCGACAAGCTGAAAGTGAGCAAAACAGAGATTCAGTGTGCCAGTTTTCAAATCCTAGTCAGTTGTCCAAATTAGTTTTCAAAGGTAGTCAACAGACCTCTTGACATCAAATTGACAATGGTACAGAGACCCACTTTGGGGTCCGATTAGTTCCACCAGATTCATGAAGTGTGTGCAAGTTGAAGTTTTTTGAAAAGGAAAATATGGCATTTTCTAATGGTTACAAAGTTCACTATGTGCACATTATCTTTTCTTCCAAATGATTTTGCAAGATCAAATGTATTTGAATGGTAGTTGAGTTGAGTATGATTGAGGGATTTTTCAAGAGATGTGCATTCAATCATTGTGAACTATGAGATTAAATGAATGATGCATGAGCAGGCCACAACATGGCAGAGTAAATAGAGTAGCATTTATACAAGTGAAAGTTGCATAATGACCAAGCACCCCACTCTAGCATTCATATAAGATCTCTATAACAAGAATTATTGATGCCAAAAAATGTCACAAAGTAAATTTATGCAGCGATCAAGGTCCTATTTGCAGCACAAAATTTACAATTATCATAATATCAATCAAATAGGGAAAACTTTGCACGAACTTTATATTATCTCCAATCCAAAGATTACATTTGCAATAGGCTCACTATGAATTTTAACTCAAAATGGCGATCAGAGCTAAGTA
Organism: Cupressus sempervirens; assembly: GCA_028749045.1. Taxonomy (NCBI): domain Eukaryota; kingdom Viridiplantae; phylum Streptophyta; class Pinopsida; order Cupressales; family Cupressaceae; genus Cupressus; species Cupressus sempervirens. Next base: position 820,550,196 of record CM053793.1, read on the forward strand.
TAACCTTGACAGGAGGTGATCTATTTTCAGTGCCATGTTTTTGGGGCCCATACAGCAAAAGATGAGAAAGATCTACGTGCACAACAGGAATGGAAAATGAGCATCACAATTGGAAGTTGTCCATGCTTCAGAATAGGATTTCCATGGCGTCATGATCAAAATTCTACATACAAGATGAGCAATCCACATCTTTTGCAACAGAAGGGGCAGTCCATACCTCACTCACGCAATATATAGAGGAGAAGATTCATACACAGCAAGTAGACAAAAGACTTCCACAGTTCAGTAGCAAGAAGGCATGTTAAAGAGCCCCAACGTTAAGAAAAAAGCTACCCTTGCCTGAATAAGGAAACTGTTTAAGTGTTGAGGCAGCATTTTAAAGAGGGCTCTCATGTTAAGAGGGTAACCATACGCACGGGAGGGAGCAAATTTTCAGTTTTAGTATTATCAAATTAAATATGAAAATTCCCAAGTGTGCAGGGGGGCGGTATCTGTAAGGGAGACTCCACGTTTTCTTATAAAGTCGTAGCAAATCTTCTAGGTAGTCCACGCCTTTTTAATAGAAAAGAGCTAGCCGCAGATAGTAAAATAGAAGGCAATGGCCATCTGCAGCATGTTTAAAGGTAGGGGCGGTAGAGAAAAGAGGCCATTACAAGTTAGAAAGCAGCAGGCCCAGCATGGATTCAGTGACATCCTTTCAAGCCGCTAGTAAACAAAAGCAAAGCTCACGCCTTTTTCAAGGAACTAAGGCACAAAAAGGAATGCAGTCAAAGCAAAGAGCAGTGGCAATAGGATTAGATAAAGCTGTTGATGCTGGGAAGAACTCATGCACTAGGAAGCATTCATACCAAGCCAGAGCCAGCGCTTGTGAAAACATCCCAAAAAGCATTATCCCACATTGGTAAGTGGCGAAGCAATTTTATAATTTAAATACTAAAGCACGATCCATACAATGTGAATTGAAGTGGAAGGCTTTTGGAAGCCAACGTGCATGTTGTGGATGACACCAGCATGATGGAGGGAACACAATATTTTAAATAGAGATGCAAAGACGCTGATGTGGCAAGTTGATGAGCGGACGCACGAGATGACGCCACATGGCAAAAATTGACGGTGCCCGCTTCCCTGCAATATGAAGTTGCACCCAGTTTAAATAATGCGAGAATGCAGGCTTGCACCACGTGGCGTCAAGGTCCAGCCCAGAGGTGATGAGGTTGCAAATCGGCTGGCCAATTAGGAGCCGCCATGTGGCAGCTTGGGTGGCACCCAGTGGGCCCAGAGGAAGCATAGAGGGAAATTTTTAAAATACAAAAATAATAATTTTAAATTATTATTTCAAAAATCTGATTTGCATGTAATGGAATTTCAAAATGGATTTATTCTAAAGTGCCAACTTTAGATATTTTAAATTTTTGAAATTTAAAATTTAAAATTTGAGTTGCAGACCTCGGTTTCATACTAGAGAGGGACCTTTTTCGAATGCGAGATTCTGGGTGTTTTTGGAAGGAAAAGTATGCCTTATCATATACCGTCGGAATTGTGAAAGTCTGAATTTTACGATTTCAAGGTTAGTTTCTGCACAAGTAGTAGTTGGTTCAAGCTACAGGAGGTTTTCTTTCTGAATTCCAGATTGCAGCTGAATTCAGGTGTCAATGTTCAATTTTGATTTCTGGCATGGTAATGAGCTAAATATGGATAAAACATAGTAAAAATGCACTTAGGGTCAAATTGGTTCAGATTTACTTAGTAAAAAACTCATTTTCACTAGCTTTTTCATAAGGAATCAGATATTTAGCAAATAAGGGATTTCATCATTCAGAAGGAGATATTTGTAAATTAGTTAGAGTATAATGATGAAAATCAAATTAGATTGAAGACAGAGGTTAGAGAGAGTCTTTTTAGTTGTAGAAGATTGGATTTCAAGTGGACACCTGGCAATTGCATATCAGATCCAGGAGTTCATCTGGGCTATATCATTCTTTCTTTCTGTCATTGTAAGGGTTCCAATTTTGGAAAAAAAAACCAGTCACTACTGAGATACCAGATTTTGGGTCCATTTTTGATATGTTCCCATACTGTGGTACCAAATATTTCTTCAGCAATCTCTCTCATGTGAACAGCAGTAGGAAGATAAATACAGATAGTTTTGAGATATTAGGTTGTTTCATATTTTAATTTTATGCATCTGAATGTATAGTTTGAAGGAAATGAATACATATAAGCAACAATTTCACTAGTTTTGTTCTGGTTCTTGTCTCCTGTCTCAGTAATCTGTAAGTCTCAGGTTGTATGTTTGATGTATTTTGTTGTTGGACCAAAGGGCCAAGCAAATGCTTGATATGTTTAAACAAGGTTACTGGTTGTTTAAGAAGGATATTTTGTGAGAATGAGACCTGAATGAGCACTAATGTTTGAATCAAAAGGTGGTTGGATAGATCTGATGTCCGGGTATATGAGATACATCCTGATGTCACAAATGTATGTTTTGAATTCATGGAATTGCCCAATGGATTAGGCACTGATCAGTTATAGGATTACTGGTTATACTGTTGCATTTTTGAGGTTTTGTTGAATCAACATCTTTAATCAAATGAATTTCCTTTTCATAATGAAGAGCTACAATAGAATGCTCTCACTCAGCTTCTGTGATTCCTAGATCTGCATTTAGCTACTGTAGATTGATGTTATTTCATGAGTTCTCAGGAGAAATAAGGGTTTTATCTGCTTCTTAATAGATTCAGTGTATGCTTTGACAACTGGTACCATATAAAGAATCTGTAGGTCCACCTACCTACGTTTTGCAGAGCCTGAAGAAGAAGAAGGGTCATGCCTTATAGTTGGCCTGATGTTTGAATGGATGTGTTGATAGTGGGAGTTAGCTGCCCCTAGATGCATCAGTTTCTCATTGGGATAATTGGAAATGGGTAACATTTTCAAACACCAAAAACATACATCAAGCTTCCTACATCTAAAGCCTAAGGTACCTTGGACATCTTATCCTCCTCTTCTTGTATCATAGGACACATCTCCATAGTCAACTTCAAATGACCAAGTAAAGTTGCATTGATAGCTTTAGCATTCTCCATAGAGAACCATTGCAACACCTTCACAATATAATCAATCTAAGATAAAGTCAATTTCTTGTTCTTCATATCTCTAAAAATTTTCATACCAAGGATTTATTTTGCTGCCCCCAAATCCTTCATAGTAAATGCATGTGCTAACTTGCATTGCAATCCCTTAATGTGATCCATGTTAGATCCAACTACAAGCATATCACCAACATATAAACATAAAATAATATAGCTATCATCATCTAACCTCTTAAAGTAAACACAATGATCTAAATGACACCTACCATATCCATGCTCATGCATAAAACTTTCAAATTTAGATACCATTTCCAAGGTGATTGCTTCAAGCCATATAAACTTTTCTGCAATTTGCACACTAAGTTCTCCTTACCTTTGATCGCAAATCCTTGTGGTTGGGCCATATATATCTCTTCATCAAAATCACTATGAAGGAAGGTTGTTTAAACATCAAGCTACTCCAAATGCAAATATTTAGTAGCCATAATACTTAAAATAGTGTGAATAGATGTCATTTTTACAACAGGAAAAAAGTATTTCATCAAAATAAATGCCCTTATTCTATGCAAATCCTTTTACAACTAACTTGGCTTTAAATTTTTTCTTATCTCCATCCTCTTCTTTTAACCTAGAAACCCATTTATTCTATAAAGCCCATTTACTTGCGTAAATCCCAAATCTTATTTTTCAGCAAGGAGTCCATTTCATTTTCCATGGTAGACTTCTATTGAATCTTAGTATCCACCTGCATAGCTTCATCTTAACATTAGGTTCACTAGCATCTTTTAGTAAAATAGAGTACAAAGAAGGATAAAATCTTTCTCGAGGTCTACTTAGCCTTGTTGACCATCTAAAATTCACTAGTGTGTGTGGTATTTGTTGTTGTAGTTGTTTCACATCATGAGAAATTGCTGGAGTAACATCTTTAGGAGTATCATCCGACACTACACAATCATCTTATTTCTTCTCATGTTGTTGCAATAGATCTTTGTAGAACACTTTCTCATTGAATATGAAATCCATACTTACCAATTTATGATTTTCAAAATCACAAAGCCTATAACTAAATTCATCAATGTCATATCTAACAAATATACATTTCTTTAACTTAGCTTCAAGCTTGGTTCTATTTTTAGAATCTATATGAGCAAATGCTTCACAACCAAAGGTTTTGAGAAAAGAATAACTCATCTTCGTACTAGTCCATGATTCCTCTAGAATACCAAAACCTAAAGGAGTAGAGGGATCTCTATTAATCAAATATAGAATATTATTGATAGCCTTTACCCTCATATTTAAGGGCAACCCAACATGTAACCTCATACCCCTTACATGCTTCATTATAGTCACGTTCATGCATTCAGCCACTCCATTTTCTTGTGGAGTTCTTGTAATAGTTTTTTGTCTACAAATACCATTAGTAGAGCAATAATATTCAAATTCATGACTGTAATACTTACCACCATTATCAGATCTGAGACATTTTAATTTCTTACTAGTCTCATTTTCAACCAAGCATTTCCATTTCTTAAGAGTATGAAATACATCAAATTTTTGTCTAAGAAAATAAACCCATACTTTTATAGTTGCATGATCAATAAATCTAACATAATAATGAGAGCCACCAAGGGAAGATACCTAAGATGGTCCCCATACATTTTTATGCACAAGCTCTAATCTCTCACTTTTCTTTTCCTTCCCACTCTTCACAAAACTCACTCTCTTTTGTTTTCCATACACAAACTTTCACATAAATCCATATTAACACATTTTAGACCCCATAAAAATTGCTTTGCATGAAGTAATTTCATACCTTTCTCACTCATGTGCCCAAGTTTGTTGTGCCACAATGTTGTGTTAGAATCTACAACAACTTTTTGTTCTCCCTACTCAACTACAACAACTATTCTTAAACACTCATTTTTCTCTTAATTATCAAAGTAGAAGGAACAATATGACCTATACAAAGATATAAGGTGCCTACTTTCACACATTTTTCTACTACAAGGGAAGCTTTTAAAACCTTCCATTTTTTATCATTAAAAGTAAGTACACAACCCTCATCACCAAGTTGGCCTACTAAAATTAAATTCCTACTCAGCCTTGGAACATGTCTTAAATCATGTAGTAGCCAATTATTCCCATTCTAAAACTTAATCTTAAATTTTATTTTCCAACAATCTAATAGGGTTCATTATCCCTCAAATAAACAAGGCCAAAATCCCCTTGGACATAATCAATAAAATAACCTCTATGGAGTGTAGCATGAAATGAAGTACTAGAATCTAAAACCCATGAATCATCAACACTTTCTAAAGAGAGAAGAAAAGAGTCCTCCTCATATTTGTTACTTACCATATTTTCCTCATTCCCTTCTAGTTTATCTCCTTCATTGTTCTTTCAAGTCCATTAATCTTTCTTCTTACTCCCCATTTCCCATAGTACCAACAATCTCTTGGTCCTCTGGATTGAGACCTCTTCCCCTTTGACTTTCCTCTTGATTTCTTACAATTTCAAAAATTATTTCATCTCTCAGTCATTCTACCTCTAATTTGTGCATTCAAAGACTTCTTTATGTAGATCCACCTAAGGCTTTCCTATGAGTTTCCTCACTCAAAATAACACCGATTACATCATCATATTTTAGGGTATGTTAGTGAATAGATTATCTTTCTAATTACATAATAATAATATACTCTATGCCCAAGATGTTAAAAGTACAAAAATGTTCACAACAGTTGAGAAATTTTTTTGTTAATTTGTTTTCTCTCTATATTTATAGGTTCAACTTCCTTTAAAATATTTATCAATGAATCAAAAATATGTTTCACACTTTTTCCAGAAAGCACATAAGGACTCTCACATACTCCTAGGTAGTGAGGTGATAATTCATTCATGCAATAAAGAGAAAATAATTCACAATCTTTCCTCTAAAAGCATCCATTGAAAGAAAAGAATGATACAACAACTTCTTAATAATCATTCAAGAAATTTAACCAACATGATCTATAGGAGAAATAGCAACAAATATCTTCAAATGATAAATCAAATGCTCACAAAGTGACAATGATTTAAACACTTCAAACACCAAGTTTCAAAGTGAGATCTAAGATGATGTGTGTGTGTGTGTGTGTGTGTGTGTGTGTGTGTGTGTGTGTGTGTGTGTGTGTGTGTTTGTGTTTGTGTGTGTGTACACATACTAAAACTTTCTTCATGCACACAATCATTCAAAAGGAAAACATATATATGCTATCTATCTATTTTTGTAAAAGTATATACTTATCAAAGTATTCTCTAGCTTTCTATTCTAACGCCTAATTAGTTCAATGCCCTAGCATTTATAATTTAATTAAAAACCAAAAAGGTCTCCATTAAAGCCCAACCATTTCGGTTTAAATAGTTATGATATGAACAAAAAATAGTTTTTAAAATGGTTACCTTGAACATGACCACAAGTAACTATCCTGATCAAACTTATCACTGGTCTTTTCCTCTTTGCCCACGGTTTGCCTTACCAATTTCTAGCTTCTGAAGGTGTTCATGCATTATTGCATCACATGGGAATGGAGGTTCTTAAAAATTAGTAGCTTAGTCCTACAATCATTTTTTTCCCATTTGAATTCTTTGATTTTTAGGCTTTGACGTGGCATGAGATTCTTGTTTAGACATAACATGGTTAAATATTTGCTAGTATGGTGAAATTACTAGTAGTAGGTGATTCAATATCTTTAATCTTTGTAATAGCATCATTGAAGCTCTTTGTTAATGCTTCAGAATCCATGTTTCCATCATCAAATTATAGAATTCCCATAGGATTTACTATATTCATGTCTTTAAGAAGCTCCTCATGCATCCCAACAATCTTGCTTTCAATGGATTGCATCTCTTTAATAGCTTCTTTGTAGATCAATTCTTTCTAGCCCATGTTATTTTTCATGATGAACAACATACAAGGATCCACATTTTTCATAGGATTCTCACTTAGAAAATTAAGCAATCCAAATTTTTCAACTTCAGTCACTTGAAACACAATAGCCTAGCACCAACTCTATTTGGTTTCCCACCCTAGAATAAGAGTTTGAATCTCTCCCAAGAGCATTTCCCCTTCAGCATACATAGTGGTGAATTCTAGGATAAACTTATCACCTTCTTTGATAATGGAATTCACCCAATCCTACATTACATCTAAGAGCAGCTTTCCCTTTTGCAGCTATTTTATTAGTTGTTGGCTATTTGTAGAATTAGGATTGAAAGATTGAGGGGCTTAATTAACTGGTAGGGCTCCAAGATTCATCAATGAATCAATATAAGTAGCCATGGTCACCATTAAGGCCTTGAGTTCATTTTTCTCCCTATTATCCTTTTCTTATTGGATTAACATATGATAAAAAAAAACACTTAAAGAAGTTATTGCCTATATTTTTGTTGATATTTCCAAGTTCAACCGAATTAACTTTGAAGCCTTCTCTATCTATTTCTCTAGATTCAGATTTTCTCTTATATGTGGCTAGTTCTACTATGATTTTCCCAGTCACTGGATCTTAAATTAAATGGGCATCAATTTTTAGCTTTTTATTTTTGGAACCAAGTGCTGCATATTTTGTTACAATGTCTTTCATAGGTGTACATAATAGCTACAAATTTCTTTTCTTACTGACTGAGCTAGATAACTAGGATGGGACAATGGGATTAGGAGAGATTGCTTGGGTGTCCCAGGTAGGAGTTATGAATTTAGGCTAGTCTAACCTAGGGGCTTCAATAAACTGCACATCACCATTAGGATTGTCTAAGAAACCAAAACCATCACCCAAATCCTATCCTTGGGTCAGCATCTTTTCCTTTTGAATTTCTTGTTGCATTAGGGCTTTAGACTTAGTTTTAGATTTGGTTCAAGGAACCATGTTCTGTGTAGGTGCTGCCATCTTTTCTTGTTTGCTAAGAGTTGACACACCTACAACAGCAGATAAAGCTTGGATGTTAGAGGTCAATGGTTTAGATAAAGAAATCATTTTTGGAGATAGTTTATTGACTACTTTCATGCTTTGCCTCCTTAGCCAATTGTTTGTATGAGTGAGAATGGACCTAATTCTCAGATTTATATCATCTTCTTCTTCCGTATTCCAGTCCACTTGTAATTATTTCACTAGCTTCCTCCCATTTAGGTTCAACAACATATGAACCATCTTCAACTACTCCTTCAAGTTGAAACATCAATTTAAGGGAATTGATTTGTTGAAGTGTTAATCTTAAGTGGTCTCTTTTTAACACTTCTTGTTCATTCTTATAGTCCTTCCATAAATCCTCTAGGTGTGGGATTGTGGATAACTAACCCTTCAGACCAAGAATTCAAGCTGCAAATCCTTTACTATCAAAATCCCTTCTTCCCTGGTAAAACCCAAAAGCAAAGCTAAGAAAATTGCTTCCTATGACTGAAGCATTGATCATGCTACTACAAGTCAAAGGGCCAAGTTTGATAGAAAAAATTTACTCCCAGTTCTCTTATAAGAGACTATCCTTAATGATAGAGAATAATTGCCTATAGACCTCAGCCAAAACAAAATAGTTAAGTGCATAATGTGGTAATGTTATTCGCTCATCCTCAAATTCACCTATTCTCAAATAGGTGAACTTTAAGAATTGTATGTAATAGCTTCCATAATTTTGAATTATTCTTTGAGTTCTAAGGATAACTTGGGCATGGGTGTCTTTTTTAGAGATAAAAGTACACTTTCTACCAATACATCATGCACCTTTCCAAAGTTTTCTAACACTTTATCTCCTTATAGTAGTGGAAAATATTGATAAACCATTATTTCTTCACTCCAAATTTCATGGGGTAGGGAAGTGAGATTACTAACACAAGCAATGTAGTATGTAAGATAAGAGGCCATGTAGAAATTCTCCTTGGATTCCTTAGCATGTCTAAGTTGTGTTTTTAATAAGCTAGCAATTATTTTTTCCCAATCCATCCATTGTTATCCCTTTAAAATAATTTCAACATAATGAAATATCCATTCTTCAAAAAGGAGGACATCAACCAAACCCTTGACTCAATGTAGCAACACTACAAGATCATGAATATGGGGTTTTAGGTGATCTTTTGTGACTATCTTGGGTAGTCTTGAACCTCCACCATAAGTAGTCATTTTCCACTTCCTGGCTAGAGTGTTAGGATATTCTCTTGAGGTTTCTTGGTATTCAGCTAGGGATTGGATGGGAGAAAATGTAGCAAAAGTACTTTCTAGTAGATGCAGCATTGAGGCAATAGTTTCCCTAGATATTGATAGTACATATTCTCCATCCTTATTTAGGATACTTTTACTCCTTACATCATAATGGTCAATACAAAGTTGGAGTACTTAAGGACTTAATAGGGCAGGAGGGAAAGTTGCAACTTCAATCAGACCACTAGTCAAAATTTCCATACAACCATTTAATTCATCGGCCTACTCAAGGAAATTTGACTGTAATTTTTCGAGCCTAACACCTTCTAAATTAGTATCACAAATAATGGGTCTTTTGTACTCCAAAATTGACACATTACCAAAGAAATGTAACACAGATTTCATCTTAAACAAGGAAAGCAAGGCTCAAAGTGATTCTATTTTGAAATGCACACAGATGGTAGAATGAAAGGAAGTCTTTTCTATGTTCTCACCTGTAACTCACTAAGAAAAATAACCTCTTTTCTTGTCCCTTAGAAAATTCTTCTCCAAATTTCCCTTTCACATGATAAAATAAAAAAGAAAAACTACACTCTTTTAAGGGAAAGAGAACATACATGTGAAAGTATAGGATTATATTGAGGCATTCACAATAGATCAACTATGGTTAAGCTCACATGTTTGAAATCTTTCAACATGACCTTTTATTAAATACTTCCCTTTGTGGTTGTACTAACAATGATTAGCTTTATTTGACACCCAATCCTTCCTTTGGTGAAAAAATTTTCCACTTTAAGTCATGATGGCATTTTCCCATGCTTGAATTAAGGCACCTCTTTTGAATGATTACCTCCTGACATGGTAATTGACACCATGCGAATACAGTAGCTTCACCAACCCATAATCAATTTTTTGCTGCAAAACCTTAGTTATAGAACCACTTCAAACTACATCGAACCAAACTTCAAAGGGGTTCAAAGTAGTTCAAAGGAACACTCCAAGTCTTGCTCAAATTTCCTATAGAAAATAAAGGTCAGCGTAATTTTTTTTGATTGAACTACTTTGAACTACTTTGAACCAAGGTTCAAAGTGGTTCAAAGAGGTTTAGACAAAGATAAGGAAATATATGAAGCTTCAAGTGACTTTATACAATGTTTTCAATGATTGAGAAAGCATGAAGTGACAATAAGAAGCTTCGATGACTAGATGGGAAATTTAGGAAAATTTTAAAATATGTCAACTCATAATATGGCTAACATGAGCTTTAACTAGGGATTGGGTATGCAGAGTACACAGAGAACTCAAAAAATAGAAACAAAAATAGCACCAAAACTACATAGAAAACAATAGGAAGAAGAAGGGAAAAAGAAAGAAAGCCACAAACAAAAGGTATGTAGAAGATTGAGATCTTTAAGACATTAAACCTTTATTAAGTTCAAATCATGCCCATTATAGGTAAAGGGCAGAATCGTGCCTTCTAGGTAACTTAAACGAAAGGTGTTTGGACCAACAAATTTGGAGATAATAAACAACCCTTTCCAAAGGGAATCAAATTTTCCATGTGATCCTTTAGGTTCTCTCCTCTTATCCCTTAAAAGGACTTCATCATTTTTTAGGAAACTGTGAGGCCTAGTTCTCATATCAAAAATTTTCTTCACCTTCATCTAATGCTTTGTAATATGATCAACAAGCTTTTCCCTTTCTTCTTCTAATTTATTCAAATACATTATTCTCTTTTCTAGGGAGTCTTGAAAAAAATAATCTTCAATCACAGATTACAATTTGGAAGTAGACTACTCTAGAGGTAGGGATACTTGAGCACCAATTCCATATACTAGCTCAAATGGAGCCATGCCAATGGCCCTTTTAGGGGTAATATGATCAGCCCACAAAGCTTTATACAACTTTTTGTACCAATTCTAGGGATTATCATCTACTAGCTTTTTCATTATTGCAACCAGGTTCTTGTTACTAGATTCTACCTACCCATTCCCTTGAGGAAAATAATTTGATGAATGAGATAGGGATATGCCATGCTCGTAATAGAAAAGGGAAATCTCTTCTGATGAAAAATAGGTTGTGTCTGAGACTATCTTTTGAGGAACCCCAAAACTGACAAATACATATTCAAATAAGAATTTGCATACCACTTAAGAATTGGTCTTCTTGGTTGGGATAGCCTCCACCCATCTGGTGAAATAATTAGTGGTTTTTAATATGTATGCATGCCTAGTGCTAGATGGAGGACTTAGAGGTCCAATAAAACCAATTCCCCGTTGACAGAAGGGTTCATTGATCACCACTAGCCTAAGGGGTAAGGCTACCAATCGAGGGTGCTCATTAAAAAGCTAACATTTCTCACAATTCTTTAGAAACTTATAGGCATCTTTGAACATACTTGACTAGTAGAAAAAATTTCTTAGGCTTTTAAAGGTAGTTACCGTAGATGAGAAATGTTCTCCACATATGTACGAATGATATGCCCTTAACAACTTTTCCTACTGCTCTGCATCTACACATCTCAAAAAGGTTCCATCTATCCCTCTCTTATATAAAATACCATTAGAGATTACATATTTTGCAGCCTTCAACCTAAGATTCCATTTTTCCTTATAGCTCATATTTGGATGGCATTCACCATATGTCATAAAATAGGTTACATTGGAGAACCAGGGGTCTGTTGAACTTATGAACAAAATAGTGGGCATTTCTTTAATATTATCATTAGATAAATCTTTGTTTTTAGCCATCAATCTGCATAAACCTTTTCCTCTTGCGAGAGAAGTAGGCTTAATAGTTAAATCATATTCTTGAACCTTAGTTACCCATACAACTTTCTTATTCACCCCAATCTCCTAGTGAGTTAATATGCTTTTTACCGGTGTTTCTAGAACATAAAAAATTGAATGAGAATGTAGAATATAGTACCTAAACTGTTTCAATACTTTTACTATGACAAATGCATGTTTCTCCTTTTGGGTACAATTTAATTCATGTTTCTTCAAGGGGATTCTCATGAAAGAAATTGAGGCTTCATTATCTCCATCATCCTTTTGAGTCAGAACATTGGACAAAGTATGTTCTAAAGCATAGCAATAAATAATGAAATCTTTTTCAAAATTAAGACTTACTAGCATAGGTTCATTTGAAATAGTTTTTATAATATCCTCACAAGCTTTCTTGCCTTCTTCCTACCATCTAAAAGGATTTTTTTTGCTCATCATATCTAACATGTATGTTACCTTTTTAGAAAATTTAGGCACAAAACTTCTTAGAAAATTGATTTGACCAAAGGACTTCAAATTGCTTCTATTAGTGGGTAGTGACAATTTATATATTGCCTTCACTCATTCTAGGTTGATGCTTATACCATCCTTAGAAATGATATATCTAAGAAATTTTCCTTCTTCTACAAAGAACATAGGCTTTTTGGGATTGAGAGATATATCGTGTTGTCTACATCGGTCCAACACCATTCCCAAATCTCTCAAGTGGTGTTTCCTTCTCTTAGAGTATACAGTCAAGTCATCAAGATATATCACAATTATTTTTTTCGTCAAATCCTTAAAGGAAGAATTCATTAGCCTTTGGAAAGTTACTCCTACATTGATAAAGCCAAATGGCATTTGATTGTAAGAAAAAGTACCCTAGGGAGTAATAAAGGTCATCTTATGCTGATCCTCAAGTGCAATGCTAATTTGATTATATCCTGAATACCCATTGAGCATTGACATACCTTTGGACCTAGCATCTATTTGCAAAATATGATCCATAGTGGGAAGTGTATAATTGTCCTTGAGGCTGGCTTGATAGATTTCTAAAATCCACACAAATTCTAATTTCACCATTTTTCTTTCTCATAGGGACAATATTTGCTACCCAAGTTGAGTGATGAATTGGGTAGATTATGTAGGCTTTTAGCATCTTCTCTACTTCTTTAAAAATAGCCTTAGATACCTTAGGATTATAGTTTTTGAGCTTTTGCCTAAAGGTACTAACTCTTGGCTTTAAAGGTATATGATGTACAAATTCTCCATTTCTAAAGTTCTTCAAGTCTTCATACCCCTAGGCAAAGACATCTTGATACTGGATGAGGAGTTTAGACAACTTATCCTTCTCTTTCTTAAAGTAGGTTTGGCCAATGGAAATCCATTTGGGATTTTTATCATTCTTGATATTTATTTTGTCATGTTCCTCTACACCTTTATCAGGGTCACTTATTCTATTTTCGGCACAATCATCTTTTCTACCAAAGAGATGTTCTAGAGACACCAACCCCTTTAAGATATGAGTACCTTTCAATTGAACAACTTCTCCTAATTTGGATAATCCTTCTCCAATAGGTTTACGCTCATGATTTGATCCTTCAAAGAAATTTTTAGTAAAATTTCCAGCACACTCAATGAAATCCTTCAACTGTGCATCATTATCAAAAACTTGCCAATGATTGACATTATCTGGGACTCTTGGTCCTAGATATTGGATTATCACTTTTGAATTCTAGATGTGGTAATAGCAAGGAGGCTGAAATAGCTAAGGAATTTGCTTTAGTGTTTTGAGAATGAGGCACAAATTCAATAGCGAACACTTCAAAAGATTCAGTTTCATCCCAAACCAAGTTTCTATAGTGTTTTACCCTATCATTTTTAACAAAAAATTGTTTCCTTAAGTATTTGACAATGAGTTCAACATCACCTTTCACCTTCAATTGTTTCACTCCCATTGCTTTGGCTTCTTGCAAACTTAGAAGCAATGCTTCATATTTTGTGCTATTGTTTGTATTATTAAAATCTAATTTAAAAGAAAATGGAAAAATTTCTCCTAAAGGTGAGATTAGGACAACACCCACACTTTTCAAACTCCAATGTTCATAGGGCTTCTTCACTATTTAATTTTTTTATTTCTTCATACTGTTTCTTAGGAAAAATAACATAGTTTCCAAACTATCATTCTTCATACAATATCTATGCTTTTTGGATTGTCTAAAGGTACAACTATGTATTTATTCTTTAGTTTTGGCTCCAATTTTATCTTTTTCTTCCTTACTAGCATATAGGGTTTAGACCAATCCATCTTGATTTCTCTACTAATATCTTTACAAAAAGTCCTACTGAGCAACATTCCATAACTAACCAATATGTTAGCTACTAGGATAGTAAGTTTCAGCCTCTTCTCTGGGCAGGCATAAGGAATAGATTGCACTTCTTTCACTTGGCCAACTAGGGGTACTTGCTTCCCATCCATAGAATAACAACATCCAAAAGCTTCTATAAGCTCCAAGCCAAGTGCTTTTGCAATGGACATTGGAATAATATCATCTGATGCTCTAGAGTCAATGATATAGCTGCTGAGAATTTTTCCATTTAATAACAATGATACATAGAATGGGTTGGGCTTTTTCTCTTCCATTTCTCCTCCAACAATGTTAATAGTTGATTCCCTATAAGGAGCATCTTTTCTACATGCTTTAGATACAAAGACATGTTCATTTGCAGCCTTTGGGTTTCCAATCATACTATCAGTAAACTAAACATTAGAAGCAGAGCCTCCTTTTACATATTGGACTAACTTATCTAATTCCTTAGGATTCAACCTCAAATATTCAATTGGAGAAATAGATATAGAAGAAGACTTACATAATTCTACAATATCATAGGTCGATGTACCAGCTGCTGATTCTATTCAGGACAATATTCTTGGTTTTGCATTTTTCATAGAATCTTCTTGTATGTGTTCTTTCCCTTTAGCATTAGATGAGTTTAGATCGGCTCCTACATATGGCTTTTGACTTCTTTGACCTCTGGTCATTAATGTACAAGCAGGCTCTTGAAGTGTCATGAAAACAACACCTCCCCTCTCTATGTTCGATTCATATTCAAGAAAATAAGTACCTATACTTTTATTTTTTACCTTTTCAACTTCAAATGATTGTTCTACTACAAGGGCATCTTTTGCTAATTGAACATAATTTATCCAATTGGGACAAGTTCATCAATCATGATCCCTGTTCATATGAAAAGAACACATCACCTCTTTGGGGGGCTCTTCAATTTGCAACATTGTTTGGGGGGCGATTAATGTGGGGGTTGTTGTCATCTATGGATATCTTGGTAGGGATCTTAGTAAGGGCCATGAGGTTTATTCTACTACCTTTTCATCATGGATACATCATTCATCAACTTCTACATGACAGGATCTATGGGAGTAGAGGATGAAGTAGTCCTAGAAGATTGGACCTCTCTTCTCCATTTACTAGTAGTAATAAACATGTCCTCAAATTGAATGGCCAGCCTTTGGGTAGCAAGTAAATCAAAAACTACATCCTTGATGAGATTAAAACTTACATCTAGAGGGACAACATTGAAAAATAATATCTTTTTGGTTTTTTGCATTAGGTCTAGATACTACAAGAATTATTTGAATTAACCTATTGAATTTTGCCACAAATTCTCTCATAGGTTTGTGTATCTCCTTTTTCATTTGACTAAGTTGAAGTAACAAGGAGCACACATTCTTAGGGGCCTTGAAACTATTTTTAAATGTCTTTTTCATATCATTCCAACTATTAATGGAATTATAGGGTAGGTGATTGAACCAATCAGCAGTAGCATCAGTTAGCATTTGAACAAGTAGTCTAACAACAATTTCTTAGGTAGGGACACTTATTATGCCACATGCTATATGAAAAGTGCTCAAGTGATCATCCATTGAAACTTTACCATCCCCACTAAATTTAGGTAGGATTTCTATGGTGCCTTTAGGAAATGCTATAGGATTGACACCAAGGTTCAATGGACCTATGTTCTATCCCCATGGTTGATTAACAACCATGTTTGGTAATATGACTTGTAAAGGTTGGATATTCAAATGAGAAGGAACAAGAGCTTTCAATGGAAGTAAAGACTACATTAAAGTGAGAAAGGGGACTATTTTGGTGAGGAATTAGGTCTACTACAAGAATTACTTTTCTTCTTTTTGGGATTGTTAAAATTAGGCAAGAAAGTCAAATTCTTTAGAGGTTCAAAGTTCTCGTCTAGAATCCCCTTTTCTCTTTCTCCTCTTGTATATCTCCTAGCAGAAAGCTCTATTTCTCACTTTTTGTTTAAGGTATTGTAGGTGCTTGAGAAAGCCTATTAACCACTACCTCTTCTTGAATCTCAAGCACACCCCTTAATAGTTCAGCCCATTCTTCTTCTCTTTCTAGGACCCCTTACACTTGTTGAAATTGTTGGCTATTTCGACACAATGTCCAGGCAGTTGCAATGAAATTTGAGACTATATCTTCCTATGTATCATAAAATCTAAAATTAGGCTATAACATAGGGAACACATCATTATTTGGGAGAACCATTATAATTCATAGTCTTTCTTGTTGGTTCTATTACACAAAGACTCTCCCCAACAGAGTTGACAAAAATCAGTTAGTGAATAAATTGTCTTTCTAATTACACAACAATAATTTACTCTATGCCCAAGACTTGGAAAGTAAAAAAATGTTAAAAATAGTTGATAAAACTTCTTTTTAATTTTTTTTCTCTCTATATTTATAGATACGACTTCCTTTAAAAGATTTATCAATGAATCAAAAATCTATTTCTGCACTTTTTCTAGAAAGTGCATAAGGACCCTCACATACTCCTAGGTAGTGAGGTGATAATTCATTCATGAAATAAAGAGAAAATAATTCACAATATTTCCTCTAAAATAATCCATTCAAAGAAAATAATGATACAACAACTTCATAATAACCATTCAAGAAATTTAACCAATGTGATCTATAGGAGAAACAACAACAGATATCTTCAAATGATAAATCAAATGCTCACAAAGTGATAATGATTTAAACACTTCAAATTCCAAGTTTCAAAGTGGGATCCAAGATGATATATATATATATAAACTTTCTTCATGCACACATTCATTCAAAAGGAAAACATATATATGCTATATGTTGATTGTTGTAAAAGTATCTACTTATCAAAGTATTTTTTAGCTTTCTATTCTAACCCCTACTTAGTTCAATGCCCTAGCATTTATAGTTTTATTACAAAATTGAAACGCCTCCATTAAAGCCCAACCATTATGGTTTAAACAATTATGATATGAACAAAAAATAGTTTTTAAAATGGTTGCCTAAAACATGACTAGAAGTAACTATCTTGATCAAACTTCATCGCCAGACTTTTCCTCTTTGCCCACAATTTTCCTTACAAATTTCTAGCTTCTGAAGCTATTCATGAATTCTTGCATCATATGGGAATGGGGTTTCTTCAAACTCAGTAGCTTATTCCTAAAAGTGTATTTTTTCCATTTTAATTGTTTTATTTTCAAGCTCTGACGTGGCATGAGATTCCTATTTACACATAACATGGATTCAATATTTGCTAGTGTGGTGAAATCACTAGTAGTAGACAATTCATTATCTTTAATATTTTTAATAGCATCATTGAAGCTCTTTGTTAATGCTTCAAAATCCATGTTGCCAACATCAAATTGTAGAATTCCCATAGGATTTACTATATTCATGTCTTTAAGAAGCTCCTCATGCATCCCATCAATCTTGCTTTCAATGGGTTGCATCTCTTTAATAGCTTCTTTGTAGATCAATTCTTGCAAACCCATGTTATTTTTCATAATAAAAAACATATAGGAATCCACATTTTTCATAGGATTCTCACTTAGAAACTTAAGCACTCCAAATTTTTCAACTTCAGTCACCTGAAACACAGTAGCCTGGCACCAACTCCATTCAATTTCCCACCCTAGAATAAGAGTTTGAATATCTCCCAAGAGTTTTTCCCCTTCAGTATACATAGTGCTAAATTCTAGGATAAACTTATTACCATCTTTAATAATGGAATTCACCCAATCCTGCATTGCATTTGAGAGCAACTTTCCCTTCTACATCTATTTTACCAATTGTTGGTTGTCTATGGAATTAGGATCAAAAGATTGAGGGGCTTGAACAACTGCTAGGGCTTTGAGATTCATCAATGAATTAATATAAATAGCCATGGTCACCACTAAGACCTTGAGTTCCTTTTTCTCCTTGCTATCCTTTTCTCACTGGGTTAACATATGATCAATAAAAAACTTAAAGACGTTATTGCCTATATTTTTGTTGATGGTTCCAAGTTCAACCAAAGTAACTTTGAAGCCTTTGTTGTCTATTTCTCTAGATTCATATTTTTTCTTATATGTGGCTAGTTCTACTATGATTTTCCCAATCACTAGTTCTTCAATTAAATGGGCATCAATTTTCAGCTTTTAACCACATGCTACATATTTTGTTACAATGTGTTTCATAGGTGTACATACTAGTTGCAAATTTCATTTCTTACTAACTAAGCTAGATAACTAGGATGTGACAACAAGATTAGTAAAGACTGCTTGGGTGTCCGGGGTAGGAGTCATATATTTAGGCTAGTCTACCCTAGGGGCTTCAATAAACTACACATCATCATCAAGATTGTCTGAGAAACCAAAACCATCACTTGAATCCTATCCTTGGGTAAGCATATTTTCCTTTTGAACTTCTTGTGGCTTCAGACTTAATTTTAGATCTGGTTCAAGGAGCCATGTTCTATGTGAGTGTTGGCATCTATTTTTGTTTGTTGAAAGTTGACACACCTACAACAGGAGATTAAACTTGGATGTCAGAGGTCAATGGTTCAGAAAAAGACACCATTTTTGGAGACTGTTCATTGACTACTTTCATGCTCTGCCTCCTTAGCCAGTTGTCTGTATGAGTGAGAATGGACCTAGTTCTCAAATTTATATCATCTTCTTCTTCTTGATTCTAATTGTCTTCTAATTTTCTTGATTCAATGGATTCCTCCCATCCAGGTTCAACAATGTCTAAACCATCTTCAACTACTCCTTCAAGTTGAAACTTTTACTTGAGGGAATTGATTTGTTGAAGTGTTAATCTTGAGTGGTCTCTTTTTAACACTTCTTCTTCATTCTTACAGTCCTGCAATAAATCCTCTAGGTGTGGGATTGTGGATAACTGACCCTTTAGACCAAGAACTCGAGCCACAAATCCTTTACTAGAAAAATCCCTTCTTCCTTGGTAAGACCCAAAACCAAAGCTAAGCAAATTGCTTCCTATGACTGAATCATTGATCATGAGTCTACAAGTCAAAGGGCCAAGTTTGATAGCAAACACAGACTCCCAATTCTCTTGTAGGAGATTATCCTTAATGACAAATAACTACCTATAGACCTCAGCTAAAAAAAACTAGTCAAGTACATAATGTGGTAACGTTATTTTCTCATCCTCAAACCCACCTATTCTCAACTAGGTGAACTTCAAGAATTATATGTAATAGCTTCCATAATTTTGAATTAGTCTTTGAGTTTCTAAGGACAACCTAGGCATGAGTGTCTTTTTCAGAGATAAATGTAGACTTTTTACCAATACATCATGCACCTTTCCAAAGTTTTCTAACACTTTATCACTTTACAGCAGTGGACAATATTGATAAACTATTATTTGTTCACTCCAAATCTCAAGGGGTTGGGAAGTGAGATTACTGACACAAGAAATGTAGTATGTAAGATAAGAGGCCATGTAGAAATTCTCCTTGGATTCCTTAGCATTTCTAAGTTGTGTTCTTAATGAGCTAGCAATTATTTCTGCCCAATCCATCCATTGTTCTCCCTTTAAAATAAGTTCAACATAATGAAACATCCATTCTTCAAAAAGGAAGGCATCAACCAAACCCTCAACTTGATGTAATAACACTACAAGATAATGAATATGGGGTTTTAGGTGATCTTTTGTGACTATCTTGGGTAGTCTTGAACCTCCACCATAAGTAGTCATTATCCATTTCCTGGTTAGAGTGTTACGATATTCTCTTGGGGTTTCTTGGTATTCAACTTGGGCTTGGATGGGAGAAAATGCAGCAAATGTACTTTCTAGAAAATGCAACATTGAGGCAATAGTTTCCCTAGTTATTGATAGTACATATTCTCCATCCTTATTTAGGATACTTTTACTCCTTACATCATAATGGTCAATACAAATTTGGAGTAATTCAGGGCTTAATAGGGTAGGAGGGAAAGTTGTAGCTTCAATTGGACCACTAGTCAAAATTTCCATACAACCATTTAATTCATTAGCCTGCTTAAGGAAATTTGACTATAATTTTTTCAGCCTAACACCTTCTAAATAAGTATCACAAATAATGGGTCTTTTGCACTCCAAACTTGACACATTACCAAAGAAGTATAACACAAATTTCATTTTAAAAAAGGAAAGCAAGGCTCGAACTAATTCTATTTTGAAATGCACATAGATGGTAGAACAAAAGGAAGGGTTTTCTATGTTCTCACCTACAACTCACTGAGAAAAATAACCTCTTTTATTGTCCAAGCTTAGTAGCTCCTTCTCTGAATTTCCCTTTTGCATGATAAACAAAAAGAAAAACTACACTCTTTTTAAGGGAAAGAGAACATACATGCTAAAGAACAACCTCATAATGAGACATTCATGATAGATCAACTACAACTAAGCTCACACATTTGAAATCTTTTGATGTGACCTTTTATCAAATACTTCCCTTTGCTATTGTACTAACAATGATTAGCTTTATCTGACACCCAATCCTTCTTTTGAAAAAAAGATTTTCCACTTTAAGTCATGATGGCATTTTCCCATGCTTGAAATTAAGGCACCTCTTTTGAATTATTACCTCTTGACATGGTAATTTAGCCATGTGAATATGATAGTTTCACCAACCTATAATAATTTTTTGCTAGAGAGCCTTAGTTATAGAACTGCTTCAAACTACTTTGAACCAAGCTTCAAAGGGGTTCAAAGTAGTTCAAAGGAACACTCCAAGTCTTGCACAAATTTCATGCAAAAAATAAAGGTTAGCATAAATACTTTTGAATTACTTTGAGCTACTTTGAACCAAGGTTCAAATTGGTTCAAAGAGGTTTAGACAAAGACAAGGAAAGATATGAAGCTTCAGGTGACTTTATACAATGTTTTCAATGATCAAGAGAGCATGAAATGACAATAAGAAGCTTCGATCACTAGACAAGCAATTTAGAAAAAATTTAAAATATGGTAACTCATAATATGGCTAATAGGGTATTAGATCTAGAAATGGAATTACTCATAGCCATTACTAAGCCATTCTAGCTTTCAAGCAAAGAACACAAAATAAAAAGAGCCCTAATTTCTTCATCAAAATTAATACACATAGACAATAACTAACTATTAATAGTATTAAATTCATCTAAATGATCTACAATAGATCCACCTTCTATCATTTTCATATTAAATAAATGCTTGATGAGAAATACCTTATTTGAAGTGGAGGGCTTGTCATACAATTTTGTTAGGGTTTGCATCAACTCTTCCATCATTTTCTATTTTTTGATGTTAAATGTCACTAATGATGAAGATGAAGAAGTGGCACTTAAGGTTGTGGATGAATCTTGTGGTAAGAAGGTTCCTAAAATTTAATTAGAAGTACAAGAGGAAGTTGTTGATGAATGCGACATGGAATCAAGTCTTGAAAGGCTTGAATGTGACAAAAAAATTCAGGTTAAGGTAGTGTTATGTTCTTTGATGATGGAAGAAGATGGTGAGCAATAGGATAGGATGGTTACAGAGGTAGCCAAGATGACTTGTGAGTTGTTGATAGGCCTAGGTGAATGGCATGGTGGAGATCAACTAGAGATGGTAGTAGTTGAGGAAGAACCTAACCGTGGGGTCATTGGTGAGGCTAATGTGATATTCATGAATGCTGGAGAAGATATAGAATGTCTAGAGGTAAGACATGTGATCCAAGATGTAAATTTCTTGATGAGAATAGAGTCTAAGTTTGAAAACAATGTAGGATTATAGATGGAAACAATGGTCACATTGCATGAGACTAAGGATGAAGTGTAAATTTGTGAGTAGTTGGTGGTCTACATTTTTCCCATAGGAGGAAAGAATAGAGTGATGATAAATCAGTTCTTGATGGAGTAGCATCAAGAGAGGATTGTATGGGTCATAAATGATGATCTTTTCAAGCCAAGGGTGAAGATAAAGATCTTTTATTTTCTGACATTGTTTTTTTTGCAAGTTTCCAAGGGGACTTGGAAAGTTTTTAAAATTGAGGAGTTTGGTGCATGAGCACCTAAGAGCCAAGGAACACCATTAGGGTCACATGGAGGATCCATGAAGGTTATATGATAAAATGATTCCTATAAGGCCATTTATTAGTGTAATTGGGCTATTAAAAAGATTTGGAACTCATCTTGAGTCATTTTAATTAAGTTGTCAAGATGTTGCCATGTTATGCAACTAAGGCCTAATAAGGATATGTAATGGGTGTATTGTAATTTAATCATATTAGTAGTATATTGGGTTATTATAAATGGTTATGAAATCATTAAGAGACTATTTCAATGCACTAATAAGTGTTGTGATGTTTCAAGTTGGGAAAAGTCATTAAAAGTCATTAAAATTTCCAAAATGTAATAAGCATGGCTTAGAGAAGATCAACACCAAGAGGTAGTTTTGGGTAGTTAATTGGTTGGACAGTTGGAACAAATGGTTCCTTCTCTATTTATGTATTTTAATTCCAAAAAAAAGTGGTATGATTTGCATTTTGGATAAAGAAGATGATGTAACAAGTTTGGAGAACAATGAAGTTGTTATTTCTGCATTTTCTATGTTTTGATAGTAAAAATGGTCTCGATGCAGAGACCATAACATTCTAATGCATCATTGGATTTCTACATAATTGAATTTTTTTTTTATAAAACCTAGTTACACCCCTTCTCACTAGAGTTATCTTTTATATAAGGTCTCTTTCTAAAGTTATTCAATATAGAGTAGATGTCTATCAAAACTGTTTTGTTTCTTCGAGATTGTATGGTCAAAAAGTTTGCAATTTGGGGTACTAGTTGAAGCTTAATAACTTTAAGATTTTTTTTTTTCTATAGTTTTTTATGCTACCAAAAAATTCCTTTCTTTTCATAAAAAATCATCTCATCACCTTCAAGGTCAAATAAATTGATCTCATAAAATTGTCTTGAGATAGAAGGAAAATAGCATAGGTTGTAGTTTTCATGATTGGTTGTTGTTTTAATGGTGTTGAGCATTCCTTGGGATAGGATTTAGAAACCTATAAGATGTTGGAGCTTTTGATTCCTTATTCAAGGAATCCTTTGCATCAAGTGGTATCAAAGTCCACCAAAAGGTCTAGGTTTGGAGTGAAGAAGGTATAAGATATGGAAGGTTGAAGGTCCTTTGTTGAAGCCTTGGAGTTCAATTATCCTCCTTGTGTTTCCCAAAGTGGTGGCTGAAAACTAGAAGAATCATAGGATGTGGAAGATGTTCTTGACAAGGTTAGAGAAGGAGATTTACTATGCTTTCAAAGATTATTTGGCTAAGGAGAAGAAGAGGGACCAAGAAAAGAAGAAAATAGAAGAATCAAATGAGAGAAGAAGAAGAAAGGTTGAAGAACCTTGAAGAAGCATTGGATAAGAACATTGAGAAGTGGGGAAAGATAGCACTACTCCTTGAAAAATCAATAGATGATGAAGATGAAGAAGTGTAGTAGATAGCACTTAAGGTTGTAGATGAATCTTGTTGTAAGAAGGTTCCTAAAATTGAATTAGAAGTACAAGAGGAAGTTGTTGATGAATGCAACATGGAATCAAGTCTTGAAAGGCTTGAATGTGACAAAAGAAAAAAAGGTTGGGGTAGTGTTGTATCCTTAGATGATGGAAGAATATGGTGAGCATTAGGATAGGATGGGAAACCAAGATGACTTGTGAGTTGTTGATAGGCCTAGGTGAAGGGCATGATGGAGATCAACCAAAGATGGCAGTAGGTGAGGAAGAACCTAATTGTAGTGTCATTGGTGAGGCTAATGAGATATTCATGAATACTAGAGAAGATATATAATTCCTAGAGGTGAGGGATGTGATCCAAGATGCAAAGGTCTCGATGAGAAGAGACTCTAAGTTTGAAAACAATGGAGGGTTGCAACTGGCAACAATAGTTGCAATGCATGAGACTAAGGATGAAGTGCAAATTTGTGAGTAGTTGGTGGTCTACATTTTGCCCATGGAAGGAAAGACTAGAGTGATGATGAACAAGTTCTTGATAGAGAAACATCAAGAGAGGATTCCATGGGTCATCAATGATGATCTTTTCAAACCAAGGGTGAAGATAAAGATGTTTTATTTGCTAACATTGTTTTTTTTTGGAGGTTTCCAAGGGGACTTGGAAAGTTTTTAAAATTAAGGAGTTTGGTGCAGGAGCACCTAAGAGCCAAGGAACACCATTAGGGTCACATGGAGAATCCATGAACATTATATGATCAAATTATTCCTATAAGATTGTTTAAGAGTGTAATTGGGCTATTAAATATCTTTGGAACTCATCTTGAGTCATTTTGATTAAGTTGTCAAGATGTTGCCATGTTATGCAATTAAGGCCTAATAAGGCTATGGAATGGGTGTATAGTAACTTAATAATATTAGTAGTATCTTAGGTTATTATTTATGGTTATAAAGTCTTCAAGATACCATTTCAATGCACTAAAAAAGGTTGTCATGTTTCAAGTTAGGAAAGAGTGATTAAAATTGCTAAAATGTAATAAGTATTGCTTAGAGAAGATCAATGCCAAGAGGTAGTTTTGGGTAGTTAATTGGTTGATCATTTGGAACAAATGGTTCCTTATATATTTATGTATTTTAATTCTAAAAAAAAGTGGTGTGGTCAAAATTTTGGAGAAATAAGTCAGTGTAACAAGTTTGGAGATTAATGGAGTTGTTATTTCTACATTTTCCATGTTTTGAAAATTAAAATATTCTCGACACATAGACCATATCATTCTAATGCACTGTTGAATTTCTCTATAATTGAAAATATGTTTTGTAAAACCTAGTTACACCCCTTCTCACTGGAGTGATCTTTGATATAAGGTCTCTTTCAAAATTTATTGGATATAGAGTAGATGTCTATCAAAACTGTTTTGTTTCTCTAAGACTATGCGGTCACAAAGTTTACAATGTGGGGTATTGATTGAAGCTTAATAACTCTAAGATTTTTTTTTGGTTATATTTTTTTATGTTACCAAAAAGTTTCTTTCTTTCCATAAAACTTCATCTTATCATCTTGAAGGTCAAATAAATTGATCTCATAAAATTGTCTCGAGATAGAAGGAAAATAGCATAGGTTGTGGTTTGCATGATTGGGTGTTGTTTTCATCGTGTTTGGAAAAAGAGGGGTAAAAAATTATTAAGAAAAAAAGGATTACAACAAGGAGATCTATCCTAAGCAATAATTTCACCAAATTCTTGCACCATCTCATAGGGAAGTTGCCCCCTATCCATAGTATTCCATTCTAGAGCATGACCAAAAGCCCATTTGGCCAAACAATCAGTAACCAACTAACATTTTCAAGCTCCTATAAGGAAAGCAAGTTCACTAGCACTTGGGAGTCAGACTCTCAAATAATCTTGCATCATCCCTAAAAACAAAACTATTCCATAGCATATAAAATAGCCTTAGCCTCCATGAGATTTTTAGTGTAATGACCCTTATGCACTAAGAAAAATAATTTAACATCACTAGAACTACAATGAGCCACTCCCCCAATACTAGCAGGGTCTAGATTCCTTGGGATGGGATTTAGAAACCTATCAGATATTGAAACCTTTGATTCCACATTCAAGGGAATCCTCTACATCACTCAACCATGATACTTTCCTACAGAGGATAACTGAAAAAATAAGCTCACTCTAATACTACTTGTTAGGATTAACCTCAAATAGAAATAACAATTACATGCAAATATAAACAATATCATAAAATAATAGATCACGTAGAAGAGAACACAAGACACCAAGATTTAACATGGTTCAACCAAATCCTTAGTTACATCCACCAAACAACAAGTCCAATACTATTATGATCTAGTGATTACAACCTAATTACAATCCATAATCCCTTATAGCTCAACAAAATTGCAAGAAACAATTTTGCATCACAATATATAAAAGATACCTAGCCCTAAGCACTTCTATACAAGTAGTTTTGCCACTTTAGGGTTACAACATGTTGCCCATATGTTGGCTAGTCCAAACATGTTGGCCGCATTAAGAAAAAAAATATTTCCAAAGAATTATAAAGTATATATAGTACTTCCTTGATTAGTCACCATAAACTAACACTAAAGGGGAGTTTTCATTTGACAATCGATTAACACCCCCAAATCAAAGTAGTGTAAACTATGATATTAATATCAATATTGAATTAACTTTGAGGAAGCTACATGTATAATTTACAATCTTTTAATGACCATCGAGGGATTTGTACAAAAATTTTCATTCATTGGCTATTTTAACTTTTATTTGGAAAAAATACAATGAGAATATTAAATGAATATACCTAATCAGATTATGGCTATTAAAAAGGGCATCTTTACACTTAATTTGTCACTTTTTCTTTTTGAGATCAAGCAGAGAATCTAGTAGAGAGAGATTCAAAAAATATTTAAGGCTATTAGTGGAATTTGTGAAGAAAGGCTAGTAAAGTCAAAAAGGTATTAATCTTTGTAGAGTCTTGTTTATAATTTTAGTAAAATCATGATGTTACACCTTAAATAGTCAGTATCTTCAATATGCATGGTATAAATTTAAGTTGCACCCATTTACATGATTAGAGAATTAATAGGAAGCCACATGGGTAACTACATGAATATTCATCACATTTGTAGACAATCATTGTGAAAAACTCAGTGGAGTATCGCTCGATGAAGGGGTACTTGGTTGAGTCTACGTGGTTGCCTACATAGTAGGGGGTGCTCAGTCAAGTAACCCTTAGTCGAGGGATACTTGGTTGAGTACCCCTTGGGTTATAAAAACCCATTTGTGCACCTCCTAGCCCCTCATTTCACACGAGGGGGCTAAAGGAGGAGCAGCCTATAGGAGGTTCTTTAGCCAAATAGATCCTAAAACTATAAATTTAACACTAATTATAAATTCTAATTCTTTTTCTATTTTAGTAGTTATTATAATAATTCCATCTTAACTCTTAACCACTTCTTAACAATAAGTTTTACTTTTATGTACAAAAAATTATCATTTTAAATGTTCATGTGTTTTAATGGGATATTTTTATATTTCATTTCATTTTAAATTCAATAACTTCTAATTATTTTAATTTATAAAGTATATTTTTAATTTTAAAGATTATTCAAGCCTGTACATATAGTTAAAAGGATGTAGTTTACAAATTTATTTACATGTGCACATATACACACACATGCATGTATTAGATCAAGCTCGTTTAATTTTACTATTTATGCTAATTTTATATCTATTCACATGTCCACACTTGTAGTGTTTATATATGTAATTTTCATATGTATTTCAACATATACATGCATATTATGGCATCCATTGGTTCAGAGTCTAGTGTAGGAGCTAGTAGTTATCAATCATCACGTGGTGGTAGATTACCACAAAGTTCATCTCGTTGGCGTACTCCCTGGAGTATGGAAACCCATAGATAGGGTATTATGATGGTATTGCACAACACTCTAGGTAAGCTAGGGTGTATGTTGCAAAATGTTGAGTGTCAAACTACAGTCTATTAGGATTGAGCTTTTGAGTATGATTCAAAAGATTGAATCATACAACCCTTATGATGATCCATCCATTCAAACATATGACTATATGTTATCTTAAGTAGTTTTAGATATCTATTAGATATAGCACTATAGACATAGAGGTTTCGACACAAATAGTTAAAAGAACTCTATTCCCTAATTACTTACCTATGCATGTAGTGATAGTCTATAGAGTGAAAAGTGTTAGGATCCCCTTGTTTCCTTATTCATAATCCTAGATGGTTGGGGGCACATCATATGTGGTCACAAAAGGCTGAGGTGTCACTTTATTTCTGCAAACAATTATATGCAAAAATTTATTTGGGTTATGATGTGGACTATACATACTATCCAAGTTATGTAGACTAGGGGACGCGTTGGTTTGGGGTTAAGTTAAGACCAGCTAACCTACTACAACCCCCTAATAAGAGGGCTTTGGTGGGTCAAAACCTTTCATTTCTTCTAAAAGTTATTGAGGCATATACACAAGATGAATACTATGCAATTGAGGATGCTCTTATAGACTTGTACTCTAGCATTGTGTCTATGTCTACTTAGGTTGATGAGGTTTCACTTGATCATATCTATAGGTATGTTATGATCTCAAACTAGTCTATTTTTTGATGCATCACATCCACATTATGAAGCATACATTTTTTATGATCTTCCTACACTAGATGAGATATCATATCTATTCTAGGGTCATCTATGCACAATGAGTAGTATTCTAATTAGAGATCTCTTTGAGTCATATCATACTATTAGTATGTTTCATGGGATCAATCTATCTTATTTTTCTAACTTTATTCAAGGAGAGGTAATGAGATCCTCTAGTGGAAGCAGTGAGACACATAGAGATGCAACGGCTAGTGGATCTAGATAGGAGAATATTTTGATATGTCCTATAGCTCTAAGATCTTCTCCAAAGTAAACACCTCCTATAGTGTAGTCCACACCACCTCCAGTATAGTACGTGACACCTTATCTCTAGCAAACACCTACCTCCTCCTAATTCATGATTGGATTATCATCTCTTCTTATGGATGATGCCATCAATGCTAATGCACTCTCCATACACTCTTCTGAGTTATCTAAGATTGGACATTCATTCCAGGTATGAAACCAATAATTTGGATTAAAATTTAAGGTTAAATAGTTTATATATTTATATATAACTAATTATATATATATATATATATATATATAGTGTAGGTAGACAGTTGTAGTATGATGACTTAATTTTCATATGGAGATTTGTAGGCATCTATTGATTAACCTACACAAGAAATAAACCTAAACATGAAATAAACCTACACGTATAAGTGGAAGTATTAAGTGAACATTTTTTGTGTATATGTAATTCCTAAGCATTAAATAAAATTATACATAAAATGAACATACACCATATGTAAGTACTAAACATAAACTAAACATACACCATATGTAAGTACTAAACATGAAATGAACATACACCATATGTCTTAATGGGTCTTAATAAGTTTCATTAGGTAATAATGCATCTTATATTGGGTTTGACCACATAGGGACCCCTTTTAGTACACCTAAGGTAATTAGGATACATGTTTGGCTTAAGGGGGCCTAGTGAGTCAACTAGTTCATTATTGTTGGAAGTCTTATTGGGAAGTAAGATACTAAGAGTGGGGGTGAATCATGATCTACAAAAATTTATAACTCCTTGAAACAAAACAAGTACATTCACCATTTGCCCATCTCATATCTAGATCATATACATTATAAGCATAAACTATAAAACTAAAATATTGAAATAGATCTAGGTATACATCACATCCATCAACATGAAAGTAAATGTAAACACATAACACAAAAGATTTGGTTACCTAGAAACCCTCCAAGGTGAAGGTAAAAGTAGAGTGGGGATGACACCCAAAAATCTTCACTACTACAACAATAAAGTGTTCTTGTTAAGGTTATAATATTTGACTACTTATGGTGATCTACCCTATGAGGGGTTTTCCATATTAGGATCTTACAAGACTTATTTAGTCTTCCTTGATTAAAGTATTTAAATTTACAACTAAGTAAGCACCTTGTTAGGAGATTTGAATATGTTTGTTAAAACCACTCTATTAAGAAATTTCCCTTGATCCACTTGTTAAAATATCTTAGTACCTAATCCTTTAGTTATCATTTTATGCCAAATTAAAAATCTTCTCTTTCATTGACTGATTTGATCTCCTAATTTGATATACTCTATTTATTCCTTCACTGCTATGTTGCTTTGTTTGATCTTTACTTTTCATAATCAAACTTAGCCTTCATTCACTCTATCCTTGACCTTCTTGTACATACACAATCATCCTTATAATTTAGGGATTGAAACCATCTTTAATAGGAAACTGGAGAAGGTTCTAGATCATGATCAATGATCCAAATTTCTCCCTTTCATTGCTTAGTCCATCTAATTTTTTGATTGGTTTCTCTTCTTTCCTAGACATTGATGTTCTTTGAAACAATACATAAATACCTCCTTATTTGTCTCCACAATCCAAAAATATTGTATAGAAGTTAGCCAAAAATGATTTACATAAGTGTTTGTTCCATCACAAACACATACGTCAAAACTAGTTTACTCAACATTTGAATATTTGATGCTCAGTATATTCATATGCTTTTTGAATGCTTTCATGTTGTCCCCCAACTTTTGTATGTTTGGTAGTAACTGACTCACTTTGCATGTATTATTTTTTCTTAGCTTGGTTTCCTCTGTCTTTACTTGGCATATACTATGGCTCAATCTATACTCACGTACTTGGTAACCTTATATTTTCTCAACTTGTATTGAAATATAATCAAGTCCATAAGTACTTGGCCTTTATTGGGTGGCTCTTTTGTAGTGATGATTGGCTAAATCTACATAGTATTGGACACTAATAGGAAACATGGCATAGATATCGGCAATCTCCCCTTTGTCATTAGTGGCAAAAATACTTTGTTATGACTTAGCATTCCATTCAAATTTACAAAATAGCACTCCCCCTTAGACTGTAACTCAGTCTTCATAAATGCTTCACTATATACATCATATGTAAATATCTCTCCAAAAATGAATATTCTTACCTTTGATATGAGATATTTGATATTCCCTTTGCATGGCTTATATTTCCCCTTTTTTTGACACTTATGGCTTTGGGGTTATAGGGGTCCAATTGTACTTGTCCAAAAATTATTTTTTATTATGTAAAATCACCTCTAATCAATGATTCCAACTTGTTTCTAACAGATTCCATAACTCGAATCTTGATTTCTAGCTAAGCTTCTAGTTCCACTAGACTATATGCAATAGAGAGATGCAGATCCCTCTTAACTAAATCTTTTGTAGATGACAATTCCTTCTTCATTACCTCCAAATGAGGTAGAAACATGGTTTGAATAGAAATAAATTTGGTTCTAGTGCTGACATCTTTAGCTATAAGCTTGACTAAACTT
The DNA here is from genome assembly GCA_028749045.1 of Cupressus sempervirens. Taxonomy (NCBI): domain Eukaryota; kingdom Viridiplantae; phylum Streptophyta; class Pinopsida; order Cupressales; family Cupressaceae; genus Cupressus; species Cupressus sempervirens. Next base: position 820,581,555 of record CM053793.1, read on the forward strand.
CCTTAAGAAAAAGTCAATTTATTGAATTCAATAGAGCTTGAACTTTCATCCTTGCACAAAGAATTTATGCATTCCTTCAAATTTGCTTCAAGTTTATCAATTGATTGTTGATTCTCCATGGTGAAGAGCTCAAAATCACAAATATTTATATACAAAGAGTACCTATTCTACAAAATTTCTTCTAAAATATTTACAAAATTTGAAAGTTCAACCTATTTGATTGCAATTTCTATTGAAACTTTCTCCAAAACTTTGTGGTCAAACTTTTTCTCAAACCATTTCATTAATTTTTAATTGGTCTCAATCCATATTATTAACCTTATCAACATCATGAAATAATTATTCCAAAATGGGTGCCTTCTTATTTACATCATGAATCTCAAATGCATCTACAAAAATGTCCTTTCTATCATGCAGTACATGTTTTTTCTTGTATTCTCTTCTTAATTCTTCCTGCTTGGTCAGTATTCTTAGTAATGCTTGCAAAATTTGGATTTGTTCAAGGGAAATTCTATCAAGATCATACTTAGGAAGTTTAATCATCATGCCTAAAGTCACTGGAGTCTCAAGTGATTCTATCTTCTTCTCTATTATCTATGATCTAGGTGTGGTGAGACTAGCTAGTGTGATCTACAATTGTGTTCCTTCAACACTCGATCTTTGTGTTTGTTTTTCTATGGAAGTACTCTCCTTATGAGTAGGTGTAACCTATTGAACAAGTATAACAATTGATACTTTAGTGGAGATAGGAACAACACTTAGCAACTTTATTAAGGCTTGGATTATCTCTTTCTCCTTTGGTTTCTCAATCTTTTCAAGATTTGGTTGCTCAACCTGCTTTGTTCCCTCAATGCGAGGTCCTGAGGCATTATATGTTAATTGATTTTATTGACCTTTTTTTCTCCTTCATCACTATAAATAACAAGATTTTTCACATGTGGTGGATATTTAATCACAATTATAGATTTACCCTTCTTGACACTTACATCTTGTTGCCCCTTATCATCAACTATGACTAAAGTGATTTGAAACCTATCAGTTGGGGTGTTCATAGTTGGTGTACGATCAATCCTTGGGTAATCCTAAATTTTTATTAGCAATGGATTTTTGCATGGAAGAGAAGTGTCTAAGGCTGTAAATGCTACACTTTTTAGATCTTCCTTAGTCAAAACATTTTGATTCTATTGTGTCTCATCCAAAATATCTTATATGGTGACAACATCTTCTTATTAATTCTCCTAACTTTCTACTTGTTTTCTCTTCCAAGTTGTCTGGGTCATCATAATCTTCCTGATTATCTAATTCTATTGCATCTTTCCCTTCTTCTTCATTCTATTTTGTTGTTTCTATAAGTGGCAGCCCAAATGCCATTTTCAATATTAAAACACTTTCTTGTACAACATCACCTACTTTATTCTTCAAAAATTTGTAGGCCCTTATTTCTTGTACAAATTTCTTTGCAAAATATCTTAGGAAAATAGACATATGAGTCTTCTCTAAGTCTAGCATGGTTTGGGCTAATTTAGCCTCTCATTTATCTTTATGGGATAATTCACAATTCCATTTTGCATCCAATTTATTGTATAAATCCTTTGGAATGTCATTGTCTAATTCTATACATGTGTAATTCAATTTTTTATCATATCTAACATTTGTTTTTTAATTTTCTCTCAATTTTCCTTATCTAGAGAATCATAATGAATATGTTTGAAGCCTATGAGTTCTATTGAATTTCTAATGTTCTCACATACCTAATAAATATTTATAGGAGGTTGTCTTGGAATAATTTGGAGTATACTCAAATCATCAAACTTTGTATTCTCTCCTTCATCTTCTTCATCATTAGGCATTATGAGAAACTTCCTTCTTGACTTCTTCTCTGGACTCTACTCAATCCCTTTCTCAGCTTGCTTCCTTTTTATGTACTTTTCCCTTCCTTGGCTTAGTGAGCTTTTTTGTTCTTTTCTTAGGTTTAGTAGCTGCAAGTAATGCTTCTTTGGATCCTTTTCTTGTTACTATCCTTCTTTTACGTTCTACGGTAGGAGGGGTAATAGTTTTCTTGACATTTTTCTTCAAGTCCATCTTCCCCTTAGGATCCACTATCACAATTTTATTTTATTTTTGTTGCCTTGGTATCAAAAACCAAAAGCTCTTTTCTTTTTTATTCTTCCTCTTCTTCTTCTTATTCTTCATCTTTTCACTCTCCTTTGATTATCTATAGGGATCTTATTGGTCTTGTTTTCACTTTAGGTCTATCTAAATATATATCAAAGTGAATCTTCCAAGTTCCTTTTCTAAATGTTATGGTTTTGTGCTTTTAATTTTTTTAACCCTAGAAAAATCCTAAATTTTGTTTCACTAAATATCACCTAAGAAAAGCTTTTGGGTTATGTGCCTTTTTCAAATTAAATTGAGTGGTAGAAATAATTTTAAAACCATTTAAATTTTTTTTGCATTGTTTCCTAAAACTCCCAAAATAATTTTTAACTATCAGATCTTTTCAAGATTGATAGTGGTTACTATGTCATTATAAGAAATCCTGTGCCTTTTATTCCTAGTAACATAGCGACCAAGAAATGTTCACCCATGGGACCCAATTAATAAATAAACAATGTTTTAAAGTGAATTACCCACACTATTAGATCTTCCTATGATTGATGGTGATTTCCTTTTTGTCATTGGAAACTACAAGAACCTTAGCCTTGGCAACATAGTGACCACCTACCATGTGGATTGTGTGGCAGGACCAACTCCTTAAGATGGTTCCATATTTTTTAGATCATTAATAGCCTTGTCAACATGCTAGTGTGTTAGTTTGTCACATTCCATAGAGGATTTGAATTGAAAGAAATGTACTATTGATCCACACTATCAAATCTTCTCAAGATTGATGGTGGTCACCTTGTCACTATGGGAAGTTGCATGAACTTTACCAATAGTGACATAGTGACCAATAGGAAATATCATGGGCCCACTCTACTTACAATGAAGTTATTATTTCATTTATACTATCTAATGCAAGGGACATCAAAAATGGTCAATATGTCACCAACAAGAGTTGGTCTTTTTTACCCTTGGCAACATAGCAAAAGCATGACACATGTCTAGAGGGACAAGTGAGACCAATGTAAGTTGCCAACAGTGTAAGAAGAAGCTTATATGGAAGGGTTTGATTAGATTGACTACCAACTTGGAGGGTTGAAGCTAAGTCATCAAAGGTTTTATTCCTAAATCATCAAATTTTTTAAAAGATCTATGGCTTGTTTTCAAAATCGAATGATGGTGCCACACTGTTTCTCTATAATCCATTTATGGGAATTAAGGCTCCCCATGCAAAGTTAAAACTAGGGATATAGTGCAAAACTCAAAGACTCTCATTGTACAAACATATTTTTAATTATCTTAGAGATAAGAACCTGTTGAAGAGCTATTTTCCACCTGGTTGAATTATGAAGAACTTAATGTATTAGATATCACTGCAAAATTTAGAAAGAGGGAATAGGAAAGCCAAGTAAGTACTTGAGTCCAAATATAGCTTAGAGAATTTTGATTTTTATGTATTTGTATCAAATATGCCTCCAAAGAAAGGTTTTTTGGGGAAAGTAGAATATGACAGTAGGAATATACATGATGATTTCCTAGAATAATTAATTGAGTCCACAAACAAGTCACCTCAAATGAAAAATTTAATTCCTTTAAACCCTAGACTCTAGATTATAGATGGCTTGTATGATAAAGGGAATTGGATTAGGGATTCCATTACTTCTAAAACAAGGCTCCAATTGTTCAAGAAATGGTTCTTAGAAAGGAAATTGTTTGCCCCCATGGAAATATCTAGAATTTTGATTTGAGTAAGTTATTAGTCCCTGGGGTTTTCATGGTTTCAGACCTTCTCATAGACATAGCCCCAAAATATGACCCAATAGCCAAGATAGTGAGAGTAGATGAAGAATTCTTGATCAGAATTAATGTAGAAGAGATTCAAGAGATTTTTGAGTTGGAACCAATCACAAATTATAATGAGGTCATTGACTTCCTAAGATTGGAAAAGGAATACTTGTCTTGGAAGGATCAAGTTAGGCAAGGTGGATGAGAGGACACTTGGCCACCATTGGAAATTTGACTTTTGTCATAGTATCAATAAAGGAGCCTTTCAAGAAGAATTTTTTCACTACTAGTGCCATAGACTATTACATGACTTTATGTAGGGTTTTTGGTGAGGATGAACATGATTTTATGCCAATAAAGTTCATGTGCATGATGACATAGATTTGTTCTTTTGGTGTGGATATCATCTTTGATTTTGTATCTTATCTAGTAGAGGAAATTCACTTAGGTTTTGCTGGGAATGAAAAGAGAAAAGTTGAGAAAACATTTGGCCATTATTCATTGTTGATGCATATCTTTTTGTTTAAAGAGGTTACTTACTTTCAAAAAGAGATAGTTTTAAATAGAGAATATGAGGGAGAAGCTCTAGTAGTCTAATTATGGGGTATAGATATGACCTAGGATGTAGAGGAGTCTAGCTTTGCGAGATTTGATAGGAACTTTTTATCTAGGTTGAGAAACCTCATATTAAGGGACAATCCCAGAATTCCTAAGGCACTGCTAGATTTTATCAAGCCTATGGACAACCCTATTGGTTTAAAGATGTCTCACAATTGGGAAAACATCATACCCTACCTTGTGTCTATAATTTTTAAAGCATATGGACTCCAAGGGACTCCCCATGTACTTCCCTACCAAGTACCACTAAAAGTAGGGATAGATGAAATACTATGGTAGATAGGTGGATTGAAGGAAGCACAATTGATTGGTTAGTTTAGGGGCTCAATTTTTGCAAGTTGCATAGTTTCTCACTAGTTCGTAATCACCAAGGTATTGGAAATATAGATGGAATAGCTAAGGGGGGGGGGGGTGTGAATTAGTTACCACAAAAACAAGTCCACAAATCCCTTAGATGTCTAATAAAACTATTTACTGCTTTCACCCAGTAAACATACTTAGAATTTTGTAACTCAGTAAATGCAATGTAACACATGAGACACCAAATTTAACGTGGAAACCCAATATGGGAATAACTACCAAGTAACTAGCTACTGATTTTCACTCTTCTGAAGTGAGCCTTGTTAAGAGCCAACCTAGTTAAAGGTTACAATACACATTGTTAGGTGTGACCTTGTTAGAGGATTTAATCACCCTATCAGGAGTAGCCTTGTAAAATGTCTTAAAACTTTTCAATAGAACTATCACCTTGTTAGAGGATTTACAACTGGTTGCTAAACCAACTCTGATAAGATATTTTCAAATCACTACTACAATGGTAAGAAAGTAACAATGAAATGACCTGAATGAGATGCAACTAGATTTTCTGATTACAGATCTCTATTCTACTTTACTCTAGATCCTTCTTGATCAAATCTAACTTTGCTACTCCTCAAGGATATCTAGCCATCCTTCAAATTTTCTCACACTTTCCTCTTCAAACAATCAATACACTTGCATACTTGCTCATTCTCATTAGATTCTCAAATTGAACTTTCATATATACCATTCAAATTATCAAGTTAGCTCAATTACAAGTTAAATAAACAATAAATATTACCACAGTCAACTAGAATCAATACTTGAAATAATTAAACTTCAAATCAACAAAATCCTTCATTGGCCAACCCTGCCTGGTAAACACTAATCCTGAAATGATTTCCTATGTTAGCCAACAAAAGCTTGGTTAATACTGTGAACTTGAAAAATCCTTTGGAAACTGAGTGAACTTGGTGAACACTAACTTTGACCAACTTTCTTTCATTAACCATGAGAGCTCAGTTAACACTACTTTCTAGCATAATCTCCTTTGACACCTAAGTGAGCTTGGTAGACATTGTCTATGTAGAGTAATTTCTAGGAATGCTCGGTAGACACAAAAAATTGCCTTTTTGACAAACTGAGCTCAGAAAGAACTAATAGACAACTGATATGACATTTGTCTAACATCAAAGACAACACACAATTAGACAACTGTATCCAACAATCTCCCTCTTTGGAATTAATAGCAACACGACATGTCATAGCATAGTGAAATTTTAAAACAAGACTTTCTCTGAGAAAAAATAATTTATTCTTAGATTTTATGCCACAAACTTCTCTAATGCAGTAATATCCCTCTGTGAAGGAATTACATAGCTTCTTCCTCAAAATAGTAAACTCTCCCTCAAATAAATTTCAAAAAGATATGATTGATAGTAAACTCTCCCTCTTTGACAACACATACCAAATGAGTATCAATGTACCTTGACTACTAATTCATATGCAATGATTTCATGACTATGCTGCACCAATTGATAGATCTTCAACTTGGTTTCTTTTGATGCATCACTAAAACTTTATTTTAGTGAGCTTCAAATAGGGGAATGACCCCTAACTTACCTCTTAGATACAAGAATGCATCCTTAGGTAATTGCTTGGTGAATATATCTACAATCTATTCTTTTGTATGGACATATTCTAATTTGATTTCTTTATCCTATACCAATTCTCTAACAAGGTGATATTTTATAGCAATGTGCTTAGCTATGGAATGCATCATTGGATTCTTTAATATGTTAATTGCACTTGTATTATTAGAAAAAATGACAACTAGTTATTTGATCTCAACCTTCATGCCTTCCAACAACTATTTAAACTAAACAATATTTGAACAATTTACTACTACTGCAACATATTCTACTTCTACTATGGATTGGGATGTCCAATTTTACTTTTTACTTGTCCAAGATACCAACCTTTTACCAAGAAAGAATGTTTCACCACTTGTACTCTTTCTGTCATCAATATTTCTTGCCCAATCAACATCAATAAACACTTTTAAGTCCAAATTTCCTCCAATTTTATACCATAAGCCATAATCTTCAGTATCTCAAGATCATTTTGAATGCCATCATATGATTTTCTTTGGGTTTTGCCAAGAATCTTGCCACTATACCAACTATAAGAGCAATATCAGGCCTTTTATGAACTACATACTATAATTTTACAATCATTGATATGTATAAGGTTTGATCTACCTCTTTTGAGTCATCATATTTGGCAAGCTTTAGTCCAGTACACATGGGGATTCCAACTAGTTTTGAATCTTCCATACCAAACTTTTTGAGTATCTCCTTGATATACTTAGATTGAGTAATGTAGATACCATTATTGCTTTGTTGAATCTAAAGACTAACAAATAATTTAATCTCACCAAACATAGACATTTCAAATTCTTTGTTCATTTTCTTTGAATTTTTTTTGCATAGATCATCATTCCTCGTAAACAAAGTATCATCCATAAATATTTTTGCCAAAACAATCTTGTTATCTAGTCCTTCATTGATGTACAAACTACTTTTATCATTATTTCTCTAGAAACCAATTTGAATAAGGTAGATATGCAATCTCTCATACTATGCTCTAGGAGCTTGTTTCAGACCATACAATGCTTTTTGTAATTTGCAGATCATGTCCCTTTTTTCTAAATCAACAAAACCTTAAGACTGTTCATTGTAGACTTCTTCATCAAGAATACCATTGAGAAAAGTAGATTTAACATCCATCTGATATACCTTAAATCCTTTATGTGCTATATATGCAAGTAAGGTCCTAACACCTTCCAATCTTGCAACAGGAGAAAAAGTCTCACCATAATCAATTCCTTCTTCTTGAGAATATCCTTTACACACCAATCTAGCTTTGTTTCTTGATACCTTTCCATCTTCATTCAACTTATTCCTGAATACCCCTTTTGTTCTAATCATATTTTTATCTTTAGGTCTAGGTACAAGAGTCCAAGTTTTGTTCTTTTCTATTTTCTCTATTTCTTCATTCATAGCCTCAATCCAACTTTCATTTTCCAATGCATCTTTGACATTTCTAGGTTCAAAATCAGCAAGTAAACATGTGCCCTTTAGCTTACTTCTTGACATAGTACCTTCTAATTTATCTCTAATAATCTGATCTGGTGCATGATACCTTCTTACATACTTGGCCAATATAGGTTCATTGCCTCTTGAATGAATTACATTGTTATCCTCTTGAACTTCAACTTCAAGTTTTGGTTGCTCAGACTCAATATGCATTTTCTTGGTAGCTTCAGAATGTGACTTGGGTCCTTGTGACTTAGTTTGAACTTCTTGCAACTCTATGACTAAGGAAGACTCAGGAGTAGAAGTCTCCTGATTGACAAATGTGTTTGGCAATATATCAGATGTTAAGTATCAAAATATGCACCTAGTACCTAACTAAAAAATTTTAGCTATTCTGATGTAACATGTGAATCACTTCTTGGTGAGGCATGTAGTGAAGTGAAACCTCCAGATTCTAGGCTAGCTCCTATTGCATATTTAGTGAAAATTCTATGGACCTAATCAAAACATGTGGGAAAAGGGGAGAAATTACTAAAAATGGACCTAAAACCTATAGTCTAAACTAAGAAATGTGTGGTACATGAAAAGTGAATAATGAAAATTTAGACACACTTGATAGAGAAGAATTATACGACTACTTGAAGTACAAGCAAAACACTTCCTTTTGTAAAGATCTACATAAGTAATATATAATAAAGTTTGAAGAATGAATTAGCAAAAGGAAGAATACATATGCCTCTCTTTAACTGATTTCACTTTTGAAAACATAAATTACAACCTACAAATAAAATTACTTTTCTACAATTAGGTGCTAGAAAGAGACAAAACAACAAGGAACAATAATAGTTCACAAATTATTCTATCAAATCATTCTGACACACACAGAATTACAGAAAGAAAGAAAGCTCAAAAATTGACACAAAGTAGCATAATCACAACTGTTGTTATCTGTATTGGACTTCCAAAAATGAATTACAAATTCTACAAGTAAAGTTAAGAACTCAAAAAATAGTCATAAAAACTCCTCTACATAATCACAACTCCCTCCAAATGAGTTCAAAAACTCACTAAATACAATACCCCAACTCTTGGGTCAAATGCTAAAAGATAGCCCCAAAATGAGGACTTGGAAACTTCTAAAATAATGACCTCTCTCTAAAAATGCTCCACTAAGTCATTAATAACCCTATCACTCATCTTCAACTATCAATAAAATGCTCTAACTAGTCATAAAGACCCCTAAACTGACTTGGCAAAGTCAAATTCGACCCACAACCCTATATTCTCTCCACATGTTTCCCCTCCTAAAGACTATGAACATGAAATGAACCTTTTTCCTTCTTTTTGCATTGAAAATATAAAAAATGCTAAATGATTTATAATTCATCATTTAAATATTCTTTCTTTACAATAATATAACTATGCAAAAAGAAATAAAACAAATAAACCATACATAAACCCTAAGGCAGCAACTAAGAAACCCCACCCACCCCCTGCCCCACCTCTTTACAATAAAAATATAAATATTTGAAAAGGGATTAAAATCCTATTTATCAACCTACAGAGTTCAAAAGAATATGAAAAAGGGAAAAGGGCGTGATATATTGTGAATACCCTAAAAAATCTTTTCATTTTCACATTAGCATTTAGTGAAGAGGGGAGAAATGAGGGTTTTTCTAGTTTTCATGGCCGCCATTGTTGGATCTTGCTGGAAGGTATGCATTTTTTTAGTTTCTTGTGAATTGCTCTTTTCTAAATAAAATTATTTGAGCCACTTGCAAGGGTTTTCTATTTCCATTGTTGTTCTTTTCATTTTCAAACTTTTTGTTCTAGTTTTGTTCCCTCCATTGTTTAAAAATATGAGTATCAAGGGTTTCAAAATTTTTTAAATGGCACTATTAAAACACATTACTAGTTTTTCTTGTTTGTTTCCACTGAAAGTAGAGGTTTAAATCTGTAATTTTTTTAAACATTTGCTAGAGCTTTGAATTTTTCTATATAATAGCTTAGCTCAATTTTATGGCCGTCGATAAATTCTTCTCAAGGGGATCCTTATGTCCCATGGATCAAACCAAAAAATGATATGGGAAAATTAACATTGAGATGTCTTTCCAAAACTAATGTGTGAACTTGCTTATTTGTATCCATAGTTGTTTCTCTTGTTTGCTCTGGGAGAAATATCATCTACAAATTTTAAATTTGCTAATGATAGTTTTTATAAAACTACACCATCAAAGAGAGTTGTTTATGTTCCCATTTGTCCTTTGCTAAACTGAAAAGTTTGAGCCACATTTTTTAGCATAATTTTTCCATTCTGGAAATAAGTGATTTGCTACCAAATAACTAATCTAGGTTGCAAAGCCTTCATTCAGCCATAGGTGATTCCACCACTCCATTGTAATTCCACCACTCCATCGTAACTAGATTCTCAAACCACAAGTGAGCTAACTCATGTGCCACAATAATTACCACCAAGTATGTTGACATAAGAGATGATTCTTCAAATGACACTATCTTAGAAGCTCCATCAATCTTTTCTTCAATGGATGGCATATTGGACAAAACTACATGGTCAATAGGTGCCTAAACTTTTACTTTAAATGTTTCCTTGCAAGTAGGTTCATCCCAACAAGGAAAGCATCTATGAGTATCTATTGGTTCAAACTAATTGTTTCATGTTAGATGACCAGATACATGCATGGCATATAATTCTTCACTCCTCTCTTTAGACTCTAAAGATAATGCATTTTTAGGATTGTTTTCATTTCTATTCAGTCCCAAACAACTACTTCAAATCTTCATCATTTTCTATATACTATTGGAATTTTATCATTTTCCATGGGGATTACATGTTTATTTTCATAAACTGATGTTTTAGTAACAATTGAACCTTGTATAAAGGAAGCTGCCCAAAGAAATTGGGCCAATGGTGTTCCATTATCATAAATTATAGTTGATTACTTTGATGGTAAATCTAATGTCTAAATGCATGATACTTTAGAATCTATTGGAATTTTGCACACTTAGTCTCTTGAAGTTAAAGACATATGTGTTGTCAAAACCTTCATCAATCATTCTTTGAGTTGCTTGTTCCTATCTCTGTCATAGGCTATCTAAGCTTATGCCCATTTGTCCTATGAAACCATGAGGCTGCCCATAGTAATTCATCTTCATACCCACTTATTGATCCATAAAACTTCTACATATTAGTAATACTATTTTCATACTTCATCATAGAGATCCAATTGATATTTTCCATCTATTACACTTTTGAAGACTTTCTCACTTGCACGTTCATTTTATTGTTCCTTTTTTCAGAGAAGAAATAGATTTATTGAGAGCACTCCCTTAGATTATCCTCCTTGATTTTGAGGTTGAAACTCCTATTAAGTCAACATTACTAATAGTTTCACATAAAAAAGATTCTACAAAATTAGAAGCTTTCCTCTACTCTCATTCAGAGCACTATAGATTTTCCTTGAATAGATGCCCCTGCAATATCCATACCATCTCCCACTTGTTGCTCCCTATGTTGAATCAATGTGAGAATGTGCACATAATTATTTCTTGTGCTCATTATTTTAATGTTAATTTTCATCTTTATCATCTGATTCAGTAGATATAAGTTTACTCTATGCAAAGACTAGTGCATACATTGTTGTTTCAGGATATTCGAAAGAGTATTTCATAAGGTTCAAGCATGGGCTTGTGACACTTAGAATACACTTTACTATTTTTATATGTATTTAGCATAGGAAAAATATGGCATGTGTGGGTACGTAATTGTAGGTGTTTAGTCATTGCTTAGATCTTTAAAGATCTAACCCCATTCTTTCTTATGGAGGAGAATGAAGATCGGGATCTAACAAATCAAGGGCTAGACCAAAAGTGGCAACAAAGAACATTTATTCAGTCAAAGGCTTAAATGCAATTACTGGTTACCTCTAACTCTTCCTTCCTATGCTATATTTGTCTTATTCTCAATATGTATAAAAGGCATTAGTTAGACTCTCGGCTTGTGTGAGATTTTCATTTCCAACATTTTCATATTCATTTCATACTTTGTAAAAATAAAAATTGTACATATCAGTGATGATTTATACAAAGAACATTGGATCTCTTTTTGCTCATGATTTCTATATGATTGGGAAATTATGAAATGTGGATGAATAGAAAATGAATGATTTTGATGTTCTGCAATGTTTCTATTAAACCAAAACTCCAACATGTGTAGAATGTTAGTAACATTTTTGGTGACTTCTGGCTAATTGTCTGCTTGCTAGACACTAGATCAATAGCCTTAACAATCCATTGGGCTTGGAGTCAAGTTAAAACTTGGGAATGGATAATCTTTCTTGTCTCTTGTTAGCTAGGTGCTATATGCATCATTTGTATTGATAAAGTAGGCTTCCCTTTGGTAGTATGAGTGGTGAATATGGTATTTTCTATGAAGAGAAAGACTATCCATGAAATACATAACAATGAGATAATAAGGTAGGATAGTGTTAAATGCATGTAGGTATCTTAGCCAGGTGGTCATATTTGTATGTATGTTGCATAGCGATGATGGACCTTGTAAAAGAAAAACTTCTTTATTAGCATGGATATAAGTATGGGGATGTGGTTAGGGTAGTTGCATACATTTGACCAGTTTTCTCTTATTCATTGGGTATGGAGTCTAAAATTAGGCATCCCTAGCACCTAGACTTGACACAAAGTGACTTCTAATGTTGTTGATTTAGTTTTGAATGCATGCATGTGAGCTTAATAAGACTCTTATTAGGTTGACAGATATGCATGATCAAACTCAAGTAGTTACTTTAGAAGCCAAAACCTTCATCATTTGATCATCTTAGGTATGTGTGGATGAATGTGTGTGTTTGAATGAATGCATGTGCATAGTGGATATGTGGATATGCATGTATGTAAGGTTGCTAGTAGGATTTTGAATAGCTGCAATAGTATGTATATATGTATGCATGTGTATACTATGTATGTGTAGGCATTTAAACACATGTATTGATGCGAGAATGAATGGGATGGGTGAATTATGAAGCTTTACAACACAAACCAGCAACTTGACCAACCTAAAACTAAAAAACAAAACAAGACACTAACCTAGAATAGAAAATGAAATCTAGCATATACTTGGACAACACTTAGGGAAAACTAAACTAAACTAAAAAGCAAAAACACATAACCTACCCTAAACTAATAGTACAAAAAATGATCAAACAAATAAATTCACTAGATAATTAAAATAGCTACCCTTCCTCTTTAGGATATATGCTTTACATGCATGAGGACATCTAATAAGAAATGAAGTACATGCAGTTGTGTAAAGAACTAATATACTACCTCTTGAAAGACATAAATAAATTGACTCACCTCCACCAATAGATTCTTCTTTACACTATCCAAGGGTAGATAAGTGAATTGAGCTTGTTCTTGCTGAAATATAAGTTCTCCTTCATTTTCAACTTCATTTTCATATTCATGTTTGGACATAAACATGATTAGTTTTTCATGGCGGGCCTCCATTCTTGCTAAGTGCCTCAAAGGAAAACCCCTGGAAAGAATGAACTCAAGGCTCTTTTTTCTGCTTTTAGGCTTTGAAACTACCATTTTGTGCTAATGAACATCCTCTTTTACATCATTTTGCTGATCAAAATGAGCTAACTCAGGTGCCTTAGGTGGAATGGACCAAGACAAGGCTGATTTTGCTATTTCATCATGCTGATTACTAACTTCTAATTTTGGGAAAGTTGGTTTATGATTGAGATTTAGAAAAAATTCATCCTACTCATCCCAAAACTAGTCTTCCTCCTCACTTTCATCATCTTGCTAATCAAAGTTCTTAGCGACATGTTTTTCCTTAGGAAAATGTACTCTACTCAGTTCTTCAGCAACTGAGATATGAGACACATTAGAAGTATTGTGCCCTTCAACAAAATAAGGTAGCTCCCTAAATAAATTAGCCTCTAATATGATGGTCTACTTGGCAACATTCTAAGGTTCATCGGGTAATTTTGATATAATTTCTTTCTTTTCTTTAGAAAGAGCTTCTTCAAGTTGTATCTAATGAGCCTCCTTATCATTCATATCCTTTAGAATCAGGAACTCTATTGTCACTTTGTACTATTGTAATTCTTTGTCATAAAATTTATTATGAGCTGCTATTGTAAATTAGCCTCCAATACGATGGTCTACTTGGCAACATTCTAAGGTTCATCAAGTAATTTTGATATAATTTATTTCTTTTCTTTACAAAGAGCTTCTTCAAGTTGTATCTGATGAGCCTCCTTATCATTCATATCCTTTAGAATCAAGAACTCTATTGTCACTTTGTACTATTGTAATTCTTTGTCATGAAATTTATCATGAGCTGCTAATGTTCTTTGAAAATATTTTTCTTTTATAGTTGTAGTAGGAACAATCTTTATCAATTCTTCCTCACAAACTTTCTACAGTGTTGCAAGATTTCTTGTAAGGGTTGCCTAAATTTGTTGCTATCCTATAATGACCTCTTCATACTGCTTCCATATGGCATCAAATTGCTCCTTTACTTGTGTTCACATATTCCTTTTCTATGTCTCCAATAGCCCTTCATAATGTTTTCTTTGCTCTTCCATCTCTTCATGATGTTGCTTTTGAATAGCCAACATCTCTTGTTGTTGGTTATGAGCTTGAAAACCAAGCTCTTGTTCCTGCATAACAAATCTATGTTGCTCTTCCATGTAATCCATCTCCTCTTTATGCTACTGATATGTATTTTGATGCTTCCAAGACACTTCAGTAGGGGTGGGTGGGTGGTAAGCATGAGATGAATGCTATCCTTCAAATTCTAGCATGAAACCAGCAATATAGCTATTTTGAGATGACTAAAATTTAGAGGATGGAGGAAGAATTTCATGAACTGGAGGATGATAATCCATTTTAAGCATTGCATCTTCTTAAAACTAGTAGATATGATTGCTGAGTTGCTAGATATGCAAAATAATGACCTCTCAAAGGTTTGCAACTTGCTGGATGCATATCAAATCAGCAAGAGCTATGAGAACTATGACCTTCATGTCCCACTGGGCATGCCAAAATTTTTAAGTATCAAAATTTGCACCTAGTATTGAACTAAAAAAGTTTAGCAATTCTGACTTAACATGTGAATCACTTCTTGGTGAGACATGTAGTGAAGTGAAATCTCCAGTTTCTAGGCCAACTCCTATTGGGTATTCAATGACAATTCCATGGACCTAATCTAAACTTGTGGGAAAAGGGGAGAAATTACTGAAAATAAACCTAAAACCTACAATCTAAACTAAGAAATGGGTGATACACCAAAAGTGAATAATGAAAATTCAGACACACTTGACAGAGAAGAATTATATAGCTACTTGAAGTACAAGAAAAAAACTTCTTTTTGTAAAGATCTACATAAGTAATTTATAATAAGGTTTGAAGAATGAATTAGCAAACGGAGGAATACAGATGCCTCTCTTTAACCAATTTCACTTTTGAAAACAAAAATTATAACCTGCAAATAAAATTTTGTTTGAATGAGACAAAACAACAAGGAACAATAACAGTTCACAAATTATTCTATCAAATCATTCTAATATACACAAAATTGTAGAAAGAAAGAAAGCTCAAAAATTGACACAAAGTAGCATAATCACAATTGCTGTTATCTATATTGAACTTCAAAAAATGAATTACAAATTCTGCAAATAAAGTTAAGGACTTAGAAAATAGTCACAAAAAATCCTTTGCATAATCATAACTCCCTCCAAATGAGTTCAAAAAATCACTAGATAGAATACCCCAACTCTTGGGTCAAATATAGAAAGAGAGCCCCAAAATGAGGACTTGTATATTTGCTAGAACTTTGAATTTTCTTGTATAACAACTTAGCTCAATTTTCTGGCAATCGATAAACTCTTCTCAAGGGGACCCTTATCTCCCATAGATCAAACCAAAAAATGATATGGGCAAGTTCACATTGAGATGTCTTTCCAAAACTAATGTGCAAACTTTCCTATTTGTATCCATAGTTGTTTCTCTTGTCTACTCTATGAGAAATATCATCTACAAATTTTTAATTTGCTAATGTTGATTTTTATAAAACTGTTCCATCAGAGAGAGTTGTTTCTATTCCCACTTGTCCTTTGCTGAATTGAAAAGTTTGAGCCATATTTTTCCATTCTAGAAATAAGTGATTTTCTACCAAATAACTAACCCAAGTTGCAAAGCCTTCATTTAGCTATAGATGATTCCACCACTCCATCGTAACTAGATTCTCAAACCGCTGGAGAGCTAACTCATGTGCCACAACAATTGCCACCAAGTATGTTGACATAAGAGTTGATTCTTCAAATGGCATTGTCTTAGAAGCTCCTTCAATCTTTTCTTCAATGGATGGCATATTGGACAAAACTACATGGTCAACAGGTGCGTAAACTTTTATTTTAAATGTCGCCTTGCAAGCAAGTTCATCCCAACAAGGAAAGCATCTACGAGCATTTTGTGGTTCAAACTAATTGCTTCATGTCAGATGACTAGATACATTCATGGCATATAATTCTTCACTCCTCTCTTTTGACTCTGAAGATAATGCATTTTTAGGATTGTTTTCATTTCCATTTACTTGAGAATTCTCCACCATTGAATGCTTTGGCTCTAGAACTTAATGACTCTTCTTTTCCAATTCTGATTTCAAACCATGCTTAAACCCATCATGCAGATAACCAACATTCTGAGATATGTGACACTTCAAAGAGAAGACTGACTCTATTTCCAAAGTCTCTTCCTCACTTTCAGTACATTGAAATTTGCTGACAAATTCAATCCCAAATAGCTACTTCAAAGCTTCATCATTTTCTATATATTATTGGAAGTTTATCATTTTCCATGGGGATTACATTTTTATTTTTAGAAATTGATGTTTGAGTAACAATTGAACCATTTATAAAGGGAGATGCCCAAAGAAATTGGGCCAATGGCATTCTATTATAATAAATTATAGGTGATTACTTTGATGATAATTCCAATGTCTAAATACATGATACTTTAGAATCTGTTGGAATTTTGCACACTTAGTCTCTTGAAGTTGAAGACATCTGCATTATCAAAACCTTCATCTACCATTCTTTGAGTTTCTTGTTCCTATCTCTATCATAGGTTGTCCAAGCTTATGCCCAGTTGTCTAAGATTATGTTTTAGTCCTTCAACCCAATAGCCATTATCACATACAAGTTCTTTGGTTAATGAGATTCATCCTCTCCCTTTTATTCAACAAGGTTCATTGTTTCCAAACCTTACACTACCACCATCATATTCTTCAAAGTGTATCATTTTTTCTCACATGAGAGATAAGTGCCATCTTATCTTCTTCGTCATCGTCAAATTCATCTTTCATAGCAATGTAAACTATTTCATCTTCACTATTATCAAAATCCTTAGCCATAAAACATGTTTTCTTACCTTTGTCCTTGACTGATTTGAAATCCTTCTTGCCATTGCACTTGTGACCTTTCTTCTCATCCATTCTTTTTTTTTTTGGGAACTTGGTTGCAATATGACCAATTTCTTCACATGAAAGATAGATTAGGGGAACTTTACCTTTGTAGTTTCCTCTGCCACTAGAATGTTTCCTTGCAAGTAGAGCTTAAACAACTTCAAGATTACTATCAGAACTTTCCTTTGATTCTTCTTCACTTTTTGACTAAGTGTGCTTTATTTTCTTGTCTTTTTCTTTAAGTGAAAGTTTGGTCTTAAATGTAGATTCAATATTCTTGGAAGCTAGAACATAATTGGCATAGTTATCTAGCTCAAAGGTTGTCAATCTTCCTACCAAGATATCCAAAATTATCTTATGATTTGTCTCACACCTTCTTTCTTGAATTGCAGATACTATAATTGCATAAATGGGAAGCAATGTTCTAAGAGACTTACTTACAATTGTTTCTTCCTTAATCTCTCCTCCAGAAGCTTTAATTGCACTGACACTTGCTTTGATCCTTTCAACATATTTGGCAATATTTTCATCCTCTCTCATTCTCATCTAATCAAATTGTCCTCTAAGGCTTTCGACTTTGGCTCTCTTGACATTTTCATCACCACCATAGATATCTTTTAACTTTTTTACATTTCAAAGATAGTTTTATAGTCCTTGATATCATCAAATTCTTCTTAGCTTAGAGCAGATGGAATATCTATCATAATGGTGTTATTAGTCTTTTTCTCAGTAATTTCACCAATAGATAATGTACTAGAAGGAGTTGTGTATTCTTAATCAAGGTATTTCAATCCAGAATCACCAATAGAAGCCAGATGAAGTCTCATGAGGCCCTACCATGTTGAAAAGTTATTTCTACTAAGCCTTAGAATTTCTCTCTTATAAGACATCTTGATCTTTAGCTTAGGCCCTTGAAACCTTTCCTGCAAGCACCAAAAGCTCTGATACTAATTATTGGAAATATAGATGGAGTAACTGAGGGGGATGGGGGGTGTGAATCAATTACCACAAAAAAAAGTCCACAGATCCCTTAGATGTTTGATAAAACTATTTATTGTTGTCACTTGGTAAACATACTTAAAATGTTGTAACTCAGTAAATGCAGTGTATGTTATACTTTAACAGATCTTAAACATTCATAGTGATTAACATGCAAGCATAAAATAAATAACATGAACACATGTGACACTAGATTTAATGTGGAAATCCAATATGGGAAAAATGACCAAGTAACTAACTACTAATTTTCAATCTTCTAAAGTGAGCCCTATTAAGAGCCAACCTGGTTAAAGGTTACAATACACACTACTATGTCTAACCTTGTTAGAGGATTTAATCACCCTGTTAGGAGTGGCCTTGTAAAAGGTCTTAAAACAATTCAATTAAATTGTCACCTTGTTAGAGGATTCACAATTAGCTATTAAACCAACTCTACTAAGAGATTTCGGAATCATTGCTACAATGGTAAGAAAGTAAAAATGAAATGACCTAAATGAGATGCAACTACATTTGTTGATTACAGATCTCTATTCTACTTCACACTAGATCATTCCTGATCGAATATAACTTTTCTAATCCTTAAGGATATCTAGCCATCCTTCAAATTCGCTCACACTTTCCTCTTCAAACAATCAATACACTTACATACTCACTCATTTTCATTAGATTTTGTAATGCCCCACCAAGGGATCCAAAGAATTTTACTAAGTTTGCCAAAAAAATTTCTTTAAACATGAAAGATAAAATCATTCATAACATTTGCCGAAGTAATAGCAACAATTCAAATGAAAATAAACATAACATATATACATAACAGGCTACATTTTTTAAAGATCCCTTAACGTTGTATCACATCTAAATTAACTATTCATCTAACATCCCATCCTTATGAAATAAAAATGATACATCCAATGTACTTAAACAATATACGAGTGTCCTTTTGTAATTATATTTTAGTTTAGCTCAATCATCCACTGTACATATCACAGGGTATGAAAAGCTTAAAAGAATAAACATCCAAGTAAATAAAGTACATCATCATCATCTAATATTAATCCATGATGCAATAACATAAATAAAACCACATATCATACATGATACATCATCAAAAAAGATATAAACATCCATCACAAAAGATAACCATATATCACAAACATAAATAACTAAGTGCACGGTTCCTCCCAACCGTAAATAGCATCATTAGACCATCGTGGATCCTAGCCATCCCTCCGTGCGTAACATTCCAAAGCACCGAAGAGATCATCGGTATTAACATAGTAGGAATGTCACTTCTAAAACATCCTACTAACATGTAAAGTAAAGCATAATAAATCATCAACTAACATATGCAAAGTAAAGCAAATCATCAATATAAGAAACATACCAGTAAATACATCCATCATAAGGTATATTATCTATCATAATGCTCCAAGAACATAATGAAGGATAAATACCAATCAAGGATACTCCAGCCATGGTGTCTCAGACGGATCTCAAATGATAAGATTGAAAATACACTACCACCAGACTGCATGGAACCTAAGTGGTCCATTCCCACCGTGCTAAGGAGATAATCTCAAGTCCCAAACAGGATATCAATTCACGAAGCACAAATCTCTATAAGTCCAAGAATCCTAAAAGTATACTAACTCAAAGGTTCCATCACACAAAACTGACATCTAATTCCCAGAGGCACACAATGACATGTAGGAAACCTACTCTGCAAGCAGGAAAGTGGCATCACATTTATCATGTACAAGTTACCCTAGCAATTAGCTAAACTCCACGGGTCCATACTGATCTCATGCAGCCACTAGTATCCTCTCATACTGACAAGGCATACTACGGAATGCACGATCGCAACCATGCATTCTCACTACTCCCATCCTAGCCTGTACAAGCACTCAAGGCATAGGCAAGAACATCAAAACAATTATCTTTTTAGGTTCATTTAATCCCCATTTAGTGTGTAAATGTTATCACTTATTAACCAAACTTACAATGAGTTACCCTGGCAGCCACTTAGGGCCCCGGCCCCCATTGCAAGCCACTTCCCGACACTACAAGTAGATTACCTACCCTAAGCTCATGGAATCATAAATTTTAAAATCACAAAAGATAATCCATAATAAAATCATCAAATATGCATAAAAGCATCAAATATCCATAATAAGAATCATCAAATCTCCAAGATAAGAATCATCAAATCTCTATGAGCATCTAAAAAGAATCCATAGAAAATCATGACCACAATAGTTTTCTATTGGCAACTGAAGGCATCACTGATAATCATAATAATCATTGGTTCTCAATAACTAAAATATATCTCAAAATCAATCATCATATCCATTGGTTCTCAACAAGCAACCAAGAATATCTCAAAATCATACTGATCGAAGACTCCAAAATGGTTGAGTCAAATATGTCACAATATGACATCATCAAGAAATAAATCCACATTTCAGTCCCATCATGGCGACTAGAAAGTAATCCAAGGATAACTGATCGATGACTCAAAAATGATTAGCTCAAGCATCTCAGATATATATACATCTTAGCTTCACACGTGAAGGCTGAAGAACAAATACAAACATTTCATAGAGCATACGATCACATAACCATGGTTGGGCTTATAAAGATCAAGACCAAATAAGATCAATATACTATCACATCTCATAACCCCCGAGCCTCTGGTAACAACCTAGGACTAGTCAACATTAGTCAACCCAAAATCCAAAACAAGAAGCATATAGAATACACGATGCAAACACATGTTTTGGTTTACTAAATTCACATAGTTGAATAATGTGTAGGATTTTTTTAGTTTTTTGTTTGCAAGTATACTTTCAAGTGTATAAAGTTATCATTGGACCTACAAGTCAACCCATTTGTTCCCCGATAGCATTACCTTTCCATTATTAAGAATTACATTCTAAGAATAACTTAAGGATAAATGTTCACTAAACTGATCATCATTGCCCTTAATTAAATTGTCATTTATATTTAACCATGATCCATATTCTAATTGATTAACCTTTAAACTTTTTTAGGATCATTATTTGTTATATTATAAGATGACCAATTATCATTCTTCGAATAAGAGATTATAACTTTATTAAAATGATCAATTACATCAATCAATTAACATAGGTCCATATTCTAATAGTCCTCAATTAAATATTACTAAGTCTTCACCATTAAATATCTAAGGTCATCATTCAAGTCATAAGAATAAGACCTATCAACTTGATATCAATATTTCTACAATCTTATTAAAAGAATTATATCAATTAAATCTTCATTACTTAACTTAATTGTTAATTAAATCTAATTAACTCTTATTGATTGATTTAATTAATAATTACATAATCATAGCAACGTTCCAATTAATATCAATTGACTAATAACTAACTATAATTTTGTATGATAAAAGTCAACTATAATTCAATACTCAAAAGATCATATTAATAATTCAATAATAATTATTGAAAATCTTAAATGACCATATTCGTCATCTTTCAAAGAATACCAACATTTCCTTAACAAAATCGTATTATCATTAATCTTTTCGAATAAGACTCTATCGCACAACTTAATTATTAATATCATAGTTATAATATCAATTCAATGAATATCAATTGAATAAAAATCAATTATAATTCAACTCCAAAAATTATTATCTTTTACCGAACTTCAATCAATAAATAATCTCCACTAGATTAACTCTAATCAAATTTGTTGATATCTATTTAAACCATTATTTATTAATAGTTTGCTAGTCCTTACAAACATTAATAAATAATAAACTCCTCAAACTATACATACTCGATCTATAGAATCCTTCCATAAACTCATTAATTAATATTTGGCTAACTCTTAACTCCATTAAGGTATTCAAACGTATTAACTAATAAAATAATAATTCAATCTTAATCCAATATCATTTAGAGTTTCTAAATTTAAATCAACATAATATAAATTATCATCTTACAATTATTTAATCAATATTAAAATCAACCATTAGACTCCATTTTCTAATTGTTCTAATAATATTTTGTCTATATAAACATTGTTTGAAAGAGATCCCTATCACAAACCAATAAGACTCATTGTAGATTTTAACATGAATAATTTTCAAATTCTTAACATTATCATCTTCATTAAACAACTCTAAAATTGTTTAATATATATTAAATAGTATTCAATATACATTATAAAAAGTCCACTATATAAACTATATTAAAATCTCTTTTCTTTTAATTTTCTCTCATCCATTTACTTAGATTGACTTATAATTAATTACACTTCTTCTACTATTAATTAATCTTAATTAAATTTGATTTAATTAGATTAGATAATAAACCATATAAAATTAATGCATATTAATAAGATTCTAATAAGGGAAGATTTCAATAATATCTTTAATTCATTCCATGCTTCGATATATTATTTTTATGAAGTTTAAGCATAAAGAACTTTTGGTTATGGGAAATAGAGAAATATCTATCCTTGAATAAAATAGTCTCAGTACGATGGCCATATCTCCCTAATGAACTGTTGGATTGGGCTGAAATTGAAATATGTTGGAGAGGGCCAAGTTGCGCCACTTCTGACTGGAGCGATTGAATAAATTCGATCCTGATAAAAAGTTATGAATGACTGAGTTCGGGTCTATCCAAGGGGCAGCGATAGAACAATTAAAAATTTCTTCTTAAAAGGTAATTGTTCTCTAAATTTATCTAATAATTTCACTAATGGATTTAGCCATAAATCTTGAAACCATTTTTAAATCTATTTCAATTTGATTCTAATTTGAATCAAACCTGTTTCTCTTTTTTTAAATCCATGCATATAAAATTCTCAAATAAATTTAATTGCCCAAATTGAAAATGCATACAATAAAAATATGAAATTTCTCAGAAGACAGGAATGCATGATGCAAAAATAGAATAAGAAAAATCACAAGAATTTACTCAGATTTTGATGCTAATTCGCTCTTCCTCGAAAAATCCACAAAGCAAGCTCCCTTCTTTAGAGTTCTTGAGTCCTCCAATGCTCCAATTGCTTTCCACCTCCTCCCTAAGCTTCTATGAATGCTTGAATATAAAGAGCTCTCAAGAAACTTTTGGATTGCTTCTTGAAACCGCTGAAAGGTGTCACCAACTAAGCATGGGTCTTTTCCAACCTTTTTGATGAGTCATAGAGTTGTAGACACCTTGTGCTTAATTGATGCACTAACCCTCGTGTTGTTGACACATTTTAATTCTCATGCAAGCTTATAACTCCAATTTACTTTTTAAATAATCTCTATTTAATTTTTATAACTTTTATTATTATTATTTTATTTATTACTTTATTATTATTTTATAATTATTATTAATTTTAATTTATAGTTTTCTTTTATTTAATTCCTTTTCTCCAATAATTCACATTTAATTAATTACAATCAAAATATCAAAAATCATGATATTTTATTAATTATTTCAAATAAATAATTTATTAATTAAATCTATTTATTAAGACTTAATTAATAAAAAATTCACCATAGACCTCCAAGATAAAATATGAAAACCCATTATAGAACAAATCATACAAAATAAATCTAAAGGGTTAAAAATCACGAAATATGTCATCCGACACATTCGGTGGGTATTCAACTCAGATACTTGTCCTAATTTTCCAATTAGGACAAATGGCTTAAAGGGTTGGGATTTGGACTTGAGAATTTATCTCCCCTCTCTTATCATTGAGATAATGTGATAGGGTACGCTCATCCTGGCAATTCAAGGAAGTCGATACTTAGTACCTGCAACCTGCATAAAAACCATGCATGTACAAACACAATATATACTAAACTAAACAGACAATGGTAGAAAGTGGTGCATCATGTAGATCCCGACTAGTAGGTGACTACGACTCCCTTCCTTAACCACATCAGACACGCCATACAAAAGCAAACACACAAGGCAAACACGCACACCATACACATGCAAGTATGGGGTAAGTATCCATAAGAAAGCACATATGATAATAAATCATCTTACTAATCATCATTAATAATTGAAAGCAATGTGATAATCATCATCAATAATTGTGAATACTAAAATAATCATCATACATACATGAAATGTAGAGTCTAAGTAATCTCATCACATAATAAACTGAATCCATAGCACAATATCTGATAATATCAAAAAAATGTTGCTAACCAACAACATAAAGCTAGCTCTAAAAGAGTTCAGCAACGATAACAAAATGCGAACAAGGGGCAGACACTATAGATTCTCAGCTTGACCTTTCATATATACCATTCAAATTATCAAGTTGACTCAATTACAAGTTAAATAACCAATAAATATTACCACAATTGGCTAGAATTAATACTTGAAATAATTGAACTTCAAATCAAAAAAATCCTTCATTGGTCGACCTTCCTCGATAAACACTAATTCTGAAATGATTTCTTGTGTTAACCAATAGAAACTCTATTAACACTACGATCTTGCAAAATTATTTGGCAATTGAGTGAACTTAGTGAACACTAACTTTGACCAACTTTCCTTCGTTAACCATGAGAGCTTAGTTAACACTACTTTCTACCATAATCTCCTTTGATGTGTGAGTGAGCTCAGTAGACACTGTCTATGTAGAGTAATTTCCAAGAATGCTCAGTAGACACAGAAAATTGCCATGTTGACCAACTGAGCTTGGCAAGCACTGACGTCTACAACTAATATGACATTTGTAGAACATCAAAGACAACACACAATTAGACAATTGTATCCAACACAAGGGTGGTTGGTTGGTTTTGTAAAAATTCTTAAACCCTTGTAAAATGGTTTTCTCACATGAATGTTTCAATGATAGTGACGGGTTTTTTGATATCTTTAAATAGAGGGCTAAGACTAGTGCCAAGGATCATCAACCTTACTTCCCTAAGGACATAATAAGGAATAAATTCTCTCTTCAAGAGCAAGATATTAAGAAGGATAAGTGGAGAGTTTATTCTAGGGTCTTAGACTTTATTATTTATTTTGATAAAGAAAATAAGCCTCTAAAGGATGCTAAGATAGAGGAAAATAAATTAAATAAATTGATGATCACTTTTCTAGAGATCATGGAGGCTATGAATGAGAAGAAATTATTCTTTATTAATTCTTATCTAGGTTGGGCCCAAGAGGTCATGAGAAAATTGTCTTTCACCCCTACAATAGGATTAGGGCAACTAGTTATTCAAAGGAGACCTAATTATAATTTCATTCAAAATAAGTGGCTTGTAGTAGACAAGGGAGAATGAATAATTGCATCTACCAATGTTGTTTTAGAGGAGAGGACTAATGAGCTAATGTCTAAGAGGCAGAAGATAGAAGAAAAAAAAGTGCCTCAAATAGAGGAGCACTCACCTACCGAGTCCCCACTACATATAGGAGATAAACAAATCACTAAGGAGTAGATGGAACAATTGGGATCCCAAGGGGGATTTTTTATCATTATTTTAGAATTGGAAGAGGGTAATCCTTAAGAGCCTCCCAAACCTAGCCTAGAATTAACTATTTTTTATTACAAAGGAAGGGAATCAAACCCTATGGTTGAGAAATCTAGTTAGGAGTTTCTTGTTGATGATAGTTTTATTAAAACTACAACCTTTTACCAGTTTGCATGAAGGAAAAACATTCAATGACTTGAGGAAAGATGTAATAAGATGAAAATAGAGTACCTTGAGATGGAAGAGGCGGCTCTATAGAATCAAATCAAGGATGAAATGATGCAAGAATTTTAGAGCCTGGCCCTTGAAGAAGGGAGGAAAATGATAAAATCATCTGGGGTCCTACTTCTACCAAATTAGGATATTGGTGGTGCAATGGTCTTTAATTCTATTACCAAGAAATTAAATGTAGATGAAAATGTAAAGAAAGAGCTCAAAGGTGCCAAGTTGAGTTAGGATCATGCTATATTAGTAATCTAGACGATGAGAAAAGGATCTAGAACTAACTCTTCCTAGACTAATTATACCAGATTGATAGGAAATTTAATTTTAAAAAGGGTGGAGGAGATTACAAGTGAAGAGGCTATAGAGCTAGGTGTTGGAATAGCCAACCTCACCATAGCCACAACCTTGAGGGATAGAAGGAAAAGATTAGAGCTATAGGAAAAATATGAGAAGGTTTTGGAAACATATAATAAAGAGGTGCAAAAGAGGATAGAACTTGAGAATAAGTTGATAGGGCACTAAGGACAATCTAGTAGACCTACAATTACTTATCCTCATCCACTAGTGGAGCCCTTTAAACCCACCCCTCTAATTGAAATTATGGACACACCATAGAGACCTTAGTACTATACAATAGAGGATTTTGAAGGCGAGAAAAAAAACTCTAGGCATTACATGTGGAGTTAAATTATTTATATGAGGACAAGATCAGAAAAAAATCTTGTATCTGGTGGATAAAATTGGATGGCCAACATTTTATGAAAAATTGATAAAAATAATGGAAATGTGGAATGAAATAAAAGGTGGAGAAGATGATTTAAATCCCATTATGAGAAAATGTGTTTCAATTATTAGTCTATCTTGTGAATAGATAGAAAAAAAATTTGACATGACTAATGACTTATCTAATTTTAATGAGAAGAGGGTTGTAGTACAAAAAAGGATAATAATTTGTTTTTCAAAATATCTTGCTAAGAAATTTGAATGTTTCCCTCGTGCACTTAGAAAAATAGATAAATTAAAATAAAATGAAGAATGGTCCAAAGAGTTAGATGATTTATTGTGCCTTAGAATAAATTTGGTTATAAGTGAAAAGGGGCATATATTGTGGGTAAAGACAACTGAATAAATTATCAAATTTCAATTATTCTATAATTCTATTAGAGAAGAATTTGTTGAAATCAATGAGTTAAGATATTATGTGATCAAGAAGCAATGAGAGCTTTTGAGTTTTGATTGGTCGAATGACACAATTTTTAACAAGTGGATGGAATATTTTGTGCACTCAAAATAGTTAGACATTGGAAAGACTAATGAAGAGAAAATGGATCAAGGTGAGGTGAAAATAATTTATACATAAGTTCAAGTAGAAGAATACAAAGAGGAACAATAAGCTACAGTAACAAGTAGAGAGATCCAAAATGATGACATGGTAGTAGGAGAATTGACTGTAATTATTAGTTTGATAGTTCATGATGATGTGGATGGAGAACCTTGAGTTGAAGTAAGTCTACAAACATTAGAACCAAATCCACCATAAGAAATTCCATTGGTTACATCTTCTAAGAAACAACAACAACAATAAAGCCAATCACAAACCTCTTAGCAACAAAAAGTGTAGCAGAAGTGGTCCCACAAGAGAATATTTATAATCAAAAATATTTTGTTGAACTAGTTTTTGTCTTTTCTAGTAATAACTTGATAAATATATTTTTGTCTTATGGATAGCTATCAGTACTCTCTACAACTAAAGCTTGTTGCATCTCACATTATATAAGTGAGATTCCAAGGCTAGAGAGGGGGTTTGATCTATTGTATAACTTTAGTTCTACTAGTTTATTTTGGTCTAATTTCTTGATGTCAATTTTGTGATGTATTTTCTCTACAATTCTGAGCATAAATTAATTTTCTAGGATCATGGTATCTTGTTTTGAGTTATTTTTAGATCTACTCCAATGTTACATAATTTTCAAAGAGAATTAATAATGAAGATGAATTGTCCCCATATCTATTTTCTTTGAATCTTGTCTCCATTGTTATTTACTCATTATTTTGAGATTGCATGGGCAAAGCATGTTCAATTCAATGCAACTAGGATAGATTGTATATCAGACCACTATTTATTTTAATTAAATGAGTTAAGTAAATTCTTCAGTGATATGATAGGATTTCTAGGCAGTAACAAGGATATGCATAAGAACAAGTTTTAGGGAGAATTTTTTATTATATTGATTGTAAAGTAGTCAATTAGGTCAAATAGTTGGATAGACTCTGAATCCCAATGGATGAGGCACTGATCAATAATTTTAGTTAGCATATGTAGATATCATGGATAGTCATGAAGCAAAATATTAAAATCAAGATCAATTTACTTTAAATGCATGAAGAATATCATAGTTGGTGAATACTTGTCTGCATTTAATCTCTGAGTTATATTTGGTTGTTGTTACATAGAAATACTTATAAATATGAGAATAGTTATGACTAACCTATTGTAGGGATAAATGTTGTGATAGAATTTTATTGAATGAAATAAATGGTGAATCTTTTTATCCCTCAGTTTTCACCCACCTTGGTTTTGCAGAGCCAAAAGAGTAGAAAATTTATATGATTTTGTTGGAGTTGGGTCCAGATCTGAAGACCATCTAGTTGATTATAGGGAGTATTTGATCCTTATATTATTTTGATCTTCACCATCTTGTTATCAAGTATCTTATTACTTGATAGTGTAAAAAACATCACTAGGTTCTTCATCAAGTTTTCCCTTGAGATCAACAATCATCTTCTTTCTTTTTCTATCCATCTTGGGAACTTTTGTATGCATCATCATTTTTATCTTGGTTGGCTCATACTTACCAAAAGGGTTAGAATTATTGTCAATCTCTTTCGATAACAAGGTTGTAATAGTTTTTGTGATCTCATCTACATTCATCTGATATTGCATTAGCCTTAGCAATACAATTTTTAGTAGTACAGCTTGTGCATCAATGTCCACCACAAAAAAATGTCTTCATAATAATGTTCAACAACTAACTATGGTATCCTCAATCTATTCTTCATCTTTCCTTTAAATTCTTCAAAATAAACATCCACAATGGTGTCAAAATTTTTACCCAATTATTTAACAAAAACATTTATTTTTGTGGCCATGGGTCTAGTCTAATCCCACACTATAGTTCCAATAGTTGGAAATGAATTTTGTACATATAAAAATATGAAAAACCAATAGTGACCAAAACTTACATGATGTGTTCTTAGCTTTCCTTATTGTTCCAAGATTCTTGGCTAGTTGTGTCATAGCTATGGTCTTTTTGCACAATCTTATTACATAGGTCCACTACTATCCATGGAACACTATCCTGTTAGCTTGACTGATAGAGCTTATGTGAAATCACATATATAGGGAATTCAATAATAGGGTCTTCAATAGCATCTATTGACATTCCTCAATTATTCCTCTTAGCCTTCCTTTGATATTAAATAACTTTTCTCAATGCACACCTCATTTTCTTCACTCAATCTAGGGTTGGATACCCTATCACTTGATGAATTATTTCCTTTTTGATCTTTATTGTTCCACTTTCTAACCATAATTTTATGTCATGCACGCTTATTAAGACAATCTCTATCCATTATACTTTGAAAACCTTCAAAAAGGCTAGGGCACGAGTAATCCCTTTCTTTGAAGCATCCTTGTTTTTGTCAAGTTCAAAACACTATTTTCACATAGTTATCATAAGCATTTC
Organism: Cupressus sempervirens; assembly: GCA_028749045.1. Taxonomy (NCBI): domain Eukaryota; kingdom Viridiplantae; phylum Streptophyta; class Pinopsida; order Cupressales; family Cupressaceae; genus Cupressus; species Cupressus sempervirens. The sequence goes on from CM053793.1 coordinate 820,611,423, forward strand.
TATATTCATAATCTCCAATTTTTCCTACCATGCAAATGTAGCTTGAGAAAACATCATGTACCATAATGATTATGGGTGGAATCAATGACAAATTTCTTGATGCATCTCCAACCATCATGATATCAGGGTATACCTTAAACTCTAGTGGAGGACATTGATCATTCCTCATCATATGTGCATTGCTTTCCTTCAACATTTCCTTGTTAGTGCTAGATCTAGATGATGCCATTTTTAAAATAGGGTTTTATGATAACTTTAATAACTTCTCAAAAAAATTGAACTCAGTTTTCAAGTCTTACTTCACTTTATAATTTTTTTGATGACATGTAGAATCACACAAACTTTTGTTCAAATCACTCTTTGATCACCTTAAATTACTTTGAAGGTTTGAAATTTCCTAGTAAATGAAAATGATTTTCAAAATTTTGATATAACCTTTAATCTATTGAATTCAGTATTCATTAAATATTTTGCACTATGTTAGGTGCATTATAGCTATCTTGGCCTTCATATAAAATTTATTCACAAAAAATTATTCCCATCACTTAACCTTCATTACCATTTACATGCTTAGCTTGGTCAACATACCAACTTAGTTTTTTATGGGAGCTTGTTTCATATAGAATTAATTAGTCACTATAATCACTGAAATTGATACTCAACATCTATTATGCATATGGTTTTTTTTTCTTAATCATTTCCTTAAATCTATCCTAGTGAATCTTGATTCATGTAGGTATGGACTTTTAACATATCTTTTTTTAGAAATTGGTATGAAATTTATCATTCAAGTGTATAGTTCCTTAAATACCTTTTTTTTTTAGTTAGAAGTGGTTTGATTACCTGATCCATTAGATTGGATGACCTCAAATTCACTTCATCCACTACTTCTACATTTTGCCTTCTTTCTATAGGTTTGATTCAACTCATTCCTTATTTTTTCTACATCAACTTTTCCTTTTCCTTTGATGTGTTCATTTCTTAGTGCTGGTGCTTGAGTCCTGCAATTCTTACTTACATATCCACTCTTGTGACAATTAAACAAAAATAAGCTTCCTTTTAATCAACTCTTATAATTGTCTCTTAAATATGTCCTAATGCAATTTTTTGGAAATTTATCAAAGTTATATGGAGGAAATCGAATCAAAGATAGATGAGGGTACTACAGATAGGATATAAAGTAACCCCAAATCTTGTTATAAAATATGCTAAAGAAATACTATTGATCTCAATTTATCCTAATGCAAAAAGGTTTATTAGATTTTTAAGAACTATGTAGAACTTCAATTTGAGTTAATTGAGAAGGTAAGAAACAACAACATTTAAAGAATGACTGATAAATTTAAAAAGAAAGTTGGAATAAGAAATAAAGAGATGAATGCAAAAAGGAAGAAGAAAGGAAGATAAGAGAGTGTGACTATTGATGTCTATAATGAGACATCTACTCCTTTATCTATTCCTGCAATGAGGAAAACTAGAATTTCTACTTAGACAAAATCTTTACCTCTTGTGAAGAAAGCCACATCTTAGGTTGATAATTTTGATTTAGATCTAGTGAAAGAAGGACTAAGTAGAAGAATTAAAGATTGGAGAGGAAGAAAAAACAAGATGAAGATTCCTCCACTAAATATAATAAATCCAAGAAGAAATTTCAAATAGAACCATTAAGGGCCCATTTTTCTATCCAATTTTTTTCAATAACTGAGGATTGGGGAGGGGGGGTGGGGGTTGAATCAGTTATCCTATAGTCCCTTTAAACACTTTTAGTACCAACCAATATTCATAATCATCATAAGCTAATGTAATACAAGGTAGGAGAATCCCCAAACAAGATGTCTTAGCCCCTAGACATTAACCACATAGTGAAATACAACACAAGATACAAGATCTATTACCAAACTCAAATATTTATTCATAAAATAATTGATTGCATGCAATGTGTTGGGTTGTAAGGTCTTCCTAATTATGGCCAAATACAAAGAAAATAATAGTTCTACAAGATCCTAAAGATCCAACCCAAAAACCTTAGCTATTCCATATTTGTAATACAAAAATACTCTAGTATAAACTTCCAACAAGATCTAAACTTGTGCTTACAAGCCACCAAGTGATCTCCTTGTTTCCCAAGCTATAGCTATGAGATCTTCTTAACTTAATTCTAAAACTAATCCATATTGAATTGAATAATGATTCAAGACTGCACAAGACCATTTACTTCTACCCAATTAAGCTAAAAAAATTCCTAAAAACTTACACATTAAATAAACCCTTTACATTAAATACATAGTTGAGTCACAAGTCATCCTACAATAGATATTAAATACCACTAGGATAAATAACCAAGATCCAAATAGGTCTACACAAGATCCCATGATCACACTCCTCACACATTAAATTCACCATGTTAATTGATCAAATTCGTAAGAAATCTATTTGCAAACCCCAAACTTCCAAGCTTCAACAACCACCATCCAAGTATGAGTGAATTCCCTCAAGCATCGTCAAGCTCCTTCAGTTGTTGAGAACCCAAAACAAATAGAGAGACATAGTATAAGTTGAGAAATAATGTATATTTTGAGCTGATGTAGGAGTATTTTGGGTTGCATTGCTATCTTGCATGTTTTGAGTTTTTATCTTGCTAATGAAACTGGATTTTGCTTAAACTACATTTTTTGGTTTTTGGGTGCCTATTGTAGAATGTGTAACTAATTTTCCTTAATGAATGAATGTATAAACACTTAAATGATCAAGAGAGCATATATTAATATCTATTTTCTAGATTTAAATTCCTAAATCCTTACAATTTGGGAGATATGGCAATTTTCCCAAAACATCAATTTCTAATAGTTATGTGTGATAGTTTTTTGTGCTCAAATTTTGGAATGGATGTGAAATTTTCCTTAATGAATCAGAACTTATAAACTTAAGGGGTTTTATAGGAACTAGATATCTACCCAAAATTCAAAGAAAAAGTTCTAACTCAATTGGAGCTAGGAGATATCACAATTTTTCTTGGACATTGATTTCAGGACAGTTAATTGTTGATGCAGGCTAACTTGTTTATTTAATTTTAGTTCATTTTCATTTAATATTTGTTGAGAGATGAATTGTGGCTTCTCCATGTTCTATAATGATATATAAGTCATTTTTTATAGTATAAATAGAATTTTTAGGCTAGGAGCTAGGGTAGTGAAGAGTTTTTAGGGAATTTTTGAAGAGGATTGCAAAGCAGAACTAGAAAGTGTGAATTTGCTATTGGATATTTTAATGTGAATGTATTTCTATTTAGCCGTAAACTAGAAGGCCTTATAGCTAGGAATGTATGAAGATATTTTTATAAATAAATGAAATCATTTTACTCTTATTCCTTCTTTTTTTGTTGTTCTTTCTTTTTTCTTTCATTTTGTTAACTCTTGAATGGTGGTTCAAAGAGTGGGGTGTCCCATTGGCCCTAGTTTTCCCCATCCTTCCTTCCATTAGGTGGTATCAAAGCTTGAGGTTAATACTTATGGATATTGGATCATTTAGAACCATGATTTTGATTTGGTTGTAGGGTGGTTGATCTACAGATTTGACCTATAACTTGCAGATGGTTACAATCTTGCAGGAACTTGATTTGTAAAGATGGTTCATAGTAGAGGAAATAATGTTGATAATGTTATATTTGATAAATTGAGACAAATTAAATCTATATTATATGCTATGGAGATAGCCCAAATGAGACAAGCAGAATCTTGATGATGTAAGTGATGATGAAGTGGCAACACCAAACCATAATCTAGAACTTGAAGAAGATCAAGATGAGGAAAGGTTATTGCAAGTGCTGTGTATGAAAAATTCAAAACTTGCTATAAAATTTGTTCCTTATGATGAAAAATTGGATACCAATGCTATGTTAAATTGGATCTTAGATATGGAGAATTTATTTGAGTTTGAAAACATTCCTGATAATAAGAAGGTTAAGATTGTAGTTACTAGGCTGAAAGGTCATGCATCACTATGGTGGGAGCATTTGCAAACTAATAGATAAAGGAGAAGATCAGAATGTGGCCAAAGATTGTGAACAAGGTAAAGAAAAAATTCCTTCTTGCTGACTACCAAGTTAGCTCATTGAGAAAAATGCAAAATTTGAAACAAAAAGACATGACTATGAAAGAGTATACTAAAAAAATTTATAGATTGTACATCAAACCTGGACATGTGGATGATGATGTTAAGAAAATTGCAAGGTACATAAATGGATTGAGATCTAGAATTCAAGATTAAATAAGTTTTATAAAGTTGGAAAGTGTTGAAGAAGCATACCAATATTCCTTGAAAGCCAAGGAGATCTTAGCAAAGAAGCATGAACAAAGACAAAGAGGTAAAGGTGGTAAATGCGAGAGAGGAAAAGGTAGACCTTATGGTTGTAGAACAAGATTTAGTATGCAAAGAACATTAACAATAAAGTAAACATTCACAAACTAAAACTAAATTCACATATATTTTTAGACAAAGAAAACAAACAAGAGATGTAAACCTCAAAAGATGAAGCACTTTATTGCTTTCTTGATTTTGTAGATGCATCCTTTGATGTGAATGTATGCTCAAGATGCTTAGAATTGCTTCAATGGTGGAGATGGGTAATAGAAAATTGGTAGCTTTGTGAGCTCTCAATTTGGCATTATAAGGGTATGGGTATGGCTTTTGGCTCTCAAAAGGGCATGATAACTTTATTCAAAATGGTTGTTGTTGAATGGCTTGAGATGGAATTCAATTTATAGGCTAAGGTCTTGAGGGATGGAGGGCTAAGATGCAAGGGGAGATGAAGGCTTAAGGAGGGCTAGGATGCACTCAAAGGAGAGCACATGGATTGTGCTTGTTTAGCACCAATGGGAAGGTGACACTTGTCACAAGGAGGATGAGTGTGAGAGGGTAGGGTAAGGGGTTGGTTAAAGGCATGATGAGTGGGGTTGATTCTGTAAGAGAGATGTAAGAGGGATGAGTGTGGAAGAGGGAAGAGTGTGGAAGATGGGTGTAAGAGTCATGAGTGAGCTTGTAAGAGTCTTTTATAGTTTGTAAGAGCACTCATGACTTGGTGGTTGGGTTTTTGAGGGGAGACTTTGATTTGGTTTAGGAAAGTCTTAAACTTGTTTAGGGAATGTGACAACATTAGGAGGTGGATTAGGCTTGGGTTTAGGATTAGATTAAGGATGTTAGAGATGTGCAAGTGGATGGCATTAATGAGGGTGGGTGATTTAGTGGCTAAGCTTGGTTAGTATGGGTGGATGGGGTGGATTAGGCTAAATGGAGGTTTAGGGATAAGTTAGGGGTTTTTAGATTTGAGGGTTTTATTTATCAAATAGATTTATTTAATAAATGGAGATTTTTTGAATTAGATAGAAGAAAATAATTAATTGATAAATAATAGGTTATTTGATTTATCAATTAGGATTATAGATGATTAATTAAATTAATCAGCTAGGGGATGTCAAAGGATTAATTAAATAGGAATTTAATTAATGATGCCTTTAGAGATAACTAAATAGGATTATCAAAGCGGTGTAATCAAATTTAGGTGTCTACATTTTGCCCCTCTTTGACATAGTGTTGAGACAACACTATTTCAAAGAAGTTCAAATGAAGATGACACGAGGAAGATGTTTTGGCAACAAGGTTGCCCCATTCGCAGATAAGAAGAAGAGAGACTAGACTTAGATGATGCCCCCTCAAGAAGGCGGCAGAGAGAGAAATGAGGCTCGACAACTTCTTAAAAAGTACAAGAAATTGAGATGAGCTAAGACACAGATTGGCAAAGAGAAGGGGTTGAATTAGCTCAAACTCTCACTATAGGAGAATGATAAAGGGAAATCAAAGGCACAATAGTAAAGCAAGCTTAAGACTTTCCAGGATTGGGGGGAGGATGGAGGAGCAGAGCACTATAAAAAAAAGAATCCAGGATAGGGGGATGGATGATGGGGATGATAAAGCTGATGCAACAGGATTTCAAAGAGTCATATTGGTGAAATATGGGTTTCGGAGATCCCTAGGACTAGGATTGTGGATCTCAAAAGATGAGGCTTGGTGGATTGATTTGATTGGTGGATCCCTAAGACTAGGATTGTGTATCCCTAAAGCTAAGTGTGAGGAGTGATCCAAAGAGATGCTGATGCATAAGCTGGGATAGGTGCTAGATATGGATGGGGGATAATGGAGATGAAGGGAATCCATTGAAGCTTTTGAGTGGGGGGATACTTCAAAGAGAAGTACCACCATGTAGTTGAGCACTAGATTTGCTATAGGACTGCTAGTTAATTGCCAAGGTTACCAAGAACATCAAGGTCTTTTCACCAACCATCCAGAGGACTGACAAACTAACTCAAAAAAAACATGTAAGGATTTTCCTAGTATCACACATGAATCCTAGAGGAAGCAGCATGGAAATGACATCGGGTAACCCACAAGCAGAAAAAGAAAACAAGAAAAAGGCATGATCAAGACCTTACGCTCTGATTGCCCCATTCGCAGCATACCATGATATGGAAGATCGTGGCAACCTTGAGGAGGGAACAAGGAGATTTCTTGGAAAAGATATTTCAAGACCCAAAAGGGAAGATCCCAAATCAAAAGAAAGTGAAAATCCAAAAGAGAACCATTTGCCAATGAGATGGGTAGGACGAGGTACTAACAGACCAAGATCAGACATGAGGAAAGCTATATCTTGCAAGGATCTATCGGAGAGCACCTAAGCTGGGGGATCTGGATGAGTGATGCATTTGGAAAGCTGAACTAAGAAGGATAACACTTTGGTGATAGGAGATCTAGCTAAAGGATGCATTGGAATAGATAACCAAGATGTGCAATGTGTGCAAGATATTGACCAAGGATGAACTGACACGAAAAGCAGATAGATACAATGGTACTAAGCTAAAGAGGATGTACAAGCTGATGGACCAAGGTATTTACAAGCTGAAGCTGACCAAGATATTTACAAGCTGAAGCTGACCAAGATAGTTACAAGCAGGCAAAAGCTTAGGATGATAGGATAGCGAGATGGTTTGATGTTGTGCAAGATGAAAAAGCTAAGGATGGGATGATAGTAGAAGATATGGATTTGGGGAGGATGCATCCCAATGATGATGAGAGATTTTGTGACCAAGGATAGCTAGAGGAGCAGGATGAGATGGCTGGATAAGATGGTAGATAGCTAGGATTATGATGGATATAAAGATATGACATTGGGTTTGCATGAGAGTAGCCTAGAGCTAGATACCAATGACAAGGGAGGATGGACAAGACAAGATCTCTAAGGAATACAATGCCCCTAGTCAGAAGATGACATGTGGAAGGAGGTCTTACAATGGATGTGATAGGATTGAAGCTAGGATGGAAAAGCTGAAGATGCTAGGGAGATGGATGATAGCTATGATAGTTGGCTGAAGCTGTAGGAGATAAGTGGATGGTATGAGATGGAAGTTTGAGGGTGGAGGATAGGTGGATAGATTGGAAGATGGAGCTAGATGACAAGATGTGACCAAAAGCATGAGGATGATAGGCTAAGCTGGGAATGGCTAGATTACGCATGATGCTTGTTTGCCAAGTTTTCATCATGGTACTTGTCCAAGGCGCTTGAATTGCCAATTTTTCACTAGTGGACACTTTATTTTTTTGACTTTTTGACTTTGGACTTAGCTAGAATGATTTTGGCTTTCTTCAGCTATCTTTGGCTTTTTCCTTGGGATTTTTCACTACCTATTGGAATGTTCAATTTTGTCGCTAGCTGTTGGTACACCAGATGTGTGATTTATGCAATAGATTGGATTAGATGGGATTGATGGTAGGAGATGGAGGGATGAAAAGGCTGGAAAGGAGCATGAGATGGGATGCTTGCAGGATCAACATTGTCACATGTTGGGACAGGTGTGAAAAGAGCATATGGGGGATATATGGTAGATGCAGGCTTGATGGTGGATTTGTGGAAGCACGCTTGGGGATATAGACACCCAAGATGGAGTTAGGAGATGGGGGACACGAGTCACTGGATGGGGGATTAGCAATGGTGGATGCTATTATGCATTGGGTTTCAACTTTTTCCTTTGGGATCCACATGGTTTTGGATTTTCTTTTCATAGGCTTTTGCATTATTTTGCATTCTTTGATTGGATTTTGCCTTCTTGGAGTATGTCTTTTAGAATGGACATATGATTGCCTATGATGCAGATTTTTAGCTTTATGCATTTTGAAGTTGGCATTCGCATTGCTGGGGTAAGCTTTGGGAAGATGGTTAGGAGAAGCTTTGTGAGATGGAGAGGATATGGAAGAGAATGTAGGGGGATGATGATGGATGATGTGCCCTAATATGTTCCTTTTTTGATCTTGCATAGGAATGGATGGAATAGGATTTTTATGATGGCTGATAGGAGGATGGAGGATGGTAGATTTTGGGACATAGGGACCCAAAATGGATTTAGCGGATGAAGGGGGCATATGGTAGGTTGTTTTGGGTTGCAAGGATGGTGGAGGGGGGAGGACATAAGATTTCTTGGAGGAGTGATGGGAGACCGGCATGGTGGGCCTAGAGATAGGCTTGGTTTGGGGGTGTGGTGTACCAACACTTTTAGATGGTGAGCCTTTGGATACATATCCAAGACCATGAAATCCTGGATTCTTTTGTGCAATAATAGGCTTTCTGATTCTTTGCTCTTGTGTTCCTAAACCTTGACCTTGATAATGCCATCGATTGAGCATTTGAACTAGCTGAGGATACTTTTTGTTTGCAAAAAATAGTGGAAGTGCTTTATCAGATGTACTGCAACAGATAGATACTATTCTTAATTCTTCTATTGAGAGGAGGCCACCATGGATGAATGTAAGTGAACCAAGAGGGTAGATTATAGATGGTGGAATAGCTTGGATAGGTGGTAAGATGGAAGCATGGAGCGGAGGAGATGGTAGGATAGGATCTTGATTTAGCTGATGGGATGAAAAGATATCCTGTAGTAAAGGAGGTATGGATTGAGGTTTTGGTGATGGAGGGGATGGTGATTGTGCTATGGATGGAAGACATGGTGTGAGGATATCTTCGTTTATGCTTTGGGGGATGTCAACATTCTTTTGGGCAGGATCTTGATATGATTGGATTGGGATGGATGGTGTGATAGGAGGTGAACAGATGGATTCTTCAAAGGCAGTGGATGGATAGATGGGAGATTCAGTAGTGGAGATGGGTGAGTAGAAGATGGATGCATAAGGGTCATAATGGGAGATTTGGGAAATGCTTGGAGGTGAGGTGGATAGGATTTGGAGGGATTTGACAGGTGGTGGGATTTTGGTGCTTGCGGGAAGTGGAAGGATTTTAAGCAATTTGATGGATGGTATGGGGATGATAGCTATGGGAGATGGAGATGACGTTATGGATGGGGAAGCTTCATTACTGACTACTTTACATGGTTTGATTAGATGACATGGCTTATTGACTGCTGGAGGTAATTTTTCTTGTATTTTCTGTGGGAGATTCCTTGGAGACTTGTGTGTCGAAGTTGGAGGTGAATTGACAGGAATAGCTAGTGTGATGGGGGTGGAAGATTGGAAGCTTGGTTGATTGGGTGATGGAGGAGAAGTTGGGATATCAGATGGTATGACTAGATAGTTTGGAATAACTCTTGGATTTTGGGGGATGGTTGGTGGAATGTTTCTAAGGCTCTCAAGATACCCTTCATAGTCAACAAGATTTTCATCATCATTGGAATAGGAGGTGGTAGGAGCAAGGACAATACGATCGAACACATCATGATAGGATTGGTACTTCATGCTTTGATGATGAGTTTGATGGGGATGGGGTCTTGCATATGGATGAGCATGGAAGCTCATGGTCAGATTTGGATTAAGCTCAGATTTTGGATTTGCTGATGAAAGATTTCCTAGGGAGAGTCAAAGTTGTATGACAGACCTAAGGAGGATTGGCTAGAGATTTTTGGCTTTCCTATGGATGGAAGACTTTCAAGGGTATGCTGTCAAAAAGTGAGAGTTTTGCTTTCCTATGTGCTAGATTTGGTGGTGGCTGTGTCAACTTGAGGATAGACTAATGATCCTATGGGCATGACACAAGATTGACCACTTGTGGATCCCAACCTTTAGCTCAAAGTGACGAGGGATACAAGTGACAAAGCTAGAATACCCTAGACAATGCTCTGTCTGAGGGATAACCTTGGTGAGATTGGTTGATTGGTAGGATTGATTGGATAGCAAATTCTAGCAAAGTGACAACAACTCTTTAAAGGCTTGGGTGTGATTTTGGATTGGGTTGCTAGTTGGCTGGGGGGGGTGATTTGGATGGACTTTGGATTTGGGATTGTTCTAAAGCAAAGAACTTAGGGAGCTTGGATGATCTTCTATGAGGCAATGACTACGCTAAGTATGCCTTGAGCTGGGAGATTTTGGCTTTTATGAGATTTTGACCAAAGTTGGAAACCATTCATTCAAAAGATATGAACAAACAAGAAGACAAAAGTTTGGAGAAAGTACATCAAACACACCAACATCCTAGGAAGCTTTCTATAAGGATGAAATTTGGTTTAGCTAGGGAGTCCTTGATATACGCAAGGTACATGAGGCCCAAATCCATAGATTAAACCAAAAAGATGTCACACAACCGAGAGGAGTGGTAACCCACTTCTCCTCTTTCACTTCTCAAGGGTATAAAGTTCCTTGAGGCTTAGCCCGAGTGACAAAATCTTGATCCCAAGAGAGGTGTTTTTGGATTCACCTCCCAATCTTTATACTTCATCGGAACGCTGGAGTTGAGGTCGTCCCAAGGGGTGATGAAATCCCCAAGCAAGCCTCCTAAAAAGTGTAAAACAAGACCACATACATGATCTTGGGTTTAAAAATACATGCATTCATTCCAATTGATGATTTAGATTTTGTAAGCTATGATTGAAGACACTCGTGATTATGGCATACAATGTTCATTCCAATTTGACAGCATCGTTAGCATAATGGAAGTTGAGAGATTGTCAACATAAGAAATGCGAGCATCATTAAAAATGCATCAAAACCATGTGATGTTCATTGATTGTTAGGCATTCAAGATTGAGTCTGAGTTTTTTTTAAGCCCAAAATAGAGTGTGTGAGATTCGATTGTCAAGCGTGCGCCCAGAGGCCCTCCACGTCAATTCGTTGTTCAATTTTAGTGTCCAAATGAAGTGTTAGCGAACCTAATGCGTATTCAAGAAATTTTCTAACTTAGAAAAACTAATAAAAACAAAAGTAAGTAGAGTTTGATTTTTGTGGAGCACTTAACACCCTCTTAGTGGACTTATCCCCATAGATGGCGCTGAGATTGCAACCAATGGTTAAATTGATGGGTGATTAAAGAGGGTGAGTCCAATGAAAAACTCACTCAAAGCTTTTTTATTTGTTTTTATAACTTAGAAGATTACAAAAATGTGGATTTAAATTCTTTTTATGCCCCAAGATTGAAATGTGAGATATTGCAATGATTAGTTGATTTTTGGCATTCAAGATTGTGTTCATTTGTTTTAAGCATGCATTCCAATAAAAGGTTGATTTTTATCCATGGCATTCAAGAGTGTGTTTTTGAACAACATTCATTCAAAGAAAAATGCTTAAAAATTCAAGTTCATTCCAAGGAAAACCTAAGAAACATGATTAAGTTCATTGCTCCAACCTGCAATAAGACAAAAAGCAATTTGATTAGTTACCCAAAATCTTCTAAAATGAAAGCTTAACTATGGGAAAAAAAATTTTAACTTTTTTTTGTTCTTTTTGATATGCGTAAAAATGATTAGAATGGTCTATTTCCTACAAAACCACTAGAAGTCAAATTTTGATTTATACTCTTTTTTTTTCTTTTTTTCTAATAGTATTTTTTGGTGTTTTTAAACATACAGGTTTATTTGTTAGAGTTTTTAAAACATGCAAAGACAATGACTTGGACAAGACAGTCAAAAAGTAGATGAAAAATTTGAGAAAATAATACAACAAGCGGAGACGCCAATCTATGCAGATGCTGATCCGCGCAAACACCAAAATTCACAGATGACGAAACTTGTAGACGACAGTCTGATGAAGAAGGCAGTTGCATCGGAGATGATAGTTAGCAGATTACAATGGCGGAGATGACAGTTGGAGGATTGTGGCAGAGATGACAATTGGTGGATTGCAGTGGCAGAGATGATAGTTTGAGCTTTTGAAGGCGGCGCAAATGATAGAAGCCAAGCAGAGACACTGAAACTCATAGACGCTTATCTGTGCAGATGCCAAAATTCACAGATGATAGTTTAGGTTTTGGTGCAGACTACCAAAAAATAGGTAGAGACACTAAAAATCGTAGACAACATTTTGAGTGTGTGAAGACAACAGTTGAGCTTTTGCAGACGACGTTCTAGGCAGACGACAGGTGAAGATGCCAATTTGCGAAGATGACACTACGCGTAATGAACCGACGGGCATGAGTTTTTTCCAGATTTTTTTGTTTCCTTAGTTATTTTTGGATTTTAAAGGGTGTATCTTTCTCTCTAGTGCATCCTTCAACCTGCAAAAATAAGCAAAAAAACCTTGCACCAACTCAAACAACAACAAACCATTAGATTGTTAGTTTGTAAAAAAAAATTGTAGATTGAAATGGATGAAAAAATGACCCATAGCGGGGTCCCACCGGGCGTGCCAAAATGTAGAATAAGATTTTAGTGTGCAAGGAACATTAACATTAAAGAAAGTATTCACAAACCAAAACTAAGTTCACATATATGCTTAGACAAAGAAAACAAACAAGAGATGCAAACCTCAAAAGATGAAGCACTTCATTACTTTCTTGATTTTGTAGATGCGTCATTTGATGTGGATGTATGCTCAAGATGCTCAAAATTGCTTCAATAGTGGAGATGGGTAATAGCAAATTGGTAGCTTTGTGAGCTCTCAATTTGGCATTATAAGGGTATGGGTATGACTTTTGGCTCTCAAAAGGGCATGATAACTTTACTCAAAATGGTTGTTGTTGAATGGCTTGGGATGGAATTCAATTTATAGGCTAAGGGCTTGAGGGATGGAGGGCTAAGATGCAAGGGAAGATGAAGGCTTAAGGAGGGCTAGGATGCACTCAAAGGAGAGCACATGGATTGTGCTTATTTAGCACTAATGGGAAGGTGACACTTGTCATAAGGAGGATGAGTGTGAGAGGGTAGGGTAAGGGGTTGGTTAAAGGCATGATGAGTGGGGTTGAGTATGTAAGAGAAATGTAGGAGGGATGAGTGTGGAAGAGGGAAGAGTGTGGAAGATGGGTGTAAGAGTCATGAGTGGGCTTGTAAGAGTCTTTTATAGTTTGTAAGAGCACTCATGACTTGGTGGTTGGGTTTTTTGAGAGGAGACTTTGATTTGGTTTAGGAAAGTCTTAAACTTGTTTAGGGAATGTGACAACATTAGGAGGTGGATTAGGCTTGGGTTTAGGATTAGATTAAGGATGTTAGAGATGTGCAAGTGGATGGCATTAATGAGGGTGGGTGATTTAGTGGCTAAGCTTGGTTAGTATGGGTGGATGGGGTGGATTAGGCTAAATGGAGGGTTAGGGATAAGTTAGGGGTTTTTAGATTTGAGGATTTTATTTATCAAATAAATTTATTTAATAAATAAGGATTTTTTGAATTAGATAGAAGAAAATGATTAATTGATAAATAATAGGTTATTTGATTTATCAATTAGGACTATAGATGATTAATTAAATTAATCAGCTAGGGGATGGCAAAGGATTAATTAAATAGGAATTTAATTAATGATGCCTTTAGAGATAACTAAATAGGATTACCAAAGCGGTGTAATCAAATTTAGGTGTCTACAATGGTGAAGGTGGAAGATCTAAAAATTTTGTGCAGGATAAAGGCAAATCAAAATGGAAGAATGATAAAAAAGACAAGACTAAGTGGAAAGGTGGTAGCTCATACTAAGGAGGTACTAGATCTTACCAAGGAAGAGGTAATTGTTATCCTAGAGGTGGTTTTTGTGGTAATTGTTTCAGATGTGGTAAAGAAGGACATAGATCTTTTGAATGTAGATCTTCTAAAAGTGGATAGAATAATAGAAATGTTGTGATTCAACAAGACATTAAGATTTCACCAAGTGGACCTGAGGCTAGAGAAAATATGATGGTGAGAAGAACCTTATGTAATAAGGGAAGTGATGAGGAACCTATCCTTAGAAGAAGTCTTTTCAAGACCAAATGTAAGATGAATGAAAAATGCTGCCAAGTGATCATTGATAGTGAAAGTTCAAAAAATTTGGCATTAAAAGAGTTGGTTACAAAGTTATAGTTGCAAAGGCTGAAACATCCCAAACCCTATCATGTTTCATGGGTCAAAGATGAACATAAGATATTGGTAAGTGAGAAACGCCTTGTGAAGTTCAAAATTGGACATTACTTTGATGAAGTTTTGTGTGATATTATGCCCATGGATTGTTGTCATATTTTGTTGGGTAGGCCTTGGAAATGTGATAGATATGTTGTGCATGATGGAAGATTGAATCAATTTACTCTTTGGGTAAATGGGAAGAAACAAACATTGTTGGCTTTGATTGAAAGTCTAGATGAGGTCAATTGTACTGCAATAAAAGTTTGCATGGTTAATAGAAAGTAATTTGAAAAGGAAGTAAAGAAGAATCAAGTTTGTTTTGATATAGTTCCTAAAGGACTGATTGTTGCTAGTAATGACCAAGTAACAGAAGTTGGTAGTGATATAATGATATCAAAAATTGTAAAATTGTTGAATGAATATAAAGATATTGTTGCTGATGATATTAATGATGGTTTACCTCTAGTAAGAAGCATAAGTCATTGTATGGATCTTATTCCTGGAGATATTTTTCTGAACAAAGCACCATATAGATTGACACCTACAGAGAATGAAGAACTTAATATACAAGTGCATGAGTTGTTGCAAAAAGGTTTGATTGGAGAAATTTTGAGCCCATATGTTGTACCTATATTATTAGCACCTAAAAAGAATGGAGAATGGAGAATGTGTACTGATTCCATAGCTATTAAAAAAATCATAGTGAAATATAGGTTTCCTATGTTGAGGATGGAAGACATTATGGATTGTTTGAGTGGAGAAAAGAATTTTACCACGATTGATTTGAAGAGTGGCTATCATCAGATCAGAATTAGAGAAGGTGATGAATGGAAGACTTCTTTCAAGACAAAAGATGGTTTGTATGAATGGTTGGTTATTCCTTTTGGTTTAACTAATGCACCTAGTACTTTCATGAGGTTAATGAATGAAGTTCTAAAAAGATTCTTGGATAAGTCTATAATTGTTTATCTAGATGACATTTTAATATTTAGTAAGACTAAGGAAGAGCATCTTGAGCATATTAGACAAGTATTACAGAGGTTGAAAGAGGAAATTTTTTTGATTAATCTAAAAAAGTGTTATTTTATGCAAGAGGAGATTGTGTATTTCTGATTTGTGATTTTATTTGATGGGTTAAAGATGGATCCTGAGAAAGCTAAAGCAATTTTGGAGCGGCCTACACTTGAGAATGTGGGTGAGGTAAGATCATTTTATGGTTTGGCTAGTTTTTATAGAAATTTTATAAAGAATTTCAGTTTTTTTTGTAATGTTATGACTAAGACAATGAGGGGAGATAAGAAAGAATTCAAGTGGAAACAGAGCTAATAAGAGTTTTGAGACTTTGAAATAAAATGTTGCTCAATTGCCTGTATTGGCTTTGCCTAATTTCAATATAGTATTTCAAGTTGAATGTGATGTAAGTGGTAATGCAATTAGAGCTATATTAAGTCAAGAAGGTAAGCCTATTGCTTTCTTTAGTGAGAAATTAAATGATGTGAAAAGGAAGTATTATGTGTATGATCAAGAATTTTATGCTATTGTTCAAGCATTAAAGAAATCGAGACTGGTAGCTCCTTTTTCCACTATTGATAATTTTTTTAATTTTGTGGTGAAAACATTTAGAATTATTTTGATAGGGTTATGTTTATATTGTTCCCATTCATAGTTTAACCTCAAAAAATTTACATGGTCTCCATTATTTTTTATCCCTAACCCTAGGCCATATAAGTGAGCTAGATTTTATTTTTCCTTGCACATTGTTTCTTATGATGTTATGAGGAAGGGTTAGTGGAATATCATAAGCAAGGGTGTTAGCCTTTTCTAATCTCATGGTTAAGGTTGTGTCGTGATATCGTGGAAATAATTTTGAGCCTTCCTAATCACACAATATATTTTGTATCATATGATCATATAACCTTTTATTTTGTTTACATTATGGTCTTCTCTAATGTTATGATGAAGGGCTTTTTGTTTGATCGAGAATAGAGAAAAGGGGAAGTTACAATCCTATGCTAAGGTGTTTTTTGTCAGATCATGAAGCAAAAGATGGAGTTCTACAATCCCACAATGTAATCGTATGGTCAGGAAGTTTTATTTGAAGGATAACATGCAATGACAATGGGTTTGTCTTGTGATCGTAGAAGGAATAAAGAAGGAATTGTGATGGCATGATAATTTTTCATTGTAGGATCATGAATATATTAAAGGAAAATAGTGAGATGAGTTGTCAAACAAGTGAATTCTTCCTAATTGGATAGAGTAGATTTATGAGTGCCAGGTGTGTTCGATGTCAGAATTAATGGGACTAGAAAAGGTTTTATAATATAAATGGAGTGGTAAATTATGGTCTTCGATCTTACGATGAATCCTTCATCATAAGATTTCAAGGTTATGAAGAGGGATCTATGATCTTACAATTAGGGCATGATCATAAGATCGTACACAAAAATTAGTAAGCCACTAATGTTATGAGATAAAGGTTTCAAGGTTGTTATAACGTCATAAGAGAAAATAGGATCTCCTACGATGTTATGAAAGGGTGAGCTTAACTATGATAGTATGATCGTAGGGTAAATGAAAGTGACCCATGATGCTACAAAGCCCCTTGTCATGTGATCATGGAAGGAGATAAAGCTAATGCTGATGTTGTGACAAAAGGGGTGTTTGTAAGATCAGAAATCCATTTTTGCAATAGTGCAAAGTTACAAAAGGTCTTTTCAACTATCCTTGTCATAATGTTGTAGGATATTATTTTGATAGAAACATAATGATAGGAAATGGAAAATGGGCTTCTCAACCAAAAGATTTGAATGCAATATGAAAAGTACATAGTTGGATATTAATGGTGATGCTCCATGAAGTTGATAGAATAGATTGATATCCTATTTCAAGCATGCTGAAATCAATGCAAGATAAATGGTAGTCTGTACATATCAACTTATAGAGATTTCCTCTTCTCATAATCACATTTCACCATAAGAAAGAGAATTTGAGCATTTCTTGTGTTTTCTGAGCATTCTAAATTTTTGTTTCCAGAGCTTGTTAAGAATAGAGCAGTATCTTTTCTAAGTGTTTTATCTACATATTTTCAAAATTTCTAGCTAGGAAGTAGAGGAGATTCAGGCTTCAGATATGGCAGTTTCAAAGGCCTCAACTTCTAAGGGAGGAAAAACTAGATAGAGAAAACCTAGCAAATTTGTAGAAGAATGGATAAAACTCTTACGAAGTTCTACTAATGCAAACTCTATAGATGATCATGCTTTCTTCAACCCATATGCCAAATTTTGAGATGTCATATGCCCTAATGTTACTAGTTTTGCACTTTTCTATTTCTTCTATTGTAATAGGGAGAAGAATCCATGAAAGAAGAACCTTGCTAAATTTATTTTCCTAGAATTTTTCATGGATGTAGATTTGATGAGGGCCCTATTTCAATGTTATAACTTGGCCACTAAGTCTTTTCACAAGAAGGATGGAACAATTCTCTATACTTTGGATTGAGAGTCTTTCATTAAGGCCTTTGGATTAACTAGTGCTATGGGTCAACCTGTAGGTTTAAAGGATTTACAAAGGATATTTTAAGCTAACCCCAATTCTTTCACAAGAGCCTCATTACTGTAACATATCCCCAAGGATTTGAAGAAAGTGGATGACTACTCAAAGAAGATTCAGAAAAAGATGCCATTAGATAAATTCAAAAGTTATTTTGTCAAAACTGTATATAGTGTCCATAAGATGGTAGGGAAAGATAAAATTGATGAGGTATGGGGAGAAAAATACATAATCACAAGGGATTTATAGGATTCCTACCATGCCTATGAATATGACTATGTTAGTCATATTTTGGATATAATGAAGGAGAACATTGCTAGGGCTCAGACTAGAAATGTGAGAGATTTCACTTTACCCTACTACTCACTATTGATGCATTTAATCCTCTATAAGAATGTGGGATATATTAGTTTTGACTTCATTAATCAAACTTCTGACTTGAATGGAGATCTACATGTATAGCTATGGACATAGGTATGGGATAGTACTTACCATTTTTCTAATTCTATGTCATTTTTAAATAATTTTAGTGTTGTAATAATGAACATGTTAGACCCAAGGTACTTTAGAGCACCTAAGGTTTTGAAAGGTCTTTTAAGACTAGTCCTATGACTTGAAGGGAAGAGACTAGATCATAACTAGGGAGATATTTTCTTTTTTCCCACTTTTTCTTTAATGAGAGTCTATGGGTTTCCCTAGTCACCCCATATATTATCAAAATTCATCCCTCCTCGGCTTGGAATAATTGAGTTTCTTTGGTAGTTTCTCATGGTAAATAGAGAATACCTAGGGCCAAAGGTACATAGGGGAACCTTATTGTGTAGATGTTACAGGTCCCTATAGAATGTATGACTCTGACAGTTGTATGAGGGAAAAAATCAAGGAGATGAGAAATTATCCATTGCCAAATTCCAAGGAGTTTCCCCATGAAGACATTATTCCTAATATAGTAGTAGAAGGGGAGGCAACTAATAAGCTTGCAAAGCTTGATGATGTGCTGAGAGTAGAGGGAGAATTGAAGAGAATTGATCCTCAATTTGTAGGATTCTATATGGAAATCCCTTACCCCCAAAGAATTATGAAGATGGTCATGGACCATGCAAAGATTATGGCCAAATTTCCTAAAGATCCAATGGGGGAAGAGGAGAGAGTTTATCCTAATAGCCCTGAACTAGATGTAACTTTTGAAGAAGAAGAGGATGATGCACCTTGGGCATCATAGATGGCCAAAGGAAATAAGAGGCAAAAATTTATTCATATCCCTCCTTAGATCAGATAAAGGACCCTACAAATTTTACTAGGAAATAGTCAGTATTTTGCTAACATGAGACAAGATTACCTATAGACTAGGGCTAATGTAGCTAAGAACACCCTCACTGATCTAGAGTTGGCAACAACAAGATTAGATGATAGGATCATCCAGGCTCAACAATTCTTAGAAGATGATGAATTTATCAAGTCTAGTGAATTCAAAAGTTTCTTATATAATATTAAATAGAGTGAGCTTGTGAGCTTGTTCTGAAGATGAAACTAAGCTCATTTGATGAACAAAGATTGTAATTGATTAAGAAGCTATAGGCCTATGATCCTAAAAGTGAAGTAATGACTTTAGAGGAGGCCAAAGATCTGGTGCAAAGGAGTGGTATGTTATTGGTGCCTAGATGGGACTTGGAGAAAGAAATTATGCTTGATCAGATTAGAAGGCAAGAAAGTGCCATTTCCTATGAGGCAATTGGTTCAGATGGACTAAAGAGAGGGATTGGTTTCAACATTGATTCCAAATCCCTAGCAGTCTCGAGCATGGCCCCTGCTTCCAACAAGCCAAAATTGATGGATGTATAGAGCACTAAATAGGGTAATATGATTATATGAACTTTACAAGGCACCTCTGGCACAAAAATATCCAAGGCACTAAAACATTTATCATTCATGAATGAAGCCAAGGTGGAGGAAATTGAAACCAGACTGCCCTAGTCCATACATGATTACATTCATGTTTGGAAGCTCTATGAGAATGAGCTTAGAAGAAGCCATGTGTATAAAGAAAATATTGTTGAGCTTGAGGCCAAAATCCAAGGACTTGAAGATGAAATCACATCTCTCAAAGAGAAACTAGAACAAGTAGAATAGAGGATTACTCTAGCTCAGAGAGAGGAGGGACAAGGGACATCAATACCAGTCAAAGACATTGTTGAGGCCCTAATTCAAATAGAAGATATAGAGGAGGATGAATCATCATAGCCAAGAAGAATGAGTATTGATACTCAATCAAATCAACAAGGAGGAGATGTAAGAACATAGATCCTTGGGAATATGGTGAGCCATAGGGTTGATGTTTTGAAGAACATATCACAACAAGTTCACAATTTATATATTACTTTATAAAATGCTGAGCATTTTTTCAATGAAGCACTTTCATGGTTAACACCTACCTTCGGCCTATGGGGGCCTTATATTCAATTTTTGGATAGATTGATTGTATTGATGGCCAAAATGCTAGATTTTCCAAATAAGATTTTCACTATAAAGGAGAGCCTAGAAATGGTAAGAGAATTAAGTGGCTTCTTTACTGGTAAACTGCAAGTCATACAAGGAAAATTGAAAATTTTATTTGAGAGAGTGGACCCTTGTATACCATTAGTATTAGGTGCTACCAATGTAGTAAGAGATTTCAGGTTCTTTTGATGACATTTTGACATAGTAGCAATTTTTGAAGATGTGTTTGATTCCCCATTCCATGCTTTAGTTGATTCTCCTTTCAAGGCAAAAATAAATTTAAATAAGTTTATTGTTGAATCAAAGGCAATCATGGATGCTAGGTGGACCAAGGCCACTCAAGATTTACAAGTAAAGAATATTGACTGGCCCACTAAAAGGGAGATTTATGTTTGGGAAGTAGTGGGTGAAATAAAGGCTCTACCAGCAAGAGGTAGATGAGATATTTTGCAAATAGGGAAGATAAAAAAAATGTAGAAGAAAAGATCAAAGATTCAACATTAATGCTTTTATGTCATCTCAGCTACTTATCTTTTTTATCGATATTTTTGGAAGAATGTTTTGTGTATTTATTATGTGCATCTCCCTAAATTTTGGTGTTTCCATTAAATTTTTGACATGCCCTCCTCTCATTTGTAGCTTGTTGCAATCCTATATATGGATTCCTAAGATGAGAAGTAGAGGTTGGTTGTCTATAGAATTTTTATTTGTCATTATTATTTTGTAGTCCGTCCATTTTTTTTCTATAATAATTTGAATGATTTCACATGTATGCATACTTGAATACAAAAGGAGTATTTGGGACCAATAGTTTTATCTCTGTGTCATACTATGAGTTTTATTTGTAGTGTTAAGATTTAAGTTGAAGGATTTACCCTTAAATATCATTATCTTTCATGTTTTGTCTCTTTTTCATATATCTATAGCTTTGTGACTGAATAGACAAGTTTCTTGTCAATTTAATGCAATCCAAAAGGTTGTATTTCTCTTATTGATTGTTGCTGATTTAAAGAATCAAGTAATTGCTTTCTATAATTGATAAGGTTTAGGGTTTATGGAAAGGATGAGAATCAAAATGAAACTAAAATTTTAATGTTGACATTTTCAATCACAAGTTGATTAAAAAAGGTCTAAACTTGCTAATCTTTGACTCTATATCCCACTGGATAAAGCACTAGTCCATTCTAAAGTTCAAGAGTACATTGTTGATTCACCTTTTTACATAACAATCACAACAATAAATCAATTTACTTTCATGTATTGAAGAACTAGAAGTGTAGGTCATTGTTATTTGTTGTGCTTTCTTTAAATTGTAATTGGCTATTGCAGTTGGACAGTTTATCAGCAAATCATAGAAGATATTGACCATTTCTACTATAGGGGGTAGTCTTGCAAAGAAAATTATCAAGTTAATAAGTTAAATCCCTTAGTTTTTTCCTCCTTGGTTTAGCAAAGCCTAAGGTGGAGTGAGTCATGTTGACTCTATTAATATTTGGCATCCAAATGAGATTTACTTTTGCTGAATATAGGATTTAGCTCATCCTTAGGCTTGTCCTTGTCTTTCTTTCCTAGTATCAGGTTTAAACCCACATAATATGTTCATTACAAGAAAGAACTCCAATAGAGACATTATTTGACTCCTAAGAAGTTTGTGTTGTATATTGATCATAAAGCTTTACAATACTTGGGAAGCCAACATAAAATGAATCAGAGACATATGAAGTGGGTGGAGTATTTGCAAAATTTTACATTTGTCATCAAACATAAGAGTGAGTTACTAATAGAGTTTCTAATGCATTAAGACATTCTTTGTTAACTAAAATGAAGGTTGAAGTTCTTAGTTTTGATGGAATGAAAGAATTTTATGGTGCTAATCCTAATTTTTTTGAGGCATGCAAAGAGTGTAGAGAACCAAATCTAACTAATCATATAAGTAAGTATGATGAGTATTTCATTCAAGAAGGTATGTTGTTCAAAAGCATTCAATTTTTTATTCCTAGGAGTTCTATGAGGCTAAATCTGATCAAGGAAAATCATAGTGGTGGATTGGCTAGACATTTTGGAATAGATAAGACATTGAGTTTGCTGAAAGAGAAGTATAATTGGCCACAAATGTATAAGGATGTTTAAAAAAATTTTAAGTGTTGTGTAGTCTGTCAAGTTTTAAAAAGGAGTGAATCAAAATATTGGTTTGTATACACCTATTACTATTCCTGAGAAACCTTGGAGTAGCATCAGTATGGATTTTTTTCTTGGATTCCCAAGACAGTGAAGGGGTATGATTCCATATTTGTTGTACTAGACAAATTTTCTAAGATGGCTCATTTTATACCATGTAAGAAGACATCAGATGCTAAGCATGTTACTGAACTTTTCTTTAAAGAGATTGTGAGATTGCATGGATTACCAAGAAGTATTATTTCTAATAGAGATAGTAAGTTTGTTGGTTATTTTTGGAAGAAGATGGGTACTAAATTGAAGTTTAGTTCTACATTCCAGCCACAAACAGATGGACAAATAGAGGTGGTGAATAGAACCTTGGGTAATTTGCTAAGATGCATAGTTGGGAATAAGCCAAGTAATTGGGAGATGGTATTGGCACAAGCTGAATTTTCATATCATAATTTTATGAATAGGAGTACAGGATAGAAACCTTTTGAGATTGTTATTGAAATGAAGCCTAGAGAAGTATCAAATTTGAGAGATATTGCTAGTGAAGAAAAATGAAGTGTTGCAAGAGAAGAATTTGTTCATTATATGGAGTCTTTACATAAGGAAGTGAAATTGCTGATACAACAAAGTAATTAGAAGTATAAGGAACATCATGATTTTCAAGTTGGTGATGAGGTGATGCTTCATCTAAAGAAAGAAATATTTCTAGTTGGAACTTATATTAAGCTAAAAATGAAAATGTTTGGACCTTATAAGATCTTGAAGAAATTTGACAGTGGAAATGCTTATGAAGTTGAATTACTTGATGACATGGATATATCTCCTATATTTAATGTTCTTGATTTATACAAGTATCATGAGTCAAATGATGAAGTTGTTGTATTAGAGGACTATCCTAAGAAGCATATTGAAGAATTTGAATAGATATTGGATCAGAGAATTGGTAATAGCACAAGAGGAAAAGATTATTATGAATATCTAGAGAAGTGGAAGAATAGACCTATGGAAGATGCTTCATGGATTTCTCAATCTAAGTTGGATTCAACTCAGGTTGTGACATATCAAAGATTTAGGAGAATAATTTTTTCCAACCCCATTTGTGTTATGCAAGAGCATCCTAGGTTGCACTATTATCCTGCATGTTTTTAGTTTTTATCTTGTTCATGAAACTAGGTTCTACTAAAATGCATTTTATGGTTTCTAGGTGCCTATTGTAGACTATGTAACTAATTTTCCTTAATGAATGAAGGGCTGAAAACTTTGGGGATTCAAGAGGGCCTATATTAATGTCTATTTTCTAGAGTGAAATTCCTAACTCCTTATATTTTGGGAGATATGGAAATTCTCCCAGAACATTAATTTCTAATAGTTCTACATGACAATTTTCTGTGCTCAACTATTGGAATGGATTCACACTTTTCCTTAATGAATCAAGCCTTGCACACTTAAGAGGTTATAGATGACCTAGATATCTACAAAAAATTAAAAATATAAGTTCTAACTCAATCAGAGCTACAAGATATCACAATTTTTCTTGGACATCAATTTTAGGATAGTTAATTGTTGATGCAGGCTGACTTGTGTATTTAATTTTAGTTTATTTTCATTTAATATTTGTTGAGAACCCACTTGTGGCTTCTCCATGTTCTAGAATTATCTATAAGACATTTTAGCTAGTATAAATAGAATTTTTAGGCTAGGAGCTAGGGTAGTGAAGAGTTTTTAGGCAATGTTTGAAGAGGATTGCAGAGCAGAACTGGAAAGTGCAAATTTTCTATTAGATCTTTGAATGTGAATGTATTTTTATTTGGCCATAACCTAGAAGGCCTTATAGCTGGGTATGTATGAAGATATTTTGATGAATAAATGAAATAATTTTACTCTCTTCCTCATTTTTTCATTGTTCTTTGTGTTTTCTTCTATTGTGTTAACTCTTGCAGCGTGGTTTAGAGAGTTGGATGTGCCATTGGCCCTAGTTTTCCCCATCCTTGCTTGTGTCATGAGTAACCCTTCAGTGATTGAGCTCCTTAGCCAACATTGCACCTAGTAATAATTGAGCACCGCTCCTTTTGTGATCAAGTCCATAACTCCAAATCCAAAATCCCTCCAACATTACCCTAGGATGCTCCTACATTAGACACCCCAAGTGTGGAAACATGTTCTTAGTGACTAGAAGAATATCTTATGGATTCAACACATAAATCCCAAACTAGTTCTTCACATAAATATTTTAGCATGAATGATGATGTTATTCCTTTGGGGGAGTATCCTAAGAATTGGTGATCATGTGGTAGTATTGACATGTTTCTTTCATGACTATGTTTTTCATTAATGTCAGCATATCAATAAGTTTGTGAAGACTGGTAGAGTATTAGATAGAGATCAAGGTTGTATGAACATAGGTTTTATTTTTTGGTGATACATGGATAAGGATATGTTCTACATTGTATCTTGATGATGAGGTTAAATGAGCATAACATAAGTCAAAGACATACAAAAGTTGTAGGTGATTTAAAGAGAGTAGTGCAAAGACAATGTAATTGTTAAGCAATCTCTAATGATTTCATTATATAACATAGATATAATCTAGGGATGCATAGTTATAAAATAATAGAAGATAGTCTGATAGTGATGTCAGTGAATGTGCAAGCCCTAGTGTCATACATGTGAGAATTTATATAGACTATAGGCTGATAGTACTATTGTAATTACAAAATAATCAATTATCTGAATATAATTAATTGGCAAAGCCTCAACGCCAACTCAAGGAATTATTTTGAGGATATGGTATAAAGAAAAAATGTTTTCCTTATTTTTGTAGTGTGTAATTAATGTATAGAATGTGAAGTAATCAAGGAAGTGCGAAAAGGAGAAGAGTGTTTAGTGAATGCAAGTAAGAAATCCATGTGATTATTGGATGCAAATTTTGTGATCTGGTATTAAGATCATAAGGAGTAGAGGTCTAGTTGATAGGATAGAGAAAGAGGAAGGAGTAGTATAGTAAAGTTATATTATTCTACAAGGAATAGTACTAAGATCATTTGGATAGTGGGTTCATTGGTCTTTCCCCTGAAGTTGTTTGGGATATCTCCTAACTAGGTTGTCACAACTCCTAACAAAGTTGGAATCTTCTAATAGGGATTCAAAGTCTCCTAATAGGGACTAGTATGCACTAAATGTTTTCATAGACTCCTAATAGGGTCCATACTCTAACAAGGAATATATATGTTAGTACATCATCTTGTGGGTACCATCCCCACCAAGGTTTTCACTCTAATCAAGGGTTTCCCTAGTTAACATATCTGGTGTTATTTTTCATGAGTATCTAGTTTTGGTTTCTAATTATATAGTTCAAATGGTTAAGATTTAATTATAATTTTTATAATTGTGATAATAGTTGTATAATTGATTCACCCCCTCCCCCCTCCTTAGTTATATTGGTTGACTATATATTCTAACAACATATCCTCCAAATCTTTAACTTGCAAACTCTTCCCTGTATTCCACTTATGTTGATCCTTTCTAGCAATAGACAACTATTTTCTCTACTTCTTCACATCTATCCTTGGTGTTCTAGAGATTTAATTTCCACATCAACCTCTAACCCTCTAAAAATCCCTCAATTCAACTTGGCTACCAATACTCAAGTCCCTTCTATTGAGTTCTTTATTTTGCAAAGGAATCAAGGAATGCTTCTTGCCACCTTTCTCAATACTAATCCCATTTTTTACATAGACATGCATAGCTTTGAAATCACACTACCAAGTTCTACCAATAAATATGAGATAACTACTCATGTCTACAATATCACATAAGACTTAATCCTTATACTGCCCAATCTGAAAATTAATAAGACATTGCTCCCTCACTTCCAAAGCATGTTCATCTTATAACTAACCAATCCTATAAGGACAAGGATTTCTTACTCTTTTCAAACCAAGTTTTTGAACCATCTCCTTATCAATGAGGTTATTATTACTACCACCATCTACAATCATGTTGTAGAGTTTACCAATAGACTTATAATGAGTCCTAAACAAATAACTCCTTTTCCAAGATTCCAAGACCCTCTTACCAAATAGTACTACTCGAGCCAATAAATTATCCCCTCCCTTCTTAGGTACATTGAAATGGTCATAAATTTCATTCAATACAACAACTCTCCTATCACCATCCTTCTATCAACACTCAAAATCTCTATGACCTTCTTTACCACATCTAACAAGTACTTTTAAATGCACCTCTATATGTTCTTTTCTTTTGGTCAACAAGTATTGGTTCATTTTCTGCAATTGATTTATCCTTTGTTGAGTGATCCTACTTCTCTTTTCCATAAGAATTACCTTGATTTCTCCTCTTCAACTTATCTTATTCCCTTAGAAATTATTGATAAGCATCCTTAATTGAGTCAATATTTAGGATACCAACGTCATCCTATATATTGAATCTCAAGCCATTAATGTACCAAGGCACCTTTTCCTTAGAAATTTCTCTATACCTAGACTAAATAGTCAACTTGTAGAAGTCCTCAATATAATATTTCATAGAAATACCATTTTGCTTTAAATTTGGTAACCTCTTAAACAATTCAAGTTCATAATCAGTAGGTATGAATTTAGCCTTCAATTTATTCATCGTCAATTTCTAATGAGTGATCTTCATTTCAACTTATTTTTCTCTATCTCCTTGAAACTCCTTCCACCATAAAGTAGCATGTCCTTTCAACCTAATTTGTGTCAACCTCACTCAAAGTGGATCTTCAATATTCTCTAACTCATAGTAGTCTTCCATTTCACCAAAATAATTGTTGTCATAGAGGTTTGTACCCTTGTCCAAAGTCTTACTTAAGGACAACCTTGTGAAACATGGAAACAACCTCCAAACTATGGGACTTGAATTGTGAGGTTGAATCTCTGGAGAAGGCCAGCTTCCTCTTACTATCAGGGTGCACCTAAGTATTCTTGGAGAGGAAAAGGGAGAAGGAAAGCATGAAAGAAAATCTACCTATTCTATCCTAAGGAGGTGATGCACCAAAATAGAGTGTTCAAACTATTCTCTACCCATACATGCACTATTGAAGCATTATGACATCAAAAGATATACACATTCAGACTTGTCTCAATCTAACAACCACATGTAGATTAGAAAACTAGAATGTATGACACAAGGAAAGAGAGATTCACTCATATATCATTCATAGGTCAAAGAGATATATTCATGCAGATCATAGATTTCTACAAAACATCAATGAGAGGAAAAGGATTCTTGCACTTTCACACCAATGGCTGAAGGAGATAAGAAAGATATCATTTAGTTCGGAGGCAAAGAGAATTTTACACTAAAGATTTGTAGAGAAATATCAAAGAAATTAGAGAAGGTTTGACCTCAACAAAATCTACAAAATTTTCCTTTATAGCTCAGGCATAACTAAGATATTTCTCAACTAAAATTACTCTACAACTACTGCCATTAAGTCCTATAGAGAATAATCATGGAGATTTGAAGGAAATCTTATCTAAGCACAGATTCAGATGCAATGATATCTAATCTCTACAGAAATAGGGCCCTGAGAAGATAGAAATGGCACCATTAAATAGTTTTGACCAGATAGATGGGTCAGACCAGAGATGGTGGAGTGTTTTCCTACATTCACTGAGTTTAGAATACATACAAGAGTGGTTGGAATTAATCACAAGGATCAAATTGTGCAGCAAAACTTTAATTTCCCCATGTTTCTAGCTCATGAATTAGCAAGGTCAGTAGTTCAAAAAAATCTTGCAAGAAGAATGAGCCATGTGGACCAATGGTTTTTTATCCTTCTACCACCTCGCAAGGTCTTCCCACAATTGACCACATCCAACTGACTAACTATGCCAACTCCTCAAACTCTAACCATGACAGTCACATTAATTGTGAGCACCTCTAACTATTACTACCTCTACCAGTCCCACTAGGACATGTGTCATTTGGGTACTTCCCCGCAATGTTAACTTCCTTGCACTTCCATCAAGCGAGAAAGTGCCAGCCCCTTGATCCTCACAGATCTAACAGTGGAAACTCCTCATGCATTATTCTTTGAACAAGGTGGGCCTGTGACATTGTTCCCTCCACATGTCATAAGGAGGCATGCCCACATTTCTTAAAACCCTCACATCTTGATATTGTGGGCATGCACGATTGATCTTGGGAGATTTGATAGTGCTCATAACATGTGCATCTTGGACCTCTGTGAATACCCATTGTGATGTTATTTGGACATGCATCACCAAAGCGCTTCCCTGCACTATCAAAAAGTTTGACAAAGCTTAGAATGTGGGAAAGCAAGCACCAATAGAATTACCAGCTAGACCTACCACTTTGTCCACCCTATAGCCCAGAAGAAGGACATGGACCCATCTATCACACATTGCTGAGGGGTTTTCCCGCAATGTTTAAAGATCATGCATTTGGAAAATGTGGGAAAGTGCCTACCATGGATCTGGGTAAGATTTGATGGTGCAGAAAGTTGCAAGCTAGCCAAAACAAAAAAGGAAATGCACTAAAATGTAATCATTTAATTTTGCATTTCCTAGGCAATTAAATAATATTAAACATGGAAGTGACCGTTAGGCAGGGAAAGCATTTGAAGTTCAAATTTTGGTGGGAGGCAAAAATGGGTAACATTTCTGGTGACTCAAAGGGGATGCGAGCTTGCTATGCATAAAACTAGTGACCTTCCATGTCCATTGGGCTACAGAGTTGAAAAAATTTTGGATCTTGCACAATGAAACCCTAACCCTACCTTTGTAGCAACAAAATACTGAAAATCTAGAAAACCTGCACTCTATAACTAAAACTAGAGACTGAAAACCTTCTACAAAACACATGTGCTCATGCACTTCTTGGAAAGCTAGAAACAATAGAAAGGAAACTATACTACCTATGTATAGAAAAATTTAAGCCCTGCCAGAAACATTATTTGAGATAGATCCCATTAACTAGGATAGGCAAGATTTCACCACCAAGCCTACTCAATTGAAAAGCATTGGCCTGCTTGCAACTGACAATCAGATAGGGATCACTCCACAATGCATCAAATTTTGAGTGCCTCCCTAGTTTTTCCTTGTCTGCATCCCATTTCAAAACTAAATCACCCTCCTTGAAGGTTCTGAAACTAGTCTTTTTTATCAAAGTTCCTTTTCACCTACTGTTGATGTGTTTCCAGGGTCTGCATGATATAATTTCTTCTTTCTTCCAACTCCATTAACTTTGCCATTCTCACTATCATGGCATCATCTTCAATGAGCTCCAGCTGATGAGGTAGTTCTAGGGATGGGAACTCCAATGAAATTGAAAGCTTTGCTTCTCTACCATATACTAACATGAATGGTGAATTCCCTAATGACATCATAGGTTTTATCCAGTCAACCCACAGAGCTGTTCTCAATTTTTTGTGCCAACACCTATGGTTATCTTCTATTGTCCTCTTTATGACCCTAATTAAATTCTTGTTGGATGACTTAGCCATGCCATTACCTTGAGGGTAGTAGTTTGAAGATGTGCTTAAATAGATATTATGGTCAACTGCCCATGCACAAATATGAGCTCCTACAAAAGACCTCGCATTATCTGAAATAATGGTTAAAGGAGCACTGAACTTGGTCACAATTCCATCAAGGAACTCAAAAACTAAAGACTTTGTGGTGTCCTTCAATGCAACTACCTCTATCCATCTAGTGAAGTAATCTGTAGTAGCTAGGATCCATTTGTGACTAGAACTAGAAGGGGGGTTGATAGGGCCTATGAAATTCAATCCCCACTGAGCAAAAGGCTGGTCCACCTAGATGGGATGAAGAGGAAAGACTACAAGCTTTTGTTTACTAGAGAAGAAGGCACATTTCTCGCACTTCCTCATGTATTTATGACAATCATGAAATAGGGATGGCTAGTAATAACCAGCTCTCATGATCTTCATATCAGTTGTTCTGGCTGAGAAGTGACCATGATCAAGACCATCATGAAGTTCTTTGATCATTCTTTCAGCTTGGTCTATGGCAATGCATCTTAATAGGGCTCCATTTAAATCTTTCCTAAAAATAATACCCTCAACTAAGACATAAGGAATGACTACAACCTATATTGTCTTCTTTTAACTCTATCTAATCCTTGAGGGTACCCATTGCCTAATAATAAGTTCTTCATATCATCCATTCAATTCCTTGAGTCATCATTTATTTCCTCTTGCTGCTCCATTAATATCATAGCAACTTCCTCATCTAATTTTTGAGATGATAACATCTATTTACACAATCCTTTCGCTTTTACCAGCTTGATAATCTAGATGTCAACATCATATTCCATCACTTTTGTAATCTAACCAGCTCTTTTCTCACTAATATCTTTGCTCAAAAGTAAATCCTTCACACTGGCATGAGGTACTAACAAATGAATCTTATTGTGAGATAGGAGGCATCTAAATTTCTTTAAAGCTCTGATGATTGCAAGGCTTGCTTCTCTACAAAACTGTACTTGCCTTCATACTCTTTAAGCCCTTCACTAAAGAAGGCTATGGGATGCTCCTCATTTTTATAATTTGTTTGAGTCAAGATAGTAGAAATACCTGACTCACCACCTAGGGTATATAGGATGAAATCCTTCTCCACTAATACATTTATCTACCATTGCAATTTGGTACCAAATGTATTAGTGCTCAAAGTTTGGATTAATGAGAGTAAGGGTTGAGGCTATGGCTGCCTTGATCTCTTCAAAATGTTCTCTCCCTTCCTTGGTCCATGTAAAGACCATACTCTTCTTGAGCATAGCTATAAGGGGTTTCACCATGGTAGCAAGATTAGGGATAAATCTTCTCACAAAATTTATCCTACCAAGGAAACTTTGCAGCCCTTTCTTGTGTTTAGGAAGAGGAAGAGAAAGTATTGCTTTTGTTCTCTCTAAATCAATGGTTAAGCCATCTTTAGATACAATGTGTCCTAATAATTTCCCTTGACTTATAGAAAAAATACATTTGCTTGGGTTAAGAGATACCCAAAACTCTCTACACCTTAAGAATACCTGTCTAAGATGATCAAAATGATCCTCCACATTCTTTGAATATACTGTGATATCATCAAGGTAAACTAACACAAACCTTTCAATCATATTCTTGAAATCCATCTCCATTGCCTTCTGAAATGTAGCACCTGCATTAGTTAGTCCAAATGGAATTTTACAATAAGAATAGGTACCCCCCTTGGTGGTGAATGCAATCTTATACCTATCAGACTCCTTGACCAGTACTTGATTATAACTAGATAACCCATCAAGAAATGAAAACCTCTCTAAACCGCTGACCTTGGACAAAATCTGTTCCATGGAAGGAAGAGGATGATGATCTTTAAGAGAAGCTTGGTTAAGATCCCTAAAGTCCACACATAATCTAATTTCTCCATTCTTCTTCCTAACAGGGACAAGGTTTTCTACCCACGATGACTGCTTGATAGGGAAAGTTTTGTTGGTCTCAATCAATTTGGATAGCTCCTTTCTCATTAAGGGTTCAATTTTAGGATTCACTGGCCTCTATTGTTATCTTACTAGTTTGACATTGTCAATTAAATCTATGGTATGCTAAAATAACCTTGGGTCAAAACCCTTTAAATCATCATATGTCCAGGAAAATATATCATAAAATTCTTGAGATAGATGAATAAAAATTTCTTGTTAAATTTCAGAACATACCTTCCCCAAGTTTAAGGACTTTCCATTAGCGACCATAACTGGTGTGTAGTCATCTTCATCAGTAGCTAGGTTCATGACTCTACCTCTTGCTTGGTCATCAAGGTTAAAAATACTCGTTAAAGTAATGAGACCTTTAGGAAATTTTTTGGAGCTGAGATTAATGATTTGGTCCCCATACTGATCCTACAGTCGTGATTGGTTTCTCCCTAAAAACTCTATTTCATTTTACAAGAAGCTCACAATTTGTTTGTCAAATTCAAACACTTGCCAATGGATTTTATTGTCAGGGATGGCAGGCCTTACTACCATCCTAATTTGTGCTCTTTCTTCTTCTCAAGATTCCCTGGCACATCATAAGATGCACCTATTGCTTCAAGTCTATCAGTATATCTATTTTCTTTTCTAGGGATGCTTTGAATATTAAATGCACTAAAACCTTTAAGAAAATCCCATACCCTATGTTTATAAGACTTGAGAAAACCATTCTTGGTGACATTCTGATTTCTCACTTGATTAACCACCAATTCACTATCTCCATATACACTCAAGGCTTGGATTCCTCTTTTCTGAGCAAGTAGGAGACCTTGAATCAAGGATTCATACTCAGCTACATTGTTAGTGCAACTAAATTGGAGCCTAAAGGAGAAGTAATACCTTACTTGTGTAGGAGAAATCATCATCACACCAACCCCTGATCTGTTCTTATTTCTTGAGCCATCAAAATACATACTCCATAATTTATTCATATCTCCTTTAGTCTCCACAAGATTAGGAACTAGAGCATCCTTTTCTAATATACAATAAGTTTTGAGGCCTATCTCAAGGGTTTCTAACATAGGATCAAACTGATATGCATCGGCCCATTCATCTAAGAAAAAATTAGGCATCTGTGCTAGGGAAGTGGTAGGTTCATTCACTATGTCATTCTCATCCACTTCTAGGATAGTGCAATTCATGTTGAGGAGATTAGGGGTGTAGGGTTCAGTATGATGAAGGGCTAGACGCTCTACTTTGATTGAATATTTGGTTCCATATCTTGTTCTAAAAAACATATATGACCAATTAGAAGATATGTAACCACCTATTTGGGCGGTGAAGTCTCTTGACAGACAAATGGCAAAATGTGGCTTGACCTCAGCAACTGATATATCTTGAGTTATAGTACAACCAGGGCATGCATGTAGGGCCATCTCTACATTCCTAAGGATCCCTATAGTCTTGATAGTACCACCATCCAACTGTAAAAGATCTCTAACAATGGGCTCATATTTTATTTCCAAAGTGTCAGCAACACCTAGACATCACTAAACTACTAGCCCCTAAATCAATCATGCAATTGTGGACTAGTTTATCCCCTATAATTAAAGAAACATGGAATGGAGGAGGTCTAACCTTTTTACTTGTTTCTATCTCCTTTGATGGTTGTATTAGGTTTGTGGCACTTTCCATACTAGGTGTCTAATCCTTTGGTTCAATACTCTCCAATTCTTGCTGTAGCAACCTCTTTTGCATGGGTATAGTAGCAACAACATCCCACATGGAAATATTCACATTTTTCTTCTTCATTTTTTCTACCACACTAAATGGAGTAGAGATCACTTTGTTAGAAGCCTTGGGAGTTGTCCTTGCAGCAGGTTGAGATGGAACAACTGAATGATCACTCACATCCTTTCTGACATTACTTTTCCTTTGCTATTGAAAAAAATTTGATTG
This sequence comes from Cupressus sempervirens, assembly GCA_028749045.1. NCBI lineage: Eukaryota > Viridiplantae > Streptophyta > Pinopsida > Cupressales > Cupressaceae > Cupressus > Cupressus sempervirens. The sequence continues at coordinate 820,645,412 of CM053793.1, forward strand.
CTCATCTACTTTTGATTGCTCATGAGGTGCTGCATTTGAAGTTGAGGCCTGATTAGGAGGAGGAAGGGCAGAATCTTCAATAGCTCTTCTTTTGCTCCTAGTATTGTGAGAAATGGAATCTTGGTTTACATTACAATGTTCCTCCATCTAATGATTCATAAAGGAGCAATCACCCTGTCCCTACATATATGAGGCCTCCTTAACTTGGTCCTTCTTGTATGATTGTCCTATTGCAAGCTCTTGGATGGTCAAAGCCAAATAAGATTCAGCCTTCTAACACATGCAACGAGCATAGGAGTAGTTATAGGAGGGACAAAAATCCTGATCTTGGGCCATGTTGTTTTGAGGGACTATGGCCCTACTTTGGTTGACATTTGAGGTTGAAGCATGATGACTCTGTCTATTCTGATCAAAAGAATTTTTCCCATAATTTTGATTTGGGGGCCTACCATTGTTCAAAGTTTGACCTTGCAATTGATGAGCCTTGCTACCTTGAGATTTCCTTTCTAAAGTCACCACCTTATTGCTCATTGTTTGCATCATAGAGAAGCTATCCTCCAACTTCTTATCTTGGCCTTGCAATCTCTTATCTAAGTTCAGCATCATAGATTGCATCATCTCTTTGATTTCATCTATCCCATTTCAAGATGTGGAAGTTTGAGGGACTGGACCAAGGGATTGTGATGTAGAAATTGTGGGAGGAGGAGCCATTGCTGGTTGATGGTTTGGGACATCAGGGAAAAAGGGCATAGGAGGCCTTGGAGCTAACTTCCCTCCTTGTATCAATATGTTTTCCACCCTTATTGCTATGTCATAAGCATTAGGTAAGGTATCCCTTCCCATGGTTTGGATTTTAGTAGCAATACCAGTGTTGAAAGCTCTAAGGTAACGCAAGAAGGCATTACTAGGGTTAGGCTTCACTGAAATAGGTATTCTATCCCATGTCTTTTAAAATCAATAGTTGAAATCAGTCATACATTCATGGGGGGCTCTTTTTATAGTAATCAATTGTTCTAAAAGTGACAAATGGTATACATTCATGGGAAAAGAGATGCAATGGATAGTTGAGATTAAATGCAAGATAAAGGGCTAGGATCTCTCAGGATCAATGAGGTGTCCATGAGGTGGAGGATAAGTAGATTCTATGTGGATTATGGTTTTTGACCATTAAAAGCAGGCAAGATGCTCACACATGTGTGAGCAACCTTTGATGGTGACATGATCAATGAAAAGTGAAAGAGGTGTGAGAAGCATGGTCTCTCACACATGTGTGAGACACCTTGATTCTCATGCAAGAGGACAAGTTTTCAAGAGGTGTGGAAGACATGAGGGGTGTGGGAAGTGTGAACATTCCTCACACATTTGTGAGCACACACTTAGGATTTAAAGGTGATTAGGAAAAGGTAAATGTGATTAAGGAAGTGGGTAGGTTTAGAAAGATGGGTTAGTTAGGATAGTGAGGTTAGGTGAGGGTTAAAGTATGTGCTCATATAGGATTAAATGTAATATTTAATTCTAAGTGGGATTAGGAAAGGGATTAATTAAATAAATGAAGTACTTAATTAAAGTGAATGGGTTAGGATTTAAATAAACCTTACTTTATTTAAATCAAGGAAAGGCTAGGATTTAGATAAACCTTAGTTTATTTAAATCAAGAAAAGGTGAACATAATTAAATAAATGTAAATTTATTTCATTAAAGGTAGGGTAATTAAATAAATAATAAATATCTATTTAATTGGCTAGCAAACAAGATTTGGACAATTTTAGGTGTCTAAATTTTGGCCCTCTTTGATATAGCATTAGTAATGTTATATCAAATAAGAATAAAATATAGTTGTTGGGAGGATAAAACTAGTAGCATGATGCCCTAGTCATGGAAGGATGAAGAAGGATGATGAGGATGGAAGGGTATGCCCCCTCGAGAGGACATGTGGGTTAGGAGAACACGAATGTTCTTTCAAAATGGAAAGGAGTATGGAAGGGAGTGAAAAATGATAAGAGTGATGAGTTATGCTGCAATGGTGTGAACAACCTAAGTTTGATAATGTATTCAACACTATGCACCAAGGTATGAGGAACCAAGATGACAATGTGTCAAGTACATGATAAAAAGGGTCTAATACAACCATATGCCTTATGAAACCATGATTCCTAGGGACAATAGGATGCAAAGACCATGATAAATGCAAAAAATACTAATGCATACAAGTAACAAGAAATCATGCACAAAAAATCAAAAGAAAACCAAGATTTTGCCCCTAATCAATCTGAAAACTGATGAATGGATTGATTGATGATGATTGATTAAGGATGGTAAAGATAATGATAAGCATAATGCACATTCAAGGATTAGGAAGGATTCATCCCATGATAATGTTTGAATATGAGTAATTGATTATCAGTTGATTGGGTCAAATTGATGAATTGATTAAGGATTGATGTACAAGATTACAATATTAGATTGATTGAATTAGTATTGATTGCATAGCGAGATTTTTTTTTATGTTTTTGATTTTTTGGAGATTTAGATGGATAGATGAAAGTGAAATGCAAGTAGAAGAATTAACATGAATGAGATTGGAAGAATAGATATTGATAGGATGAAGAAACATTAGAGTAGAATAGAAATTGATCTTAGGTGAATGAATTAGAAGAAGAGAAAATTGATTGAATTAGAGGATAAATTAATTTGATTGAATTGAGTGGAAGAATTAGATTGAATGTGATATGAATGAATGTAGGATAGAATGGATAGAAATGAAGTGATTGAATGAATGTGGGATAAAATGGATAGAATGGATTAGGACCAATGACAAGGGAGAGCCACAGCATGGTAAATGGAGGAATAGCAAAGTGAATTGGTGGATGCAAGGAATGGTGGAAGGATATGAGGGCCCAAGTGATAGGGTATCAAAAAATGCATAACCAAGGACCATGCCCCATAACAAGGATAGGAAATGGAAGGAAATATGATGTGAAGGATGTTACAAAGGCTAGCATATGGATGAAGAAGAGGCATGTGCTCTGCCAAAGCATGTATAAACACTATGGTATTGTGCCTCTAGTAGCGATCACAAGAATGGGCATGAAAGGGGAATGAATATGGCATATGGGAGGGAGGGTATGAAAAGGGGATAATGATATGAACGGTATGGATGAAATGTGGGATATGAAGTGGATGGGATGGAAGGAATAACCAAGATCAAGGACATATGAAAGGGGTTATGGATGGAAAATGGATGAAATGAACATGAAAAGGACTATGGGAGGCAAGATATGGATAGCATGTCAAGATCAAATATATGGAAGAATGATGGAAGAATTATGGGAGTATATAGGATAATGTATGGATAATGAGAAATAGACATGGGAAGTGCATATGGATGGATGAAAGGAAAGTAAAACTCAAGATCAAAGAGGAAAGAAAATGATGAATGGTAGATGGAATCATGGAAGGTATGTAAGGAAGAGTGGTATGCATGGAGCTTACCCCCAATGTAGAGTGCAAGTTGAAGAAGGTAAAGTAAATGGATAGATAAATGGAATTGGAAGGCAATGAATGCATGATAGGAAAATGAAGGGAGGACTCAAGCATCTAGATATATGGATGGTATCCCTTGATATTTATTCTTTTCTCTTTGATATTTTCAAGGAATTTGTACTAGTTTCTCCTAGATGTTAATACGGTAGTGAAAAGAAGGATGAAGTGGATTGGGGAGTGGAGGAAAATGACTTATGAAAAGGTTTGGATTAACAAGGTGGAGTGGGTTGATGGATGCTAGGTTGGAAGATTTGTGGATGAGTGGATGAAGGAGGGAGAAAGATCATCATTGGCATACACCTTGAAGGGTGATGGAAAGGAGGAAATTGTGGAGGATAGGTAGGAAAAAGTTTGGATTTTGGGATATATCGACCCAAAATGGATGAAGGAGACTGTGGATTTTGGATGGTGGATTTGGGTATATAAGGACCCAAAAAGGATTTTGAAAATGGAGGCTGGAAGGATTGATGCATGAGGGAAGCCTTTGGATTAGCAAAATTGGATGTCATTTTGAATCTTTCTTTGAGATTCATTGCTAGATTAAGTAGCTTTGGGATCCACAAAATTTTTGCATTTTTTATTTTTAGCCTTTGTGGCCTTTTGATTTTGTTTTGGATCGTATTTGTCTTTTCTTGGACATGTCATTTAGAAGGGACATGTTGATCCTTGGTCTTTTGTGGATTTTTGGCTTTATTCACTTTTTATTTGGCATCCAATTTGCTTCCATTGGCCATGGTATGGGTGCATGAAGATAAATAGGGTGGAGAGCTTATGGATGGTGAATGTTATAAGGAATTCAAGGATGTGTGCCTTTGTTGATCTTTACTAGGAACATGAGGGGATGAAGGGGAAAACATGGATATGGTGGATGGATGTAAGTAAGGACCCAAAATGGATGGAAGGGATGAAGGGTTTGATTGTGGAACATAAGGACCTAGAATGGATGGAAGTGAGGAAGGAATGGGAATATGGATATAAGGGCCCAAAATGGACTTGGAATATGAATTAGGGCAAGCTTCAGGTTTGGATGGAGGAATTTTGGATTTGGAAGGAGTGGAAAGCATACCAAAATCCTGAGAAATTATTTCATTAATGGGATATTTATCATTTTCAACACAAGATGCTAGTCCAAGTATGGGGGTTTCATGAGTGGATTGGATAGGTGTGATAGGGTCATGAGGAGAATTAGGATCACAAGGGGGATTATAAGGAATAATAGGATCTTGAGATGGAGTGGGATCATGAAATGTAAATGGAGGGGTGCTTTGATCTTGACTTAAAAAAGGATGATGTAGTGGAACAAGTGGATCATGAGATGGACTAGAATCATGAGATGGAGTGGAGGGGATGGAATCATGAGATGGAGGAATATTAGTGGATGGAGTGGAAGGAACTTCTGCATGAAGTGGAAGATCTATAGATGCTAAAGCTTGAGGTGGAGTGGAATCAGTAAGGTGTGTAGTACATGGAATGTCTTAATCTTGATCAAGAAGGGGATCATGAGATGGAGTAAGATGGCTAAATGGATCTTGAGAGATAAGGCAATGATGGGATGGAGAAATTCTCAGATCTAGAGAAGAAGAAGAATTTATAATGTCATGCTTTGGAGGAAGATCTTGCAATGGAATTGGGGGTATGACCTTGGGTGATTGGCACACTTTATCTTTTTCTTTACACTTAGCCAAGAATGATGAGAAATACCCCTTATGAGGTGGGGATGATGCTTTTGGAGGATTAGGATTGTGTGAAGGTGGAACTATGGGTAGGGGATTGAGATGATGGTTTTTGACAACAGGTTCAAAGCAGGGGGAATCACATGGATGAGTGGAGTTGGATGGAACCTAAGTGCTATGGTCTTCAAAACATGGGGGAAGAGGACACATGGCATGGAAGGTGGACTCTTTCTATTGACTTGCTAAGAGATAATTCTTTAGTTGCTCCATTTCCTTGGCAAGGTCATTTGTGTTTGAGGAATTGTGTGGGCTATGAATGGAATTGTATGTAGTTGAAGGATAATGAGGTGGATTTCCCTTGTCAAAGGTAGAAGAATAATGAACATGAGATGGATTAGAGTTGGATATGAAGTTTTGAGGATAGATTTGATATGTAGGTTTAAAGGGAGGTATAACTTCATATTATCTTTGAAGATTGGCAACCATTTGATTAAGCCAATTCTGATCCATAGATGTTAGATAAAGAGTGATGAAAGATTTGATGATGGATGGAATATGAACTTAGGACTAGGAGCGTTGGAATTTTTGTTGATTTGATTTGAAATGGATTGGACTTGATATTGATTTTATTTTATTTTGATTTGATTGGATATTGACATTGAGATTGACTAGGGTTTTATTTGATGTGATAAAAACCCTGTGATACTGTAAATAAGTGAATGTGGGATTTGAATGAAATTTCAATGTTTGTGACAATTCTCCTATGTCCAAAGTAGAAGATTTGATAAAAAGTTGAATTAGAAGAAGACGTGAATGAAATTAGAAAGATTGATTATGGAGGAATATGTAAATGGATCAAATTAAGAATTGATTAGAAATGACAAAATTTGACAAGGAATTGAATTAGAAGGATGATGAATTGAAGGATTGAATTAAGGATTAATGATGAGATTGGTTGAGGAAATTAAATCTAGATTTGGATTATGAATCATGACCAGGATGAAGATTGAGGAAATGATTTGGACAAGTAGAAATGATTAAGACATCAAGGAATGGTTTGAATGATGAAAACAAGAGATGTATGAGGGTGATGACTTTGATGGAAAGAAGAAGTGACGTGGAATCGATGTGAAAAAATTGACTAAGGGGACCTAAAACAAGACTTTTTTTGTTTTTTTTGAGATTTTTTTTATTTTTATTTTTATTTTGAACTTTTATGATTTTTTGGATTTTTTTGTTTTATGATGTTTTTGGATTTTTCAAATTTGAGATGCAAAATCAAATAAGGAAATATATACAAGACAAGTTTAGTTGGTGTGTCCCCTTCAACTAGGGAGGATTTCAAACACTCAAGCACATCAAATACACCAACAATCCTAAAAGGTTGCAACTATGATGTACAAGGATCAACTAGAGGGTGTCCTTGATATATGCAAGGTACATGAGGCCCAAATCTATAGATGAAAGAAAATAATGCCACACAGTCAGGGGGAGACAGTAACCCAAATCTCCTCCTTCACTTCCCAAAGGTATAAAGTTCTTTGGGGCTTAGCCAAGAGTGACAATATTTTGCTTCCAAGAGAACACTAGAGTTGAGATCGTCCCAAGGGGTGATGAAATCCCCAAGTAGGACTCCTAAAAAAAAAAAATAAGACCACTTATTTCTTGTGCACCCAAGATCACTTGAAGGCATGAGGGGAGAGAATATGTAAGTGGCCTTGGGGTTTAATAGACACGGGTTCTTTCCCAATGAAGCTTTAGGTTTTGTAATCTACTTTGTGGACACATGTGTTTATAGCATACAATGTTCTTTCCAACTTGAATCATCATCAACATAAATAAAAAGCATGGACTCATCAACAAGAAAGTAAATCACTCGTGAACATAAGCAAATTTTTGAAAATGAAACCAATTCCCTTAAGTCATTCAACATTGTGTGAGTGTTCATTTTAAGCACCAAATTGAAATGTGTATTGTAATGTTCATTGATCCTTAGACATGCAAGATTATGTTATCATTCATTCCAAAGCAAAAGTGTTGTTCAATTAACCATGCATTCAAAATTGAGTTTGATTGTCTTAGCATTTAACCATGTATTCAAAGATAAGTGTTTAAGCATACAAGTTCATTCTTAAAACAAACTTAAAGCTAAACCTACAAGCAATATGGTTAGTGAGAAAATATCCTTGCAAAACCACAAGTTAGTGCATCGAAAACCCTGCAATGAAAGTGTTAACACAAAGGTTAGAATTTGATAGAAAAATAGGGATCTAAATAGCATCAAAATATCATGAAACCAACATCATCGCAACAGGCTTGAAATTAGCTTTCTAACGATATTTCATTTTTCAAAAATAGAGTTCGTATGCTCAAGTTATGAGCAAAAAACCAAAGGCTACTCCTTGTGGCCTAGAAGAGCATGTGAAATGCTAATGCAGCAATGACATCAGTGACCTACGAGGTTAAAATTGATGGTTAGAGGCATGCCAGAAATTTTTTATTTTTTTTTGACATTTTTGGCTAAAAAGATACATGGAAATTTGCATTGTATATTAAAAAAAAGATAAATTTTATTTTTGTACAAAAAGAATAAAGTTGAACAAAAAAAAAAACAAAAACTTATAATTGAATCTAAATATTTAAAAAAGGAAAAAAAATTCTTTAAAAAAAACTAAAGGGTGAAGGTGGAGGAGGAGTGGCAGAGTAGGTTTTGTGGGTTGTAGGTTGCAGGAGGGGCAGAGCAAGGTTTGTCACAAGAGGCGGAGCAAACGAATAGAGGTGATGGTTGCAGTGACAGGTTTGGTAGATCTTGTGAGCAGAGGATGAGGCTGTGGGTGGTGGTTAGTAGGGTGCGAGGTTTGATGGAGGCTACGCAAAGAGTTTGTGGATGCCATAGGAGGGTTTGAGTGGGGCACAAGTTTCAATGCAAGCAAGGAGGAGCGGTGGTGGTAGCGTAGGTTAGCAGTGAAGTAAGTGGCGGGAGTGGTGTAGGGAGTTTTGAGCAGTGCGAAGGGTGCGAGATGAGAAAATAGAGGAGGTGGTGGTTATGAGCCACAGGGGCTATGGAGGTTTTAGCAGGGAGAGCAGAGGGTTTTAGTAGGGTGGGGGTGGCGAGTTGCAAGTGAAGCAGAGAATTGTAGGGCAGCTCGTGGAAGGGAGTAGAGGGAGGCTACAGGAATGGCAAGAGCGAAGGGAATGTAGTGTCACAGCGGCAGTGACTGTGAGCATAAGAGATGCAAGCTACTTGGCCATGGGGAGATGCTAGAGGGCACGGTGATAGTTGCACCGCTCGTGGGCAGTAGTGCCCACTGCCAATCAAACCTGTGCACCAAACAATTTTTTATTTATTTATTTTTATTTTTTATAAATGTTTCTCTACTTAGACTAATTTATAACACTTTTAAAAAAAAATTAAAAAAGATCTTCCTCCCTATTAATATGCAAATATAAATGATTTTTTAAAAAAAGTGTATAAACAAAATAAAATAAAATGAAACAAACCCCCCCCCCCTCCCCACTTTTTTTTTTATACCTATTTATTTACCAACAAAGAGGGAGTATTTTTCTTTTCTTTTCTAGTTTTCCTATTAGCAAAGAAATATATTCAACGTATATACACTCATAGAACTTGAAAATAGAGCAATAAGAGATAAAATATGGAGTGTTATATGTCAAAAAACTCCCCTTATTTACTCCAAACACAATGATGGGCTTTATGGCTTGATTAGAGGCTCTTCGTAAGATTTTATCTTCAAGTGCTTCTTCAACCTATAAGCTCACAAAATACTCAAAAACACATTAGATAGTTAGTTCAAACCCATGAAGTAGGTCTCGCCGAGCGTGTCAAAATGTATTGCATAAAAATGTAATAAATAGAATAAACATTAAGAAACTAATTCCTAATCCTACATGATCATGCAAACCTCAAAATATGAATAAAAACATGTAACTAAGGATGACATGAAATAAAAAAAAGAGCTTAATCTACTCAAATAGCAATAATGCAAACCTCATAAAATTACCAAGTGGTGATGATTTCATTGTTGTGGGATGTGGTTGCTCACAAATCCTGTAGTATAACAATGAGGTAGATAGTACTTGTGGAAATGAGGAGAGAACTCTCTTTTTATAGGAAATGAGATGAAATGGATAGTTAAGATTGAATGCAAGATGAAGGGCTAGGATCTCTCAAGATCAATGAGGTGTCCATGAGGTGGAAGCCAAGTAGACTCCATGTGGATTAGGGTTTTGACCAATTCAAATGGGGCAAGATGCTCACACATGTGTGAGAAACCTTTGATGGTGACATGTCCATGATAGGTGTAAGAGGTGTGAGAAGCACGGTCTCTCACACATGTGTAAGACACCTTGACTCTCATGCAAGAGGACAAGTGTGCAAGAGGTGTGGAAGGCATGAAGGGTGTGTGAAGTGTGAGCATTCCTAACACATGTGTGAGCACACACTTAGGATTAAAATGTGACTAGTAAGGTGGTTAGAAAAAGTAAGCATGATTAAGGAAGTGGGTAGGTTTAGAAAGGTGGGTTAGGTTAGGGTTAAAGGTAGGAGCCATGTGCTCAAATAGGATTAAATTTAATATTTAATTCCAAGGGGGATTAGGAAAGGATTACATAAGTAAATGAAGTAATTAATTAAAGTGAATGGGTTAGGATGCAGGTGGAAAGGCTAGGATTTAAATAAACCTTAGTTTATTTAAATCAAGGTAAGCAAAACATAATCAAATAAATGTAAATTTATTTAATTAACATAGGGTAATTAAATACATAATAAATCTCTATTTAATTGGCTAGGAAATGGGGTTTGAACAATTATAGGTGTCTACATTTTGCCCCTCTTTGATATAGCATTAGTAATGTTATATAAAAGAAGAATAAAATATAGTGGCTAGGAGGATAAGACTAGTAGCATGATACCCCAGTCATGGAAGGATGAGGATTGAAAGAGATTAAGATGATTAAGTGGGATTAGAGAAGAAGTAGGCTTAAGAGGATGAAAATGATGGGTATAGGCTAGGTTTTAGGCTAGGCTTTAGATTAAATTAAATAAGATTTAATTTAATCATAGATTTATAAGAATTAATGAGATGTGGAGATAAAATTTATTTAAAAAGGGTAAATATGGAGGATCATGTGTTAAATTAATTTAACACATTAGGGCTAGGAGTATTTAAATTAAATTTAAATACTTACGAGAAATTTAATTAAATAAGTAGAAGATTACTTATGCATTCACATTGCCTTTACATTTACATGTTAGTGTAGCTTGCATACTTAGTTTTCTTGGTTGCATTTAATTTTCATTTTTGAATGCCTTCAAGTATGGCTTTCACCATACCATTTCTTGAGGTGTTCTTCATCTCATGTAGCTTAGGTTCATATTTAATCATCACCCATGTTTGCACATCCACCATCACTCACATTTGTACATCCATATTTAATGAGGGGTATTAGGAAAGAGATTAAGATGATTATGTGGGATTAGAGAAGAAGTAGGCTTAAGAGGATGAAAATCATGGGTATAGACTAGGTTTTAGGCTAGTCTTAAGATTAAATTAAATAGGATTTAATTTAATCATAGGTTTAGAAGAATTAATGGGATGTGGGCATAAAATTTATTTAAAAAGGGTAAACATGGAGGATCATGTGTTAAATTAATTTAACACATTAGGGCTAGGAATATTTAAATTAAATTTAAATACTTAGGAGAAATTTAATTAAATAAGTAGAAGATTACTTATGCATTCACATTGCCTTTGCATTTACATGTTAGTGTAGCTTGCATACTTAGTTTTCTTGGTTCCATTTCATTTTCATTCTTGAATGCCTTCAAGTATGGCTTTCACCATAGCCATTTCTTGAGGTGTTCCTCATCTCATGTAGCTTAGGTTCATATTTCATCATCACTCACATTTGCACATCCACATTCAAGAGCCTAGTCAAAATGAAAGAAATCTTAACTAATGCTTGCTTGAGTTTTGCAACTCAAAGAAACCAACAAATCAAGCCCTCAAGCCACCTCTATAGATCAACAAAGGCACCCATGAGTGTTTGGTGTGCGCTCTCAAACACAAAATTGTAGTGAATCTCTTGAATGTGGATGTGCAAATGTGAGTGATGATGAAATATGAACTTAAGCTACATGAGATGAAGAACACCTCAAGAAATGGCTATGGTGAAAGCCATACTTGAAGGAATTAAAAGATGAAAATGAAATGCAACCAAGAAAACTAACTAAGTATGAAAGCTACACTAAAATGTAAATGCAAAGACAATGTGGATGCACAAGTAAACTAGACTAATGATGCAAATGAAAAGCTAAACCAACTACCAAATGGTTAGTATGCATCTAGAAATCACCATGAAAATTACCATGAAAGCTATTATAAAATCTCAAACTAGCATGCAAGCTCAAATCTCAAACCAACATGATAACAATGCAATAATGGCATATGCAAATGCTTGAGACAAGGCCTCTATTTATAGGTTTGAGGGAGGGCTTGGTGAGGTGGCATCAATGTAGGTGCCACATAAGGTGATATGCAAGCTATTCTCCTTCCTCATCCTTCCATGATTGGGGCATCATGCTACTAGTCTTATCCTCCTAGCCACTATATTTTATTCTTGTTTGATATAACATTACTAATGCTATATCAAAGAGAGGCAAAATGTAGACACCTAAAATTGTCCAAATCTCATTCCCTAGCCAATTAAATAGATATTTATTATTTATTTAATTATTATAACTTAATTAAATAAATTTAAATTTATTTAATTATTATAACTTAATTAAATAAATTTACATTTATTTAATTATGTTGACCTTACCTTGATTTAAATAAACTAAGGTTTATTTAAATCCTAGCCTTTCCACTGGCATCCTAACCCATTCACTTTAATTAAGTACTTCATTTACTTAAGTAATCCTTGACTAATCCCCCTTGGAATTAAATATTAAATTTAATCCTATTTGAGCACATGGCTACTACCTTTAACCCTAACCTAACCCACCTTTCTAAACATACCCACTTCCCTAATCATGCTTACTTTTTCTAACCACCTTGCTAGTCACCTTTTAATCCTAAGTGTGTGCTCACACATGTTTGAGGAATGCTCACACTTCCCACACCCCTCATGCCTTCCACACCTCTTGCATGAGAGTCAAGGTGTCTTACACATGTGTGAGAGACCATGCTTCTCACACCTATCATGGACATGTCACCATCAAAGGTTTCTCACACATGTGTGAGCATCTTGCCCCCTTTGAATTGGTCAAAACTCTAATCTACATGGAGTCTACTTGGCCTCCACCTTATGGACACCTTATTGATCCATAGAGATTCTATCTATTCATCTTGCATTCAATCTTAACCATTCATTTAATCTCATTTCATATAAAAGAAGAGCTCTCTCCTCATTTCCACAAGCACTATCTACCTCATTGTTATGGTGCAGAATTTGTGAGCAACCACATCCTACAACAATGAAATCATCACCACTTGGTGATTTTATGAGGTTTGCATTGGTGTTGTTTGAGTAGATTAAGCTTTTTTTTATTTCATGTCATCCTTAGTTACATGTTTTCTTTCATATTTTGAGGTTTGCATGATCATGTAGGAATAAGCATTAGTTGCTTAATGTTTATTCCATTTATTACATTTTTATGCAATACAAGGTGTATCATAGTCATGCACTAGGCCTTTCTTAGGAATAATATATTCAAACTAAGGACTATCTCTCTCACTATGAGGTACATTTAATCTTATCAACCTAGGGATGTATACTTGAAATGGTTGGAATAGTATGTACACTAGGACACTTAATGAGTCACTAAGTTTATGTTGCAAGAAAGTAAAAATGCAAGGAAAAGAACTTACACTATTGCTACAAGAAACTAACACACTTAACTCTATGAATATTAGAAATACAATAAAAAGATAAAAAATATTCCAACTTGGCTCATCCATTAAAAATATTCTCACATATGCTACAAGAACATTGACAAAGTGCAATGCTATAGGAAGGAACTCACGACTTATAATTATGAAACTAAGAATGCTCAAAAATAAATCTATTCTATCATAATCTAATCCACCTTCCAAGTGGGCACCCTTGGTTGACTTCTCTAAAATACTAAGATAGAAGCCAAAAACTATTTCATTAGATTTTAGAAATTTATTACATAACACAAAACTATAAAAAAAATTTGTAAAAGTTAACAGTTTATTCTCTTAAACTATTTCTTCTAACTAGTTCTAAAACTTAATACACTTGGGTCAATTTATATATATATATATATATATATATATATATATATATATATATATATATATATATATATATATATATATATATATATATATATATATATATATATATATATATATATATTATATATATATAGAAAATAAACATTTATTCCATAATAAAAAAGTAAATGACCTAGCTTAAAATCCACAAGAGAGAAAATAGGAAGATAACAAGTGAAGGTGGGAAGAAGGAATAATGGCTTAAGGTAGGAATAATAAAGTCTGAACATCCGCTCGCCATAGAGTAAATGCAAAGAAGGTAATAAGTATTCATAGTTCCTCCTTACTCATTGTCATGTCTTTTGGAACCATTAAAAATTACTCCATTTTGGTTACTCCTTGTTGTTCTAGTCTCCTTAAATATTGTTGACACTTAGCTTTTGAATTCTTCCAATCATCTTTTAGTCTTCATTAACAAGTTAGTTATAACACAAAACATGTTTGCAAATAAACATTTATCAAATTAAATTAAAATATAAGAACACACATTTTGATAAATATATGAAATGCTACATACTATGTATAATATTAGCAAAAGATGGAATAGTTTCTACCACATAGGTTTATCATAGGTTCAATAAACATAGGTCCACAAATGTTTTAACAAAGATAAAAAGAGTATCAACAAAGTATCTTAGACATCATAAAATGAAGGAAAATTTTTGTCTCATCAATAGTGATATGTACTTGTTGTCATTAATGGCAACACATTATGTACATGTTGACAAGAAACCTTAAAAAAAAATACTTAGTATTTGGTTGTTAGAAAATTGTCTAAGTACAGAATTTGGTTTACAATAGTGTATTGTTTTGTTTATAACATGTTGCGGACATCACATTATGATAAGAAAAATTACATGGAGATAGTATACATGTTGATAATGATATGTATAACATGGAAGTTTGTACAAACTATATAAAACAGAGTTAATCATGTTTTGATAATACAGAACAACAAAATTGAAGGAAAGAATTGTTTTGTTTGTAGAATAATTATTTGTCTAGTTAGGGCCAACATCCTAGATGTTTACTCTAACTTGAAATGTGGATTATGGTCTTAGCTGATCTAACAATATTTTATGTAAAGGCATGGTATTTATGCAAAGGACTTCTTGCACTAAGAAGTGAGATTACAAGTGCGAACTTGGTATATTAGTGTAATCTTGGTGTCTTGTGAAGTGAGAAAAATTCTCTAAAAGTGATATCTGTGAATTTTTACAAGGTGATTTGATATTGAAATGAAGATCAGAGATTAGACAAAGAAAGAAAATAATAGTAAATTACTTGTTTGTGTAGTGAACTCTTCTAGTAGTTGAAATTGCATGTTTGGGAAGTGGGCTCATCTTGCATATGTTATAGCTCAACTCCTAATAGGGTTAAAATCTCCTAATGTAGATTTCAAGTCTCCTAATAGGGACTCCTTATACTAAATTTTCTCACTAACTCCTAATAGGGCCCTTCCTCTAACAAGGAACTTATATATCAATATATTATCTAGTGGGTATCATCCCCATTGGGGTTGTCCCTTGGCCAGGGTTTCCTTAGTTAACAAAATATGGTGCCATGAGTTATCTTTGTGCATTTCTATTGTTACTACTTAGAATCACTTTATTACTTTGTTATGCATGGTTTAAAGTAAGTAATAATATCTAGTTTGTGACTAAATTTTGTAGATTACTGATTCACCCTCCCCCCCTAGTAATCCTTATTTCTAACAATTGGTATCAAAGAATAGTTACTTTGAAGAAGCTTAATAGCTTGAGTAAGATCCCTATGGATATGGAATAGTTGATGAAGAACCTTGAAGAAGCTCTTGAACAAATTTATCTCCTTACTGAAGAAAGAGATAAGCTGAAGGATAGATATGAAGACTCTAAAGTACACATTGGCCAATTGAAGGAAAATATTGAACATCTAAAATATAAGCCTGAAACCACTGAATCTGGAACTACTAATGATGACTATTCAAAGTTGAAGATAGAGTATAAGATCTTGAATCATGAGTTAAAGATTACAAATTTGAAGTTGACTTTGAGAAATGATCCTAGCAAAGTTGAATCTGATTTGAAGATTGAAAATATAGATCTGAGAGCAAGTCTAGCAAAGAAAACATCTAAGTTTGAAGCATTGAAAGAAGACCATGAATAACTCCATAAGTATAATACTATTGTGAAAGGTGAACTGACATAGTGCAAACAATAGCTTGAGAAACTTTATTCTAGCAGAGAAAATCTTGATGATTATATGTCTATACAAAGACCTTCTTATGACAAGATTGGTCTCGGTTATCTAATTAACATATCTATAAAGAAACTTGAGATTAGATTAGATCCAAAAGAAAAAGAAAAATTTGATGATAAGATTGAATCCAGTCAATCTTTTAAGCAACCTAAAGAAATTAAGAAAAAAGAAGAAGTTGAAATCTTGGATGAACCAAAGCAAGTAGAGATTCCTAAAGCAACCAGTTATGAATTTAGAGGTAATTATTTTTATGTGATGAAATAGGTCATATGAAAAGAGATTGTACTAATAAGTCATTTAATCATGTTAAGGACTTTTATTGTCATAATTGTCATGGTATGGGTCATAATGCAATTAATCATAAGAAACTGAAGTATGATAATGATAGAAGAAATAGTAGAATGTCTAGAAATACTAACTGTATAGATAGAAGAAGATCTAATGAAAGAACATTAAGAGAAATAAGATCTTATGATGAAATAACATAGATCATGTGTTATAAGTGTAACAACTTAGGGCACATAGCTCAAAATTGTCATGTAGCTGATGATCAAAAAAATGCTAGAAGTAGAGCACCTATATGTCAATTATGCAATAACTTTGGACATATAACAAAGTACTGTAGAATGGATAGAAACTTTGGAGATGGAAGGAACAATAGAAGGAAATTTAGAAATTGAAGGAATGATAGAAGGAACCATGAAAGGAACTCTATAACTAATGGTAAAGAACAAAGAAACATTGTAAGTGAACTTTGAGAAGAAATTAATAAAGCATGCATGAAAGGAAAAAATATCTCAAAAGAAAAGTTAGATGATGATGAGATAGTAAGATTGAAGGAAGTTGTTGAGTTTGATTCATTTAAGTTGAATTAAGCTTGTTCATAGCATTGAAAATTAAGAACTTCAATCAGAGACCAAATTAGAGGTAACAAAGTTGGGAAAAGGTGTATCTAGTTATGTTTAGATGGTACCTAATCTCACTTGTGATTTGGAGCTCATCTAAACAAGTTATGATAAAATTTAGAGTTATTGGTATTGTAGTAAAGGTTGACTCCGTAACAAAAGATGAAAAGTAATTTTTTGCAGAGAATTTTTCTGATGTGAAGTCTTGAGGATATTTATCATGATGGAGGGGGCTACAGTAAACCTTGGGTAACATTTGAAGATCAAATACATGAGTTTGAGTACTTATGTGATTACAGAATGTCATTGACAACTTTTTCATATTTTGAAGTATGCAATTAATGTAGCTTCAAGTTGATGAATAAATGGAGTACAGAATTGATTTTACTTCATTGCAAACACATTTGAAGTGAAGATCATCCAAAAGTGACTTGTTAGTGCAATTTTGTAGCAAACCCTATTTTCAAAAGAGGTATTTTATCATTTTTCCACAAATTTGCTCAGTAAAAGTTCATATTGATAAGAATTATGGATACATCAATGGTACATAGTGTTGAAAATGAGGATAGACCTAAGTTTAAGATTGTTTCCATAAAACATAGTGATGGAAACCCTAACTCTACACTGTCTATCACTCTAAACAATGTAGTTTACCATGAAGACATAGAAAACTATTTGAATTGTAAGCTTGAGTCAATTAGCAGTGCATATATGAACAAAGATATGGAACTAGTCTTTAACCATGACATGACTATGAAGCCCAAATTTGATCACTTAAAGAAATTTGATTTTTTTAAGTATTATTTCTACTGTGAGTTAGATATAGATGAATGGACACAAATTATACTAAGTAGGATTCATGATGGTAAATTGTGGATGCAAGATAATGTTGTAGATAGATCGAATAACCTTATTCATGAGGTAGTTGGTCTTAGCAAACAAGGCAGTGTACCTATAGGTGAAAAGATGGTTAAGAAGAAAGTGGAAAGTTACACTAAGGTAGTACACAATGGGAAAGCTATGGTAATTAGCTCCATTAAGTAGGATGATGTGAGATTTCTTAGCAAAAATATTGCTTATTTAGTTTGTGCAGGTTCTAAGATAGATGAAATTTCAGCAAGATTTATATATGCATCTTACAAGATATGTGTTGAGAAAGAGCAAGTTAATCTAAGTGAAATATTGAGGATGCAACTCTTAGAGAACCTTGAAAATATTAGGAGGACAAAGAATGGTGTATTTAGACTCCAATCATTGATAAACTACATATTCTTTCACTTCCTAAAGATATTTCCTTACTTTTTAGTAACAAATATAATGAATAGTGATAGATGCACTATGGAAAAGATTATAGAGGTATGCAAAAGGCATCCTTTAGACAAGATACTAGAAAGTGGAAACTTAATAATGAAAAAATTCCAAAATGAGATAAAAATGGAGATTTAGGATTTCACCAACAATTGTGGATAGATTCAAGGAGGGTATATGTATTCTAGTTGATACAAATCATACTTACATTCAAGAAGTGGAACCTCAGGAAAAAAATTTGGATCCCTTGAGCTATGAGTTGAGTGATGATGTTATAGTTGCGTATATTGATTTATTGTTAAATTCTAACAAAGATAAAGCTAAATATAGATTTGGCACATTTGATGAGATCACACAGCATGCTCATCTAACAAACTTGGAGAAGGTATCTCATAAGAAGGTGGAGTCAATCATGAAGAAGGCACTATTTGAGGCTAGAATGCCAAAAAGTAAATCTGAGGTTGTGAGACAAATAATGAAACAAGGTGTACGAAACATACGACCCTTCTTAGTTACAATTGATGAGACAAATTTAGGACAAAGCATTCCTTATGCAGTAGTGTCCAATATTTAGCATAGTGAACATAAGAGAAAATCAAAAATATTAGTTGAAGCAATATCAATAAAGGCAAAGAGAGTAGAACAGATGGCTACAGGACCTAGTAAGAGGTAGAAAGCATTGTTGATAATTAAATATAGTAATGATGAGGAAGTTGAGGAACAAGAAACCAAACAAGATGAAAAGGTGACTCCATCTAGGCATGCAGTAGGCAAAGCTTAGCAACCTTGGAAACCAAAGATTGAGAAGATAAACACAGTGATTGCAAATGAGGGAAACTTTGTTCAGATGAACAAATTGTATGATCTATATAGTAATTTTGAAAAGGATTAGATTAATATATCTACTATGAGACATATCATTGTAAATGATCTTAGTATGAAGGACATCAAAGGAGTAGTGAACCAAAAATTCTATGAGAGACTCATAGATAAGAAGACTCCTACAATGGAAGAAGACCTTGAACTTTGAAAGTCTATGGTAAGGACCATTTGCAAGACTAATGATGAAGATGAAATTAAGAGATTTTTGCATAACCTTGCACCATACTTGAGGAATAAGTTGAGTCCATTCTTATTTATGGACGGTGAGAAAGATAAATTGAGAAATGAGACTACAACAACTATTAGTTAGTTGTTGTTAGAGTCATAGGAAACATCTCTTCCAACTACTAGAATCTCAGAAGTATTAGTAAGTGGTGATACCATGAAGATTGATCAAACCAATGTTACTCTTAACATTGGTGATACCAATCCATTTCGTAGTTCCAAACCAAATGTACCAGACACCAAGGATGTTGAAGAAAATTTGAAACAAATTGATAAAGAAAAGAGGCTAATAGAAGTTGAAAAGAAGAAGATAAAGGAATCCAAGTAGAAATTACTTGAGGAAGAAAGGAAAAGAAAGGAAGATGAAGATAAGAGAAGGATTGTAGAAACAGAAAAGTAAAATAAAATAGATGAAGAAGAGAGGAAAAGATCATAAGAGAATAAAGAAAGAGATGAAAAGGAAAGGAAAGAAGAGGAAGAGAGGAAAACTAAAGACTTGGATAGTCAGATAAAAGAAAAGATGAATGATTTAGAGGCTTTATCTAGGCAAATCTAGTACCCATCAAGAAAATTTGATGATATTGAGATTCAATTTGCAAATGTTCACAACAATATCAAGAAATTGGAACTTCAAAAAGAGCAGATATTAAAGAGAACGTCTCATTTCAAAGAATCCATTTCTCTAAAGTTATCTTTTGTTGAGAAATAGCTAGATAAATGTGTCAAGTCCAAGGACACATATAAAAAAAATTTGTATTCAAATATCAATGTAGTTGAGATTGCATCATATAAATTATGTGCAATTCTCACATCAATAGAGTCTACTAAAGAGACATGGAACAAATGTATGCATAGTTTGAAGACTATTTTTAATGATTGTAAAAAGATAATTTTAACATAAAGGGAAGATAGTAGTTTCAGCAGTTTTGACAATTTTTGACTAAATCTCCACATTTTGACCATTTTCATTGATGTCAAAGGGGGAGAGATTCATGTGAAAATTCTATACATTTTATTGTTGGGAAAGGTACAAAGGGGAGAGATACATGTGGAGATTGTAAAAGTGTAAAGTATATTATAAGGGGAATCATATAAGTAAAGTTGAACAAGTTGTAATAGATGTAAGATGTTATTTAATTTTGTTTTTGTCACTTAGCCAATTTTCCCTATTTTGTTGCCATCAATGCCAAAGGGGGAGATTGTTGGCAATTGGCTAATAGTGATATGTACTTGCTATCATTAATGGCAACACATGATGTACATGTTGATAGGAAACCTTAGAAATAAAGATACTTAGTATTTGGTTGTCAGAAAATTGTCTAAGTATAGAATTTGGTTTACAATTGTGTATCATTTTGTTTATAACATGTTGAAAACATCATATTATGAAACTAGTACATTTGAGGTCATTTTTCAACCAAAATTTTGACCATCTATTAAAATATTTTAGATTGGTCAAAATATGGAAGGAAAAATCTCTCTTTTTTTAAATCCATGCCTGTGTTAGTCAAAATTTCAACCAACACTTAGTTGAACATGTTAAAATGAAAAAGGGTTTCGGCCACCCATTTCATTGTTTTGTTAAATTAAGAGGTGGTATATTAGCGCTTGATGGTGCATGCAAACGGTGGGAGGTATATGGCTCGTAGGGCATCTGCATCTCCATTTGGATTTGAATATGCTTGGGCAACGAGGTCAACAAAATCTATATTCGATCTTGAAACTATATCCACCTTCACCGCCTCTACTACTGCCTTTGCCTCTATTCACTAAGCCTTTGCTCCTATCTTTCTCATCTCCCCTAGTTTCAAAGATTCTACGGAGCACACGTGGGGAGCTGCACAAGCAATTTAGAAGAAGATGTGGAAATCAAGGAAGAGGCAAGGAATCAAGGTACTTATCACATTTTTCTGCCATTTTTTGCTCAATCTTAGCCATGGCACCCATTAGGTCATTTTGAACAAAGTTTTTCTCTACAATCTCTTTAGCAATTTCTGCCACATGTATATCATGCTTCATTGCCAATTGATGCTTTCCTATGTATGAGCACCCAATTCGCTTAATCAACCTGCTGCATAAACTTTGCTAACTCTTCCAAACTCTATAACATCACCTATCACACTAAACCACCCCACGCAGTATTTACAAAAGGCCATCATGCATAACTCAACTCTAGGGTTTCAACACAAACTAAAAATCATATTTTCTAGAGTAGAAACTGCAATTTCATAAGAATTCAAATAGTGTCAAGATACTATGTTAGTCTTTCAAAAGGTTTATTGGACTCCAAATTGCTAATATGTTGAGGCTCATTTATGGTTGAGAAGAACAAAAATATCTCATATATCATTTTGGACATTTATGGAGTCTTGGAGTCGTGTGATCAATGAGTTGATATTGATGTACATCAAGGGTCTAATACACCAAGATGATAGAAATGAACTTAAACTTATTCATCTGTCAATTGGAATTGCTGCATTTTGTTGATCTATGTGCTGCTAATCCTATGTACTCAAGGTATGATACATTGAGATGTTAGAAGGGAACTCAAGCTTGATAGACTATAAAGTCTAATTTGCGGTCTCTGTGAGCTATTATCATACAAAAAAATACCCCCTTTCATTCATCTATCCATGAGTTATTTCTTGTGATTGTGATTGTGATTGAGCTTGTAACTCAATGACCTACTTTGGTTGCTAGTGTAGTTTTAGTCTTTTTCTTACTTAGATTCACTCCTCTATCACAATGTAATGTCCCCAAATCTTATTTGATATACTAACAGATTAGACCTAACAGAGTAAATATTATTCTAAATAGAATAGGAAAAGGTGGATTATAATTAATGAGGATTGTCATCAACATTTATTTTCCAAATATAATTTTCAAGCCTCTTGGAGCATGCAGGGGAAGAAGCTAACATAGCTTATGAAATTATGCTATGCTCTTATTCTACAGAACCAATTTTTGTTGAGGTTAGACACCAAACATATTACCTCACAACCATGTTCATGGTTGATAAGGCATTGTTAGAAAATATTTCTCAACATATTCATTTTGTTAGAAAAGAGTCAATGCACACAAAAATTCATCAATGCACATAAAAATTCAAAAATCATTCCTAATGGATATAGAAAATTAATTAAATAAGGGGGATATGATCATATTGTGTGACTTATGAAGATAGATATTGGAACTGTTAATATGAACTAATATACTACTATAACCTTGTTAACATGTTTTTTTTTTTACAACAGATGATCTGTGATGCAGCCACATTGTTCTTCGGCATTGAGATCCTGGTCATGTTTGGAGGCTTCATGGATCAAAATTTACAATTATTTTTTACCGATCTTTGAAGGATTCATAGATTAATTTACAATATTTTCAGTAATCTTCAAGGGCTCCAAAAAAAAATTCACTTTGTGTGATCTTTGAAGGAATCAAAGATAAAGTCATGATATTTTCAATTATTTTTGAAGACTTCATAGATAGATATGTCAAATTTTCCTAAGTTGAAAGATTTCAGAATTTATGTATTTCATAGAAGGATAAATCGTACAGTGCAATTATATTGTTAGTATCTATTTTCACAAAAACTAATTAGAGAGGAGTATATCATTGAATATATAGATTTTAGTGGCTTAAAATGAAATTCCATGTGGATGCATGGCCAGGATTGATATAATGCCTAGATATCCAAAACATCTTGGGGACAGGGGTATTGCAAAATGTAATGACATACAAAATGATTACCTAGAGATTCAATATTAATAAAGGAGTGAAAGTCTCAATTAAAAAAAGTAACAAACCATGTCTAATAAGGATAAGATTGAAAACTAAGAAAAGATGACAACTAAAAGAATAAAATAATTTTCCAATCAACTAGAACGTTAAAAACTTTCAGCAAATCCAATCTAATTAGATAAAATGACTCACCTCTAGATTTTTGAAGCAATGCTAGAATAGAGAAATGTTGCCACCACCCATGACACCCATTCAAAATGCAATTTGAACCTGCCAAAACTATAAACCTTACAGAAAATCCAATGCAAATGGATATTGGGTCCACCCCTGAACCTCATTTGAAGCTCAATTTTACAAGGAAAAAAAGAAATTATACATACCCCAATTCTCTTCCATTATACCTACATAATCAAAATACAAATTAAAACAAAACATTAAGATCAAGATTCAAGGATATGGAAGTCAAATCACAAAAAAAACATTTATAATAAAACTTGACACTATAATCTTCTCCAATTCGGATATGTATCTACCAAAGGATTCAATCCAAAACATAGCTTTTTGGCTTTATAAACTATTATCCAAACCAAAACTACTTTCATAAGGAAGATAGGGCTCAACCTTTTAGACCAATAATTACATGGAAATGTATGTGAAATGCCTAATCCTATAACCCACTTCAATTTCTTGATCATTTTTTTTGTTCTCTCTCATAAGATTTGGTAGATATTTGTTGGTTTTGTGTCTGGATGAACTAATTTTAGAAGTTTATATTACAATATTTATGAAATTATCCTTCCAAAATTGAGAAGGAATTCCATTTACAAGAGAGATTCTTGGGTGAATCTATCCACTTCTTTACAGTAGCTATCTTTATCTAAAGGAATCTAGCAACAAAGAAAACTTGAGGAAATATCACCCTTGTACAAATGGCTTTATGTCTTTAATATGTTGATTTGATTGTACAAAAAGCTAAGTTATCAGTTTGTCACTCATAGTCCCTGGATCTAGGTCTGATATAAAGGTTATTTGAGATCCAGTTTGGTGTAGTAATGCCTATGGGTTAAACCCAACAAACTCAAAATGAAATGAGTTGGCCCCTCTCTAGAAGAATGCCTTTATATATCATCTTAAAATGAAAGGATGTTGTTTTGTTTTCCTAGAAAATCTTCTTTAACTCTCTGCTCATGCTTTTGTATAGAATATTTATAAGGCATTCTTCCTTGGCCAGGTAGGAGCTAATAAAGCCCTACTGTATTCATTTGTCTACTATCAGAGAGTCTTCCCCAAATTAGGCCTTTTTTCTGCTGTGTGTCATCCAATTATTTTCATTGTCATTGTTTTTGTTTTTATATTTCAATATGTGCAGATGGAATATATATAGACATGATGCAACATAAAGTACTGCAAGCAAGATCTTGGTGGGCATCAGTATAGTAGGGTGTCAAATAGTGCCTGATAGGTTGTGATGTGTGCTAGAGAGATAGAAAGTGCTTAAAACACTTTATGCCCTCTTGAACTTCTCAATTGAACCAAGAGCAAATTTTTCAAAATTGGACCATTGAAAATAGGTAAATACAATGGAAGTTTGTATGAACCAATTTTAATTATATTTAGGATTATGAAACAAACAAAAAATGGTTGTGGGCATCATTTCTTAACCTTGTTATTAGAGTAGCAATATTAGAGTTTTGTATCTTCCACTCACCATCAGGCTTTTAACTATCCAAGGGAAAATAGGAAAGAGAAGCCATTGATAAGGCATTGAAAGAGATCATCCAAAAGCCTTGTAGCATGGAAGGAGTAGATTGTGAAGACTATTAGCAATTCTATTGGCTTACCAAATGACATACGTTGTTACTATTAGACATACTTTTCTTTAGTGGATGAGAAGTAGAAATCCTTAGGACATATCCTAAAGTTGGATCTCATCCACTAGATCCAATATGGATGAGAAAAAAGAGTTGGCTTCCCTTAGTAATGGCAATCCTCTCATCACTTTCCCATATGCCCCTTGAGTTTTGTTTTCAAAGTGTTGCTGCTTAATAATTAATAGGTAATTTTTCATGTTTTGATGGGAATTGTGCCATTTAACTAATAGTTCCCACATGGAGTGCCTACCAAACTGCATGCAGGCTTTTTATTTTCATCTTTTGAAGTTTTACCTATATGGGTGCATGTGCAATTTTTAATGTGCATGAGAGTCCCTCATACAAGACCTCAAGGGGGTCATTTTTAAGTTTTTCAAGTTAGTAACAAACCCAAATGAATCCAAACCAAATCCCCAAAAAATTGAATGAATTTGGAACCTGAATCTCAAACCCGAACCAAAACTAGAATCCGAACTGGCAACTAGGATTAACTTTTGGAAGAGGTGGTATGATTAACTGTGAAGGGACTTGTGTCACTTCCAATGTGTCCTATCATCTTTAGCATAAGATATAGGATGCCAATCTCATCTTTCATTTCATCATAACCAAGTACATATTACTTCTTTTTCTTATCATCTTAGATATGCTCTTTTTAGAGCCAACAGCCTGATCGACTTACTGGTGCAATTTTGAATCACATATATTAAAGATGACATCTAAGGGATGACATAGTCAGGTTGTATATAGAGAAAGCATCCCTTGAATTGCAAACATTCATCCATACTAGACAACACTAATTGCTTCTAAGTTCTAATCAATTACTTTCCACTACATAAGATTATAGATATATTAGATATCACAGAGTTCTATAAGCAATAAATATCAATTTTTTATTTCCATTATAAATCAGAGATAGCATAATTGATCTATCAGTGAAAGTGATAGAACTCATCTTTCATTGTATACTTTGATTGCATATCAGACATTACAATTTCCATATAAAACATATTGTATGCATCATAATTAGATATTAGACATTATTACTACCCTAAATTGCAACCAAAAATTGTGACCAAGTATTTTAAATGGGTTGGTTGGTCGAGTTATAAAGAAATTTTTTGTTTTTTTTTATAATGTTTATATTCCTCCAGCATTGGGAGTCCTCCAAGGTTTAATTTCTCTCAACTTCTCAAATAATTAGCTATGTGGTTCAATTCCTAAATCCTTAGCAAACATGGCTCATTTAGAGTCTCTAGATCTTTCAGAAAAGAAGTTGTCAGGAAAAATTCCTTTCAAATTTTCAAATATAACCTTCCTCGAAGTATTGAATCTTTCAAACAACATGTTGTTAGGATTAATACCACAGGGAAACCAATTGTCAACATTTGAGGCTTCCTCATTTTTAGGAAACCCTAACCTTCATGGGTTTCCCCTTGAAAATATGACATTGGGTTGTGGTTTAGGTTGTAGAGAGCATCAAGCAGAATGGAATAAGACTACAGTTGGTAGTAGCAAAGATATAATGGAGAGTCGACGGTGGGTAGTGGGATTGGGATTAAGTTATGGAGTTAGATTTGGTATTGTGATTGCAGTGTTGTGCTTCCATAGTAGTTATAAACTAGTATAGGAGTAGTTATGCATATCATTTCATACATCTGCATTGTAATTTTATTTTTATGCATGGTTAGAACACTAGCTATAGTTTCTTAGTTTAGGAATTGAAGCATTATATAAACAAGTATGTACAATGTAAATAATATTGAAATTTTTTTTGCAATAAAGCTTTATGCAATTGTTGCTTCACTCATGGTGTGAGAATGCTTATATCTATGTCATTTGATTTTTTTCCACATCTTGTTCAAAACATATAATGCAATCTCATCTATGAAGCATATTAAAAGCTAAGGATTTGGAGTGACTTGTATAAAATTCATTTTTTGTCATTTCATTATATGGTTTGAACAAGTGCGGAAAAAAATTAGATTTTTATTATGAATTTTCTGTTCACCAATCTATGTTAAACTTGTGATTCTAAGAAAAATGCAATTTTTGAGTTCACCAATATATCATCTAGAAATGACATACATCCTCAACAATCTCAAAATCAATACTATGGCATCTTGGATGATATAATTGAGTGTGAATTTAACACCTTCAAAGTAGTTCTATTCATCATCAAATGGTACAGGTTATGACTAAATCAAAATGATCCATATAGAACGGTTATTCAACATGATAATAGATTTACAATGATCAATACAAGGTCATTTGAGCCAGTTGGAGATGAGCCCTATGTTCTTCCAAGCCAATGTGAGCAAGTGTTTTACTCAAAGGTTCCACATAAATAGGGTTGGTCATTTGTTGTTAGACATGATCCAAGAAGAAGGTCAATAAAGTATAATGTTATGGAAGAAGAAGATATTGAAGATGATGAAGAAGCAGATGATGAAGATCAAGATGATGGTGATGACGATGATGGTGATGGTGATGATGATGATGATGATGGTGATAATGATGATGATGATGGCAATGTTGATGATGGCAATGATGATGGTGATGATGGCGATGATGGCAATGATGATGGTGATGATGGTGATGATGATGATGATGATGATGATGATGATGATGATGACGATGATGATGAAGATAATCAATGACTACAAACATCATCACCCCTTCTGTTGATGATCTTGCATTCCATATATAAGGTAAATTTGTTCATGTTTACGATGTTGCATATTGTTCATGTTGTCTTCTAAGTTATTTGTAGCATATATGTATCATGTAATTTTTAACTAACTTAAGATAAATGATTAACATATGCAAGAAATTTGATTACATATTTATTGTGTTCATTTCTAATGATTACAACATATGTTATTTATTGTTACCAATGTTTATGTTGTGTTTGATTATGATCCTTTTTGCAAATAGTCAATTGACTACAGGTACATCGTCACCCCTTCTGTTGACGATCTTGCATTCCATATATAAGGCAAAAATTTTCATGTTTGCAACATTTCCTATTGTTCATGTTGTCTTCTAAGTTAATTGTAGCAAATGTGTTTCATGTAATTTTTAGCTAACTTAAGGTAAATGATTAACATATTCAGGAAATTTGATTTCATATTTATTGTGTTCATTTCTAATGATTACAACATATGTTATTTATAATTACCAATGTTTATATTGTGTCTGATTGTCACCCTTTTTGCAAAAAATCAATTGACTATAGGAAATTTGACCCATTTGGCGTGGATTGTGCACAGTGACATGGATCAACAGGTATAAGTCAATAAATAGACATAATTTTCTTATATTCTTCTTGTTTATCATTGAGCACATATGTTATAAATAGACATATTATATAATCATATAATGTATATATAGACAAAGAAGGTCTATATAGAAATATAATTGTATAATCACTTTCAACTTACTACATTTTATATTTGTCACTCTCACTTTCCATTTGATGGATTGTAGGACCCACCAAATAGGTACTTGTCAGATCTATCTACATCAAATGAGGGAAATGAGAAACTGGTAGATGAAAGCTCTACATGTAGTACGGCTAAAATAGGGAGATCAACTAGAGGTCAAAAGAATAGAAACAAATTGATAAACGCATGCAATTTTTCCTTGCTAATGGGGGGTGATGTTCTTATGATGATGAGACCAAAGGTGACATCAAGGTGCACTTTCGGTACTCACACATTGAGAAAGAATGAGTATCCAATGAGGTACCTCCAATTAACATAGCTTTTTGTGTTAATGAGAGGATATATTTCATTGCTCCATCCTCATTACATGGTTTGGGCCTACTTTCCATGGATGGGATAAAGGTATGTTACAACAAAGTTGTTGAATTGTTCAAGTATGTTGGTCCATGTTACAATTACAATGATTGGATGAGGATTGTTCGATATAAAAAAAGTATGTGTAGGTATGGGGTATCAGCTAATTATATACAACAGAAAGAAAATGATAAAAGTAAAAGATTATCTATGTAAATTGATGGGAGACCAAAAGCAATAGGTAATATTGTAGGTTTTATAAATAGTACGCGACCTTCTTCAACTAGTAAGCAACCCAATTGCATATTTGAGGCGTGTGAGAGGAATGAATTTTTTGTTTGTGCAATAAAATCAATAAGTGCAGGGGAAGAACTGCTAATTGATTACCATTTAAATTGCATAGATACAAACAAAGTTACTATCATGAAGGTTGTAAGTAGTATTTACCATTTTGTTAATAAGTTTTTTTTTGCTGTCTATTGCTTTCAGTTAGCTGATTTTTTTATGTTTAATCTTTGTGACAGGATGATATGGATCTGACAGATGATAGAGGTCACCAGGATGCTACTCCCACCCCTTCTTCAGTGAGGGTAAACCTTTTTGAAATTGTACAAATTAGATAGTTGAAAAATGTTATATTATTACATTATTTTATTTATGATGTAAGTACTATTTACCATTTTGTTAATAAGTTTTTTTTTGTTGTCTATTGCTTTCAGTTAGCCAAATTTTTTATGTTTAATCTTTGTGATAGGACGATATGGATCCAATAGATGATAGAGGTGACCACAATGCTACTCCCACCCCTTCTTCAATGAGGGTAAACATTTTTGAAATTGTACAAATTAGATAGTTGAAAAATGTTATATTATTATGTTATTTTATTTACAATTTTTTAGTTTTTATGATAGTTTTACTAATATTCCTCTCACAATTTGATGTTCAGGATAAGGGTAAAGCAGCATCAGTAAGTACCAAGCCACTAGCTATGCCTTCTGATGAGGATATTGCTGAAACTCCCAATTTCATAAAAATGTTGAAGAAAAAAATTTTAAAAATTAATTTAGAAGCAATGAAAATTTTGCATGAGGCAAAAATGGAATCCGAGGAGATGATGAAGAGGCTATCAGATTTGAGAGCGCAAGCTCATCATTATGAAGTAAGCTACAATGAATATTTAGTTATAACAAAAGCTCAATAAAGATTTATATTTTATAATCTTTTATGTTGTGAAGTAAAATATTTAATATGTGCAAAAATACTTTATTGATGCAATTTTTTTAGAGTTGTAAGAAAATTTAACTACTAAATTCTTGTCATACAGAAATTTTTGGCAACTGATCCACAACTTGGTCAAGGACAACATGGTGAGGTCGGTAGTAGCAGAGCTCCGACTACCATTGGTAAAATAATCTTTTAGTTGACAAGTTAGAAAGAATTTTTTATTTCAAACATTCAAAACTTCTTAACTCTTACTTTTATTATTTCAGAATGTCTTTGCTAACAATGTATTGTTCAAGTCATCCAATGTAGGAGACTCCTACAAGGTTGATAGATGCTCGTATGAGATTTTTGACTACAATATCAACAACAAGGGGATGTCTAGCTGGTAAATCCTTTTTTTTCTATATTTGGTTTTGTGTTAATTATGAGTTGATAATATGTACTTTAATCATGGCTACATCACATAGTGTATTATTTTTTTTGTGGTAGGAGATGCACCATCTGGTATGCCACCAAATGTGGATCATAGTACATGTATTGGTGATAATTCACTGTCATTTCCTGGAGCTGCTTGTATTTCTAGCACGGGAGCTATGCAGACATCGTTGTTGATTGACAATAATGAATCAATGCCTTTGAAATGTCCTAAGATTCCAGTTACTTTAAATAATTATTTTTTATATTGTAATAAGGATTTTCTTGCAAGACGTAAACATGATAGGAAGTGGTGAATGCAAGGGCTTTTGATGTGGAGTGATGCCTCATGACCTTCTTTAGTATGTCGTATTGTGTAGGTTGTTTAATTATTCTAGAATTCCTTTTTATCAGGGGTTTGATAGGATCATCTAAATTATCAATGACCTTTTGTCTATACTAGTAATTCTCTAGTTTAGTAATTCAATACATTGAAATTTCATGCTTTCAGTAGAAGATACTAACCAATTTTTCTATAGAGAACCAAAAGTGGGAGTCTTCTTTCATATTCAATGTTCAATTTTCAATGATTTTTGACATCATTGCTATTGCCTGTTAGAGTTTTAGAGTGCTCACTTTTAGCTTCACAGTCTATTTTAGCAATATTTTTTTTCCATAATATCCCAGGTATGATCAGTGACAACATCAATTAAGAATGACAAAAAATGAAGGTCATGGAAAGTTATATGTATTATGCACTATATTTTTTTTCAAGGTATACTAATTAATATAGTCATAGTACATTTTTTAGTTTCAGAACATCAGCAATAGAACCCTAGTAGAGTTTGACTGGTTTTAGACATTTTAAATTTTTTTCCAAACTTCTTTTTTGGTCAATTTTGGTCAAGTTGATCCTCCAACCTTGAAATAGATCACTAAAAAAATGAAATGTATCTCATTTTATGTATTTTTTATTCACTATGAAAAGTATTCTATGCATGATTTATTTTAATGGTTCTTACTTTTAATTATCCCATGACATTTTTTGTAGGAAATGATACATTTTATAGGAGGCTTTATGACCTCACACTGCAAAGATTTGGGCCCACCATACGTAAAAGGTGGAGCATCATAACTGAACTAATTTTATCCCACTATTTTTTTTCATATCATTAATTGGTGCAACATTTTTCCTTTCATTCGGGTCTTTTCTTATACTAGCTATACCTAACAATTTTGTATTTTTTCTTAAAAGGTGGAACTACTAAGATCAAAAATTAAAAGATGAGCTCATCAAAGATATAAAGCATGAGTTTGGTAGTAATATTTTTTATCATAAGAAATTGTTACAAAAAGCTTCCAAACATCTTAAGGTTGTGAGGGACACATATAGAAAGAGCCTTGTCCTAAACCTGAAGTACGAGTGTCCTCCCTTTGTTTTAGTGAGGGACTAGAATGAGTTCATTTTTGATGCAAAGGAGAAAAGGGAGGAATGAAAAAAACCCTTGTAGATTTATATTTATTGGTATTGTGGAGAGATGATCTAGCCTACACTAGGTAAGACAAACTATTTGAGACTTCATTTGGATGACATGATGTATGTTACCTATAGACCATGGCTAGGCATAGAGCCATAAGATGATGTCTTCTCCTAGCTAGGATTCATGTTGGTATCTTAGCCATTGAATGGCCATTCTTCATTGAAGATAGAGAGATTTACACTAACCCATGTCTACAGATAGTTTGACTATCAATACAGTTTATCACAGGAGTACTATAGTTACACTTGCTTCACCAAGGAGGTAAAGAAAGGTTGTTCTCCTAGATTGGACCCAATTAGATGTATGGAAGATGTTAGTGGCCTTACAATTTATAGGCGGGACTACTTTCTATATGTAGTGAATGATGGTGTCACTCCCTAGTACATAGAGCATTTGGCCACACATTCATTTCCTCATATAATTGATCCTATAGGGTTAGTTAGTCAGGCACCACACCCTGATGTTCAGCAACTGCAAGAACATCTTTTGAGGGAGGAGAGACCATTATAATGGCCACTGGTAGTTCTTGTTACAATTCCTTCTCATATTGTTAGATTGGATCTTAGATTGAGCAACAATGAATAGGCACATAGGCCTACTCATGTGAGAACTCACAGAGAGATGAGCACCATGGGTGTAGTAGGAGGTGATGGTAGGAGACATAGGGTAGAGAAGCCACCACAATAGGATGTGGGTGGAGGAGGGGATGATGATATGCCAAATTAGCTTCCACAAGTTTCACCCATAGGATATGTATCAGCATAGACTCAAGATTCTCTATGACATGTGAGGGAGAGATTGAGGACTTCTTAGAGGTAGGTGGACAAGTTATAGGTGCAAGTTATAGTTAGAGATGCATGACTAGCTAGAAGAGGGGAACTGTGAGATAGTAGATCTATGGTCTGAGATCATAGAGCTAAAGAGATAGATAGAGTTAGAGTGAGATGAGACCTATCATCATACCTCTCAAGATACTCATTATTATGTAGTATATGAAAATGCAATACCTCTAGCTCAACATGTCTCAAGGTTCTTTGATTATGCTTGAGCTTCTGATGGTGTAGTGGCTCCTGCACATGCAGATGTTACTCCTCCGCCTCCTCCTGGTGATGAGGGGGAAGGCTATATCTGGGTCCATGCTATCTTTTTTTCCTTTTTGTATCTTTATATTGATCATGAGATTCATTGTATATTTGATGTATCATTTTGAGACTTGAGATATTGATAGAGCTCTGGTTAGCACTTAGTTTTGATCTTTTGATTGTATCACCCCTCTGACATGTCAATGATATATATGACACTGGATGTGAATTGTCCACTCTTAGAAAGCATTAGAATTATTGATTGCAGTTTGTCGAGTAAGATAATGGTGAGCTTCTGTTTACCTAAATGTCTCTATTTGGAAACTGACACTCAACGTCTTGAACATTTTGTAAAAGTGAAATCGATCAGGAAAATCACCTGTTCTAATGATGAAGATTTTTTCTAATGTCAAAGTTCTCCAATGCTTTCTTTATTTGGAGGAGTTGTACATGCATTCTCCATTATTGGCTGTGTCCCCTACAAGTGTAAGCATTTATGTTATTTTAATTTGCATGAAAGCATTTGTTTGCAAGCATTTGAAGTTATGAATTTTTTTTTGGAAAACTCTAACCCAAATTTCATTCTTATAAATAATGATGATAATTTTTGCTATTTCTTTCCACTCTATGAAATTTACTATTTCTTAAACTCTTATACCTTATTTATAGGATCAAAATTATGTAGCATTATTAAAGTGAATGGTTTAAACATTATCACATACTAATTTTCTTAATTTCTATAATAAAAGTGTTAAAGTTGAATTTTTATTTTTTTCTATCCTTAATTCTTCTTTTACTGTGTGACTTTTAAGAATAGTTGAAGCTTATGTAAATAGTTTTCTATCCAACTGTCATCTTTGAAATCATTTGTTGTGGATGTAGACTATACAAAACATCCTCCAAACTATGATGTAACATTTATGATCTTCTCAAACATTCTGAATGGTGCTCCACTCCTAGAAGCAATCAAAATAAACATAGATTAAGATAAGTCTTAAGTCGTGAGTCTTCTATTGGAACAATGCTAGGTAGTTCCTGTTAGTTGCTAGTTATCTTAGCAAATCAGTGGGGATTTTTTTTCAGTTACAACCACCATTTATAAAATTAGTTCCATGCAATGTGGAGGCTAAAGAAGCACTTGATGCACAAAGGTGATGTCTTTTAAATTGAAAACAAAAAAATACTTACTTTTCAGCTACGGGTAAAAAGGAATGCTACTAAAACAATCTAAAATCTAACATTCACCCTCAATTTTATACCTATTGTAGCCTTGGGGATAAAAACACTTTGAGTGTGAAACCTATGGATACTCTATGGATACCAAGGTAATGCTACTAGACTCATGCCTTTCCACTAAGCGTATAGACTCTAAACTACAGTTTGAACCAGTGGTTCCTCCATGAAGCCCCTCCCAATTTACCAAATATGTTCACATCCCATTCAACTAAATTGACTTATCTTTGATGGAAAAAAAAATTAATCTATAAAATCTACTAGCTATTTGAACTTTTAGCTTATTGTTTACTTTGTGTGACAATAGATAATATAGACTGTAAAAATTGATGTGTAATTTTATGGAGAGGCATGTCAGAACATGGATAAATACTTAGCATGAACTCCATGGATAAATAGCATGATTACACATGTCAATTAAAGGTATGGTGCTATAATTTCTTCCCTTTTTTCATATTTTTAGTGGAACATGCTACTTTATGCTAAAACCTTCATACCAATATATAATAATCCACTATTTAGTACTGATCTTTATATCTATATCATCTAACATATTTCAAAATTTTCATAGGTTGCAAGACACATCAAAGGCAACAAAGGTGAGGCTAGAAAAGGCTGGGTAGCATAGACTTGGCTCTAGGGGATATTCAAAAATCAAAGCATGCATTGTAAGTAGCAATAAATGAATTGCAAAGAAAAATTATTTATAAAATGCAAATAATTTTGTTAATTAATAAAAAAATTCAAGGCACTAATTTTAATCTGGAGGCCATAGAAGAACACAAAAAAATTACCTTCAGGAAAGGCTATGCAGTGGTGGTTGAATGCGTATGGCAAATTTCCATTGCCCCAACTGAACAGCCTCCTACATCATGTGCACAGGTAAATATGCCAAAATATGTATTAGAAATTGAATACTTGAGCAACAATTTATTTGATAATAATGTGCATGAGATTGCAATGCAGCCTGTTAATCATGACACAGATCATATGCAGCATCATGAAGCCCCTAATGTGCATTGTACTATCAATGGATGTGCTCATTTGTTATTTAAAACTAATTATATAATTATTAATACAATTTAACATCTTTAATTAAACTTGGTGTGACCTTTTTGTGTTGAGAATATAGAATCATGTCATGCTGAATGAGTGTTGGCGAATGTTCAGACTAATCAATAGGTAGATCATGTCGCACATTTAGGTAAAGAAAATCTATGTTTTGTTCTTTTAAATTAATTTTTTGATTTATAGTTCTTTTACTTAAATAAAAACTCATAATTCACTAATATAAAATGGTGCAAATTTAACTCATGAAGTACTTGTTATTATAGTGTACCCCCCTTTGGTGCAATGGCCTCATAATGTTCCTGAATAGATGAGGAGGAGACATGTGTTAGAACCAATAGAGGAGGGGGATGATGAGGACATTGATAGTCCTCTTAGAAATTTTATGAAAAATGAAACGGCAAGAAAGGAAAAAATATATGATTATTCATGAATGATTTACTCTTGAATATTGTTAATGAATATTGTATTAATGAATATTGTTAATGAATATTATTCATTAATGTTGGGTGTTAATGAATTATTCATAAATGACTTACTCTTGAATGTTGCATGTTAATGAATTTTGTGTTAATGAATTATTCATGAATGTTGTGTGTTTATGAATTTTATGTGTTAATGAATGTTATCATGTGATTATAATGATTGAATGTTATATTTCAAAAATGGATGAATTGAATGTTATTAAATGTTAATGGGGATGACAAGGACATTGATATTCCTCTTAGAAATTTTATGAAAAAAAGAAACGGCAAGAAAGCAAAAAAGATATGATTATTCATGAATGACTTACTCTTGAATATTGTTAATGAATATTGTGTTAATGAATTATTCATGAATGACTTACTCTTGAATTATTCATAAATGTTGTGTGTTTATGAATTTTATGTGTTAATGAATGTTATCATGTGATTATAATGATTGAATGTTATATTTCAAAAATGGATGAATTGAATATTATTAAATGTTAATGGGGAATTTAGAGTGATGTTGGGGGGGGGGGGAGGGGCCAAATGAGCTTCCACCTTCATGTGGTTGACCCTATTAAGTATAGAATATTTAGCTATTCTCGAAACCAAGTGAAGCTCAAACTTTAAAGATAAGCTTATAGTTAATAGTGACAACCAATTAGCAAGTCGAAATGAAGTTCTTCAATATAGGTACCCTTTTAGTTTTTAAAGCACAATATCATGTTTTAATATTGTATATTTTTTTCTTAAGTTAAAGTATTCTTTTACTATAACAACATAATTTATGACCATTTTAGTAACTATTCTAACATCACTTTATGAAAAATCCTATTTTAGCAAAGATGGCGATACGTGGTGCTATCTATTCCTTGGGAGATTGGATTTCACAGGTCTATATGTCAGCATCAACATGGTAAATGGTGTGAAATTGCACTTTCCTTAGTCATGGTTGCATACCTACTGCACTATTTCATTTGAAAAATGAATAGAAATACCATATCTAGTAGCTTCTCTATGTTGTATTCATTTATTGGTAATGATTTAATGTCATGCCATTTGATGGTAGCTTCTAGAGTTTCATTTAGTTGTAAGGTTTGTCTTATCTTTTCAAGTTTGTATACTCCATTTGGTAGTTTGGTATTAATTGATGATGTCTAGGATCTTCTACCTTCACTGTAGTCTTCATCATCATCCAACTTGTTGTTTGGTATTTTCCATGTTATCCTCTATTTCCATGGTCTTTAGCATGGTTGTGTATTTTATCTATCTAGTTCAAAGACTCTATGTGCCTAAGGTGGAAGCCATTTAGAACTAACAATTTGAGAGATCATGTTTCTCCCCATAAAACTAGAAAATGTCACAAGTTTAAGGTCAAGAAGGAAGAAGTCATAACATTTTGAGTAGCAAAATATGCTTAAAATTACATATTTAGTTGATTCTTTGGTGAAGTTTCTTATTTCAATTCAATTGATTTTGGTTGTCAAAAAAATTCCTAACTCCAATGTATATTGTATTTCAGTGCTACATTTTCATAGGGATCTAAGTAAAATGACAGTTGACTATTATTTATATTTGAGAATTTGTGTTGTGCCTTACTATGATCCTCTAATAATAGAGGAGAAATCAATCTGAATTTGTTTCTCATGTCCCATGTTGGATGCTTCTTCTTCTGTAACTAACCACTTTTGATGTGGGTTATGAACTCTGATGCTAGTATGCTATTACACTACCATTTATTATAGAGTAGATATAATAAGTATCTCTGAATATACTGTAAGGATCTCTAAACATGAGTAAAGCAGTATTACATAACGCAGATCTAAACTCAAAATTCATGATGTTTTCCACTCTGGAGAAAGAGGGGAACTTAATATACTGGTAACACACCCCATCAGAAGAGATCCATTGGATGGTTTTTGTTGGGGTTTGACTCTCCTAGTGTAGCACTAAGTTAGGCTCCTAGGTGCTAGGATATTTGCTCTTGTTGGTGGTTCTAGACCCGCTGAATGCTCTAGATAATTGTCTATCAAATTTTGGTTGAAGGAGCTATGCTTGGGCTATCAAGTCTTATGCAAATTTTGTCCTATTTTGTGGTGATAACATGGACTTTTATCAGTGCAAAAGTATGGTCTATAAATTCTTAGAGTCTCTAGTGCCTCTAAGATTTACACCATTGGGTGACTAATTCTTTGAAGTCCCTAATGTTTGGTGACATTGAGCTATATCTATGTGAGTTATGTTTGGGTTTTCCTTCCTCATCTTCATTTCACTTTTGTGAGTTTTTTTGCCCGAGGCCATTGGAAATTCCCTTTGATAGTTCCTAAAATTGGATGGATCTAGTACAATTTTGGGCTATTCTATGTTTGTATTCTAGTTGAAATAGAGATCTCTCCACTTCAATCATGGTTGATGAGAGGCCATGGCGAAGCATTGAATATAAGGGTTTTCCATTTTGTTGTAGAGATTGCATCTCTATAGGATACATGCCTAATGATTGCCATTTTGTGTTGGATAGGCGCTGTCACTTGATGGAAGGCCATGAAAAATGACCATTTGACAATTAGAGCTTCTGATTCTGTTTTAGATTTTCCTTTTGAGGACTTGTTTTCTAATGAAGAAGAAACTTTTTTTTATTATATTAATGCTTCTCATGTTGTTGGTCTTAGCTTGTATCGATAGATTGTTAACTTTTCATGTCATTTTCTACTTTGGTTGGGTAGTTCTCCTTGCATTTGTAAATCGTAAATCTTGCTGCAATCTTTAGCCTAATTACAGTTTGGTATTACATCTAGGGTGATAACATAGTTGACTTAAAACTTTGCATTAAAGGAAATATCAAGGGATAATATTTGAATTATGGATATTTGTAAATTATGCTAGTTTTAGACATAGTTATAGTTATAGTTATATATGCGCTCTTATGATGATGTGATTGGGACTGTAAGTTTTTTTGTCAAGTTTATCTATTTGAAAAATAGATGAAATTATTGGCTTTCATTCCTGATAAATAATTCTTTTCTAATTTTATTCTTCCGTGCAGGAACCAAAATTTTGACACACTGTGCCAATTATTGTAAAGGCTTTGCTCTCATAAGAGCCTTTTAAACTGCACAAAATTTGAGTTGTAAAGCATAATTGCTCGATGGAGACTCTGGATATTGTGCACATTTCTTCCTCCTTCCCATTATTTTTTATGAAATAAATCATGTGATGAACAAAACAATGGTGTGGAGGTAGAAATGTGCACGATACCCTGACTCTCATGCACCGAGCAATTATGCTTTAGAATCAAGTTTTGTGCAGTTTAGAAGGCTCCTATGAGAGCAAAGCTTTTACAATAACTAGGATAGCTCGTCAAAATTTCTACATATCTTGGTCTCTATTTTTACACAAATGCAAATAAGAATTGGTATTTTAGTTGCAATTTTGACACCAAACTGGTCGCCTTTGTTGTCACTTGTATGGCACCAACGTAAAAAAGTAAGGTGTTTTCATTGCAATTGCAATGTCAAATTGGTGTAGGTTTACGTCAAAATTTCAACCAACGACACCCGCAAATGAGGAAATAATAGTTTAGCTTGGACTAGGGAAATTGATGAAATTCGCATCAATAAGTCCACCTTTATGAAGTCAAAATTTTGATGTAGAATGTATGTGGCAAAAACTGACCAAAAAAGACCAATAGCAAGCTTGGTCACCTTATCGACCTACTCTTGTCAAAATTTTGACCTTTTCGCATCAAAATTTAGGCCTAAATTTACTAGTGTGACAAGTGAAGTTACATGGAGATAGTATACATGTTGATGATGTGTATAACCTTGGAAGTTTGTATGGACTATATGGAATAGAGTTAATTGTATTTTGATAATGTTGGATAGCAGAACTGAAGGAAAGAATTGTTTTTTTTACAAAACAATCACTTGTCCAATAAGGGATTACATGCTAGATGTTTACTCTAACTTGAAAAGTGAATTGAGGTCTTAGCCAACCACACAATATTTTATGTAAAGGCATGGTATTTATGCAAAGGACTTCTTGCAATAAGAAGTTTGGTTACAAATGCAATCTTGGTATATTAGTGCAATCTTGGTGTATTTCAAAGTGAGAGAATTTTTGTGAAAGCGATATATGTGAAGTTTTATCTAGTGATCAGGGATTGAGTTGAAGATCAAAGATCAAACAAGGAAAGAAAATAATAGAAAATTACTTGTTTGAGAAATGAGCTCTTCTTGTAGTTGAAATTGCATGTTTGGGTAGTGGGCTCATCTTGCATACATTATACCTCAACTCCTAGGAGGGTTGGAATATCCTAACAGGGATTCAAAGTCTCCTAATAGGGACTCCTTATACTAAATTTTCTCATTGACTCCTAAAAAGGTCAATCCTCTAACAAGGAACTTATATGTCATCATATCATCTAGTGGGTATCATCCCCAATAGGGTTTTCCTTTGGCCAGGGTTTCCCTAGTTAACAAAATATGGTTTCATGAATTATCTTTGTGCATTGCTATTGTTACTATTCAGCATTACTTTATTACTTTTTTATGCATGGTTTAAAGTAAGTAATAATATCCAGTTGGGGAGTAAAGTTTGTAGATTACTAATTCACACCCCCCTAGTAATCCTTATTTCTAACATACTTTGCATCTTACTTCATGCATATATGATCTTTTCATAACTCAATCCTTGGAATTGAAGTATAATTAAACTTTGAAATATCAATCCCATACACACCTCTTGATTTCCTAGTTGGGAATAGTGTGATCACCTAATCCATTGCATGAAGTGATCTCATCTAAACTTCATGTGTTGCAATCTTCCTTCTTCTTCCATGTCTTGTTCATCTACACTTTGACTTCTTCAACATCAACCTTTCCTTTTCCTTCATAGAACTCACTACTTGGTGCCTTTGATTTGTTGGACAATGTCTGCATAGGTAACCAATTTTTAAACAACTAAAAGGTGTAGTCTGACTTAACCATCTACTATAATCACTTCTAAAATGTGTTCTAATGTAGTTTTCAGAAACATGCCCATAATGTTAACAATAGTGAAAAATATACATAGTATTATTATCCCAATTATAAGAGTTGTCATTGTGCCTTACATTTGTCTACCTATTTGATGACCACTTGGGCTTGGATCTACACTCATCTGCTCTTTACCCATACTTTTGACAATTATAGTAGTATCTTTAAAATATTTATGTGCTTATGGTCTTGGTTTTGCATTCATGTACTTGGTGTCCTTACTTTTTGCACTTGTGGTAGTGACCCACAAACTTATCCATAGGATTCTAATTTGCAGTCTTACTTCTGCAAACATTAGCAGTATATCCTAATTTTCCTCTCAATTATAAAAAATAGGCTTGGAGTTATTACCATTGAAATTCCTTTGTTCACCACTTTTAGATGATTCTCCTTCTTCATTATTAGTGTAACCCAACCCAGTAGTATCACTATTGGATCTAGGAGATCTCTGTTAGAAATAGATAATATTGAGAGGGGGGTTGAATCAGTATTTTCAATCTTTTTGCCCACAACTCGATATTATTAATTACTTTACCACATGAATAAGAAAGTAAAGCAATAATTTTGAATAGTATAAACAACCATACATAAAGAGAGATCATAACACCATATTTTTTAACTAGGGAAACCCTAGCCAAGGGAAAACCTTGGTGGGATGAAATCCACTAGATGATTCACTATATAAAGAATCTGGTTAAGGATCTTGACCCTGTTAGGAGTCTATGAAGAATGTATAGTGTCTTGAGTCCCTGTTAGGAGACTAGGCTTTGTTAGAAGCCTCAAACCTATTAGGATTTTCTTCAACCCTATTAGGAGTTGGAAAATCATATACAAATATTTGCAAGAAGAGCCCACTACCCTAACATGCAACTATACAATAAGATCTTTAGGAAAATAGTATACATACAATTCTAAGATACTTTTTGTGCTTCAAAAATCTTCTAACTGACAATTCTTCATACAAGAGTGACTACACACATATCAATCTACATCATATATCATAATATTGCATTCACTTGTTACTCTTAGTTCACAAGATCATATCAAGTTTGCAATCACTAATCATATCTTTATCACTTGTTCACTTCTCTTCACACTAACTTCGCAAATGAATTTCTTTACTTATACCAAACATATTGGTAATTTCTTCCTTATTCAGCTCACATATCATCATTAGAGTTAGCTAATTAAGAAATGATAATTCAAAATAATAAATCAAGTCATTTAACACATTCTACTGATATGCTCTATTCTGGATTGTATCATTACTACATTACAAATTCTTTCATCACTTGGACGTGGTTGATCATATGGACATGCGCACTAGTATACATCATTAGTATGATGTAATACACCTTTTGTTAACTATGCAAGAGAATATTCCAAGGGAATATTCTACTATCATCAAATATGTCATGTTGTTGTGATGTTGTCTTATACTTAGACAATTTTCCTTCACCAATGAACATGACTAATCTGCAAAAAAAATTTGTTTCCATAAATGACAACCATGTTACTTACCTTATTTGATTTATTGGACATATTGCCAACAATCTTCCCCTTTGGCATTGATGGCAACATTTTGGGAAAAGTGGTTAAGTTCCAAATATGTTGTCATACCAAATAAAATAAATAACCATAACATAGTTAAAAAAAAATCGTATTCATGTATTAGGAATATTACATCCCTTATAACTCTGATTATAACTTATTGCTCCCCCTTACAAGTTACAAAAAAAGCTTACTACTAGTTACAATTTTCCATATATCTCCCCCTTTGACATCAATGACAAAGGTGTCACAAAAGAAAAATCTATCAAAATTTGGTTATTGCATCAAAACATGGAAAAACAATCACTAAAGTTAGTCTTCACCTACACAAGGTGTTTGTTTTAACTATCTTTTAGTGCATCAGATAAATTGACCAATGCACATAAGGCATATGTGGCTAACTCTGCTGCATTTAAATCTATTGCCACAAATTTTTCATATGAGGAGTTTGCTACCAAGCATTCCTCCAATTGATTTTCTAGCAATGTTACCTGTGAAGATAAATGGTTTCTCAAAAGAGTGAATCTTTTTAGAGCTTTCTCCTTTTTTGCTTGTAAATCTCTAATGCTATCATGAATAGCTTGCATTGCATGCTCAATGTTTACTAACTTTTGATTTTGTCTCAAAAAGTTGTCAATGAGTGTCTGAAGCTTAATTACCTTCTCTTTGATTTGTTCATCAAAACTTTGAAGATTGATGTATGCCAAGTTGCACTTAGCATAAACTTGTTTCCCTTCTTCAATACTTTGTCTTAATGCCTTAATGCATTCATTCAAAGTTTCTATACCATTCCTTATATTCGTGCACATGGTATTGAGGAGTTTACTATCATTCTCTATTTGTGCTTGAATTATAGCCACAATAGTGAGTGTTGTGAATTTTCATCCAATGTTTTACACAAGATTGTTGCATATTATTGAATGTTTGCACGAGTTTTAATAGGGCTCACTATCTTTTCCTTTTTGTCTAGTACTAAAATCAAAGTCTTTTCAATGGACTTAACTGATTTCTTCTTTTGAAGAAATTTTCTCAAAGAAGATAAAAGATTTTGTGCTTCATCTTCTTCATCTGATTGAGCTACTATTTCTATAGCCATTGCTACTTGAGTAAGAGGTGTGGATGGTGTTACTACTACTGGTGTGAAGGGTGCATTTGAAGTAGCCACTTTATTACTAGGCTTAATTTTCTTTGTATAAGGTGCTTCTTCTTCCTTTAGCTCTTGATTTTCAACTTCATCAAATGAGCTTCTATAATCCACCATATTGCCAACAATGCTAGCACCAAAATCCTTGAATGGATCCTCTATTTTTTCAACTATCACCTTCGTGTTATCTATTTGCATAGATTCACTACCAATGCCAATATGTGGTGAATTACTAGATATAGGTGTTCCAGTTCATTTCTCAAAACTGTGAGGTAAACTGTCTATAGTAGGACTTGCTTCCTTTTTTTGCACACACTCCTCAAGTGTCTAGCTTGCCTCCTTTAGTTGTGCACTTTCCTTAGGCATCTAGCTTTCCCCCTTTGGCTATGCACTTTCTTTAGGAATCTTGATTGCCTCTTTTGGATGTGCACTTACTTTAGGCATAGTAGTCATAAATTTGACTATAGCCTTTTGTGTTTCCTTATTAACTTCTTCATAACTTCCGCCCATGAGGAGAATGGATCTCTTCTTATTTCTTAATAATGGTGCTAGTCCTTTTAGAATAACTTTAATTTGCCCCTCATTATTTATAGAACATAACTTTTTCACCATATTAATTCTTATTTTCTTATCCTCCTCTACAAGTCTTCTCTTTCTACTTAGCAATCTATTGTACAAATCTTTAGGTATCTGACCTCTTATATTGTCAAACCTTTTATCTTTTAGGATCATATTCCTAACTACTACATTTTCTATCTTTTATCCATATTATTATATAAATCATAGTAATTATTCTACTATAAAAAATTATTGTCATTAATGATTTGCATGTTAAGATTTTCTATCTTTGGCTTCCATGTTGTTCGCCCTATTGATGTCCTTGCTTCTTGATCAGCTGGCTTAACTAATCTATCACCAGCTTCTTCCTCAAACTTTGAAGAACTAATTTGCAAAGTTCATTTTTTCTTTCTTGGACCACTTGTAGTCTGCTTCACTCTCTTCTTAGGAGGAGCTTTGGTCCTTACAAGCTTTGTAGGCTTCTTTGCAATTGATGCTTCTTCAGTCTTCACTAGATTCCTTGGTTCCAATCATTGCACAACTATTGTATAGGGCACATTAGGTGTTTGTGCACTTGT
Organism: Cupressus sempervirens; assembly: GCA_028749045.1. NCBI lineage: Eukaryota > Viridiplantae > Streptophyta > Pinopsida > Cupressales > Cupressaceae > Cupressus > Cupressus sempervirens. The sequence continues at coordinate 820,689,818 of CM053793.1, forward strand.
TTGAGTAGCTGTGACCTATTTAGTAGGTCTTGTCACTATAATGGGTGTAGGGGTCAAAAGTTCAAATTGATCAATGGCCTTCATTTTCATAGCTATCCCTTCCACCTCGTCAAATTCTTTCCTAGTCATGCTAGATTCTTTCAAAATAGAATCAATTACTTTCTCCACCTTTTTCTTAGAATCCTTCATTATTTGACTAGTTTTGACTTCTTTCATTTTCTTAGAATATGTCCCCCATCTAGGACATTCAGAATCAACTTCAGAATAAAGAATTATCTATGCATACCCTTAAATCAATTCCTCACTCATCTCATATCACATATGTTCAATGAACTTTACCCGAGGAACTGCTACCTCCATACATGTGAAAGCGATTCCAGGGAACTTCTTAGTAGCATAGAAAAATATATTTGTCAATAGGGATTCAAATCTAAAGACTGCACTCCTTGATTTCTTGATTCTAGATATGTTATCCAACAACTTTTTTTGGATAATATCACACATATTAACCTCTTTACCTCTTATTACCAAGTAATTTGCATGAAGAAACACTATAGGTATTGAATCTATCCTAGATCCATGATTGTACTTATATCCAAAAATCTTACAAATGAGTCTCATTCTATCATCTTGAATGATGTTGACTTTCATGTTTCTGCCATCAAAATATGTATTGAGATTCATTTCAACTATCTTACACACACTCTTAATGTTTATTGGATTGCATCCTTCATTGCTCAAACTCGTGACCTTGTGAATTAGTTCATTATCAATACATATGATAAAATCTCCCAACCATAGTAAATTATCATGCACTCCTCTCAGAATTATCCTTGTCCATTCATTATTGTCAAAATCTGCATAGAACATATGCTTAACTAGGTTAATTCATTCTAGATATCTATGTTCATGTTTCAATGACAAGTCATTATTGCACATTTTCTCCAATTCCTTATGAATCTTTGAGTCACCTATGCTTTTAATCTTGCAATGAATATATCCTCTTATATCCTCAATGTGAAGAACATTTTCTGAAACTTGCAAAAATACTCCAATAGGGTCATCAAGCAAAGAAACAAATGGGTGTTTCTTGAAATTGTACCTAGGTCTATTACTTACATTAAAGACTTCTTGTTTTTCCATTCTTGAAAGATTATGCTCTATGATAGGCCAACATTGGGGCAAATAATAACAAAAGAATTAAGAATTTATGACAAAGTTCGGCTGGTCTATACGTGTCAATTTGAGAGTGTAAGCTTGTGAAAGGTTTTTGAGAAATATGCTATCAAGGGATGATAGTTGTGAGATGAGGGTTTATGAATGCATCTACAACACATAGAACTGAATCTATAAAAAAAACCAAAGAAATCCTAGTGACAGAAACTATCACTTTCTGGTGACAAGAACATTAGAAATAGAAATGAACAAAAATAATACCAACACTATAAATAATCTAATATAGTAATTTACTAATATAAATCTGATATAGCTCTAATATTTTGACTCTTTATGAAAGTATGATATCAACTTCAAAACATGAAAAGAGTTATTAATAATCTGCTTACTATTAAATGAATGATAATTTTATAAGCTATCTTACTCAACTATGATATTAATATGATTGCAAACCTATTACTTATGAACTAACTATTAATTTAAAATGAATCCTTATTCTATAACAAATCAAACATACCAAACTCAAGCTATAGAAATCAACAATGTGAAATATAAAATGATTTACAACATTAACAACCTCACCAAACATTCCAAGAGTGGGCCCTTTCTCTGGTCTGCAAGGTGAGTGAATAAACTATACTGTTTTACATTGGGCTGATTAGCAAAATTGTTGTTTTATTTCTCAACTTTTACAAAAAGAGAATAATGATATATTTCAATCTGCATATAGCTGCTTATTTACATGCAACAAATAAAAAATGTACAATTTTAGACCTGTTGTTAATAACTTACATAAACCTTGGCCATACATTATAGGCCAAAATGCTTGCTATTATAAAAATAGATCAATATGTTTCTCCTCAATATCCATCTCCCAATGAAAAGAAAGAGATGTAATCTAAAAATGAGTGGTTATGCAATGAACATCACAGGAAGATATTTCATACCAAGAATAGATCATGTTTTTTTTAATATTTCCAGCAAGCACCATTGTCTTCAACCAATTTTCAGCAAGCATCATTGTCTTCTTAACAGCAATAACCTTTCATGCTTGGTTGGATTCATTGTTGTCCACATAAGAATTCAACAGAGCTGGAGAAGTTGAGTTGGTAATATGGTCATAACAGGAACAAAGATAGAATAGACTTTGAAAATCAAAATCCAAACCCGTAATAGAAAAATCACGTTTTAAAAATGACCTTTAACTTTTTCATCATGTATTTTTTGAAGATTCTGTCGCTTGGGATTATAATTGGGCACATTTTGGACAGTACCCATGTCTCAGATTTTTGAGATTCGTCCGCATATATTCGCAAAAGGAAATGCAAAACTGCTTATCCTTATTTTTAGTTGCTAATATTCTGGCTAAGTTCTTTCTCAACATACTCCTTGGTCAATACTCTTGGAAGGATTAATGCTTTAAATTGTTGAGGAAATAATGAATTCTAATAAGATATAGCAAGCAATACATTTCAAAGTAGATGAAACTTTGTATTTCTGAAATAGCTACAGGAAGATCTGTAGGCGACAAGAAGATCTGTGCTACAAGTCAGCATGCTACAATATTAAAGATTAGTAAAACATAATCAACAATGAATTTTCCATGTTTTAATCCCAAAACAATATTACTACTTAATTATATTAAACTATATGCAACGTTATAATGGTAAAATGGAATGAAATGGGATAAAAATGGAATGGAGAAGTATGTAGGAAAGTGTGTAATATAGATTAAAATAGAGCATTAAATAGGTTATGATTAGTTCTCATCACTCTACAATTCAAAAAATACCTTAATTTCATGTATCAGGGTTTCTAGGGACTTTGTGTAATTGTGGGCCTCTTTAATTCTCCAAATCTTTCTTCAATCTTGTACTAAGACTTTGCCCAAGCAAATGATGTATGCAAATCAATTTGCATCCTTTAAATATTTTCCAATCTATACTTTGCATTAAATTCATGCCTAACACTAGTGTCGTGTATTATCTCTGTGCAACAGAGAGATTAATATTTTCATATATCCTTATCTTGATCTTATCAGGAAATGCGCACTTCACTATAGACTTTTCTCAATGTCTACTACATCCTGTAAATTGCAAAACCTTTGATACTTACTCTAACATTGGTTATTAATAACTGATACTTTGTTTCACTGAGAATGCTTAATTTTGGTAAGAGGAGTCACAAACAATAAGTGACTTCATTATCTTGTCAGGTACATCTTCTATAACTGTATGAGAGCATCATGGTTCCTCTGCCTTGATATGTGTTTCATTTAATTCATTTGTCTACACCATCATATCATTTCTTCTATTGTTCCTTCTATAATTCTAATTCCTTTTTAGGTCTCTTCTGTCCATTCTACAAAACTTTGTTGTGTGTCCAAAGTTATTGTAGAACTAACATATAGTTACATTTCTTTTCTGTTCATTTAGCTAGTTGTTAGGTGCTTTGTAATTCCTTGTAATGTGTCTAAGATTATTGCATTTGTAGAAAACAATTTGTCTTCCTTCTCCACTTCCATTACTATGAGATCTTCTTCTATTTCCTGCATGGTTAGTGTTCCTAGTTATCCTACTATTTGCATTACTATCAAATTTAGGTTTCTTACAATCTACTACATAATGACCATATCCATGACAATGATGACAATAAAACTTTGAAATAGGTTTCAAGAAATTATCTTTGCAATCGACTTCAGTGTCTTCAAGTTCATCACATGAGGCACAAGATTCCTTTCTTTTGTTGTCCATATCTTTATTAGATTCTTTATCTTTCTTAAAATGAGTGACATCCTTTTTGTCCGTTGGTGTATCATCTATCTTGCTTAGATCCTTATTGCTTTTGGGAGTATCAAATTCTTTTCTCTCAATAGTTTTCGTGTTGGATTTATTAAGAAAGAATCCAAGTCCAATCTTTGTTAGAAGTAATGGTTCACCAATATAACTCAGGGGGGGTGGGGGTGAATCTGTTATGTATTAATCTAAAACAATTCTTACTTTATCAACCAAAGTAAATAGCAATCATAAATAAATGCACATACACACATACACCAGATATGTTGACTAGGGAAAACCTTGATTAGAGGGAAAACCCTCATGGGAGTGATGCCCATAGAATAATGTACTAATCTAAATATTTCTTGTTAGAGGATAGACCCTATTAGGAGTCTATTACAATGCTTAGTACAAAGAGTCCCTCTTAGGAGACTTTGAATCCCTATTAGGAGATTCCAACCCTATTAGGAGTTGAAGAAGGTAGCTGAACCCACTATCCAAATAGCTTAAGGATCATATCAATGAACCCATTGTCCAATTGATCTTAGTACTATTCCTTTCAGAATAATAGATGTGGAAGAATCTCTTTTCTCTTCCTTTGTCTAGTATGTTGGACTCCTTCACCTTCATATCATGCAAATAGATCTGGAACTCATTAGTAACCCTTAAGGTCACTCACACATATTAACATATTACTCTACTCTTCTACTTCACAATTCACAAGTCTTCTCTACTTTGTAATCATAGCTACTAATTTTAGAACTTGGAAAACACCTTTCCTTTATACCATACTCAATTATTCATCTTTAGAGTTAGCTTTATACACTTAACATTTATTTGAGTCAACTCCATATTTAATTAAATGAAATACACATATAATTAATGTTGTTGGCTCACAATTGTTTCTAAACTTTCACATGCATGACTTCTATACTTACACACTTGCTAATGTCATCAGTGATCAATGTACTTCCTCCAATTGACTTCACAACCCTTCATTCCAAGAACAATATATTATATTGATCATACAACATAAATTGTTTTCCCAATACTCTATTTTCCTACTATTCTCAATAAATCATCAATATCTTTTGTACACTATCAATTCAAGTTTTGTGCACTTGACCATATGCCAAATAAATGTTATAGTATTTGCTATTAACTGTGCATGGGTAGATAGACAATGTGATGTCTATTGAAGTTATTTCTAGTAAAGAACATATCAAGTGGATTTAGACCTAATACCAGGAAACAAAGATAGGGACAAGCCTAAGGAAGAGCTAAATCCTATATTCACCAAGGCTAAATCTTGGTTTTGGGCCAATTAATAGAGTCATCAGGAATCACTTCACTTTAGGCTATGCTAAGCCAAGGTGGGCAAAGCTAAGGGATCTATCTGATTGACTTGATATTTCTCTATGCAAAATTGTCCCCTATAGTAGAAATTGTCAACTTTCTTCTACAATTTTTTGGCAAACTTCCTAATTACAGTAGCCTATTACAACCAAAGTAAGTAACAACAAATAAGCCATGACCAACACTTCTAGTTTTTCAAAACATAAAAATGGAAATTGATATTGTTTTTTGTGTAAATTTTGTGTAGTTACATGAATGTTCCAATATATTTCCAAACTTTGGGATGGGCTAGTGTCTTATCCATTGGGCTATAAAGTTGATAAATAGCAATTTAGACCTTTTTAATCAACTTGTGATTAAGAGAGTCAACATTAAACTCTTAGTTTCATTCTAATTTTCATCCTTCTCATAAACCATAAACCTTATCAATTATAGAAATCAATTACCTAATTCTTTAAATAAACACCAATCAATAAGAGATATACAATCATTTAAATTTCACTAAACTGAAGAGAAAACTTATCTATTTAGTCTCAAAGTTGTCGATATATGAAAAAGAGACAAAACTTCAAGGATAATGACAATTAAGGATAAATCCTTCTATTTATTCAATATTGCTGATAAAACTTCGAATATAACACATAGATAAAACTACTTTTCTCAAATGTTTTCCTTTTGTATTCAAATATGCATATAACAGAACTCATTCAAGTAACTACATAACACTCTGGACGGACTATAAAATAATAATATGACATATATGAAAACTCTATAGACAACCGACCTCTACTTCTCATCTTGGGAATCCATAAATAGGATTGCAACAAGCTACAAATGAGAGGAGGACACCTATCAAAATTCTAATGGAAAGAAAAACTTTTGGAAGATGTGCATAACAAATACAAAGATCAGTCTCCCAAAATATCAATCAAAAAAGATAAGTAGCTGAGGAAGTAGAAAAACATTAATGTTGAATCCTTGATCTTTTATTTTCCTTGTACTTTATCTTCCTTGTAAGAAAAAATTGCAGCTACCTCCTGTTGGTAAAGCCTTTATTTCACCTACTACTTCCCAAACATAAATCTCCCTTTTAGTGGGTTGGTATTCTTTACTTCTTGTAAATCTTGAATAGCCTTGGTCCACCTAGAATCCATGATTTCCTTTGACTCAAAAATAAATTTATTTAAATTTATTTCTGCCTTGAAAAGAAAATCAACTAAAGCATGGAATGGGGAATCAGACACATCTTCAAAAATTGCTACTGTAGTCTCTTTGGTCAAAATGTTAACAAAATAAGCTGACCGCTCTTGCCAATCTCTTACTACATTGGTAGCATCTAGTACTGATGGTATACAAGGTTCTACTCCCTCAGATAAAATCTTTAATTTTCCTTGTATGACTTATAGTTTACTAGTAAACAATCCACTTAATTCTCTTACCATTTCTAGGCTCTTCTTTATGGTGAAAATTTTGTCTGGCAGGTCTGGCTTCTTAGCCATTAATACAAATAGTCTATCCAAAAATTTAATATAAGGACCTCATAGACTAAAAGTAGGTTTTAACCATGAGAGTGCTTCATTGCAGAGCTACTCAGCACTTTATAAAGTAACAAAAGAATTGTGGGCCTATTGTGACATGTTCTTCAAAACATCAACCCTATGGCTCACCATATTCCTAAGGATCTCTGTCCTCACATCTCCTCCTTGCTGAGTTGATTGAGTATCAATACTCATCCTTCTTAGCTATGATGACTCATTCTCCTCTATCTCTTCTATTTGAATTAGGGCCTTAGTAGTGTCTTTGACTAGCATTGATGTTCCTTGTCCCTCTTCTCTCTAAGCTGGAGCTATCCTTTGTTCTGCTTGTGCTAGTTGTTCTTTGAGAGATGTAATTTCATCCTCAAGTACCTAGATTTTGGCCTCAATTTCAGCAATGTTTTCTTTATATACATGGTTGCACCTAAGTTCATTCTCATAGAGCTTCCTAACATCAATGTAATCATGTATGGATTGGTCCAATCTTATTTCAATCTCCTCCACCTTGGCTTCATTCATGAATGAAAAATGTTTTAGTGCCTTGGATATTTTTGTGCTAGATGTGCCCTATAAAGTCCATGTAATCATATTACCCTATTGTGCTCTGTACATCCATCAATTTTGGCTTGTTGGAAGCAGGGGCCATGCTCCAAACTCTAAGGATTTGGTATCAATGTTGAAACCAATCCCTCTCTTCAACCCATCTGCACCAATTTCCTCATAGGAAATGGTACTTTCCTACCTCTTGATCTGATCAAGCATAAATGCTTGCTCCAAGTCCCATCCAGGCACCAACAACATACCACTCCTCTACACTAGATCCCTGGCCTCCTCTAAAGTCATTACTTTACTTTTAGGATCATAAGCTTGCAACTTCTCAATCAATTCCAATCTCTATTCATCAGATTCATCGTGTTTCATCTTTAGAAAAAGCTCACTCTATTTAATCTTATATAAGAAACTTTTGAATTCACTAGACTTGATGAATTCATCATCTTGTAGGAATTGTTGAGCCTAGATGATCCTGTCATCTAATCTTGCTACTACCAACTCTAGATCAGTGAGGGTATTCTCAGTTTCATTAGCTCTAGTTTGTAAATAATTTTTTCTCATGTCAGCAATATACTGACTATTTCTTGGTAAAATTTTTAGAATCCTTTATCTAACTTGGGGAGGCATTTGCACAATTTTATATCTTTTATGCCCTTTTTCCATCCAAGATGCATGGGGTGCATCTTCCTCCTCAATCTCAAGGGCAACATCAAGTTCTGGGCTATTAGGGCACACTCTTTCTTCCTCCCCCATTGGACCCTCTTGCATTTTAGCCATTATCTCTACATGGTCCATGACCATCTTTCTGATTCTCTAGGCATAAGGGATATCCATGTAAAAACTAGGGAATTTGGGATCAATTCTCTTCAATTCCTTTTCTACCCTCAGAACATCACCAAGCTTTGCAAGCTTGTTAGCTACCTCCCCTTCTTCTACTATGTTTGGGATGATGTCTTCATGGAGCAGCTCCTTAGAATTGGGCAATACATAGTTTTTTATTTCTTTCAATCTTTCCCTCATCCATCCCTCGAAGTCATACATTCTATATGGGCCTGTACATAAATTATAGTGGTTTAGAAAAGAATGAATAGAATCTAGGGCCTCTTTACCAATGGTAAAATCACCAAATTTAAAACATCTACACAAAAAGGTTCCCCTATGCACCTTAGGGCCTAGACACTCTCTATTAACCATGAATAATTGCCAAATAAATTCAATTGTTCCCAATCTAGGAGGAATAAACTTTGGTAAAATGTGGTGTGGCTGGGGACAACCATAGACTCTCATCAAGAGAAGGTAGGAAACAAGAAAATGTCCCCCAAATTATGATCTAATCTTTTTCCTTCAGGCAACAGGGCTGGTCTTAGAAGACCTTTCAAAATTTTAGGGGCCCTAAAGTACCTTGGGTCTAACATTTTCATTATAACAGCACTAAAATTATTGAAAAAGGACACAAAATTAGCAAAATGATAAGTGTTATTCCATGCCTGTGTCCATAGCTACATGGCAAGTCTACATTTAAATCAAAAGTTTGATCAATAAAATCAGAGTTGATGTATCCCATGTTCTTGTAGAGAATCAAGTGCATTAGTAGAGAGTAGTAAAGGAAAGTGAATTCTCTCATATCTCCAGACCTTGCCTTGGAAATTTTATCCCTCATTATATCTAATATATGACTAACATAGTCATATTCACAGGCATGGTAGGCATCTTGTACATCCCTAGAAATTATGTATTCTACCCCCTAGACCTCATCAGACCTATCCTTTCCCACAACCTTGTGAACACCATATATGGTCTTGACAGAATAGTTTTTGAATTTATCCATAGGCATCTTCTTCTATATCTTCTTTGCGTAATCACCCACCTTCTTCAAATCACCAAGAATATGTTGCAGCAATGAAGCTCCTATGAAAGCATTGGGGTTATCCTCAAATCTCCTCTGTAAGTTCTTCAAGTCTACAAGTTGACCCATTGCCCCAATTAATCCAAAAGCTTCAATGAAAGATTCTTGATCCAAGGTACATAGAACAATTCCATCCCTTCTGTGAAAAGACTTGGTGGCAGGGTTATAGCATTAAAACAAGGCCATCATCAAATCCATGTCCACAAAAACCTCTGGGAAAATCAATTTGGCAAGGTTCTTCTTCCAGCTTAGAACTAGTGACATCAGGGCACCTGGCATCTCTGCACCTAGCATATGGATCAAAGAAAGCATGATCATCAATAGAGTTTTCATTTGTAGATCCTGGAAACAACTTTATGCACTCCTCTAAGAAATGGCTAGGCTTCTTCTATTTGGTTTTAACTCCCTTCGAGGTTGATGTCTCTAATACTACCATTTCTGAGGCTTGGATTTCTTCTACTTCCTAGTCTAACATTTTGTGTATTCACAACTAAATTATCTGTAATTAGAAATATTCTATCTCTTACGAGCTTTGGAAACAATAATCTAGAATGCACAAAAAACATAGGATAAACTCAAATTTTGTTATTGCAAACTCAAATTTTGTTATTGCAAATGATGAATAGTGATAATGGGAAAGGAAGATCTTGTAAGTTGATATGATTAGACTAATGTTTAAGTTGCATTGATTTTGACATGCTTGAGAAATGATCTCAATACTTTCTGTCGACTTCATGGAGTGTCACCATTAATTTCCAACTATGCACTTTTTGTACTACACTTGAATCTAATTAGCTGAGAAGCCCATATTTCTTTTCTTGTCATTATGTTTGGTGTAAAGATTAGATTTTATGATATTACAACAAGGTGACTAAAAATACCTTTTATAACATCGCAACATTGTATTAATGGTTCTCTGATCTTATGATATCCCTTAAAATTTATATTAGCCAATCGAAAAAAGTGGCAAGACCCCTTACTATATTATGACACCCATTGTTATCACAACATCAACAGCTAACTCCATCTTGTTCTATGATCTCATGACAAGTGGTTTTGGGTCATCGTAAGTCACCTTCTCTTTCCCTACAATCATACAATTAGTTGATCTTCCCACTTTGTAACATCGCAATAGAACATGTTTTCTTCTATGATGTTACACTCACCTTGAAACCATTACATCATAGAATCGATGGGTTATTGTTCCTTCTATGCGACCTTACGACAAACCCTAGTCATAACATCAAAAAACCCCTTTCAAAGCCCTAATATCTCAAGATGAAGGACCTATCGTAAGATTGCTGACCACAAGCTACTATCCAACTTAAAATCCTTTGGTTCCACAAATGTTGACAATGAACACATTTGGAAAATATATGCTAGCTCTGCTCAAATAGGAAACTGACATTTGTCCTGATATCATGTCATCACAACACACCTTGATCCTTTACACAATCACATGACAAACCTTCTGTCATAGTGTCTTAATTCTTAAAATTGAACCCTCTAATCATGTGATAGGCACCGTAGGATTGCAGATCTCCTTCCTTTTCTTTATGATCTGACAATGATGTCTTTATTGTAGGGTCATAACCACCCTTACTCTCTGCTCCTAATGTCATGATAAACACTTTATTGCAACATCGAAAAAACATCTTATGAATTGAAATATAACACCATATGATCTTGCAACACAAAGGACATCGCAAGATCATAAAAGATCAAAATCATAACTTTGATAACACGATACAATGTTAATCATGAGATCATTAAAGGCCTTCACGCTTGCCTACAATATTATGCTACCCCTCCATCATAACATTGTAGAAAATAATGTACTTTAGAAAAATGAAAAACTACTCATTTATATGGCCTAGGGTTAGGTAAAATGGAGATTATGCAATTCGTTAGGGTTAATTACAAATGGAAAATATATAATCATAATCCAAGAAAAATAATTCAAAATTTTCAACACAAACTGCAAAATTTTCTCATTAGTGAAAAAGGAGCTATTAATGTCTTCAATACATAAATCTTAGTTTGTTGCTCTATCAATCTTACTATGTTATCATCAATGACAAACAAATTCATAACATTGTTTGGTAATGTTTTCTCATAGCATCAACATTTATGCTAACAATCTCCCCCTTTGGAATTAATGGCAACACAGATGAAAAATATCTAGTTTCAAAAATACCAATGAGTTTTCTTCATCAATCAAAACTTGCTTCATGTAAGTCTTTCAACACTACTCCCCCATAGTGAAAGTTCTTTCTAATGTGTTTCATGTCATTCTCTCTCATTCTAATATTTTTTATATCACTCTCTCTTACCCATTGACATCAATGTCAAAGGTAGTACAAGAATACAATATATAACAATCTATTAACATGACCACAATCTAGTCTATTGCTTTATAATCTTTGCATATAACTAAATAACACAAGTATCTAAAGATATTATTGTATACTAATTACCTATTACTAAGATTCCTTAACTAACTTTGTTCACCACAGATACTCCCCCATTGAGGAAGCACCAGCATTTAGTCCAATCTAACAATGGTGTTGTGTACCCTAGACTAATGCACCTCTGCATTTTTTACTCTGAGCTAGGAAGGGGCATAACCCCAAGCATACCTCTTAGGTACTCAAATTTTTCCTTTGGTAAGGCCTTTGTGAAAATGTTTGCAATTTGTTCCTTAGTACTGATGTATTCCAATATGATTTCTTTCTTTGTAACTTTTTCTTTTAGCACATGATATTTTATAGCAATGTGCTTAGTCTTAGAATGAAAAATATGATTCTTAGACATGTTGACTGTACTTGTGTTATCATAGTAAATGATAATAGGTTCTGTGAATGCGATTCCAATATCCTTCATGATCTACTTCATTCATATGACATGATTACAATTTTTTGCTATTGTAACATACTCTGCCTCTGTAGTACTTTGTAAGGTACAATCTTGCTTCTTGCTGATCCAAGAAACTAATCTTCCTCTAAGAAAAAATGTTCCTTCGCTAGTGCTTCTATTGTCATCCTTGTCTCCTGCCCAATTAGCATTTGTATAGGTATAGAGAGTAAAGTCACTATTTCTATCATACTAAATACCATAATCTGATGTTCCTTTAAGATATCTAAATATTCTTTTTATTGCTACATAGTGATATTCCTTAGGATCAGCTTGAAATCTTGCCACAATTCCAACTGCATTGGCTATATCTGGTCTGCTATGAGTCAAATACTACAATCCTCCAATCATAGATCTATACTTATTTTGTTCAATAGTAGGCATCTCATCTTTGCTAGATAATTTATGACCAGTTACCATAGGAGTTCCAATAGGTTTACAATTTCCAAACCAAATATTTTTAGTAAATACTTTCAATACTTGGTTTGAGAAATAAAGATACCTTCTTTGTTTTGAACAATCTACAATCCCAAGAAAAATTTCATTTCACCTATCATGCTCATTTCAAAATCATTCTTCATGTCCTCTAAGAATTTGTTACTAGCTTCATCATTTCCACCAAAAATTATGTCATCAACAAATAAAATTATTATTAGCAAACCATCTTCTATTTTCTTTAATTACAAGTTACCATCTATTGTTTCTTTAGTAAATCCAAGATTTATTAAGTATTTGTCCAATCTTACATACCAAGTTCTTGGCACTTGTCTTAATCCATATAATGCTTTCTTTAGTCTACAAACCATGTCCTTTTCTTCTATAAAAGGAGAACCCTCTAGTTGCTCAAAGTAAACCTCTTCTTCAAGTTCTCTGTTTAAAAATGTTGACTTAACATCCATCTGTTATACCTTAACATTCTTGTTTGTTGCATATACTAGGAACATTCTGATTGCTTTCATTCTTGCTACAAGTGCATATGTTTCTTCATAATCAATTCCTTCTTGCTGAGAATAATTTTTGCATACAAGTCTTGCTTTGTTTCTTATCACTTCTTCTTAATTATCTATTAGAGTTCATCCTTCATTGCTTCTTTCCAATAATTGTCTTTGATTGCTTCATATGTGCTTCTTGGTTCTACTTGAGATATCAAATATATTTTCATTAATTTTTCTCATTATCATTACCCCTTTTTCTTTACTACCTATTATCTAATCTATAGGATGATTCTTTGTCAAGTTCCTATTTGAAGTAGGACTTTCTGCTTCAATTCTTTTGTTAGGTACTGCACTCTGTTCTTCTCTCACATTTTCAATTTTCACATTATTCTACAATTCATTGTTAGTCTTGAAGAATATCTCATTATTTCTATTGGCCTTTCCAAAGTAAACATCTCCATCAAAGTTATAGTCCATTATCTTTTCCTTGGTACCAAACTTTTCATCAACTTTAACATTTGCACTCTACTATAGTTTTTGTTCTATAGTTGAAAAATCTATAAGCTTTACTTTTCAATGAATAACTAAGAAACATACCTTCATCATTCCTTGGATCAAATTTACCAATATCATCATCTCTTCTAATGTAACATTTTCTTCCAAATATCCTAAAGTACTTGACTGATGGTGAGTGACCAAACCATAATTCATAGGGGGTTTTGTCCATACCTTTCCTAATCTGCACTTTGATTAGTGTGTATACTATTGTATTGACTACTTCTCTCCAAAAGGTCTTTGTTACATCATTCTCAAATAACATAGATCTTCCTACTTTAGCAATTGATTTGTTTCTTCTTTCAGCAATCTCATTCTGCTCAGGTGTATGCGATGAAGATAGTTGTCTCCTGATGCCATGTTCTTCACAATAGATATTGAATTCTCTAGAGGTGAATTCGCCTCCTCTATCTAATCTTAAGCTTTTGATCTTAACTCTAGATTCATTTTCAACCTTGTTTTTAATTATCCTGAATTTCTCAAATACTTCTGATTTTTCTTTAAGAAAAGCTACCTACATCATTCTAGTGAAATCATCAACAAAAATCATAAAGTATCTTTCTCCATAGAATCCTCTTGTTCTTTTAGGATCACTCAGATCTGTATGTACCAATTCTAACTTTTGTGTAGTACAAAACTGCTTGCTAGGAAATGAGACTCTTTTCTACTTAGCCAAAATGCATTCCTTACAAATAGTGTAATGCCCCACCTGGAGATCCTTGGAAACAAGGATTCAAATCAAGCCAAGATATTTTTTTTTTTACAAGTATGAATGCACAAGACAACATCATACAGGGATCACAAAGATCACAATGAAAGACTTCAACACAATCCCAACAACCAACGAATCTCCGAACGCCACTACCAAACTGACACACCCAAAAAAAAGCCAACAACCACAACAACAAGATGAGGGCACAAGAAAAGACCACTCGTCAACAAAACACCAAGCTGGGGTAAAATGTAGAATCCTAAAATTTGGCTAAGCCTGAAATCTTGAAGCCCTGAAAATTCGCTAAGTCTGGATTTCTGAAGCCCTAAAATTTCCTAGAATCCATAACTTATCTCTGAGAGGTCTGAAATCTATCTCAAACGATTTGTCACATATATTAAAATATATCTTAAGTATAAACTTATACTTAAACGATATATTTTAAACCCCTAGGAAATCTATTTTGAACTAGGAAGGTGTAAAAACCAAAAGGGTGTCCAAAACCAACTTCCGAACTTTCATCTGACAAGCCTAGATAGCCCTTGTTTCTCGCACGAGAAAGAAAATTGGTCTAGAGTTTCATGCAAGATCTTTCATCACTTCGCACGAGGACTACTGAGCTTCGTGCGAGGATTCACATTCTCGCACGAGGATTCCTATGCGCCACGCGAAGATTTACATTCTCGCGTGGGAAGTGTATTCTTTCACGCGAGGAAGAAATAGTCTCGCGCGAGGAAGAAAGAGTCTCACACGAGGAAAATACAATCTCGCGCGAGGAAACAAATCAGCGTGACACAAAACACAAACAAAAAGCTAAACAAACAAGGAAACCTCCACACCGGGGAGTACCGGATCCACTTAAATCGAGGAATGGACACTCGAGAGCATTAACAGCAAGGAAAGAGGAACATCTAACCATCTAAAACATAAAAGCAAAGCACATACTGAAATAAACATCGCAATGAACAAAATACATTTCAGAACTAAACAACCAAATAAATCCGCGGTTCCTCCCAACCGTCAATAGCATCATAAGACCATCGTGGGTCCTAGCCATCCCCCACGCATAACATCCCAAGCCACCGACCAAATCATCGGTACTATCATAATAGGGATGTCACTACTAAAAACATGCAACAATATAAGCACAAGGAAATCTAACATGCTAGTGATAACGCATAAGCTAATCCTATAGTAGATAACATCACCTATCACATGCTAAACAACAGTAAGCAACAGATATACTACTAAATCAAATAATGTCATATAATCATATGCTAAACATCATGATAAGGGAATGTGTCAAGTAAACTAACATCATCTAAACATGATATACAAGCATCCCAATGAAAGCACAAATCACAAGAAAGCATACTCTGAAACCCAAAGTACCAAGTGAAGACATCCAACAACGGTCGCACTAGGAAAAAGATTGTCTCTGTACACCGATCCCTAGCAGTGGTGAAGGTAGCTATGCCTCCCAACCACATGGCACCCATAGGTCCACACCCGCCGTGCTGATGGAGATAATGATCCAACCACAAACACACATAAAACACAACATCCATGGCTAACACTCATGCCAGACAGTATGATGGCTGCAACCAAGAACCTAAGACAATGCAAGGAGTATAGGTCCTGGTCAGACACTCAAAAGGCTACTAAGTAGGGGCTGACATCATGGAGAGTTGCTTGGCATCGACAAGTCCAAGCTCGGATCGTGTGTTTCAACTCCTCAACGGAGGGCCCCGCACACACATTTTATTATCTTAAGTTTTATTACCAGTCACACATTTTCTTTAATTATCACTTATTTAAAACTTCCTCTGCCAACCCTATGGGACTAAGGTCACCAGGCTACGAGATAGAAGCCCCCTCCATATGCTACCCTACTCTACCCATGCTCATCCTATGACAAGTGCCCGTGGGCATGCATACTCCCATCCCAACCCCAATGATCATAACTTTTGGCAAATCCACGAAAGATCGGGCCTCGCAAGTCACCCAACAAATGTACGCGTACGTACTCGTGTGTGGTGCACCACCATCACAAAGATCATAACACAAGGATAGGAATGAGAACAGAATGCAAAGAAAACACCCAACTGAAAGCAACATGGGAAGGACGGATTCTACATGAATCCCAAAGTCAATAAAACCATACATCATGAAATCACTCAACCGGCCTCAATCTGAGAGTATGGATTCTACACAAATCCCAATGATGTAACAAGACCAAACATCATAAACTCACTCAACCAGCCTCAATCCGAGAGTATGGATTCTACATGAATCCTAGCGTTCATGAAACAAAAGCAAAGGTCCAACAAAAACCATAACAGATATAAAATCACTCAACTGAACACAACGTCGAGAGTACGGATGCAACACGCATCCCAATGCAACATAAAAGTGTGATAGTGGTCTGACTGATATCCAAATGGATCATCCAAGTCCACGACCCACAATGTGCCAAGAAAACTTGAGAAAATAGGGTGGCATGCAAAACGAGGTAAAAACCCCAAAATTTTTGAAAAACTTCAAAATTAAAACCCATTTGGCCTTTGGGTTCAAAAACCCCAAAAATCCAAAAATAAATGGAATCGGACACCGTATGCAAAAATGGCCAACATAACGGTGCAAAACTCCAAACCCTCTTCCCAAAAAATAGGGAAATGTTCATACTCGCCCAACCGGGTAGAACTAACATACAGAAACGAAGGGGAACACTAGTTCTCAGCCTCCAAACAAATGGCTACCAAAAACAGAAGCTAAAACGGAGTAGAAACAATAAAACAGGAAAGCCCTACCTCACAGCCAAAAGGGCAAAACAGGAATCTGAACCATAAAATAAATATCTCGCAGAAGTAGCTGAAAATCTCGGCAATCCAAGATTTCCCCGAGCTAGATCCAATGAGCCCAACCTCATGACGATCGCACGCCCGTAGCTCCCATAATGAACAAAACAGTAAATCCTCATGAAGAGGATTTTGGGTTTTACTCTCCAACTTTCCAATTTGAAAGTGAGAAGTGAGGAATTAAATTCCTTTTTGGATATTTATTCACTTTTTGGGTGAATAATCGATTAGGGCATTTAACCAGCCAATCCAGTTAAACCTCGAATCGACCCAAACGAAAGCAAGCTATTCCTATAAATAGGAATTCATCTATGGCAAAGCTGCCAGAAATTAAAATAAATCAATTAAAATGCCCAAAAACCCAAAACACATAAACCTCCTTAAAAACTTTTCGCGACAATGCGAACCTCTAAATGCACAGACACGCTTACTAGTCTAATCACATAATGCAAATGAGTTCAGATTTAATAATCACTGAAAGGTTTAAATTAAACATTTAATTAAGGATACGTCGACCATACAAGGACGACATTGGTAAAATATTAATGGCTGAATCACTAACTCCATGTGCCACTGCCAGGGATATAAATCTTGCACACTAAACAACACGATCAAGTGCAATTGCATATAATAACATAGCTGAAGCAATAAATGCATTAAATCACCTAATTTAACCATTTATTTAATTATATTAAAATAATCTATTTACATCACTCACGTTTGCAAAAGGCATAGCAACGCAGGAATGAAGTAAATAACCATAGCATTAAATCCATCACATAACAAAATCAGAGGTATGTCCAAATACCAGATAACCAGATGACATCATAAAACACACTGTCATCTCAAAATGGCATCATCATGCAATATGATTAACTGAACATCATAGTAGTCTAATATCTATGATACTGGAATCAAAGTGTAACATCTGACCCTCGGGTCCTCTCAAATGTAAACATAACATGAGTAACAAATATCTCTCTAATCAGAAATATAACAAGGTAAATGTCCGTAGCACATAACCAAAATAATCCCACATGAACAATCCATTTAATTTCTTATGCATTAAATAAGGCACTTAAAACACATAAGCAAACACAGTCATAAACATGACTAACCACTACTATAGTAGCCTAGTCCAGTGTAGCATGATAAAAGTACACAGTGCAATCTCTACACACATCTCAGGGTAATCATAGAACAACCTTACGATACCACATCGATCCTGGTAACCACTGGCACAAACCTCATTGAACCAAAAATCACATCATAATCTCAAAGATCAGTCAAAAGCATAAACAAAGCAACTGATACATAAACATAAATCCAAACACCTCGACGATGTAGACCACTCAGGGTCACAATCATGATCCATCACAACAAAAGATCAGCAAGGTTGCATCCATTAGGATGACTTACAAAATTCAAATGGGAGAGGTACTACATCATCCCCCCCAAAGACTAGGCTTACTCTTGGAAGCCTGCAATCCAAGAATAGAAACCAAAACACACAAGAACAAAATCAAAAGCGAGCAATAGGAATGACTCAACAACTTCGTACAAGTCAAACCCAAAACACTCCAACATTCTCAAACCATCGTGTTAACCCCCAAATGGGTTAACCATAAGAGAATGGGTGTCACACAGACACAAGGTCCTCCAACAAGGAACCTTCTATGCACTAGGAAAAACCATCTAGCCATAGAGTCAACAATACAAGGTAAGGAACAAGCCACTCTACCTTGTCAATAGGTGCCCAAACAAACATGCACCTACCACATGAACACCAAACTAGGTCAAAACACAATGCACTTCCAAAAAAAGTTGGAACCATGGGGAAATAACAATCCCAAAATTCCAAGAATACTATCATGTCACACATGATCATTCTGGAATCCACGTAAACTTACCCTTAGAACAAAGAGGATGAAAGTTTACAACCAAAAGGATGCACTCCATAAGACTACTCACCACCAAGCGTAGGAGCACGACACCTCACCAAGGCACAAAAGCTCAACTACCACTGGAAACTAGGGTAACATAACCCAACCAGACAAGATATCACCTTCCACAAGGTTGCACAGACTTTCATTAGTGGACAAAATCATCAAATGTCTGCATACCAACTTACGAGATGGTAACATGTGTCCAACGATACCATGTCTCTCTAGCAGCATGCTAGGAAAACTACACCTAATCTACTGCTAAACTCAATCTCTAGCCTCAAGTCAACGGTTAATGAGAAAAATTGACTGAGACAATCCACATAAAGACATAAGCTTAGGGAGAAGGATACTACAGAGTATTAGGATTGAGAGGGAGTCGCTTTCAACCTCTACAAAAAATCAACCCAAGATGCATTAGGAAACTCACAATTCCCCCAACCATCAACATACTCAGCTGAAAACACTAACTGAGCTAGTGGCATAACCACACTAGCCTACTCTCACAAGAGAGAAAAGGATACGGAGATGTGCCAAGGTCAACATCCAGAAAGGAGAAGGTAGACTCATCAAAGAACTGAGTCACTCCCAAACGATATGGCAACATCATCCACAACAAGGAACGCTCACAAACCACACTACACCTCACAAGGGCGGTTCAGTACAATAGGAAACACAAAAGCCCAAGCATGAACTCCAACAAGTACCTAGTAGATTATGAAGATAAGATAACTCTTTCATTATGAATAACATGAGGAGTTAAACTTCTCCAATGGCCATAAATATGATATGTCATGATTGAATTGGCCTCTACTCGAAAAGGTACTTAGAACATCGATCAAAAACTCCAAAAGCCAAAGCCTCACAGCCGGACTCGGATTGAATCCATTTGAAAAGCGTCGAAAAGATATCGACAAGGACTACAACAAGAAGAAGCTAAGAGAGACCAAGACCTACGATTTGAGCCACCACTCAAATCAAAACAACAAAGACAAAACCAACAACCTTGGTCACCAAGGCAAGCAACGAATGAAATGTCCAAATCCACACAAGAATACACATGCCCAAAACAACATAAGGCATGGAATGAAAGGTAAATCACACATTGAAACCATCATTACTTTTCTTTCATAAATTCATTAATTAAGCATAACATAAGCACTAATGCATAATGAACTGAAAGATTTTCAAGCAAGGGTCCAAGAGTCACTATAGAACAAGTACATACCTTTCAATTTCTTTCAAAAATAACATTAAGTTTAATCACCATTTAAATCATTCAGTTACAATAAAAAATTTAGAGCTAACAAAGACACACTAGCATGTTCTCCATGATATTATCCCTTGAATGTACTACCAGAGGTTCAAGATGAACATGATAGAGTCACAACACACAACTGGGCAGCAGTAAAACACATCCAGAATAGTCATCATGAAACATAATCAAAGAGCCCAATTGGGAGAATTGCCGATTCCAACAGTAAGTACCAAAAAGAGCTCATTTCAACAATAAGTCAAATGTGACAACTGCCACAAAGAGAGCGATAGATAAAATTTGATGACTACTCCAAGAGAGGAAAATACTAAAAACCAATGCTAGCCCAACAACATGAGGAAAGTACCTCCAACCCAATAAAATAAGGCATCAAACAAATCACATTATAGGTGATGACTGAGTACAGTCACACAAGAGGGATAAATCACCACACAATGCTAAGGAATACATCCTCCTAGCAATGTTAGAGAACACACTCACACACATCAAGCAGTATACCATTAGTAACCTCATGCATATGTAGACAACAATAATTTCCATGCAATGGAACATTTAGATATTCATCTATCTAATACAAATTTTCATAAGCTTAAGAAGCAATCAGATTGGGGACTTAAGTCATTAACTTAAATATATAATGCAAATCTACAACTTTGCAATGATTCACAATAAACACTCATTTTCAATGAAAGGAACCATTTCATCATTATAACAACAAAATAAAGAATCACAATAAGATTCATTCATCAACTCACAACGAGGAGAAAGCAAGGAACAACGCACCTAACTCCACAAGGAGAAACAAAGAGAGGCACACAAGCCAACACATGGACACCAATCAGTGGTTCCATCCAAAAGGAGTCACACAAGCAACCAACCAACAAGGCGCAACGATTTCACTCACAAAATCAGGAAGACTCATTTCCTTCTCCTCACACTGCTCTAGTTGCATCTACTGGACAAGCAAGTCCATCATGAGTAGATACCAAAGAAACAAAGATCACGAGTTCTCACCAAGACACTCGCACTTAACCAATGCAGCAACAGCTACAAGGGCAACATAACACAGAGATCCCAATGTTTGAACATGGGCTCTGATACCAGATGTAATGCCCTACCCGGAGATCATTGGAAACAAGGATTCAAATCAAGCCAAGATATTTTTTTTTTACAAGTATGAATGCACAAGACAACATCATACAGGGATCACAAAGATCGCAACGGAAGACCTCAACACAATCCCAGCAACCAACGAATCTCCGAACGCCACTACCAAACTGGCACACCCAAACAAAAGCCAACAACCACCACAACAAGATGAGGGCACAAGAAAAGACCACTCATCAATGAAACACCAAGCTGGGGTAAAATGCAGAATCCTAAAATTTGGCTAAGCCTAAAATCCTGAAGCCCTGAAAATTTGCTAAGTCTGGATTTTTGAAGCCCTAAAATTTCCTAGAATCCATAACTTATCTCTGAGAGGTCTGAAACCTATCTCAAACGATTTGTCGCATATATTAAAATATATCTTAAGTATAAACTTATACTTAAACGATATATTTTTGAACCCCTAGGAAATCTATTTTGAACCAGGAAGGTGTAAAAACCAAAAGGGTGTCCAAAACCAGCTTCCGAACTTTCATCCGACAAGCCTAGATAGCCCCTATTTCTTGCGCGAGAAAGAAAACTAGTCTAGAGTTTCACGTGAGATCTTTCACCGCTTCGCATGAGGACTACTGAGCTTTGCACGAGGATTCACATTCTCGCACGAGGATTCCTATGTGTCGCGCGAAGATTTACATTCTCGCACGGGAAGTGTATTCTTTCGAGCGAGGAAGAAATAGTCTTGCGCGAGGAAGAAACAGTCTCGCGTGAGGAACAAAGAGTCTCGCGCAAGGAAACAAATCAGCGCGACACAAACAAAAAGCTAAACAAACAAGGAAACCTCCACACCGGGGAGTACCGGATCCACTTAAATCAAGGAATGGACACTCGAGAGCATTAACAACAAGGAAAGAGGAACATCTAACCATCTAAAACATAAAAGCAAAGCACATACTGAAATAAACATCGCAATGAACAAAATACATTTCAGAACTAAACAACCAAATAAATGCGTGGTTCCTCCCAACCATCAATAGCATCATAAGACCATCGTGGGTCCTAGCCATCCCCCACGCATAACATCCCAAGCCACTGACCAAATCATTGGTACTGTCATAATAGGGACATCACTACTAAAAACATGCAACAATATAAGCACAAGGAAATCTAACATGCTAGTGATAACGCATAAGATAATCCTACAGTAGATAACATCACCTATCACATGCTAAATAGCAGTAAGGAACAGATATACTACTAAAGCAAATAACGTCGTATAATCATATGCTAAACATCATGATAAGGGAATGTGTCAAGTAAACTAACATCATCTAAACATGATATACAAGCATCCCAATGAAAGCACAAATCACAAGAAAGCGTACTCCAGAACTCGAAGTACCAAGTGAAGACATCCAGCAATGATCGCACTAGGACAAAGATCGTCTCTGTACACCGATCCCTAGCAGTGGTGAAGGTAGCTATGCCTCCCAACCACATGGCACCCATAGGTCCACACCCACCATGCTGATGGAGATAATGATCCAACCACAAACACACATAAAACACAACATCCATGGCTAACACTCACGCCAGACAATATGATGGCTGCAACCAAGAACCTAAGACAATACAAGGAGTACAGGTCCTGGTCAGACACTCAAAAGGCTACTAAGTAGGGGTTGACATCATGGAGAGTCACTTGGCATCGACAAGCCCAAGCTCAGATCGTGCGTTTCAACTCCTCAACGGAGGGCCCCACACACACATTTTATTATCTTAAGTTTTATTACCAGTCACACATTTTCTTTAATTATCACTTATTTAAAACTTCCTTTGCCAACCCTATGGGACTAAGGTCACCAGGCTGCGAGATAGAAGCCCCCTTCATATGCTACCCTACCCTACCCATGCTCATCCTATGACAAGTTCCCGTGGGCGTGCATACTCCCATCCCAACCCCAATGATCATAACTTTCGGTAAATCCACGGAAGATCGGGATGACTATATTTAACTCATGTTTTAGGATCTCATTTTCTTTCTTTAGATCTTCAATTTCATCGTCACTGGTCTAATTATTAGGTCCTTTCTACTTTAGATCATCTATTTTGTCCTTTAATTCACCAATGTAGGCTTTTGCATCCTTGTATCTATCTTCAAGGCCATCTCTTTCATCAGTAAGGGGATCAATCTATTCAAGTGCTTCTTCAAGATTCTTCTTCAACTATTCCATATCCATAGGGATCTTATTCAAACTATTAATCTTCTTCTAAATAACCAAACTCTAATACCAATTGTTAAGAATAGATAATACAGAGGAGGGGTGAATTAGTAGTTTCAATCTTTTTGCCCACAACTAGATATTATTAATTACTTTACCACATGCATAAGAAAGTAAACCAATAACGTTGAATAGTATAAAAAACCATACACAAAGAGAAATCATAACACCATATTTTGTTATCTAGGGAAACCCTAGCCAAGGGAAAACCTCAATGGCGATGAAACCCAATAGATGATTCACTATATAAAGAATCCAGTTAAGGATATTGACCCTGTTAGGAGTCTATGAAGAATGTATAGTGTCTTGAGTCCCTTTTAGGAGACTAGGATATGTTAGAAGCCTCAACCCTATTAGGAGTTGCTTAAACCCTGTCAAGAGTTCATGAATCATATACAAATGTGTGCAAGAGGAGCCCACTACCCTAACATGCAACTATACAATAAGATCTTCAAGAAACAAGTATACATACAATACTGAGATACTTGTTGTGCTTTGCAAATCTTCTAACTAATAATTTTGCATACAAGAGTGACTGCAGACATATCAATTTGTATTATATCTTGCATAACAATGCTTCACATCATATATCATAATATTGCATTCACTTGTTACTCTTATTTCACAAGATCATATCAAGTTTGCAATCACTGATCATATCTTTTTTACTTGTTCACTTATCTTCACACTAACTTTTCAAATGAAGTTCTTTACTTATTCCAAATGTATTGGTAAAATCTTCCTTAGTTAGCTCACATATCATCATTAGAGTCAGCTAATTAAGAAATCATAATTCAAAATAATAAATCAAGTCGTTTAACACATTTTGCTAATATGCTCTATTATGTGTTGTATCATTACTGCACTACAAATTCCATCATAACTTCGACTCACTTGATTGTATAGATATGCACACTAGTATAGGTCATTAGTATGATGTCATACACCTCTAGTTAACTATACAAGAGAATATTCTAAGGGAATATTCTACTATCATCAAATATGTCATGCTACTGTGATGTTGTCTGATACTTAGCCAGTTTTCCCTCACCAATGAACATGACTAATCTACAAAAAAAATATGTTTCCATATATGAAAACCATGATTCTTACCTTATTTAATTTATTGGACATATTTCCAACAATCTCATTAATTACTCAAAATACTTGATGGCTTCACTAGGTTTGTTGAAACTTTCAACAAATTCTTTTTCTCTTTTTAGATCATTTCTTAGTTGTTTATTTTACAATTTCACTTTTGTGATCTTAATATCTTTTCCATTCAATTCATGATTTGCAATCATCATTTTATTCAATGTTTCCAGTTGCATGTGAGCAATCCTATTCACCTCTGATGTCTTCTCTTCTAGTATATTGGTCAGTATCCTTTTTTCATCTTCAATCATGACTTTGTCTTCTTCAATTTTTTTTCTCCTTGGTTACCTCACATTGCAATATTGATTGGACTTCATATTCTATTTTGAGATTTCTAAACTCTTCAGTTAGGACAACATTCTTTTCCGTTAGATTTGCAATTGTTACATCATTTATTCACTTGTGTTTTCATCTATAAATAATCTAATAGTGTCAATCTCTCAGTAATGTGTGTCATTCTCTTCAATAGCTATTTTTTTCCTTCTTTTCAATGATAATTTTAACTCATCTCTTGCTTCATTGAGTTGATGTAGTGTAAGATGTGTTTCAATCTTCTGTTCTCAATAGTCTTTCCCAACTTGTAGACTTCCATCTTCAAGATCTTTCCTCAAAGTTGCAAAGTTTTCCTTTCTAGTGAACAAATCTCTGATACCAATTTTTGGAAATACAATAGGGAAAGTAAACTCTTGGGGGGGGGGAATTATTCCTTAAAAAATTTAACCATAAATTCATTCACCACACATCCATCTCACAATTTGCATATAAACTAAAATAACTAGCTAAACATATTCATCCATAGTATGAAAGCAAACAACATTCAACACATGTATGACACAAGATATTTCATTACCCATAAAACCCCAATGAGAAGGTAAAATCAGGGTGCAGATGAAACCCAAAAATATCCACAATTGTAGTAATAAAGTTTATCCAATGAAGGTTACAATATTTAATCACAAAACATGATCTACCCTATTAAAGGCTTACAAGATTGTTAGATCTTACCCCACTAAAGGATTTCAACACCCTATTAGAAGTGTTCTAGGTAAAAGGACTTTAACTTACAATGAAATAAGCACCTTGTTAAAGGATTTACAACATCATGTTAAGACTACTCTATTAAGAGATTTAACTAATTCACCTATTAGAATGTCTCGAAAATGATCTTGCAGTTAGCACTCTATTGCTAGATAATAGAACACCTCTTTCTTGATGTGTACTTGATCCTCATTGATCAGATGTATCTCTTTTATCCTCTAATTCCTTTCCTCTTGGTCTCCTCTAACTTATTCTACAATGTATATCAATTCACAATACCTTGGTCACCATTAATGCTCTGTTTGCACATTTAAACTTCTCTCTTTTCACCTTCTATACACATAAAAATTTTAGGGTTTGTTCTCCTTAAGAAGTAGTATGTGACTTAGGGTTAGATATGAATCAATGATTGTCATTCACTCATATTGCCTCTTAATCCTTCCCTATTTTTGATTGGTTGCATGTAATACATAGGGATCCTCAATAAAGATTTGTCTAAACAATAGAGACCTAAGCAAGGAAGAAGAGGACAAGGAGTACTACTTCTATGGCTAGAATATCTTCTAGAATTGGCTAGCCAACTACAATAGCCACCATCATAGCTATTACTTCAACATTTGTAGGTCCATTATAGTCTATTGGTCAAGGTGGAGACCAACCTCCAAACAAGGATGTACTAATCACTCCTACTTGTAAAGGTGGCACTTTTTCAGACACCAAAAAAGTTGGGGACAAGGAAGGGGACAAGGACAAAGAACAAGAGAAATCAATGGCCAAGCCTATATCCACTATCAAAATCATCAATTTGGATGGTGATACCAACCCCATGGATAGCCAAGAACAAGACACATCTTAGTTAGGGGATATTTTGGCCCTCTTAGTAACTAAGGTTGTTGCCTTCCCTACTGCTTCCCAGAGAAAGAGAATTCCCATAGTACCAAGCAAGCTATTTGATCCTACTACCTTGCAATCTACAATCAATGTGCTCTCTAGCAAGTCATCACTAAAGGAGACCATTGATAAGAAGAAGAGAAGATATGAAGAAGTGACTCTGTTGAAATATGTAATCACACAGGCCACCTCCTCTCAACCACCCTCAAAGGAAATGAAGAAGTAGAAATCTATTGTTGCATTGGCCACTGATCCATCCACTAGCCACATGATAGTAGAAATTATAGAGCCACAAAAAGAGGGAAATTTCCATGAGCTTTCTATGGATGATTTCCATATCAGAATGGTGGATCCTGCTATCCCTTTTCATGACTCCATGGTGAACATATGGATGTCCATCAATAAAAAGATTGAAGATAGTTTGAAAGAGCTTAGAGTAGAAAAGTAGGTCCTCAAGGCCTCAAATAGAGTGTTGATGGAATATATCAAATTTTCATTTTAGAGCACATCAACTAGCTAGTTTGGCCTGAATGTAGAGGAGAACAAGAATCTACTCCTAAAGCTACAACAAGAGAGGTAATTCTGGTAGATTGGTTGAGCATGTATAGATCAAATGAAGGCTCATGATCCCCCATTAATCAAAAACTTGGGAAATTTTTTGTTGGATGCTCACAAGTTGAGGAAGGTGTCTTCTTGCCATTAGACCACCATGCAAAACATAAAAAATAAAATAATGGAGCAATTGGCACTATTGTAGGAGCTAGTCAATTTGAAGACCAATGTTTTCATCTCCCATGAGATAATTGAAATAGGTAATGATTAATTATTTCATTGCAAAAAATCTCTAGAACTTATTCTGGAAAGCTCTGTAAGGTTTGCAAATGAGCTCAAAGATGTGCATGACCTAGCATAGAAGGTTATTAAGAAAGTATTTGAATATCTCAAGATACTTCATATAGAGTCCTTTGTGCATGCTAATGGTAAGTGTATGGATGTTGAGACGATGAAGTCAAAATTCTTAGCATTTGTTGATGAAGTTGTTGATCCACTCAACTTCCAAATGTCAAAGATCCAAGAACTCTCTGTAGAAACTCAAAATTGTCTTAAACACTATATTAATTTATTAATATTTCCCTTGACATTATAATTGATTATTTATTAATTAATTATATTTGTCATATTATTCTACCTATTTAATTAAATTTATTTAATTAAATAAGTTCACTTTCCTAGAATATTTAAATATTATTTAAATATATCCCCTCTAATGTGTTAAATTTATTCAATGCATAGTACTCTATAAATCTCCTTTTAAATAAATTCTAACTTAGTTAATTTCCTCGACTTTATTAAATTCTCTAATCCTACAATTAAGTTAAATCCTATTTAATTTAATCTTAATCCCACCTAAAACCTAGTCTACCACCCATCACTCTCATCCTTCTAAGTCTACCCACTAGTTAATCTCACTTAGTTATCCTAAACACATATGTAAACACCATTTACCCCCTAAGTGGTTTCTCACACATGTGTGAGCAACTCAAGATCCAAGAAAGCCCCCCATTCATTAATTCCTCCAAAAATCCTCTTACACTCTTACACACTTTTCTCCTTTTCCTTTCTCCAAGGTTTCTCACACATGTGTGAGCACACCTTGAGCCATTTCAATCACCAAAAAGGCTTATGTTGACCTTTGCATAGCTTGTCCCCTTAACTCATGTGTGTCTATTATGGCACCTATGTGGATGCCACATAGATGCCACCTCCTCAAGGCCTCTCTCAAGACTATAAATAGAGCCCTTGTCTCAAGCATTTCTCAATCTCCTCCATTTGCATTGTTATCATGCTAGTATAGTGTTAGACTATTAGAAATTTTCATGCTTAGAGCTAACCCTTGGTAGTTGTTTGCATTGTTTCAATTTCTAGATGTTTCATAGTTTCATGGTAGCATAACATTGTTAGATTTCTTTATTTATTGCATCACATCTCCATTCACATCCATGGAATCCTTTGAGGTTGGCTTACTCATAGCCATTTCTTCAAGGTATTTCATATACATCTTAGCATAGTTTTCATACATGCATTCTTGCAATAAGTCAAATAATTTAAAGGGATTCATCCATAGTTTTTTTTGAGGAGAGAGCATCCACATCCCTCACTATTGAGCACACCAACAAGGGCTCTTGTGGGCACCCTTTTTGAGGTGCTCTGAGGTTGCATGAGGACTATTTCTTTTTTGTTGCATTAAGTTGTAAAAGTCAAGTATAGTTTTAGTCTTATTTTGATTTTTTTGAATCTTCGATATACATGTGTTGGAGTTCTTACTGGTAAGGAACATAATAGGTCCTCTAAGCCTAATACTAGATTGCATAGGACAGAGACCAAGTCTAAGGAATAGCTAAAACCTATAAACAACTGGGTTTATCCTATCTCTATACCATATACATGTGTTTGAGTTCTTACTAGTAAGGAACATACTAGGTTGTTTTGAGCCTAATACTAGGTTGCACAGGACAAAGACCAGGCCTAAGGGATAGCCAAAACATATAAATAGTTTGGTTTATTCTAGCTCTAGACCAACTTCAATAGAATTAGTATAACTCCCTTCACTTTAGGCTCTATAGGGACAAGGCGGGAAAACCTCATGGATTGATATGATTACTTCTATGATATTCTTCTCTTTGAGACAATCCCATATAGCAGAAAGTGGTCAATGTTCTTCTATAATTTATAAATAGCTTCTATATCACAATAGCTAGCTACAACTATGAAGATTATTGTAAATAAGTAATGACTAGTGAAGCTTAGTTCTTCATTACATAAAATGGTAAATTGATTGTTTATAATTTTTGTATTTAGCAACTATATGGATCATTAGTTTGCAACTTAAAAATTAATGACTAGTATCTTATCCATTGTTATATAGAGTCAAAATTAGTAGCTTAGACATATTTAGTCAACTTGTAACTAAATCCATCAATAGTGAGCTCTGAGTTTCATTCTTACCATATCCTTCTTATAAACCCTAAAACTTATCATGAATAGAAAGGAATTATTTAATTCTTTGAATTAACAACAATCAATAAGAGATACACAATTCATTCAAATTGAATTAAACTAAAAGAAACTTGTTCATTTCAATCTCAAGATCAAAGATATATAAAGGAGACAACTCAAAGATTTAGGTATATAGAGAATTTTCTTCTTGTATTGATTTCCTTTGAAAAAATTTACAATAATAAGAGAGACTTAAAAATAAATCAAAACTTGACAACTGATATTTGACATTTACTATATTTTGGAGTATACAGAACTAACTACATTCATGTAATTACCAAAACTAGACAAACTCCAACAAGGGCATAAAATATGAAAATTTCAATAGACTCTCGACCTCCACTCCACATCTTGGGAATCCTTATATAGAGGATTACCACAAGATTTAGATGGGAGAGTAGGTGTCAAAAACTATCTAGTCAAAACAAAAAGAAAAAAATCTTTTTAAAGTTACATTAATACATTCTTTGTAGTTGGAGAATAGACAGGAAAGCAGGTGCATAAAGTAGATGTCATTTATGGCAAGAGTCTTTGCTTTAACTATTGTATCCTCTTCTATTTCCTTCTATCTTCTCATAGTAGCTTCATAGTTGTCTCTATCTAATCATCCTCCTAGGATGGTAGAGCCTTGATGTTTGCAATCAATTCCCAAATGACCAAATCTAATTCTACTTCAGGACAAGTAGCATCCCTTACTGTATTTGATTCTTCAACATATTTATTCAACTTAGAATCATTAATAGCCTTCACCTGTCCTAAGAATTTACTCATATCTAATTCTATTCTAAAAATAAAATCAACTAAATCATATACAACATTTATATTAGTCTCATTATTAGAATATGCCAAAAACCTTGGATGTCTCAAAATATCTTCAAAGAAGAAGACCATTCCTACCATTTAGTAAGATCTCCATTACTATCTATTATACCAGGAATAAAATTTGGTATTCCCACAACAATCAACTTAATTTTTCCTTTGATTAGTTATAACTTTCTTCTTAACAAACTATGCAACTCCCTTACCCAATTTATCATCTTTCTAGTATTTATGGTTACCAACTTGGGTAAATCCTTTTTTTTGGGGTAGTAGAGGGACCAAATTATTGAAGAATTGAGCATAGGACCTCCAAGTTGTGAATAGAGGGGATGAAAGGTCTAATAACTATGAACATTTGTATTCAACTCCTTACAAGCTTATGTAGCTATTGTGCAAAATTTGTGAAAGAATTTGTAAGGAACCAATTTTGTGCATGAGGAACTTCTACATTATTTTTATCTCCACCTCCTTAGCACCATCCCATTCATCAATATCCATATCTTGGGCCTCCCCTACAACTGAAATCTCATCTTTAGTATGAGTTTCATTATCCTTTACCTCAATATCAGGTCTAGTTACAACCTTTAAGCTCCTTATTTCTTCTTCCATGTCAGTAATTTTCTTTTCCAGGACATAAGTCTTCTTCAACTATTCTTCATATTTTTTCCTAGCATCAATGGATATACTATAGGTTGTCTATAATTGTTCTTGCAATGTAGCCATTTTTTTCTTCCCCATTAATGATGTTATATTCACCAAATTGTAGATTTGGTCACTGGATATAGTGGAAACATTCCTAGGGGGACTCCTTTATTTATTTAATATTGGTGTATTATAATCTAGATTCATGCTCCATATTTCCATTATTTTTTTGTCTATGTTAAATCCAAAGCCTTGCAACTCACCAGTGATATTAGTTTCTTCAAAAGAGACTGGTCTTTCTTGTTTCCTAATCTGATCCAACATAAAAGAGGAACTAAGCTCCCAACCAAGAAAGAGAAACATTCCATTTCTTGTCACTAATTATCTTGCCTCCTCAATTGTGAGATTCTCACTATTGGGATCATTATCTTGCAACACCTACACTAGCTCCACAATTTTCTTAGGTAAATCCCCAGGTTGCAACTACAGGGCAAGTTCATTATATTTTACTTTATAAAGGAATGACCCAAGTTCATCAAAATTTACAAATTGGTCATCCTTAGTGAACTCTTCTACCTAGATTCTTCTTTCACCAACATTTAGATTTGCAATTCAATCATGTTGGGTATGTTTTCATGCTCACCTATCTGTTTGATTTGAAAATTGTGTCTAATTGTATCAAAGAATTTTTATCCCTGAGTCATAATTTGCACTGTCTTTCCTTTGAACTTATCAAAGATATGAATCATCTTCTATTTCTTTTTATATTGAGCCCATGAATATCTCTTTGGTTGATCATCTTCAACCTCTAGAATTATAGCATCCTCCTATTGAAGAGGTGGAGTTTTTACTCTATCTCTGAATTCTGCAAGGGCTTGAGTCACTAGCTTATTAAAATTATGTAGGCACTTATTGTATCTATCAAGCTATGGAAAATCATGGTGGGAACCCTTCAATGATGGTTCTATAGCCTTCATAGCTTCGTCTATCTTCATTATCTTTTTCCAATTATGAGTCCTCTCACTACACACCTCTGTTTGCAGGTAGTTCATGTTGTAATATTCTTCCCAAATTAGTTTGTTGTTAGGAAGGGTGTACTTCCTCATTTGTTTAAGAATATTCCTCACAAATCATTTGGATTATAGGTCCCAACTAGGGTAGAGGGAAGTTTGAATTCAGCTAAATACTGATCTATTTCTTGTATGGCATCTTTCCCTATCAAAAAATCACCTATTTTTGTGTTTCTAGCTGCAAAAGATCCTTTCCTAATAGTAGGGCCTAGATACTCTCTATTCATCATTAGTAATTGCCAAAATAATTCTATCAAGGCTGAGGATAGCCAACTACTTTTATAATTTAATTTTTTTTAAATAAAAATGAACTAGCCCAATCATGGTTAAGTACCTTATCCTCATCTGGGTGGCTAGATGGTCTAATTAACATACTTACCCCTTTAGGTACTCTTTCATTTATATCTATTAACATATTCATGATTGGAAATACAAAATCATTATAGAAAGCAATAGTATTAGCATAGGGATAAAACCTTTGTCGAAAGCGAGTCCATAACTGCATAGGTAGGGTTTATCCATTCTCCTCATCAGCCTTGATGAAGTCTAGACTGATGTGC
Source organism: Cupressus sempervirens (assembly GCA_028749045.1). Taxonomy (NCBI): domain Eukaryota; kingdom Viridiplantae; phylum Streptophyta; class Pinopsida; order Cupressales; family Cupressaceae; genus Cupressus; species Cupressus sempervirens. Next base: position 820,722,930 of record CM053793.1, read on the forward strand.
CCTATGTTCTTGAAGAGGATGATGTGCATCAATGATGAATAATGGAAAAACCTAATGTTTCAGATGTCCCCCTTTTGAGTTGCCACAATTTCCTCATTTATTATATCAATAATTTATTCCACAAAATCATAAAAGACATTATGATTTGGATCTTGATTATCCAAAGCTATGATATATACATAACCTAGGGCATTTATGGTACCATTGACTCCTAGTACCTTTTAAATCCTGAAGATCATGTATCTAAAATATTTGTAGAATAATTCTAATGGTATTAGTTCTCTTATCTTCTTAGGTAGCTCTCCCTTTTCTTTCTTTGATTTGGGAATGTACCTCCTCATGACAATCCTAGTGTAGAAACTTTTGGAATTCTTTAAGGTCACATTAATTTTCTCTTTCTTAATTTTCTTTGTGAGAGACCCTCCTAGGTTAAAAAACAACAAATGTCTCCCTATCCAATCTACAGAGGAAACTCATATCTTTTTTGCAAAAGGCCTTGTTAGTCAAATTATAGGACTTAGTCAGTGCTTTCACTAAATCAACATCAATTATCACCTCTTACATTATTAATTTTGCCATGTTTTTTATCCATGGGTTAAATATTGGAGACTTTGATACCTATTTTGATAAAAATACTAGAATAACTCATTCCCATTGGTCTCAAGCACAATGGCATCCCTACAAAAGGAGTATACATCTCTGAAGACATGGACATTTAGAGTTTGAGCATGTGAGGACCCCAGGAGAAAATACACCCACTTTTGTACGTATAAAGTTGCCAACTTTGGCTTTGCTTGCTCTGTGGCCTATGAAGATTCTTCCACATCAACCTGTGTTATCATCTTTCCTTCCTATTGTGCCATGATCTCTATAACTAAAGATTTTGGAATAATTATCTATTAAAACATTCTCTAAGAACACTAAAAATTCTTGCAAATTCTTGGTGATCAAATTCTTGTTTTTGACAAAATATTGTAACTGAGGAATTCATTACATCAACCTCTTAATGGAGATAAAAATATCAAAGGAGCATTTATGTATCTTAATGTCAACATGCGTGGGAAATCTCAAAATTTATAAAAGTCTAGAGACACAACATGTACAACAAGTCATTTAATTATTTTATGCACCTTTTGATAGGACATAACCTTTGAAATCATAACAGGGTGCCCAACACTCATTTTTCACTTATCATTTCCTCCTTATGACTCGATGACCACATCATCTTATCTTTTTCTACTACTTCATGGTCTATTCTTTTTTGTTAACAACTAACCATGTGATTAAGTATCATAGGTTCTTGTTGTGATTTCACAACACACGCCCTATTTCAACTAGAAATGGGGACCCCCTACTTTATTTTTAGCTTTTTGGATCCCTGGTCTAGGGTTTGAGTCTTTTTCTAATGTCTTTTGATCTAATTTTGGTCTTAGTTTAAAAGCCTAATCTCTAAAATTCAAGTTTTTGAGGAAGAAGTCATTTTACAAAAGGAAAAGGTGCACTAGTGCACCTCCCTAGGTGTACTAGTGCGCTAAAAAATGAAGAAACTACTCACAAAAGGTAAATGTGTAGCTGCACACTCCCCTCAACTCTTTACTTCTTATCTCCAAACTACTTTTAGCATAGCACCCCCCTTTGAGGTACGCATCTTCCACTCTTGCCCTACAAAAACATTAGTAAAATACCAAAAATGGGGTGTGCATCAATGCACCTACCTAGGTGCACTAATCTGCACCAATCTCTTTGCCATACAAAACCTTAAAACAAAACAAAACCTCTCATTAAGGTACACAGTAGCACACCTAATTAGGTGCACTACTACACACCCTAATAATTTCTCAACACTTTCTACCTAATATTTAGAGGGTGTGCATTACTACACTGCATGAGGTGAGTTGTTGTGCGCCCCATACTTTTTAATGTTAGAAGTTGCACAAGGCACACCACCTAGGTGTGCCAGGTGTGCCCTTTTTTGGATATCAAGGTTAAATTGAGGATTTTTTATGTTTTTTGTATTTTTTTCATCATTATTGTTTGTCTTAATTAAGTATTTTCAACTCTTCAAACTAATGTTTTCTTCTTTGTGCAGATAAAAAGGCATCATTAACTTGTTGGGGTCATAACTTTTGACCTAGAGCTCAGAATTTAAAACTGTTTACACTATTGGAAAGAAGAACTAAAAATCTAATTTCAATCCCTAAAATAGAGAGGCTTTAGCTACCCAATTGTAGGGATAGATGAAAGTTTCAACTTGAAATTTTGAGCAAAAGACCTTTGAAAAAGCTAGTTTAAAGGCCTAGAAAATCTTGTGAAAAGTTTCAAACATTTGATCATTCTAGATAATGTGGATCACCTGGTCTCTTACCAAGAAGGATCAAGTAGTCAAAGAGAAGAAAGAATCAAGCAATTTACACTTAACATCGAAGATACAGAGGTTGGATACATGAACTAGAACCGGTTCTTCATCTTATGCAACTATTAATGACAAGATTCAATGCAAGTGTCTTGGGGTTTTAGAAGCAGAAGGAGTTCGCGTCTATGAAATTTTTTTGGCTATAAAGAGGGTGTAAATCATCAAAAAAGATCAAAGTAAGTACACAAAAGTGATTTAAAACCCTATTTGAGAAAAACCCAAAAACCATTTTCAAAATTGAGAACTTTCACTTTTTGGTGAAATTAGCACCTTCCACAAATTTCTTCCAAGGTGGCCTAATGCACTAAGTGTGTAGGTGCACTTTTTTAGTGTTGTTTTGGAATTTTTTGAAGAAGTTAGAGGTTCACTAGGTGTGTAGTTGTTCTTTTTGAGTAGTGTTCTAGAATATTTTTAAAGAAGTCTGAGGTGTGCTGACAGTTAACTACCAGTTCTAAAATTAGAGCTTTCTATGCATCATAAATGCATTTTGGTGGTAGTTTAACTCCTGTAGACATCAAGTGAAGATGGAGCTTCTATTTTTGCCACTTTTAGACACTCCTACATCAATTGATATCTCTTTCTTTCTTTTTTTCTCATGCTTTCTTTATTTTATGACATGTAAAGGCTCATGCATCCAATTAATGATATATTATGAATGGAGTCTTACTAAGCAAAAATTAGATAGATAGTTTATACATAAACAAATTTTTCTTATTAATTTAGAAGCATATGTTTTCATGAAGAGATATCTCACTCTCAACATGATTTAAGGAGAAGGCTTTTTCTAAACTTAGGAATGTAACATGTATTCCAGGTCACTGACGTTAGTTTGCAATAATATATGCTTTTAGTGCTCACATTTGGAGTGTAGAGATTCTTGCCTAAGTGTGCTATATTTTGTGGATGTATGTTCATGGAATTTAATTCAGGAAAAAAATTATTGCAATGTTTCTAGTTTTACGATCTTTTCATTCTAGTGTTTTCTATTATTTTTACAAATCCCACTAATGTATCTAGTTCAAGAAGAGATCACCCATTTTGTTCCTTCATACCTTGTTGTCTTGCACGAGCACAATTTTTGTGGCCTTGCAATTTGATGAAAAGTGAAACATCATATGGATACTAAATCCCCCATAGACGATTACATCAGTGGAATTAAGGAAGCATTGCTCCTACTTTCATTGGTTACCTATTGATCTTTTCGAAAGCTTAACTCACAAACATGTTGTTTCTATAGTTTATGTCCATTAGGATTTACTTTTCATGTTATTTTCTTAAGCTTCTTATTACTTTATATTTGTTATTTTCTTTGCTAGCCCTAGTTAATTTAGGAATTCATATAGTTATATTGTTAGATTGCATTCATTTGAAAAACTAAAAAATACCAAAAATATATCTCTTTTGTGGTTAATTTTGAAACAACAAGAAGATTGGTCATCTGATGCAAAATTGGCTCGAACCAACAAAGCCACCTTGTGAATATTCACATTTATCTTCAATTAAGTAGATTCTAGTAGGTCACAAGATTGCTCAGAACCTTGGAGTTGATCCCCAAGATTGACTTTTCAAGAGACGAGTTCGAAAGGATTCCTGCCATTAAGTATCATGCAAAATGATAGCTCAACAATTCTAATCCTTTATTCTACTTCAATCATGTAGTCACCACCTTACGTTGGCATCTAAACTTAACATTAGTGATCCTAAGATCACCATGAATTCATGAAGTCATGGCATCACATATGGTTAAGAATTTTAAAACTTTTCTCTTTTGACCTAGCGACTCTTACATTTAGCTTTAACTTTTACTGCTTCGCATGGTCATAGTCAAACTTCCTTCCATATTTACTAACTACATGACCAAGTGATCAATCCCTACTAACTATCTTTTTCAAGTCGCTAATTAAAAATTCCTTATCCTTTTTGGTGATGCGATTGGGCGAACAAACAATTATGTCTTTATAATAATGATCATCAGGTCACCACTTCTCTTTCTGGTTAGCTAACATTGTGACCTCATGATTCAGCATTTCTTTTAAACATTTTTCCATTTTGTGATTAACCACAGACCTTTATTAACCAAGCACCCAATTGAGTGATCAAACCAATCTCCCAATCACTACCACATTTTGATAAAACACTTTTTCAAGGAAACTGTGAGATTAAGGCAACCTTAACTTCCTCACTTGGTCATAGTTAGGAAAAGACTTTACTACCAACCTACTATGACTTGGAGATCAAAGGGAAAACTTCACTTTCTCGAGTTGCACCCTTTATCATTGCAGTTTGATTAAGTTCCTCAAGCATGTGACTAACTATAGTCGCATGGTCACATTCTTCAAACATAAGAACCTTTATCAGAAGATAAAAGATATAAAATAAAGTGCCACTTTTTAGGTATTTGAATTTTTAAAAAATTTAAATGTACAGGCTTGAAAATAAGGTTATGCTTAGAGTAAAGAATATTCATCAAAACCTCAAAGAAATCCTAGGTGCCTGGCATAAATAATAAATTTTGAAATAAGGTTTTTGTTAGGGGATGATAACATATTGTCATTAACTCAAATTTCTCAAAGGTTTAGAACAATTTGGTGATAAAACTTGGATAAAAGGCTTATTGTAAATGAAGGATAATAACATGTACAACTAATGTTTGCTTTTTTATGCATGCTCTTGATAGGTTGGGTTTTCTTGTATACATTTTGGCATGCCTGGTGTGACCCACATCTTTTTAAATACTCAAATTCAATCAAAAACTCAATATTTTTGTAAAAAACTATCCACAGTCATCTCTATTAGAACATAGCGTCATCTTTGAAGATGCTTCATCGTCTCCACAAATCCTCATCTCTGTGTTTTGGCATCTCTGCTAATGAAAGACTCAATAACCCAATGAAAATTGCAAAAAATAAAAATAAAAATTATTTTTTATTTTTCTTATATCATCTCTAGTGTTTAAATGTCTCTGCATACTTAATTATTGCCTCTACTGTTTATTTTTTTGTTGTCTACATTGTGGGCGGCTAAAAATCTACAATTTCACTTGACTATCATCTCTGACTCTGAACTAGCATCTCCACTTGTAGACGATCGTATGTGATTTCTCAATGGTTGATGAGCCTCTAAAAGGCCATTATTTGAGATTTTTTTATCTTATTTTTTAATAGTTATCTGGCAAGAAATAGTTTATGACTCTATGGTTTAACGAAAAGAACTTATGTTTTATGACTATCCTATCTATATGTTAAGACATGAAGATTGAAGTATAAATTGATTAGTTATGTTGTGTTTTCTTGAATCTATGAGTTTTTATGGTTTAATGAAGGATATTACATGCTGATAAATATTTTCTCATCCATGTTATGTTTGAGTGGGTTCCTTACTATAGCCATAGGATTTGCAAGAGTGATCATTTGAACATTATACCTTTTCTAAAATTGATGATGAAATGAATGCATATATGTAGAAGTTTTTGCATTTAATGATTTGTAGGTGTTTTCAAGCATACTAAAGATAACATTTTACTGCTAAGTCAAAGCTAACTAGATGATTTATGAATCACTTTGTAAGTAGATCATGGTGTGAATTCTATTGTGATGGTGCATGAAGATAGTTTCCTCAACCTACTATATTCCTAGGAGAGTTAAGATGTAGATAATTGTTTCTGTTGTAAACATTATGATCTCATTAATCATCATGAATGGAGTGATCATAGGAGTAGGAAGTTGTTGAAGTTTTCCTTTAAATAATTTTTGTTTTAACCTTGAAAGGGGATTTTTAATTTTGATATTTTCTTGGTTTGACCAAAAGGAAATACAGTAGATTGTTCTATTCAATAGAGTAGAATCTTGTTTTCAAATGTAATTTCTTATTTTGAATGAATAGAATATAGAGTTCAAGTTTCCACCTTCAGATTTGATTTTTTTATGTTCACTCATCCAAGGGGGGCCACTTGGTGAGTAAAATACTTTGTTAGAATAGATTTCCTTTCTTAGTTTATTTCCTTGAAAAGTAGACTTTTATTGTTCCTTGTAGCCATTGATAACAGAATCAAGGTATGTCCAAGATCATGGTGTGCCAAAAAGTGGTGATGCAAAAAACATGTAGTTTTGAAATGCCTAAAAGCATTTCAAAATGTGCTTTGACTTTTTTCCAACTCATCCTAGTACCAAACCAAAAATGTAATACCTTGCCTAATTAGGTATCCAATTTGAGAATGGGTATCTGATTTGAGAATGTGTATCTGATTTGAGAATGGATATCCAATTCAAGAATGGGTATCCAATTTATGTTCCCAAATTATGGTACCAAATTCAAATGTAAAGGGAGTGGGGACCAATTTTTAAGATAAATATTTATTTTTATTTGCCAAACTCAAAGGGCGGCCAATTTTTAAGTTGTATCAAGTCCTAGTATAATATAGTTATAGCATAATTGGGGGGGGACCAATTATTATATATAGTTACTAAAATTTATTATATAGTATTAAATAATTATTATTATTTATTATCTAATTATTTTATATATAGTTATTACTTATTATATTTTATTGTATAATTATATATCATATATATTATTATTATATATTATATATATATTAGTAACGTAAGTTAATAAACTATATGATGATATATGTTCCTATGAGTCTCACTAGGGACATACATGTGTTCCAATGAGTCCAAATGGGTCATGGGATAACCTATGACCCATTTTGACCCATTATATGACAACATATCTTTCTAAGGGTCAAAGGATGTCTACAGACATACATCTTGTGTTTTAATGGGTAGAAAGGGGTTATGGAGTATCATATGACCCCTTTCAACCTAGTACATGATAACATATGTTCCTAGGAGTCCTAGGACTCTTATAGACATATATGTTGTGTTCAAATGGGTTGAAAGGGTTCATAGAGTATCCTATGACCCTTTCATGCCATTACATGACAACATATGTTGTCATGTAATGGGCTGAAAGGGGTCATAGGATATTTGATGACTCCTTTTGACCCACTGGAACACAGCATGTATGGCCCTAGCATATTAGTATCCCTAGGAACATATTTTATCATGTAATTGGTCAAAATTTGACCCATTGGAGTACAACACACATGATGATAAGGGTCCTAGGACCCCTAGCAACATATGTTCTCATGTAACATGTCAAAAAGGGTCATAGAATACCCTATGACCCCTTTCTACCCATTGGAATATAAGAGGTATGTCCTTAGGGGTCATAAGATACCCTATTACCCCTTTCTATCCATTGGAACACAACTTATATGTCCCTAGGGGCCTTATGATCCCTAGAAACATAAGTTGTCATGTATTTGATTAAAATGGGTCATAGGATAACCTATGACCCCTTTCAACCCATTTTAACATAACATGCTTGTTCCTAGAGGTCTTAGGACCCACAAGAACACATTTTGTCATGTAAAGGTCAAAATGGATCATAAGATATCATTTAACCCAATTCAATCCATTAGAACACAACATGTATGTCCCTACGAGCCCTATAAACCCTATGAATGTATTTTGTCATGTAATAGGTCAAAATGTGTCATGGCATGCCCTTTTAGCCCTTTTTACCCATTATAACACATCATCTATGTCCCTAGGGATCCTAGGTCCCCTAAGGACATACATCATGTGTTTGAATGGGCTGAAAGGGGTCATAGGGTTCCTTATGACCCATTTTGAGCCATTAACTGATAACATATGTTGATAGGGATCATATAACCCCTAGAAAAATATATCATGTGTTCAAATGAGTTAAAAGGGGCCATAGAGTACCCCATGACTCCTTTCAATACATTATATGAAAATATATGTTCCTAGGGGTCCTTGAACCCCTAAGGACATAAATAATGTGTTTAAATGGGCTGAAAGGGACCATAGGATAATCTGTGACCTATTTTGACCCATTGAATGACAACATATGTCCCTAAGTATCCTAGGATCCCTAGGGACATATTATAATGATTTATATGGGTTGAAAGGGGTCATAGTTTCATCTCCGGAGTCAGATCCAAGATCATGTTGAGCTACAGCAGCAGTCTTTTGTTTGCCTTTATTTCCACCAAATCACTTTGGCCTCTTTTGAGGATGCAACTTCCAGCACTTAGAATTATCATGCCATTCTTTCTTGCAATGTGAACATGTGGGTTTCTCACCCTCTTTCTTTACCGTAGCTGTCTTTTTACCCTTCCCTTTGCCTTTGGACTTTTACTCAAACTTAGACATCTTTTTATCAAACTTATCAATGAAGGTACCCTTACCTCTTGACTCTAAATGTGTTGCTTGGACACATACTTCATCCAAATTACAAGGATTCAGGACAAGAATAGAGTACCTTAGGTAAGAATGAAGACCACCTATATACTTGAGTAAAGTGTCCTGGGTATACAATGGGACATTTAATGAAATAGCCCTTTTATGAAACTCATGGGTGTACTCTTGGATAGTTTGACCTTTCCCTTGCCTAAAATGTTGCCAACTCATCATTAATTGCTGCATATGGCCTAGGGGGTAGAATTGCTTTTTTAAAGCACTAACAAATTTTGACCAAGACATATTTAACTTACCATGTTGTGAAGTTTCATGTTGGGTCCTACTCTCCCACCAAGTTAGAGCTACTCCGCCTAACTAAAGAGTGGCTAACTGAATTCTATCAACATCATCTACAAGGTTTTGGACTCTACAGTAGACTTCTACTTGCTGAATCCAATCATCTAATTTCTCAACATTTAACTCCCCACAATATTTTGGCAAGTCAAACTTTACATCCAACTTAATTCGAGGCTTATGTCCACCTTTAAAAATATTAGAAGACTCAGAATGTGTAGAAGAAGGAGAAGAAGGGGGAGAAGGAGAAGAGGGAGATGAGGGAGGAGATGGAGGCTCATGATCAGGATCATGATCAGCGCCTTTCTTTTTCCCTTTGTCATCATGAGCTGCATGCCTTCACATCTTCTCTTCTCTTTCTTGTAACAAAACTTCTACCATTGTTTGCAAACTCTGGAGAGTCTTCTGGACATTTTGATCTTCTGAACCTTGTCCACCACCTTTATCTTCCATCTAAAATGGTGGATTAGCTCTTCGTTTTCCAATCTCAGGATTATATTCTTCAAGATCACCTTCACCTTGATTCAACTTGATCTTATTAACATTCAAATCTAAAATACTAGTCCAACAAAGCTCTAATACCAAATATGATTTGATTTCTAGGATCTAGGACTATTATAGAGAATGCCAACCAATTACATAAAGTTAATTTTAAAGCTTTAATAAAGCAAAATTAACGTAATTGCAAGTAACAAAACATAGAATGAGATGATAGAAAGAGAGATAGAGACACAACACATTTGATTTCGGAGTTTGTCCTTGAAGGACTACGTCTTCGAGTCTAGCTCCGATAGGGGGACCGATCCGATTAACTCCAATAAATCAATACAAGTGATTTGTGACAATTCCCTTCAAGCACATGCAGCAAAATTCCTCTATGTGCAGGAAAAATCACTATGTCTCCAAATACATAAAATCTCTCTCACCATTTGCATAATTTCTCCCTTCATTTTCATGCCTTCAAAAGGCCCCTAACCCCTCTTTTTATACAAAATATTTGCCTAAAATAGAGCAAAAACAAACAAATCTAATAATAAGCCTTCACAACTATCCACCTTCGAAATCAGGGCTTAGTCATTTTAGGAATTTGTCATTATCCTCTTTTGGAGGGTTAGTTTCCAACAAATCCCCTTAAATTGGCAAGAGGAATTGGCATTGGCTTAAACTTAAATAAAAACAATGCATATTCTATGCATAGCCACTCACGTGGCACAATGGCAAAGGAGATTTTGAAAACATGTGTAATAGAGGGAGGTCGGTGGTTCCAACCACTACACTGACCTCTAGCCTTTAACTAAACTTAGCACCATTTCAAACCATTTAACAAACATTTGTCTAACATGTTTCAAAGGCCGCCAGTGGTGTAACGGCCACCAGCCAAATTTTGGGGACCAGTGGTCATGGGTTCAAATCTCGACACTGTCAACAATTTATTTATTTATTTTTTTAAATTTATTATAATTTTTTCTACCTCATCATTTCGAACTTCAATCGGACATATCTTTTGCATACGAACTCCATTTTTGATGAAACAAACATCGTTGGAAATGCTCTTGACGAGATCTTCAATTTGAAACCCATTGTTGACCAGTTTTGAGACGATTTTTTTCACCTTTTGATGACCTCTGTACCTAGTTTGACCAAACTTTGACTGGCTATAACTTTTGCATACGAACTCCTTTTTTGCCTATTCGAATTGCATTAGGTGCAAAATTTTGAAGACTTTAAAATGATGTTGATTGTTGGAGTTTTGGAGATACTTCAATTTTTGGTAAAAATATCCCCCGGATCAAGACTCCCCACTGAGAAGCTTTTGGACCACCAAAAGTTTGGATTACTTGGAAAGTAGGTGAGGGTATTTCTCCCTCACTTTACCAATCTCCATCCATCTTGCCTTGCTTGGATGCATCTCTTTCAATCCCACTCAAAGGTATTCAACCGGTCCTCTTTGTGAAGTTCTAACATTCCTGTCAAGGATGACATCTTCTAGCAATTTTCTCATATACTCTGGTGAAAGATCATCAACTGATGGAACCTAAACACTGATGTCTTCATCCAAGACCATTGGAGGCTCATACAACTTCAGATTCTCAACATTGACAACTGAGTAAATTTGCATGTATGGAGGAAGATTAAGGTGAAAGGCATTAGTACCAATCTTTTCTAGGATTTCAAAAGCACCATACCTAATAGGCTTGAGCTTCCTTCCTTCACCTTGCATTCTTTCCTTACTGATATGTAACCAAACTCTAGCACCAACTTGGAACTGATGATCAATGTGATGCTTATCATGGCGAGCCTTGTATTTTGCTTGGCTCTGCTCCAACTGTGCTTCTACTACCTGATGGATTGCTTGGACCTTCTAGATGAACTTCAAAGCCCTTTCTACATCATGGCATCAATCAATGATATTGTCCTTTCCAAAAGCAAAATCCATTGATGTTTTTGGCAAATATCTGAAGCAAGTCTCAAAAGGAGACCTCTTTGTAGAAGAGTGTGCTGCATGGTTGTAAGCGTGTTGCACATAGTGAAGACTTTCATCCCACAACTTAGGATGCTTGGTGCAGTAACCTCTAAGTAGATGAACCAGTGTCCTGTTGACTACCTCTGTCTGTCTGTCAGTTTGTGGATGGAAGGTTGTACTCTTCTTCATCTTGGTATCCATGAGTCCCCACAAAGATGACCAAAATTCCCTGAAGAATTGAGAATCTCGATCCGATACAATGGAAGTGGGTAACCCAAAATGAACCCATACATTTTGAAAGTACATATGAGCAGTCAGTTCAGCAGTGACTTGCTTTTTACAAGGCATTAAAATACACATTTTGCTGAACCGATCAACTACTACATACAAATAATCATGACCCTTCCTAGACATAGGTAAACCCCCCACAAAGTCCATAGACACACTTTCCCATGGACGGGATGGTACAGGTAATGGTGTGTACAAACCAAATTTTCTATTACTTGGCTTACTGGTTGCACACATTACACATCCTTTTATATACTTGGTGATAGTTTCCTACATATGAGGCTAGTAACAATATTTCTGCAATTGAGCTAATGTCTTACTTACCCCAAAATGTCCTGCAATCAAAGAGGTGTGTGCTTCATGGATTACATGTGCTTCTTCATCTTTAGGAATGCATAGTTTGCCCAAGTGGTACAACAAATTATCTTGCACATAGTAATATTTCTCTTCCACATGTTTACCCTGGATTAACGTTGCATATATATCCTTAAAGTCCTCATCATTAGCATATTGTTCCTGAAAACTTTCATGAACCATAGAACTATTCTAAAGGATTATCAAAGCATTCTTAATAGGAGTCCTAGAGAGCATATCTACTACTTTGTTGTGGGAACCCTTTTTATACTTAATTACCAAATGAACTGTTGTAGAAAAACCATCCACCTAAAATGCCTACTCTGTTGCAACTTAGATTGTGAGTGCAAATATTGTAGTGGCTGGTGATTAGTGTGGATTATAGTTTCCTTTCCCATTAAGTAGTGCTTCCATTTTTTAACACTCTGAACTAAAGCATAAAGTTCCTTATCATAAGTAGGATAGTTACTTACTGCTCCTGAAAAAGTCTCAGAGTGGTAGCAGACTGGTTTACCTCCTTGCATGATTATAGCTCCCATGGAAAACTCGCTTGCATTTGTCTCAATCTCAAATGGTTGATGTAAATCTAGTAAAGCCAAAACTGGTGTAGTGCTCAACTTTTCCTTCAAATTGTCGAAAGCCTTTTGTTGTGGACCTCCCCACTGAAAAGTTGCCTTGGTACTGGTCAATGCGTGCAATGGTGATGCAATATAAGATAAGTTTGCAATGAACTTTCTCCAGTACTGAACTGCACCTAAAAAGCTCCTGACTTTTGTAACTATACTTGGCTTAGGCCATTTTACAATACATTCGACCTTTATAGGGTCTACTTTCAATTGACTATTTCCTACGACATAGCCTAAGTACACTAAGGATGTCTTTGCAAATTCACATTTTGACATCTTTACATAGAGTTTTTCTTTTCTCAATACATCAAGTACTTTTTTTACATGAATTACATGATCATCCCAAGACTTACTAAATACAAGAATATCATCTAAATAGACGATGAAAAAATCATCAATAAAAGGACGAAAGACATCATTCATGACTCTCATGAATGTAGCTAGTGCATTACAAAGCCCAAATGGCATAACCAACCACTCATAAAGTCCTTGTTTTGTCTTAAAAGCAGTTTTCCAAATATCACTTTCTGCAATTCTTATTTGATGATATCCGCTACGTAAGTCTAGTTTAGTGAAATAAATTGCATGTTTCAACTGATCAAGTAAATCATCAATTATGGGAAGAGGGTACCTATTCTTTATCGTTATCTTGTTCAAAGCCCTATAGTCAATGTACATTCTCCAAGTCCCATCTTTCTTTGGAACCAACACAATAGGAGAACCACAAGGAGAAGTACTAGGATGGACAACTCCTTTCTCGATGAGCTCGTGAACTTGCTTCTTGATTTCTTCATTCTGCAAGACTGATAAATGGTACATGTCGATATTAGGAAGTGGGGCTTCTGGCTGCAACTGAATTTCATGTTGTATCTCTCTTTTAGGAGGCAATCACTTCGGTTCCTGAAACAAGTCATCGTAGGCGGAAACAACTTTGACCATTTCATCTTTATGTTTTGGATCACATCCCTTAAATGCCTCAGATGTTTCATCTTCTTTGGCTTTTACAATCATCAACACAAAATTCTTACTAGAGTTGACTAACCTTTTTATTTGAACAACATTAACTAGTGCTAGATTAGTCTTAACCTTATGTGCCCATACAATGTATTCAATTTTATCTTTAAACAGATGATACTTATTTTCCCCCCTATAGAAGACAGCCTGTCGATCATATAAAAAGGGACTCCCAAGTACAAGACCACAAATATCTAGAGGGACTACATCAGCTTCTACCTCATCTACAAAGTTTGCATTGATAGAAAATCTTAACATACATTGCTTGGTTACCTGTAATTGTGCCTCATTGCAAACCCATCCAAGAGGATATGGCTTTAGATGAGGTGTTGTAGTCAGATTGAGCTTCTTAAATATTTCCTCAGATATCAAGTTAACTTGAGAACCCGTATCAAATAATGTATGAACCTTATTTTGCTTGATGACAACTCGAATGTGAAATAATTCATTCCTTTTCTTATCATTCTTAGGAGAAGAATCTTCACTTGTACTTGCACTTATCCTAGAAGAACTGGTAGCTAATGAAAGAGAAATACCTTTTCCTTTACCTTGGATCCTGGTAGCAACGATCTTTGTTTCATCTTCGAAGTCAGATCTAAGATCCTGTTGAGCTACAATAGCAGTCTTTTGTTTGCCTTTATTTCCACCAAATCACTTTGGCCTCTTTTCAGGATGCAACTTCTAGCACTTAGAATCATCATGCCCTTCTTTCTTGCAATGTGATCATGTGGGTTTCTCACCCTCTTTCTTTACTGTAGCTATATTTTTACCCTTCCCTTTGCCTTTGGACTTTTCCTCAAACTTAGATGTCTTTTTATCAGACTTATCAATGAAGGTACCCTTACCTCTTGACTCAAAATGTGTTGCTTGGACACATACTTCATCCAAATTACAAGGATTCAGGACAAGAATAGAGTGCCTTAGGTAAGAATGAAGACCACCTATATACTTGAGTAAAGTGTCCTGGGTATACAATGGGACATTTAATGAAATAGACCTTTTACAAAACTCATGGGTGTACTCTTGGATAGTTTGACCTTTCCCTTGCCTAAAATATTTCCAACTCATCATTAATTGTTGCATATGGCCTAGGGGGTAGAATTTATTTTTTAAAGCACTAACAAATTCTGACCAAGACATATTTAACTTAACATGTTGTGACGTTTCATGCTGGGTCCTACTCTCCCACCAAGTTAGAGCTACTCCGCCTAACCGAAGAGTGGCTAACTAAATTCTATCAACATCATCTACAAGGTTTTGGACTCTACAGTAGACTTCTACTTGCTGAATCCAATCATCTAATTTCTCAACATTTAACTCCCCACAATATTTTGGCAAGTCAAACTTTACATCCAACTTAATTCGAGGCTTATGTCCACCTTTAAAAATATTAGAAGACTCAGAATGTGTAGAAGAAGGAGAAGAAGGGGGAGAAGGAGAAGAGGGAGATGAGGGAGGAGATGGAGGCTCACAATCAGGATCATGATCAGTGCCTTTCTTTTTCCCTTTGTCATCATGAGTTGCACGCCTTCGCATCTTCTCTTCTCTTTCTTGTAACAAAACTTCTACCATTGTTTGCAAACACTAGAGAGTCTTCTGGACATTTTGATCTTCTAAACCTTGTCCACCACCTTTATCTTCCATCTAAAATGGTGTATTAGCTCTTCATTTTCCGATCTCAGGATTATATTCTTCAAGATCACCTTCGCCTTGATTCAAACTTGATCTTGTTAACATTCAAATCTGCAATACTAGTTTAACAAAGCTCTGATACCAAATATGATTTGATTTCTAGGATCTAGGACTATTACAAAGAATGCCAACCAATTACATAAAGTTAATTTTAAAGCTTTAATAAAGAAAAATTAATGTAATTGCAAGTAAGAAAACATAGAATGAGATGATAGAAAGAGAGATAGAAACACAACACATTTGATTTTGGAGTTTGTCTGGGAAGGACTACGTCTTTGGGTCCAACTCCAATAGGGGGACTGATCTGATTAACTCCAATAAATCAATACAAGTAATTTGTAACAATTCCCTTCAAGCACATGCAAAAAAATTCCTCTATGTGGAGGAAAAATAACTAAGTCTCCAAATACATAAAATCTCTCTCACCATTTGCATAATTTCTCCCTTCATTTTCATGCCTTCAAAAGGCCCCTAACCTCTCTTTTTATATAAAATATTTGCCTAAAATAGAGCAAAAACAAAAAAATCTAATAATAGGCCTTCACAACTATCCACCTTCGAAATCAGGCCTTAGTCATTTTAGGAATTTGTCATTATCCTCTTTTGGAGGGTTAGTTTCCTACAAATCCCCTTAAATTGGCAAGAGGAATCGGCATTGGCTTAAAGTTAAATAAAAATAATGCATATTCTATGGATAGCCACTCACGTGGCACAATGGAAAAGGAGATTTTGAAAATGTGTGTAATAGAGGGAGGTCAGTGGTTCCAACCACTACACCGACCTCTAGCCTTTAACTAAACTTAGCACCGTTTCAAACCATTTAACAAACATTTGTCTAACATGTTTCAAAGGCTGCCAGTGGTGTAATGGCCACTAGCCAGATTTTGGGGACCAATGGTCATGGGTTCAAATCCCAGCACCATCAACAATTTATTTATTTATTTTTTTAAATTTATTATTATTTTTTCCACCTCATCATCTCGAACTTCAATCGGACATATCTTTCACATACAAACTCCATTTTTGACGAAACAAACGCCATTGAAAAGCTCTTGATGAGATCTTCAATTTGAAACCCATTGTTGACCACTTTCGAGATGATTATTTTTTCACCTTTTGATGACCTATGTACCTAGTTTGACCAAACTTTGACTAGCTATAACTTTTGCATATGAACTCCTTTTTTGCTGGTTCGAATTGCGTTGGGTGCAAAATTTTGAAGACTTTAAAATGATGTTAATTGTTGGATTTTTGGAGATACTTCAATTTTTTGTGAAAATATCCCCCGGATCACCTAAGAACATATTATAGTCATTTAAATGGGTCAAAATGGGTCATAGGATAGCTTATGACCCCTTTCGACACATTTCATGATAACATATATCTCTAGGCATCCCAAGACCCTAGGAACATATTATAATCAATTATTTGTGTCAAAAGATGTCATAGGATAACCTATGACCCCTTTCAACATATCTCATGACAACATATGTCTCTAGGGGTAGCAAGACTCTTAGGAACATATTAGAATCGTTCATATGGGTCAAAAGGGGTCATAGGATAACCTATGACCCCTTTTGATACATTTCATTACAACATATGTCTCTATGGGTCCCATGACCCCTAGGGACATATTATAATCATTTATATGAGTTCAAAAGGGTCATACAATAACCTATGACCCATTTCAACTCATTTAATTACAACATATGTCTTTAGGGGTCATAGGACCTCTAAGGACATATTATAATCATTTATATGTGTTGAAATGGGCCATAGGATGTCCTATTACCCCTTTTGACACATTTCATTACAACATATGTCTCTAGGCGTCTTAGGACCCCTAGGGACATATTATAATCATTTATATGGGTTGAAAGAGGTCATAGGATAACCTATGACCCTTTTTAACACACTTTATTACAACATATGTCTCTAATGGTCCTATGACCCCTAGGGACATATTATAATCATTTATATGCATTGAAATGGGTCATAGGATAACCTATGACCCCTTTGACATATATTATTACAACATGCATTGTTGGGGGTCATAGGACCCCTAAGGACATATTACAATCATTTCTATGGTTTAAAGGGGGTCATTGTATAACTTATGACCCATTTCAACACATTTTATTACAACATATTTCCTTAGGGGTCCCAAGAGCCCTAGGGACATACTATACTCATTTATATGGGTTAAAAGAAGTTATAAGATAACCTATAACCCCTTTCGACAAAATTAAAGACAACATATGTCTTTAAGGGTCCCATGACCCTAAGAACATATTATAATAATTTATATGGGTTGAAAGGGGTCATAGGATAACCTATGACCCCTTTCGACACATTTCATGACAACATATGTCTCTAGGGGCCTTAGGACCCCTAGGGATATATTATAATCATTTATATGGATCAAAAGGTGTCATAGGGTAACCTATGACCCCTTTTGACACATTTCATTACAACATATGTCTTTACAAGTCCCAAGACCCCTAGGGACATTATAATCATTTATATGGGTTAGAAGGGGTCACATGATAACCTAAACCCCTTTCAACACATTTCATGACAACATATATCTCTAGGGATCCTATGACAAAAAGGAACATATTACAATCATTTATATGGGTCAAAAGGGGTCATTGGAAACCTATGACCCCTTTCGACACATTTCATTACAACATTTGTCTCTAAGGGTTCCAAGACCCCTAGGGACATATTATAATTATTTATATGGGTCAAAGGGGGTCGTAGGATAACCTATGACCCCTTTCGATGCATTTCATTCCAACATATGTCTCTAGGGGTCCTAGGACCCATAGGGACATCTTATAATCAATTATATGAGTAGAAAGGGGTCATAGTTTATGACATATTTCATTACAACATAGGTCTACAAGCATCATACATCCCCACAGTACATATTACAATCATTTCTATTGTTTGAAGGGTGTCATTGTATAACCTATGACCTCTTTCGACACATTTCATTACAACATATGTCTTTAGGGGTCCCAGGACCCCTAGGGACATATTATAATCATTTATATGGGTCAAAATGTGTCATACAATAACATAGACCCCTTTCAACGAGTTTCATTACAATATATGTCTCTATGGGTCCTAAAACTACTACAGACATATTATAATCATTTATATGGGTCAAAAAGGGTCATAGGATAATCTATGACCCATTTTTACATATTTCATGATAATACATGTCTCTATGGTTCGTAGGACTTTAGGAACATATTATAATAATTTATATTAGTCAAAAGGGGTCATAAGATAACCTATGACCCCGTACAATACATTTCATGATAACATATGTCTCTAGGGGTCTTAGGACCCCTAGAGACATATTATAATCAATTATATGAATTGAAAGAGGTCATAGGATAATGTATAAACGCTTTCGACACATTTTGTTACAACATCTATTTCTAGGGGTCCCAAGACCCCTAGAGACATATTATAACCATTTATAATGGTCAAAAGGAGTCATAAGAGAACCTATGACCTCTTTCAACACATTCCATGACAACATATTTCTCTAAGAGTCCCAGGACCCTTAGGAACATATTATAATCATTCATATGGGTCAAAAGGGGTCATCGAAAAATGTATGACCCCTTTTGACACATTTCATTGTAGCATGTCTCTAAGGGTCCTAGGACCCCTAGAGACATATTATAATTGTTTATATGTGTCAAAAGGGATCATAGGATAACCTATGAACCTTTTCAACACATTTCATGATAACATGTCTCTAGGGGTCCCATGACCTTAGGAACATATTATAATTATTTATATGGGTTGAAAGGGGCCATAGGATGACCTATGACCACTTTTGAGACATTTCATTACAACATGTGTCTCTAGGGGTCCTAAGAGCCTTAGGGACATACTAAGTTTATTTATATGGGTCATAGGATAACCTATGACCCCTTTTGACACATTTCATGACAACATATGTCTTTAGGGGTCCTAGGACCCCTAGGGACATATTAGAATCATTTATATGGGTTGAAAGGGGTCATAGAATAACCTATTACCCCTTTCAACATATTTCATTACAGTATATGTCTCTTATTGTCATAGGACCCCTAGGGACATATTATAATCATTTATATGATTTGAAAGGGGTCATAGGATAACCTATGACCCTTTTTCACACATATGATGAGAACATATGTCATTAGTGGTCTCAGAATGCCTAGGGACAAATTAGAGTCATTTATATGGGTCCAAAGGGGTCATAGGATAACCTATGACCCCTTTCGACACATTTCATTACAACTTATGTCTCCAAGGGTCCTGAAACCCCTAAGGACATATTATAATCATTTATATGGGTCAAAAGGGGTCATAGGATAACCTATGACCCATTTTGATACATTTCATTACAACATATGCCACTAGGGGTCATAAGGCCCCTAGGGACATATTATAATCATTTATATGGGTCAAAATAGGCCATATGATGTCCTATGACCCCTTTCGACACATTTCATTACAACATATGTTTCTAGTAGTCCTTTTTCCCTTAGGGACATATTATAATTGTTTATATGGGTTGAAAGGGATCATTGTAGTACTTATGACACTTTTCAACATATTTCATTATAACATGTCTCTAGGGGTCCTAGGACCCCTAGGGACATATTATAATCATATATATTGGTCAAAAAGATTCATAAGATAACCGTATGACCCCTTATGACATGTTTCATTACAATATATGTCGCTAGGGGTCCTAGGACTACTAAGAACACATTATAATCATTTATATCTGTCAAAAGGGGTCATAGGTTTTGACACATTTCATTACAACATATGTCTCTAGGGGTCCTAAGACACCTAGGTACATATTATAGTCATGTATATAGGTCAAAATAGGTCATAGAATACCTATAACCCCTTTCAGTACATTTCATGGCAGAATATGTCTTTAGGGGTTGTAGGACCTTAGGAACATATTATAATCATTTATATGGGTCTAAAGAGGTCATAGGATAACCTATAACCCACTTCGACACGTCTCATGATAACATATGTCTTTACCAATCCTAGGACCCCTCAGGATATAATATAATTATTTATAGGGGTCAGAAGGGGTCATAGGATAACCTATGACCCCTTTCAACACATTTTATTATAACATGTCTCTAGGGTTCAAAGACCCTTAGGAACATATTATAATCATTTATATGGATAGAAAGGCATCATAGGATAACTTATGAACCCTTTTGATACATTTTATTACAGCATATGTCTCTAAGGGTCCCAACACCCCTAATGACATATTATAATCATTTATATTGGTTGAAAGGGGTCATAGGATAACCTATGACCCATTTCAACACATTTCATTACAACATATGTCTCTAGGGGTCCTAGGACCCCTAAGGACATATTTTAATCATTTATATGGGTCGAAAGGGGTTATAGGATAACCTATGATCCTTTTTGACATACTTCATTATAACATATGTTGCTAGGAGTCCTAAGACTCATAAGGATATATTATAATCAATTATATGGGTTGAAAGGGGTCATAGGATAACCTATGACCCCCTTTTGACACATTTCATGACAACATATGTCTCTAGGTGTCCTATGACTCTTAGGGACATATTATAATCATTTATATGGGTTCAAAGGGGTCAGACCACATATGTTTTTAGGGGTCCTAAGACCCCTAAGGACATACATTACATGTTTGAATGGGTTCAATTGGTTTATAAAGTTTTCTATGACAACTTTTGACTCATAAAATAATAAAATACATTCCTAGGGGTCCTAGGGACACCTAGGGACATACATTGTGTGTTTAAATGGGTTGAATGGGATTATAAAGTTTCCTATGACTCCTTCTGACTCATTCAGTAAGAAAATACATTCCTAGGGGTCCTAGAAATATATATTATGTGTATGAATGAGTCAAAATGGGTAATAGAGAATCTTATGACCCCTAAGCACACTTTATGTCATCAAATGGGTCAAAAAGGGTCATAGGATATTTTAAGGCCATTTTGAGTCATTAGATTACATCATTTATGTGGTTAGGGGTCCTAGGAACCATAAGTACACGTATTGTGATTGAATGGGTTAAAAAGTGTCAAAAGGTACTCTATGACCCTTTTTTATCCTTTGGAACCATTATATGTATGGTAAAGGGTCTTAAAGCCTTTAGAAAACATATTATCTAAAAAGTGGTTATACTATTATAAAAGTATTTTAAAAATTTGGCATTTAAAAAAAAAAATGGGTACCTGATTAGGCTTGGTTTTTTTTAGATTTCAATCCTCCATGGTCAATGCCAAAAATGTCCCATAATATGTTTTTGGTGTGTTATTGTGTGTTTCTAACTTTGACGATGTAGCTAATGACTTTTTTTTATCCAAATTTGATTAAATGAAATGGGTTTCTTGAGAATTTTCTTAGCTTTCCATTGATATAATGTCTATCAAATTATGAGTTAACTATATAATTATTACTTATTTTCTAATGGAGTTAGTGACAAAGTGAACTCCAAAGTGTTGATTGACATACTGATTGAAAAATAGCTATAACTTTCAAATCGTATAAGATTTATGAAATCCAAAAGATGCGTCGCATTCTCTGCTTTGACTAGTATAAGAAAAAAAATTAATTTTGAATTTTTTTGAACTAGTCAAGGTGGTCAAACACCATATTTTTAAATTTAAAAAATAGTATAGTAGAAAATTCATAATTATTTATTTATTTGGAATAAAAATTCCCAAAAATATGTGTCACATTCGAGCATGAATCTACTTTCTATATCTATAATTATATTAAAAAATATTATCATTTGATTTTGATTAAGGTGGTCAGACATACACCTACTTTTTATTTTTGCCCTGAAATTTTTGTAGTGCTACATTAATATCCAAACTTTTGACCAATCAAATAATTTTTTCTCCAAATAAAGCCTAGTAGTTTAGAAACTAAATTCAATTTCCTACAGATTATTTTCTTACAAGTTTTTGATATAAATTCTAAAACCACTTTAAAATTATGTGTCAAGTTGACATAACCCTGATTTGTTAGTTTTTCACTTTCACTTTAGACCATAGTTTGGTTGACCATGATATTGTACATACCCATCATTGAACTATTCCTATAGCATAGGTGTTTAAATAAATTTACTATTTGTAGCATTACTCTAAGCTTTCAAGAAAATGTCATTTCAACTCCTAGCTTAGTTTCCTTTAGCATTCATTTTCTATTGTAGTTGTAATGACTTAAAGAGGAATCAAAGCATATACTTTGCAACCACCCTCTCAAGCTTATGCTCCTAGGTTGACAAATAAAATGAAACTAGTATGTTATTCTTAGGAAAATATATGATTTTGTTTAGTCATGGAGTCAATGTAGAAGGATGTCAAGTCCTTTATTACTAAGATATTTAGTTGACCAGCCAGTGACCTATTATTTTGGTGTCTTGATTTGTCGATGACTCCTAGTTTTTTCATCTATGATTTTTTTGGTAGCTGCAAGTTGTGTCATTTGCATTGTTTTTCATCTTTGCTCTACTTGTGTCATCAACGATCTACAAGAGTGAGTATTAGGTATAATTTTCTTGATTATGTTATGTCATCTCTATTTAGTCATCTTTGATATTTTGTCATCTATGCCTACAATCTGTCATCTGCATTTTTTATTAGAATAAATGAGTATAAAATGAAAATTGAATTTTAGTGGTTCCTTAGGATAAGGCCTATTCTAAGTTTATTTACATCTATAAAAAAACAAAAAAAAGGTTAAAATAATATTTTCCGTAGTCAAGGATTCATTTTGGGGATTTTGGTGATGCTAATCAAATTGATTATTTAAAGCATTACAAATTGGAGTATTCTAGAAACAACTAATCATGTGTCTTGTAGGTTTTCTGAAAGTTTTGTTTGTCTTGCGAAATGAATTTGAGTGCTTAAACACTTTTTTTTAATGCATATTGCACTTATTGGACAAATCAAACACATTCATGAATGGCTAAACTCAAAACAAGCGAATCCAATCTTGAATGTATAATCAATTGAACAAAACCTTTCATTTGGATGAATGTTGTTAAAACACAATCTTTAATGCCATATGAAAATTGAAATCTTTCATTGGAATGAATGTTCTACACAATCTTGAGTGGCTAATAAATCTACATATTTTCATTGGAATGAATGTTAACACAGTCTTTAATGCTTAAAGGTGCAAAGAAGCTTGCTATGACACATTTGGACTTGGTGCTTAAAATGAATGCTCACTCAATCTTGAATGCAATAAAAGAACTTTCTCTATCTGTTGGAACTATAAGAGGAGTAACTGAGAGGGAAGGGGTAAATTAGTTACCACAAAAATAAATCCCAATTCCCTTAGATGTTAGTACAAAATAAGCTTTCAGAATTGAATAATGATGATTCTTGGTAAACACACATAAAATGTTGCAACTTGGTAAATACTAATGTGAAAATATTTAGATGTTATGTGTGGTTAACATTTCATTAACTTAGATGCAAATATATAAAAGAAAAATAGTATGAACACATTTGACACCAGTATTTAACATGGAAATTCAATTTGAAAAAAACCACCAATTGCAACTAGTTACTATTTTTACTCTTCTAAAGTGAGCCCTATTAGGAGCCAACCATGTTAAAGGTTACAAAACACACTGTTAGGTACGATCTTATTAAAAGATTTAATCACCTTTTTAGGAGTGGCCTTGTTAGAGACCTTTAGACAATTCAATAAAGCTACCACCTTGTTAGAGGTTTTACAAATAACTATTAAGTCAACTTTGATAAGATATTTAGATCAATTCTACAATGGTTAAAGAGTAACAATGAGATGACCTAATTTTTGATGCAACTAAATTGATGATTATAGATCTCTATTATGGCTTGTACTTGATCCTTCCTAGTCAAATATATCTTTTCTGCTCCACAAGGATATTATGTTAATAATTCTAATTATCTTTCTTACTAAATCATTAGATCTTCAAAATCTTCCATGCATTCACACTCTTACACCTTTTCAAATTCTCAACTTAACCTTATACTTATATCATTCATATTATTATTTTTTCTCATATACAACTTAGAATAAATAATATTCATCACCTCAGTTGGGTATTCCCAATAGATAATCAATTAAACTCAATATGTCAAAATGATAAAATCCTTTATTAGTTGAACCTACTCAGTAGACACTACCTCAGAAACAATTCTCTTGCATTAACCAAGTGAACTAGGTTAACACTACATATTTGCAAAGATCCTTTACTAACAGAGTAAGCTCAATTAACACTAGTTCCATCCAACATTCCTTCATTAACTGATTGAGCTTGGTTAACACTAATCTTCTACAAAATTTCCATTGATGCCTGAGTGTACTTGGTAGACAATGCCTTCTAAACTACGCAAACATAGGAATACTTGGTAGATACAAAAAAAAACTCCACTCCCCAAGTGAGCTTGACATGCACTAAATGATAATGATATGACATTTCTGTAACATCAAACATAATGCACAATTAATCAATTGTATCCAACAATATCCCTCTTTGGCATTGATGGCAACACAACATGTCATAACACAATAAATTTTTTTGAACAAGAACAAAGTAAGGAGTATATCCTTAGTTTCATTCTGATTCACATCTATGAGAACTTTATCTATCAATGTAAACTCTTTTTGCCTTCAGTTTCTCCCTCTATTAGAAAACTTCTGTCTACAAAAACTTCTACCAAGTTTATTCTCCTTCTTTGATATCTCTATGATAGCACACTTCTCCCTCTTACAACAAACTTATCCTTCTTTATAATTAAAATTTGTTGTTAGATATGATAGTAAACTTCACCCTCTTTGACAACGCATGCCAAAGACAACAACTCTATCAATATCAATGTACCTTAAGTACTAATTCATTTTCAATATGCCCTTGTCAATACTGCACTAACTAATTGATCTTCAATAGGTTCTAATCGGTTCATCACTAATCTTCATTTAGTGATCTTTAGATATGGGAATGACCCCTAGCTTACCTCTTAGATACATAAATTCATCCTTAGGCAATGGCTTGGTGAATTTGTCTACAATCTTTTTTTTTTGTCCACATATTCTAATCTGACTTCTTTATATTGCACCAATTCTCTTAAGAAGTGACATTTTATTGCAATGTGCTTTGCTTTGGTATGCATCACTAGATTCTTTGATATATTTATTGCATTAGTGTTATCATAGTATATTATTATTGGATCCTTGATCTCTATCTTCATTCCTTCCAAAAATTTCTTGAACCAAAAAATGTTAGAACAATTAACTATTGCTGCCACATATTCTGCCTCCATTGTGGATTGAGAGATAAAATTTTGTTTCTTGTTTGTCTAAGACACTAGTCTTTTGCCAAGAAATAATACTCTACCACTAGTGCTTTTTCTATCATCAAGACTTCCTACCCAATCAACATTAGTGAATGCCTTTAAGTCCAAATTGCCTCCAAGTTTCTACCATAAGCCATAGCCTTCAATACCTTTCAGATATCTCATGTTTCTCTTGATTTCCATCATGTTATTTTCTCTAGGGTTTGCTAATAATTTTACCACCATACAAACTACTAATTCAATATCGAGTCTTGTATGCACTACATAATACAATTTTCCAATCATTGATCTATATGTGGTCTTATCTACCTCTTTGAAATCATCTTTATTGAAAATCTTATGTATAGTAGACATAAGGGTTCCAATTGGTCTTGAATCTTCCATTCAAAATTTCTTTAGTATCTCCTTGATATATTTAGATTGAGTAATATATACCATTTTTGTTCTACTGAATCTATAATCCAACAAAGAATTTTATCTCTCAAAAATAGACATCTAAAATTCTTTACTCATTTCTTCTCAAAATAGCTTGCATAAGTCATCATTTCCTATGAATAATGTATCATCAACAAATATTTTTTCCAACATAATCTTCTTGTCTAGTCCTTCATTGATATAGATAATTTTGTTATCATTTGTTCTTTGAAAGCCAATTTGTATCAAGTAATTATGAAGTTATTCATACCAAGCTTTGGGAGCTTTCTTGAGACCATATAATGCTTTGTATAATTTGTAGACCATGTCTCTTTTGGTAGGATCTACAAAACCTTCCAGTTATTCAATGTAGACTTCTTCATCAAGAATTCCATTCAAGAATGCAGATTTAACATCCATTTGATACACTTCAAATCCTTTGTGTGCTACATATGCTAGTAAAGTTCTAACACCTTCTAATGTTGCAATCAGAGAAAAATTATAGTCAATAAATTCTTCTTGAGAATAGCCTTTGCACATCAATCTTGCTTTGTTTCTAGAAACTTTTCCATCTTCATTCAACTTGTTTTTGAACACCTACTTTATGTCAATTACATTTTTTTCTTTGGGTCTAGGAAAAAGAGTCTAGGTCTTGGTCTTCTCTATCTATTCTATTTCTTCATTCATTTCTTCAACCCAACTTTCATTATCCAAAGCATCTTTAACATTTCTAGGTTAAAATTTAGCAAGTAAACATGTACCTTTCAATTTTATTCTTGTCATTGTTCCATCAGATTTGTCTCCAATGATTTGATCAGGTGCATGATGCCTTCTAACATATCTTGCTAACATAGGTACTTTGGATTTGGAATGATTTTTCACTATTTTTATGATAAACTTTAGTATCAAGCTCAGGTACCACTATCTGTGACTCAGGTCCATTAGACTTTGTTTGTACTAGCTTGGTAGCCTCTGACCACAATTCAAGCCCCTCAAACTATGACTTAGGCTACACTATCTGAAACTTAGTAACTATTGGAAATTTTGGGGACTCAAGGGGTGAAGCTTCATTCCTCTTAGATAGATTTTTCAAGGTATCAAGTTCATAGTAAAAAAATTTCTGTAATCTTATGGCTCTTTGTTACTTTCTTCTTCACTCCTTTCTACAAACTCGTCAATTCTCACATGTGCACTTTCTATGATTTAATGAGCAGACAAATTCAAATGTTTGTATGCTTTACTTCTACAGGAGTATCCTAAAAATATACCTTCATCACTTGTTACATCAAATTTTCCTTTTCTAGATTCTTTTAAAATATAACATTTTCTGCCAAATACTTTCAAGTAACTTACATTTGATTTTTTGCCATACCATAGTTGATAAGGAGTTTGATCTGAATATTTCTTCAACTATACTTTTTTCAATGTATGAACTATAGTTTTGATAGCTTCTTTCTAGTATTTGATTGCAACATTATTTTCAATCATCAATGTTCTTGCACAATCCATGATGGATCTATTTCTTCTTTTAGCTATATCGTTCTACTGAGGTGTACCAATAGCTAATACTTGTCTTTTGATCCCTCTTTCAATGCAAAAATTATTGAATTCATTGGAGATGAATTCACCACCTTTATCTAATCTTAAACATTTCAATCTCTTTCTAGTTTCTTTTTCTACTCTTGCTAGATACTGCTTGAGCTTTAGAAAAGCTTCTAATTTTTCTTTTAGATACATTATAGTCATCATTCTAAAATAGTCATAAAAAAAAGACTGAAAAAATTTTCTCCACTATAACTCTCTATTCCAATAGGTCCACATAATTCTATATACACAAGTTATAATATTTCTTCTCAATGATAGTTTTTTCTTTTAAAACTAGTCTTTCCCATCTTACCAATTTGGCAATTTTTGCATAGACCCATATCAAGTTTCTTCAAACTAGGAATACATCTTTCTCTTTTATGTTTTCTTATCTTAACTATATTATCAAAGTTTACATGACATAATCTTTTGTTCCATAACCAACTTTCTTCTAGTTTAGCAATAAAACATGAACTTTCACTAAGATCAAGATAAAATAGATTACCTTTTGTTTGTTTGTCAGATGCAACCAAATTTTCTTTTCCATCTAGTAGTTTGGCCTTTCCATCCATGAATTCTACCTTGAATATAATGTTATTCAATTGTGCAACACTCAATAGATGATGCTTTAATTCTTCAACCCAATAAGTATTGTGACATACAAGTTCTTTAGTTAAAGAAATACATCATGTTTATTTTATGTTACAAGGTTCATTGTTTTTTAATCTAACACAACCTCGATCATAATATTCCATGTGCTCAAATTTTATTTTACCTCCATTCATATGATGTGAACAACCACTTTCAATAATCCATGTATCTTTTTTGCTAACATGAGAGATAAGTGTCATTTTTTACTACAATATATACCATTTCATCTTCACTGTTATCAGAATCTTTAGCCATAAAACAATATTTCTTACCTTTTTCCTTGTAGTTCTTGAAATTCTTCCTACCTTTGTGCTTATTTATTTTCTTTTCATCTTTTTTTTCTCTATTTGGACACCTTGCAACACTCTGACCAACTTCTTCACAAGAAAAGTAGATAAGAGGAACTTTGCCTTTGTACTTTCCTCTACTTTTGGAATACTTTCTTGCAAGTAGGGATTCAACAACTTCAAGATTATTGTTCAAGCTTTCTTCTATTTCTTCTTCTTCACTTCCTGATTGATTAGACTTTGATTTATTACTCTTTTTCTTGAGTGAGATTTTAAGTTCAAATGTAGACTTGATAACTTTTGAACTAGGAACATACTTATCAAAGTTATCTAACTCAAAAGCTATCAATCTTCCAACTAGAGCATCCAAATATATTTTATTATTTGGATCACATCTCATCTCTTGAATAGAAAACATTCTAATTTCATAAATAGGAAGAAGAATTCTAAGTACCTTGTTTACAACTATTTTTCGTTCAATGTCTCCTTGCTTTGATTGCACTCACACTTGCTTTGCTTCTTTCCACATATTTTGCAATGTTCTCATCTTCTCTCATTTTAATATAATCAAAATAACCTCTACGTATTTCAGCCTTAGCTCTTCATACACTATCATCTCCTCCATAAATGTCTTTCAATTTGGTCCACATTTCATGAGCAGTTTGATAATATTTTACTTCATCAAATTTAGCATAACTAAGAGAAAATGCAATAATAATCATCATGATGTTATGATTCTTCTTTCCTCAAGTGGGAATCTTTTATTTAGCATCAAGATATTTACAACTTAAATCCTTGATGATAGCCAAAAGTAACCTCATAAGTCCTTGCCATGCTGCAAAGTTGTCTCTATTAAACTTGCTAATCTCTCTTCTATAAGATATTCTTTAGCTTAGGTCCTTGAAACCTTCTCTGTAAGCACCAAAAGCTCTGATACCAATTGTTGGAAATATAAGAGGAATAACTAAGAGGCAAGGGGTGAATCAATTACCACAAAAATAAATCCTAGATCCCTTAGATGTTGGTACAAAATAAACTCTAAGAACTAAATAATATTGATGCTTGGCAAACACACATAAAATACTGCAACTCGATAAATACTTAACATGCAAATCTTTAGATGTTATCTATCATTACCATTTCATTAACTTAGTTACAAACATATAAAAGAAATACAAAGTAAACACATTTGACACTAGGATTTAATGTGGAAACCCAACTTGGGAAAAACCACCAATTGCAACTAGTTACCATTTTCACTCTTATAAAGTGAGCCCTATTAGGTGCCAACCCTATTAAAGGTTACAAAACACACTGTCAGGTGTGAACCTATTAAAGGATTTAATCAGCCAATTAGGAGTAACCTTGTTAGAGGTCTTTACACAATTTAATAGAACTAGCACCCCATTACAAGTTTTACAAATAGTTGTTAACTACGTTAAGAGATTTAGATCACTGCTACAATGGCTAGAGAGTAACAATGAGATGACTTGATTTTTGATGCAACTGAATTGCTAATTATAGATCTTTGTTTTGACTTATACTTGATCCTTCCTGATCAAATATATTTTTTCAGCTCCACAAGGATATTTTGATTATCCTTCTGACTCGCTTCCTTACAACATCGTTAGCTCTTCAAAATCTTTCATGCATTCACACTCTTACACCTTTTCAAATTCTCCACTTGACCTTATACTTATAGTATTCATATTGTCAAGTTGACTCATATACAACTTATAATAATCAATATTAATCATCTTAGTCAGCTAGAACCAATAAATAAATCAATTAAACTCGATATGCCAAAAATATGAAAATCCATTGTTAGCTAACCCTACTTGGTAGACACTAACTCAGAAATGATTTTCCTATGTTAACCAAGTGAACTTAGTTAACACTACATATTTGTGAAGATATTTTGGTAATTTAGTGAGCTTAGTTAACACTGGTTCCATCTAACATTCCTTCGTTAACCAAATGAGCTCAGTTAACAATCATCTTCTATAAACTTTCCTTTGACACCCAAGTGAACTTGGTATACACTGCCTTCTTAACTAGGAAAATATAAGAACGCTCGATAGACATAGAAAACAATATTCACTACTCAAGTGAGCTCAGCATGCTCTGACTAGTAATGATATGACATTTTTGTAACATCAAAGATAATACACAATTAATCAATTGTATCCAACACTATCTGTATCAATTTTCTTATGTTGACATTGATCAATTTATTTTTGTTGGAAAATCCTTGATTTTATTATGTTGATGACATTTTTAGGTTGGAAACAACATTTTAGGCTATAAACATGAGTGTCTTCAAGAATAGATTACAAAACTTAAAGTTCCATTGGGAAACATCAAGTGTCTTTTAAGCCCAAGACCGTTTAAGTATTCACTCCTCTTGCACCTTTTGGTGATCTTGAGTGCACAAGAAATAAGTGACCTTGTTTTAAACCTTTTAGGAGGCCTACTTGGAGATTTCATCACCCCTTGGGATGATCTCAACTTTAACATTTTGGTAGAGTATAAATATTAGGAGGTGAATTGAAAGACACCTCTCTTGGAAGTAAAATCTTGTCACTCTTGGTTAACCCCCAAAGAAATTTATACCTTTGGGAAGTGAGGGTGGAGATTTGGGTTACAATATCCTCTTGGTTATGTGGCATTATTTTCTTTCATTTATAGATTTAGGTCTCATGTACCTTGCATATATCAAGGACACCCCTATTTGAGCTTGTATGTCCTAGTCTAAACCATATAGGACTTTTGGTGTATTTGATGCTATTGAGTGTT
Source organism: Cupressus sempervirens (assembly GCA_028749045.1). Taxonomy (NCBI): domain Eukaryota; kingdom Viridiplantae; phylum Streptophyta; class Pinopsida; order Cupressales; family Cupressaceae; genus Cupressus; species Cupressus sempervirens. The sequence goes on from CM053793.1 coordinate 820,754,545, forward strand.
CAAAACCCTCCCCAATTGAAGGGGACACACCATTTAAACTTTTCTTATATATATTTCATTGCATTCTTTGCATGTTATGTTTCAAGAAAATCCAAAAACATCATAAAGTTCAAAATCACAAAAACATTTCAAAATAAATAAATCTACATCACTTCTTCTATCCATGAAATTCATCACCATCATGTATCTCTCATATTAATAATTCAACTTATTCCTCAAAATATTAATCATCTCTAATAATCCTAATCATTTCCTCATCTCCCCAATCATTTAATAAAATTCCTAATCTTCATCCTAGTCTTGATTCGTAATTCAATCCTAATAATCCTAATCATTTCCTCATCTCCCCAATCATTTAATAAAATTCCTAATCTTCATCCAATTCCCTCATTCAATGATTCATCCTCATGATTATTAATCCAATCGCTTGTCAAAATATTTCCTTTCTAATAAATTCCTAATTCAATCTATTTACATCTTCATCCAAAATCAATATTTTTAATTTAATCTATTCAATTCTTCTTCTAATTTAAATTTTCATAAAATCTTCCACTTTGGATGTAGGAGCACAATCATAAACCTTAGACTTTAATCCTAGTTATCTTGACTGACTCAAATCAATATAATAAATCATCTTTCTCCTTCAGCAAGATTCAATCCAATCTTTAGGAAGAAAGATTTATGTGAAGTGTGATATTAGATCTTCATCCTTAGAAAACTTGTCATAGTTACACTCTCTCACTTGGGATCATTTTTTTATTGCCAAGTATTGAATCATCTATTGTATATCCTATTCCAACTTGGGATTATTTGTCCATCTCCAAGTGGAAAAAAAATATCATCACCCAAATCCAACATCCAATTGTTTGCAATATCATAAGGTCTTTATCTACATAAAGGTTATCTCAAACCTTCATCCAATACCATATCAAATCAAATCAAATCAAATTTAATCCAAATAAAATTAAAACAAAGTCCAAAATTGCTCCTAGTCCTAGGATCATATTTCATTTCTAATCAAATCTCTCACCACTCCTCATCTAATTACCATGGATAATAATTTGTTTAACCAAATGGTTGAAGATCTTCAAAGGAAATCTGGAGTTATACCTCTCATTCAACCTACATACCAAATCAACCCTCAAAATGGCATGCCAAATCATAATCCATCTCACATTCCTTATTCTTCTACCTTTTGACAAGGGACATCAACCTCATTATCCCTCATCCATGTATGATTTTCCTTATAGCCAACATAATTCCTCAAACATTATTTCATTGCCCAAGAATTTGAGGAACTCAAGAATTATGTTTTTAGCCTATCAAATGGGGGTCAAAAGGAAAAAAATACCTTCCAAAAAATATGTCCTCTTCCCCCATGTTTCCAAGTCCATAATCCTCATGTCTCATCAAACCCAAATCCTCCATGTAATTCCCCATACTTAAAGCTTGATGTCCAAAACCATCATCCCCATCCCCTACCCATGCCTCAACGTCCACATAATCCTAATCCTCCAAAATGAATGCAGTAGCATCCTAGGGTAGTTGGCTATCGTGCATGATTAAGGGATTTTTTGGGGGTTGAGTAGACCTATTTGGGTCTTGGGTAGTTAATTTTGATGTATTTAATAATTATTGTAAGCCTTCAAAGGCACTTGGTATTTAATTCTTGTTGGAGGCCAACTTGTGGCTCTTCAAGTAGTTAATGTAAGGGATGTTCAATTTTTAGCATATTGGGCCAACTTGCAGCTTAGATTGGTATAATTAGGGGTTGTGGGTGAAGTATTTAGTCATTATTCATCCATCTTCAAGAAGAGGAGGTGGTAGAGGAGTGAATTTTGAAGAGAGCTTATAGCTAATGCTTGGGAAATAAGGAGATTGATTGGTGGGCTTGTGAGTGCCAATTGGATCTTCCTTGGAGGTTTCTATGAGAGTGTGGATCTAGAATAGCTAGGGTTTGGATTGGATCTTGAGGGATCTTGTAGAACTATTACTTTCCTTGTCTTTGGCCATAACCGAGAAAGCCTTATAGCCTGACACATTGCATGTAATTAGTTATGTCTATGAATAACTTATTGTGACTTGGCTTCAAATCTTGCATTATTATTTATCTTCCATTGTGTGGTTATTTGTTGGGGGCTCAGATACCTCCTTTGGGGATTCTCCTACCTTGCACTACACCAAGTGGTATCAGAGAAAAGGTTGTTCCTGAGTGTGTAGATCAAGCATTGAAGTTGAGCCAATTTGCACTAGGGTTTTGTGCAGTGGATTTACTAGGGTTTGCAAAAAAATCTTGGAAGATGCCTCTAAGAAGATTGGACCCTAGGGAAATTGATTCTCTTAGTGATGTTGTGGAAGAAAGGATCTTATAGAGGTTAAATTAGATTTTAGATTTGAAATAGAGGAGTTTAGAGCCACTTTCAGATTTGAGATGGCATTGATGAATAGTGATATGATCACTGAGATCATAAGTGTTATTAGTAGTGTACCTTAGCATATGGTTACTAAAGATGGTTATGAGGAAGCAACTAAAGGTTTTGAATTTTTTGGATCAAGTAGTAAGGACAAAATTGATCATGTGGAGAGACCTATGGGAAATAGGGTTGATTAGTTTGCTAGACCTGGATCTCAGTTGAGGTTGAAGTATAAGATGGACATTTCTAATTTCTTAGGTACTTTGAATCTTGAAGACTTAATTGATTGAATTTGTGAATTAAAAGACTACTTTGAGCTTGAGGATATTGAGGATCCACTAAGAATAAGATTAGCACAAGTTAAGTTGAAGGGACATGTTGCTCTTTGGTGGAAGGAACTACAAAGAGATAGAGAAGAAGAAGGTGAATTGAAGATCACTAAATGGAGATTGATGGTGACTAAGTTGAAGGCTAAGTTCATTCCTACTAATTATGAGCTTGATTTATTTAAGAGGAAACAAATTTTTAAGTAGAAGGATATGACTGTGAAAGATTATACTGAGGAGTTCTACAAGTTGACTATTTGGTCTGGGCGTAGAGAATTGTCAAAGGAGAAGGTAGCACAGTATATTAATGGTTTGAGATTCAATATTCAGGATGAGGTTGCTATGCTAAATATCTCATCAGTTGAGGATGCTTATCAATATGCTTTCAGCGTAGAGGATAAGTTAAAGAGGAAGAATCAAGGTAATTCTTGAGGGAAGGAGAAGCAAGACTACTTGAAAAAGGCCAAACTAAGTGTAGAAGATGAACCAAAACCTGTTGATCATAAGAGAAGGATAGGTAGAAGTGAGTTTAAGGGTACTTGTTTTAGATGTAATGAAGAGGGCCATAGATCATATGAGTGTCCTTAGAAGGCTGGTGAGAGAAGAGCTACTTTTTCAAATGACATAAAAGACAATGAACTTGAGCAAGGAGAGATTTTTCTAGCTCAACCAATACTATTTAGTCAGAGGACACTAGAATCTTGTTAGAGGATTAACTTGTTTATGACTCATTTTAAGTCTAGTGGTAAAGCCTACAATGTGATTGTACATGGTGGTAGTATTGATAACCTTGTTGCTGAGGAGATGGTTCTGAAACTTGGCTTGAAGAGAGTGAGACATCCTTATCCTTATAGGATTGGCTAGTTGTGAGGTGAGCATTTTTTGGAAGTCAAGTAGCAATCCCTTGTTTATTTCTATATTGGGAAGTATAAGGATCAAGTGTTGTGTGATATTGTTGACATGAACAGTTTTCATGTGTTGCTTGGTAGACCTTGGCAGTATGATTGCAAGGCTATGCATGATTGTGTAAAGAATGTGTTTACTATTGAGAAAGCTAGTAGGAAGCATTCCTGTATTCCTTTATAGAATGAAGAGGTTAGTAGAAGGAACCTAAGTATTGGCAACCGAGTTGAGTTGGTAGATTCTAAAAGGGTTAGCAATCAATGTGGACAAAAAACCTATGGAATACCAAAGATGGAAAAGTAGAAGAAGAGAAATGGAAAGAGAGTACAAGTTGAAGACTTTGAGGACATGTATGTGAAGAACTAATTTGGTATTTATGTGTTGGATCCCGAAAGATGTTCTTCTAGCTACTGAGAACATCTTTTCACACCTAGAGAGTCTAATGCAAGAGCATCCTAGGTTAGTTAGCTATCCTACATGATTAAGGGATTTTGGTGGGGTTGAGTGGACCTATTTTGGTCTTGGGTAGTTAATTTTTATGTATTTAATAATTATTATAAACCTTAAAGGAATTTGGTATTTAATTCCTATTGGAGGCCAACTTGTGGCTCTTTAGGTAGTTAATGTAAGGGATATTTAATTTGTATCATACTGGGCCAACTTGCAGCTTAGATTGGTATAAGTAGGGATTGTGGTGAAGTCTTTAGACATTATTCATCCATCTTGGAGAATAGGAGGTGGTAGAGGAGAAAATTTTGAAGAGAGCTAGTAGCTGAGGCTTGGGAAACAAGGAGATTGCTTGGTGGGCTTGTGAGTGCCAATTGGATCTTCCTTAGAGGTTTCCATGAGAGTGTGGATCTAGACTAGCTAGGGTTTGGATTTGATCTTGAGGGATCTTGTAGAACTATTACTTTCTTTGTATTTGGTTGTAACCAGGAAGGCCTTATAGCCTGTCACATTGCATGTAATTGGTTATATCTATGAATAAATTATTGTGACTTGGCTTCAAATCTTGCATTTTTGTTTATCTTCCAGTGTGTAGTTATTTTTTGGGGGCTCTACCTTACACTACACCAAAAATTAGCATCATCCCCACCTTGCAATAAGTATATCTTTGTCTCAAAATCATTGGTATAAATGTTGTCAAAGTACAAAACCAAAAATAAAGTGACTCAATCACCCAAAGTCATACACCCAATGCCATGTCAAGAAATTTCTCCAAAGCATGCTATTAGGGATTCCTCTTCTCCTCTAGATCCAAGCAATTCCCCATCCCATAATTCCATTATCCCTTAAAATCTATTTATCTCTCTTGAACCATCTCATGATCCCCTTCCTAATAAAGATCAAGACATTACCTCTATTTCACCCATTACTGATTCCCCTCCATCTCAAGAGTTAACATCCATTGATCCTTTACTTCATGAAGATTTTCCTTCTATTTAATTCCCTAATACTCCTCCATGTCAAGATCAAATCACTCCATCTCATGGTTCCATTCTCTCCACTTCATTATATCATTCTATTCCATCTCATGATCCAATCATTCCTTCCATTCCACAACATAATCCTCTTATAAGTCAAGATCAAAGTAGCCCTTCATTTGTATTTCATGATCCCCATCCATCTCAAGATCCTATTATCCCTCATGATCCTAACCCTCCACATGATCCTATCGCACCTTTCCAATCCACTCATGAAACCCATATACATGGACTCACATCTTGTATTGAAAATAATAAGGTTCCATTGAAGAAATAATGTCTCAAGATTTTGGTACACCTTCCACTCCTTTTGAAAAAAAAATTCCTCCATCCAAATCTAAATGTTCCCATCATCCATATTCCAAGTCTATTTTGGGACCTTATATTCATAATCTACTACCTTTCACATTTCCATCCATTTTGGGTACTTATGTTCCAAAGTCAAACCCTTCATCCCTTCCATCCATTTTAGATCCTTACATATCCACCATATCCAATTTTTCCACTTTATCCCCTCATGCTCCTAATAAAGATCAACAAAGGAACACATCCTTAAATTCCTTCCAATGTTCACCATTCATAATTTCATCCATAAGGTCTCCATACCATGTATTCTTATACACCCATATTGTGGCCAATGGAAGAAAATTGGATGCTAAAGATAACATGAATCAAGCCAAAATTCTGCAAAAATCTAGGGATCAATATATTCCCTCTAAAGACATGTTCAAAAAAATAAAAATGTGATCCAAAGAAAAGAAAAAAAATCAGAAGGCCAAAAAGGTTGAAAATAAAAAGTGCAAAAATTATGTGGATTCCAAAGCTACTTAATGAAGAAATGAATCTCAAAGAAAAATTCAAAATGGCATCCAATTTTGCTAGTCCAAAGGCTTCCTCATTCATAAATCATCCAAGCTTCCTCATTTCCCTTGACATTATAATTAATTTTGTATTAATCAAGTATATTTATTATATTCTTCTACATATTTAATTAAATAAGTTCACCTCCCTAAAGTATTTAAATTTAATTAAAATACATCCCCTCTAATGTGTTAAATTTATTTAATGCATAGTGCTCCATAAATCTCATTTTAAATAAATTCCAATCTATATAATTCCCTCCACTTTATTAAATTCTCTAATCCTATGATTAAGTTAAATCCTATTTAATTTAATCTTAATATCACTTAAAACCTAACCTACCACCCATCACTCTCATCCTTCTAAGTCTACCCACTAGTTAATACCACTTAATTATCCTAAACACCATTTACCCCTTAAGTGGTTTCTCACACATGTGTGAGCAACTCAAGATCCAAGAAATGCCCCCTTTCATGAATTCCTCAAAAAATCCTCTTACACTCTTACACACTTGTCCCTATTTCCTTTCTCCAAGGTTTCTCACATGTGTGAGCATACATTGAGCCATCTCAATCACGAAAAAGGCTTATGTTGACCTTTAAATGGCTTGTCCCCTTAGCCCATGTGTCTCCCTTGTGGCACCTATGTGGATGCCACATAGATGCCACCTCCTCAAGGCCTCTCTCAAGCATATAAATAGAGTCCTTGTCTCAAGAATTTTTCAATCTCCTCCATTTTGATTGTTATCATGCTAGTATAGTGTTAGAGTTTTTAGAGATTTTCATGCTTAGAGAAAACCCTTGGTAGTTATTTTTATTGTTTCAATTTCTAGATTTTGAATAGTTTCATGGTAGTATAACATTGTTAGGTTTATTTCTTCATTACATCTCATCTCCATTCACATACATGGAATCCTTTGAGGTTAGCTTACTCATAGCCATTTCTTGAAGGTATTTCACATAGATCTTAGCATAGTTTTCATGCATGCATTCTTGAATGTATTCAAACAATTTAAAGCGATTCATCCATAGTTATGTTTGAGGAGAGCACATCCACATCCCTCATTATTAAGCACACCAACAAGGCCTCTTGCAGATGCCCTTGTTGAGTTTCTCTAAGTTTGCATGAGGACTCTTTCCTTTTGGTTTCATTAAGCTATAAAACTCAAGTATAGTATTAGTTGTATTTTGATTTTTTTTAAATCTCTGATATACATGTACAACTAAAATTTTCTTGTTTATGTGTGCTCTTGATAGGTTAGTTTTTCTTGTATACAGTTTGGCATGCCTGGTGGGACCCACATCCCTTTTCCATACTCAAATTAGAATAGATTGCATGTTGTGATTTGGTCCTATTTTCACTTTCCTGGGTTGTTTAAAGCATTGAGAAATCTAGTACTTTCCTCTTCTTCTTTCTGGTTAAGAGCATGCCCCCAAAATTTGAAAAACAAGATTCATTGCAAATCCTACATTCAAAAGGGAGTTGTACCTTTCAATTGAGGGGTCTTTGATCGGTTACTATACTTACACATTCTATTGTCAATTCCTCCATAATCCATTGGGTAGTTTAAGAGTCAAGATATAAACCAAAAAGATAAGGGAGACAAACTATTAACCAATAATTTTTGGTGACTCTACTTGGGAAAGAAATCATATATCCTAAGTTTTCTTAGTAAATATGTATGTGGCTTTATTAAATAACTTAGAGCTTATCTCTGTGGTACTAAATTCATTGAGTCATGCATAACAATTCATAAGGAGAAATGGTGTTGCCTCATGAGGGACAAATCCTAGTAGTGCAACCTAACCTTAGTTTTCAGGATGAACAATAGGACATAATAAATTTAGTTGAATACTATTTCTTACAAAACTTAAAAGTCCCTTGACCAATATAGAAGAGTAAGCTTCACCCTCAAAAGAGAAGAGGCTAATGTTGAATATTGGGAATGAGTTTTATGGGAAATAATATTAAGAGAAGTGCACCTATTGTGAAATAAGAAAGTTCACCCTAGATCCTAAATATACCTAAAGTATTCATGGAAAAGGGAAAGTTGACCTTATGTTCAAAGAATTGCAGAAAGTTGATTTCCCAATATTAGAAAATCCTCTAAGAAGAAGAAGAGCCTACTCACAAGATCCAGTATTTTAGGGTATCTATAGTTCTCTTTTTTCACCACCCCTTCCTATTTCTTGGATATGCAATCATTCCTCCTCTCCTCCTATTTTCTGCACTTAGCTCTTATCATTGTGTAACACTCTCACTCTTTATGAAGTAGTTTCCCCTACAACTCTCACTTTTCAGCCCATACCAGTTATCCTTCCTAACTCAATTTCTAATTCTTTAGGTAATGCCATTGACCCTCTTCAACTTGTATCTAACAATGATTTACCTAGAGCTTCTCAAAATAATTTTCCCAAATTTAATGGTGATGGGAAGGTTTTGGTTGATGAGAATATCATGGATTTCTTTTTTGTATGTAGTATTGTTTTGTTTTTAGTATAAATACAAAGTAGCAATGATGTTTATGGAGAACATGGTTGAGAATGTAGCTGACTAGTTTCAACATCTTCTAATGGGATGCATCATGACCTAGAATGACATGTAGAATTGATTTGAAGCATGATACAAGAGTACCAAGGAAAAACACACTCTATTGACTCAACTCATCCAAATAAAAAAAGAACCTAGTGTTCCTATGAGACACTTTACTACATAATTCAATCAGTTAGTCAATAGGATCCTTGTTGTGAGTAGACCTACAAAAAAAAAAACTAGATATTCTTCATTAGCTCCATGCCCCCTAACATCAATTTTCAAATGAGACAAGAACATGCAACTAATCTCCAAGCTTCTCAAATCATGAAAATAGTGCTAGAAGATGATCTCATAGTAGTTGGGAAATAGAAAAGAGAGATTCAAAGTGGAGCCTTGACAAGCTCTACCACTAGTATAAATAACAACACTAAAGTGATGCTTCAGAGGCTATCAAATGAGATGATTTCCATTAAAAGGCAAATGGGGAAGACTTTCCCTCATTCTAGCAACCATATCAAAACATTCCCTTAAGGAAACATAAAGGAAAACCATTGCAATTACCATTTTCTCAGCAAAATATTGCTATTGAGGCACCCCCCCAAGAAGAAAAATATGTTCAAATTTTACCTAAGAGAAAATCATGATGGCGATTTCTACCTGGAAATGAATAGATATAAGTAGCTCACTACTAGTAATGAGATAACAATTGAGTGCCCCAAAAGTGAAGATGATTCTACACCCCATGGTGACTCTAGAACATTCTTTTTAGAGTTTGAATTAGATTTAGAGGTTGGAGGTGACTTCATTTCCACCTTGGATGGGATTTAGATGACCATGGCTACAAGAGGTTAGAGAGAGAATAATCTGGTGAACTATATTCCTACCTGAAATAGAGCCACTAACCCTTCACCAGCTAGAGCTGGAGCATCCACTTCCTCATCCTAGAGAAAAGAGAAAACAAACTTTGATCTCAAGTGTCTCCCCTTGATTATCTCAAAACTCACTAGGTTTTGAATTACAAAAACTAGTAGACTATTGTAAAAGTGATTCCAATGGTAAAAGCTTAGCCTAATGTTAATTTTACCATTAGCAAAAACCAACCCCAATTGAATAATGGCTCCATAGCCAAAAAAGAACCTACTTTACCTTTTTTCTTCAAAGAGGAAGAAGTACCAGTCTTGGCTAGCTCCCCTAGTTAGAAACTCGGTCCATTTTATGTATCCCTATACATAAATGGCCATAAGATTAGTAACTGCATAATCAATTCCAGAGCCTCTGATAATGTCATGCCCTCTTCTGTTTCTTGTACTCTATGCTTGACCTTAACCAAGATGCTTGGACATTTCGATTCCATGGATGCAAAATAGTTTCCCCTCTTATAACAAGTGAAAGATATACAAGTATTTTTAGTCACACACCCTACAAAGAGAATGAAGTTGACTATCCTAGAAAATGATATTTTGGCTAGCTACAACATGCCTTTAAGTAGAATTTTTTTAGGGACATGGGAGGGGAAATAAAAATGGATTGGTCTCATTCTATAATCCTTGTACGTAATAAGAAGATCAAGTTGGAGCCTAAGGAGAAGGTAAAATTCATAGTCTTGAAGTCTAATGATCCTAAGGCACAGATTCTATATCAAGAGATGGAGTTCAAGAAGTACATGATGTTCTCTAAATTTAGTCATTTGAAAGAACAATCAATACCTAGAAGATATAGACCCTAGATTTTAATGGAAGTTGTGCTACTGTTAGGTCTAGAGCTAGTATGGTGTTGGTTTCCCCATATGGAGAGGTAACCCAGCTTGCATACAAGTTGCAATTCAAGAATATCAACAACACAATAGAGTATGAAGCCTTGTTGTTAGGTATCACTATTGTGAAGTAGAAAGGGGTGAAAGTATTAAGAGCTTAGGGAGATGATAAGCTTATAGTAAAGAAAGTTCAAGCTTAGGATACAAAAAAGAATTCAAGGCTCGAGAATTATAGAAATAGGGTTTGGGATGAGATTGAAGACCTGGACACCTTCTTAGTACAACTTTATCCAATAGAAAAAAATGCAAGGGAAAAAATTTTAGCTACATCTTCCTCACTTCTAATTCTACATCTAGATTTCTTATATAATCATTACAAATTTGAAGTCTTATTTAGGCCCAATGTCCCTAACAACATTGAAATATGGCAAGCCTTCAACAGTAATAAATAGATCTAGACTTTCCTAGATGGCTCTAAACCTTTCAATGATCAGTACTTTCAAGGAAGAAAAAATACCTACAAAGATTTCTCCCCTAACAAAAAGAAAGATCTGGAGCTTGGAGCTAAGAAATTCAATGGTAATAAGATTCCTAGACATGTCATTTCCCTTGAAAATTTGTTTGATAGACACGATGCATTTATCAAAAGTGAAAGGGGTAGAAAAGGGGGAACTTCTAGAGAATTTAAAGGAATGAACATTGACACCAAATATAAACCCAAAATGATTAATTTTGGTAGAAACTACTCAAATGAAGACCAAAATACCTAAAGACCAAGGGGTTTTTGTCAAAATACCAAGATTATTTCATTGGGGATATGAAGACCTAAAGACCTTTAGGAATGGTGAATTCAAGCACAAAATCCCCCTCAAATCTAAAGTCACTCACTTCAAATAGAAGTGGCATAATTACAACCATATGGTCCCTAACACCATCTTTAAAGAGGGTCACAAGATGTTGGAAGCAAGAACTATCTACCCCATACACCATTCAACATGGATAGCTCCCTATCTAGAAAAGAATGGGGAGATTAGAATTTGTGTGGATTTCATAAATTTGAATTAGGCATGTCTAAAGGACAACTACACCTTGCCTAACATGGATCATCTACTAAAAATAGTGGTTGGCTTTGAAATAATGTCCATGTTAGATGGATTTTTGGGTTTCAACCAAATTGAGGCAAGCTCGAAAGATCAGTTCAAGACAATGTTCACCACCCCTTGAGGAATGTTTGCATATAATAGGATGCCCTTTGGGCTCATTACTATTGGAGTCACCTTTCAAAGGGTCATGAACTCATCTTTTTCTATCTTAATGATAAAATCATCATCATATACTTGGATTATTTGGCATTCTTCTCCAAGAAAAGAGAAAATCACCTAAGGCACTTGGAGAAGGTGCTAGGAAGATGTAGGGAGCATGGGATCTCACTCAGTCCCAAGAATTCAATTTTTTGTGTTATAGAAGGAAAATTGCTAGGATATATAGTCTTCTAAGAAGGCATTAGGATTGACCTAAAATGTGTCAGAGCCATCCAACAATTTAATTTTTCGAGAAGAAAATCTAGAGTCAAGTCATTCTTCAGATAGGTGAACTTTTTGAGATGCATCATCCCTAATTTTTCTAAAATCACCAAATATATAGTTTGTATGATGAAGGGAAGCCAAAGATTCAAATAGAATGACTCTAGGAGAAAGGATTTTGATCAAATAATGAATGTCATAGCCAAAGAACCCACTCTATTCCACCCACCAAGGAGTCCATACTATATTGCTATGCCTCATCTCACAAACTTTCTATTAGAACTAGTAGTCCACCAAGATAACTAAGGTAGTGGGGGGTTGAATTAGTTATCCAATAATTAGAACATTTATCAACCTTAAACAATCTTATCTATCCAACCAAATTAAACAACAATGATAATAAGATACACATAAACAATTACACTAGATATGTTAACTATGCAAACCCTTAAGGGAAAATCCTAGTGAGAATGATGCCCACAAGATGATGCACTAATATAAATATTCCTTGTTAGAGGATGGACCCTGTTAGGATTATATTACAAAATTTAGTACATATGAGTCCCTATTAGGAGATTGTGTGTCCTTGTTAGAATATTCCAACCCTATTAGGAGTTGTAGAAGATAGAAGGACTTGCTATCCAAATAGCTTCTAGGGAAAGACCACTGACCTCATTGTCCAACTAATATTTCAACTATTCCTTGCAAAATAATTGTATGTATTATACTTTAACTTCTTTCCTCTATCCTATCAATCACACCAATCACTATCAGACCTTGTAGACTAGGTCATGAACCTCAGATCCAATATCAAACTTCAAATCACATAGTAAAGCCTCGACAATGAAGTTTCCTTCACTTTTTATTTTCTCTACTTATCATTGCATTCTACTTTGTGTGTTGCTTGAAATCATTCACATTACTCCATATATGATAAAGGAAAATTTCCTTCCTTTATACTAAATCTATAAAACAATTTCTTGAATTAGTCGTTACACCTTCTCAATTAATTATTATAGGACCACATTAAGAACATGTTACACTTAGTGATAACATTAATCTTTTGCCTTGCAACTTGAATAAATTTCCATAAATGTAAGATTATGATGTGCAAGCTTAGACTCATCATCACTAACATGTCTTCTTCACATCTTTAACTTCAGCCTCTCAGAATAACAACTCTACTAAGAGATATAACAAGTTTACTAGAACATTCAGAATAGTCTTCACCAAAACTTGCATAACTTCTTCCAAACTTAACATCTTATGCTTCTAAGGTTAGTTTCATATACTAGACACATAGTATAATCTCCCTTTAAAATTTCTACTAAAATTATTCAATGATTTGTACATACCAACTTGATCTTTATTGTTATTCTTCTATCAAATACCATCAAAAACTGCTATGTTGAAATTAACGACAAACATAGTCATGAATGTAACATATCATGATAATGATCTAATCAAGAACTATTTTGAGCTCTTAATTAGTGAGGCATATTCAAATATATCTTTGAAGCCATCAGATTGATTTATAGGGTAAAGTGTTGTTATCTTTACTTCATTCTAGGAAATGTTACTAAGAGAAGGGTTTTCTGTCTCCAAGTAATGAAAAAGTCACTTCTCTAAAGGCTTTGGAAGTAGAAACACAAGTGACTTTAAAGTGTGAATATTATTTAGAAATTCTTAAAAGATACTTCTTGAAAATCCAAGGGTGAAGATGTGATCTTGATATAAAGTAAATCAAGTGTTAAATTCTTAGAGTGAAAAGTGAAAGAATGAAGTGTACAAGCTAACAAAGGATCACTCTATGCATTGTGATTCTAAATAGAAGGAAAGTGGGATTATAGAAAAGCTAAGTTTTTCTCTACCCTACATTTTTAAAATTATCAAGTATACCTGCATTCTAGATTCTAAAGAGAAACAAGGCACTTCTCATGGAACTAAAGTACCTTGTTTAGTAAATAATTTTTATTAATGTAACTTTACTTCATGTAAAGTAATAAGCTTTATGGGTTTATGAGTTTTTGTGTGCAAGAAAATAGAAAAGTTTAAATAGCTATTGATTATGGAATTAAGTGCAAATCTTATTGTTATAATCATTGGCCAAACTTAATTTCATTCATGTGGTGCCAATGTTTGCATTCCTATACCTATTTCATTGATATTTCTTGAAATTGGTTTCCCCAAGAATTTTTAAAATGGTTGTTTATCGAGAACTACATCATGTGCAATCATAGAGAATGGAAATCAAAGTTGTGGGTTATGATAAGTTAATAGGCTTGGAGAGTGGGTAGAAAGAATTAACAAATACATCATCTAAATTCTATAATTTGGGTGATCCCCATAGGAGACTCAACTCTTAACCTATTCATCTAATCACTCAAAATCTTAAGGAGAGTGGATTGGTGGAGGCAATTGGTTTCCCAATGGTAGTACATGCACCATGATTTGTGAGGGAATGTATCAAGAGATACAACCTAGAAAAAAAGTATATTTTGTTTCCTAATCAATCCATCCTCATCTCAATCAACAAGGCACTAATGTAGTCCACATTTGACATTCCCTTAAAAGAGGAGTACTATGATATTTACTTTGTCTCTTCCACATTAATGTTTAATGAGAAGAAGATCCTTAGAAGGGAAGACATGTAGCAAACATGGTTTCAAACTACTCACTCAAAGAAGATAAAAAATTACAAGACCTTGTTCAGCACTAATTTGAAGAGGGATATCATAGATATCCTTGCTCTGTTGCTTAGATTGAAAGGAAAAGAGGAGATTCTCAAGCTTACCAAACACCATTTCTTCCTGGTGCAAGTTATCTATGTTGATGAAATGCAAATTGACTAGGAAAAGATTATTTGTGATGAGCTCATCTCATGGATGAATTGGGCCATAGGATTTAAATAATTTTACATGTCCTCCAATCTAATTTATGCCTTTACTACTCATCACTTGTGGCCCAACCTTCCTAGCATTTAGAGCTATGATGAGCATACAAAGGTATATCAATTCTACCCCCATCTACAACTACAAAGAAGCTTTGAGGAGTATATGGTAGTAAATGATTCCTTTACAATGAGTTATGTCAGGAACTGCAAGGATGCCCTAAGAGGAGATTTTCACCAAAGGAAATTTTGGATATTAGTTAGTTTTGATGCTCATTCAACCAATTCCCAAGCTTCTCTTACCTATGAATAGATGCCTTTGATGGTTTTCCCAAGAGACTACCTAGGTACCCAGAGGACAAGGTGTTTCTCATTAAATTATGTTAATAAATTCTTAAAGTGAACACCTTATGTTCAACTATAAAGAAAATAGTCAAGATTCCCTCTCCCACAGTGGTTGGACCCTATTCTTATGCCTCTATATCTAATGCTCAAAATCTAGTGAAGTTTTTCAAGAACAAAATCAAATTTGTGAACTATGAGGTACTTAGGCCATAATATGATTTTGTGGACTTTGTAAGGGACCACTTAAAGTTGGGATATGCCTATGACAAATTTTGGATATCAAATATTATTGGGTCAGGTGTCTTAATGAATACTATACTCAAGAGAAATTTTGGTTTGAATTAACTTTGAGAAAATTTAAGTTATTTAATAATTTTTTTGATGTTTCTGACCTTGTAGATGATGGTTCCTACATGTTCCCTTCATTTTATGAGAAGATAAAAGGCACTCCTATTGTACCTACTCCACCTGTAGGTCTTTCCATAGACACCATGGAGATTCTAATGCATAGGATAATTAGGCAAACAACCAAATGGGTAGAGTGGAACCAAGCAAGGAACAAGAGGACAAGGAGTACTGGTCTATGGATGGACTATCTTCTAGAGCTTCCCAGTCAACTTCAATAGCCACCACCATAACTATTACTTCAACATCTACAAGCCCATCATAATCTATTGGTCAAGGTGGAGACCAACCTCCATAGAAGAATGTTCCAATCACTCCTACCTATAGAGGTGCCTCTCTTCCAAACACTAGAAAAGTTGGGGAGAAGGAAGGGGAAAAGGACAAGGATGAAGAGAGAGAGAAATTAGTGGCAAAGCCTACCTCCCCTATCTAAATCATTAATTTGGATGGTGACACCAACCCCATGGCCAAGAACAAGACACATCTTAGTAAGCAGATACCTTGGTCCTCTCAATGACTAAGGTCATCACCTTCCCTACTTCTTCCCATAGCAAGAAAACTCCCACACTACCAAGGAATTTTTTTGATCATACTACCTTGAAATATTCTATCAATGTGGTTTCTAATCAGTCATGGCTTGAGGAGACCACTAATAGGAAGAAAAGAAGATACGAAGAAGTGACTCTGTCAAAATATGTGATCACACAGACCACCTCTCAACCACCCTAAAAGAAAATGACAAAGTGGAAATCTATTGTTGTATTGGCCATTGATCCATCCTCTGGCCACATGTTATTAGAAATTTCAAAGCCACAAAAGAAGGAAAAATTTGATGAGATTTTTACAGATGATTTCTATATCAAAATGGTGGATCTTGGTATCCTTGTTCATAACTCCATGGTGAACATACGGAATTCCATTGAAGAAAAGATTGAAGATAGGATGGAAAAGCTTCGAGTAGAAAAGGAGGTCCTCAAGGCCTCAAATAGAGAGTTGAGGGAATATATCAAATATGTACTTAAGAGAACATTAACTATCTAATTTAACTCAAATGTAGAGGAAAATAAGAATCTACTCCTAAAGATGCAATAAGAGATTCAATTCAAATAGATTGGTCAAGCATGGATAGATCAAATGAAGGCTCTAGGTCCCCCATTAATTAAAAATTTGGGAAATATTCTATGGGATGCTCACAAGTTGATGGAGGTAGCTTCTAACCATCAGAACACCATGAAAAATCTAGAAAATAAATTAACAAGGCAATTGGTACTATTGTAGAAGGTGCTTGATATGAAGACCAATGTTTCCATCCCCCATGGGATCATGAAAACAAGTAACGAGCCATTCTTTCATTAAAAACAATCTCTAGAATTTATTGTGGAAAGCTCTACAAAGTCTATGAATGAGCTCAAAGATGTGCATGACCTAGTGCAAAAGGTTTTTGAGGATGCATATGAATATCTAAAGAGACTACATATAAATTCCTTTGTATCTAAGCTTGTGGATGTTGAGATGATGAAGTGAAAATTCTTGGCATTTTTTGAGAAAGCACTTGACTCTCTCAACTTCCAAATGTCAAAGATCTAAGAACTCTCATCAGAAAACTCAATCATCAGAAGAGAAAAAGAGAAGTTCCAATCAAAGGTCACCAGATTTGATGAATTGACTGAGATGCATGACTGCTAGATGATTCAAGCTAACAATATCATCATTCAAAATATTGAGGAACTGGACAAAGTAAGTAATGTTATGAAAGCTTATAGAACCAAAGTAGTTACTCCTAAGAAGGGGTGATGTTGTGATGTTCTTCCAAACATCTTTCATTCTCTCTTTTCTTTCTTTTTGTAGTCATTCATGGAATTTTTTTAGTATCTATAATGGACAATGATTCAAGCTTTTCCTATTTTTGGCTTATTTTGTTCAGAGATACTCTGCAATGCAATCATCTATTGTAATTGGCCATTATTAGAAGGCCTATATATGTAAGCTTCATTTAGTAGATTGTATGCCTCACTTTCTTCAGCATAAGTACCTTTTTGTTCTATCTATTGTATGTCATAGTTCATGTGTGTGATACAGTTCATTAGATGAGAGGGTCAAAAATTGACTGATGGAGTAGTTGACAGATAGACAATATGGGTATTGTAAAAGTATTAGTTAACTTTGTAATTTGGGAATTACCCATTCTATTATCCTTCCTACTCTCTTGTTTTAGTAGTTAGTCATCCATGTTTCCATATCTTTCATTGAAATTAGAATAGATTGCATCTTGTGAGTTTGTCCCACTTTCGCTTGCCTAGGTTGTTTAAAGTGTTGAGCAATCTAGTGCTTGCTTCTTATGTTCTATAGTTAAGAGCATGCCCCAAAAATTTAAAGAAAAAAAAAAATCATTGCAAATCCTACATCCAAAAGGGAGTTGTACCTTTAGGGGTCTTTGATACATTTCTACAATGACCCATTCTATTATTAATGTCTTTGTCCTCCATGAGCCATTGGGAAATCTAAGAGTCAAGGTATAAACCAAAAAGATAAGGGAGACAAACTATTAACCAACTCTATAGCTACTTTTTTGAGTTGTTATTTTGCATGATTCTTAATGATAGGAATCATTTTGAACTCCTCTCTTAAAAAGATAATCTAGGATCAAACTCCAAGGTTCTAGGTGATCTTGAGACCTACTAGAATCTACTCAATTAAGGATAAATGTGTATGTTGTTAAGGGGGCCTTTACTAGTTCAACCAATTCTAGATAAGATGTTTCATCTACTTTTTTAAAAAGTAACCACAAAAGAGATATATTTTTCCTATCTTTTGTTTTGTGATGAATGCAATTTATCAATGCAACTATATGAATTCCTATTTTAACCAAGTGTTAGTAAAGTAAATAACAAAGATAAGGTAATAAGAGATCAAATAAAGTAACTTGAAAGGGAAATTCCTAATGTACATAAACCATGGTAACAACATGTCTACAAGTTAAATTTTCAAATAGATTGGGTAGGAAACCAATGGAAATAGGAGCAACACTTCCTCAATTCCACTGGTGCAATCATCAATGGAAACTCAATAATAACTAAAAGATGTTTCACTTCTCATCAAATTGCAAGGCTAGAAAAAGTGTGCTCATGTCAGACAAAAAGCTATGTAGGAACAATAGGTGATCTCTTCTCCAACTTGATAGGTCAATAGAATTTATTAACATGATGCAAACACCATAACTAAAAGGTTACATAGTCATCAAATACAATAAAACCATTGGCTCCATTATTATTCATGAACATGCATTCACAAAAATAACACAATCTGGCAAGAATAACTAACTCAAAATGAGAGCACCAATAGCATATATTATTGCATTAAAATAATGGCTTCAAGTACATATTATATCCATGTATTTATAAGAAATCATCTCCTCCCTTTGTGCTAGGAGAGATAGTTCTTGAAATGCAACCCATGCTAAAAACTAATAAAACAAATATAATTATATACAAAATAAATATCTAAATGGTGCTAAGTAGGTCTCCATCCTTGTTTATATCAATTAATGGGTGCATGAGCCTTTACATGACTTAAAGCAATAAACGAAGAAGTAGATAAGAAGGAAGTTGCAAGAGGATCTGACAGTCGCTAGAAGCTCTAGAAATGGAAGCTTGACCTTCTCTGAATTTTTTTGGGAGTTGAACTATCATCAAAAAAATTTCCTAGTGCATGGAATGCTCTTAAAATAGCAACTTGTAGTTATCTGTCAGTGCACTACTACTTCTTCAAAATTTTCAGCACACCTCTAAGAATAGAGCACATTCCCACCTGCACACCTTTGTGAATACCACACATGTGCACCTTGATGAAAGGTTCCAAAAATGCAAAATTTTCCTAAGTGTCAAAATTGAATTTCCAATGTTGGGATTTTCTTTCCCTTTATACCAAAATGATGTCTAGATTCTTTCCCCATGAATTTCTTGATTGTATCTATTACTTGGCTAGCTCTGGTAAATCCAAAGTCTATACTTATCTTTTACTAATTGCCAATAATTGCTGACCTCTATCTAGGTTGCCACAAAATCCTCAAGTTTGGTGTCTAGCTCCAAGTATACCTCTTCAGTCTTGAATGTGTGCCTAATATCTTCATCTGATGAAGCATCTTTGAAAGTTCCTCAAAAATTTTGGACCAAAGATTGCACCATGTTGAGATTATTTTTTGACTCATCTTCAAAAATCTCAAGGCATGCAATGTTATGGTACCTTCTACTTCCAAAATTTTCTCTTGAGTTTGGTCCCTTATCTTCTGAATACCTACATGTAGTCCTTCCCAAACTTTATTGCTGGTAGATTTTTTTTTGATCCAATCATCATGATTATCAAGATCCTCAATGTTAACACTTTCATGAGTGTATGATACCTTTGACCTTTTATTGATTGGAGTGTGTGAAAGTCATTTTCCCAAGTATGTACCTCTTCCATCAACCCAAAATCCTAGTTTACTATGGACACCAGCTTATTTGCACTAGACTAAATATGGTGTAACATGTTCAAGTTCCCCTATATTATTTGAACACCTTTCTCCTCAAAATTTTCATGCCATTATTGACATGCATCCAAAAATGGGTCTAACTATATAGTTAACTTTTTTTTAATCTCGTGTGTCATAGTGAGAGTGATCTCTAGATTATCTAGGTCTATCAGACCTATAACTGCATACATGTAGCCTCTCAAAAAATCATTTTGTTTCTACAGTATTAGCAACTCAGGCTCATCTTAGTCTATATGTCTGAATACCTCTTTCATTCTTGTAGTGATCATCACATTTGCAATATCCATTGTGGGTCTTCCCAACATGACCTCCTTGATCTAGTAATCCTTAGGAGTTAGTTCCTTGGTGTCAATGTGCATAGGAGAAATAGACATATGTGCAAGTCCTAATATTGGTTCTTGGTTATGAAGGCCAATGCTCATGCATTGCCTATAGGTGGCTCAAGCTTCTTGATGGTTTTAATCAGCTCTCTTATTCCCTCATCAACCATTAAATCTAACTTCTTCTTTTGCCAAAACATAAACTCCCTCTTCACCCATGCTAGTGTGGTGCCCATTAGTGACATATATTTGACCAAGAGGTGGTTTCTACTACTTTCCCCTTGTTAGAAATAGATAATATTGAGAGGGAGGGTGAATCAATATTTTCAATATTTTTTCCCACAACTAGATATTATTAACTACTTTAATACATGCATAAAGAAGTAAACCAATAATGTTAAATAGTATAAACAATCATGCACAAAGAGAGCTTATAACACCATATTTTGTTAACTAGGGAAACCATGGTCAAAGGAAAACCCTTGTTGGGATGAAACCCACTAGATGATTCACTATATAAAAGAATCTGATTAAGGATATCGACCCTGTTAGGAGTCTATGAAGAATGTATAGTGTCTCAAGTCCCTATTAGGATACTAGGCCTTGTTAGAAGCCTCAACCTTGTTAGGAGTTGGTGGATCATATACAAATGTGTACAAGAAGAGCCCACTTCCCTAACATGCAACTATACAATAAGTTTTTCAAGAGAATAGATATGCATATAATGTTGGATCACTTGCTATACTTTGAAATTCTTCTAATTTTTATTTCTTCATATAAAGAGTTATTGCATACATTTCAATTTGCATCATATCTCGAATAACATTGCTTTGCATCACATATCATAATATTGCATTCATTCTTAACTTCAATATTGAAGTTCTTTACTTATATTAAACATATCGATAAATTCTTCCTTAGTTGGCTCATGTATCATCCTTAGAGTTAGCTCATCAAGATTTAGCAATCAAAATAATTCTGCAAATCATACAAGTCAATTTGCTAACATGCTTTGTTATGCATTGTGAGATATGTGCATCATTATTTCCTCCATAACTTGAACTAGGTTGCTCATATAGAAATGCACACTATTATGCATCATCATGATGATGTCATGCGTCTAGGGTTAACTACATAAGAGAATATTCCAAGGGAATTTTCCATTATCAACAAATCTTGTCATGTTGTAATATTGTCCAATACTTAGACAATTTTCCTTCACAAACGAACATGAATAAACTACAAAAAAAAAAATGTTGCCATAAATGACAACCACATATCTCACCTTATTTGATTGATTGGTCATATTGCCAACAATCTCCCCCTTTGGCATTGATGGTAACATTTTGGGAAAATTGGCTAAATTGGCTAAGTCCCAAACATGTTGTCATACCAATCAAAGTAAATAACCATAACATAGTAAAAAAAATTGTATTAATGTTTTGAAAAGATTACATCCCTTATAACTTCGATTACAAGGCTTTCTTAGAGAAAAGCATACTAGTATACTTCAAAGTACAACTTTATTACTTACAATTACAATTTTCCTTATTTCTCCCCCTTTTATATCAATGAAAAACATGTCAACAAAAAGAAAATCTTGTCAAAATCTATAAGTTGCATCAAAACTTCAAAAAACAATTACTAAAGTTAGTCTTTAACTACGCAATGTGTTTCTTCCAACTATCTTTTAGTGCATTAGACACACTAACTAGTGCACATACAACATATGTGGCTAACTCTGCTACATTCAAATTTGTAGACACAAACTTTTCATATGAGGTCTTGGCTGCCAAACACTCCTCCAACTAATTTTGTAACAATGTAATCTATGGGGATAAAAGGTCCCTCAAAAAAGTAAATCTTCTTAGAGCTTTCTCCTTTTTTTCTTGTATATCCCAAATGCTATCATGATTTTCTTGCATTTTATACTCAAAGGTTTCTAATTTCTCATTTTGTTTCAAAAATTTATCAGTGAGCGTCTAAAGCTCAGTTACCTTATCTTTGATTCGTTCATCAAAACTATGAAGGTGAAAGTATACCATGTTGCACTTAGCATATATCTACTTCCCTTCCTCCATACTCTACCTTAATGCCTTAATGCATTAATTTAATGTTCCTATATCATTTCCTATATTTTTACACATGGTATTAAGAAGTTTACCATCATGCTCAATCTGTGCTTGAATTTTAGCCGCATTGTAAGCATCATAAAGTTATTATCAAAGGTTTTGCACAAAATTGCTGCTCTCTATTGAATATCTATAGGTATATCAATAGAACTTACTATCTTTTCCAATCTATCCAAAACTAAGGTTAAGGTCTTTTAAATAGACTTGACCAAATTCTTCTTTTCAAGGAGTTTACTTAAAGAATATATAGGGTTTTGTGCCTCATCTTTTTCATCTAACTATACTACTATTGTAGTGACTACTATTACTTGTATAAGTGGTGTAGATGGTTTTACTATAGCAGTTGCTAAAGGCACACTTGTAGTAGCTTCTTCAGTGCTAGATTCAAATTTCTTTGCAAAAGGTGCATCTTCTTGCTTTTGCTCTTGTTCTTTTTCCTTATCAAATGAGTTGTCATAATCAACAATATTGCCAAAAATGTTGGGGCCAAAATCTTTAAATGGGTCTTCAGTTATATCCACTATCACATTGGAATTATCTTCTTGCATAGATTCACTACCAATGGTAATGTGTAGTGCATCACTTGGTTGCTCAGAATCTGAGGTGGACTAACTATTACCACACTATGGCTTGTCTCCTCTATCTGCACACTCTTCTTAGTCTCTTGAGGCATAGGGCTTTCCTTCTCTAGCTACACACTCTCCTCAACCTTCTTAAGCATAGTAGACATGTATGTGAGTATAGACTTTTGAGTTTCCATATTCTCTTCTTCATAATTTCCTCCCATAAGAAGAATAACTCTCTTCTTATTTCTCAACAATGGTGTTATTCCTTCTAGAATTTTCATTATCTCTTCCTTATTATTTACTATACATAAATTTTTCACCATATTTATCCTTATTTTCTTATCTTCCTCAATTACTCTACTTTTCCTATTTCTTAGACTATTGTACAAATCTTCAGGCATTTGACCTCTTATGCTATCAAACCTTTTATCTTTTAGAATCATATTTCTAACTATAGTATTCTCTAGCTATCTTCTATCCATATTATTATACAATTCATAATACTTATTTAATTGCACAAAATTATTTTCATTAATAATTTGCATGTTAAGATTTTCTACATTTGGTTTCCATGCTTTTCTTCCTACTAAAGTCTTTGCTTCCTAATTTGCTGGTTCTATTGGTCTGACACCAGATTCTTCAGATTTAGAGGAACTAATTTGCAAGGTTTTTCTCCTCTTACTTGGTCCACTTGTAGTTTACTTGAATCTCTTCTCACATTTGGTTTTCTCAAGCCTTATGGACTTCCTAGGTGTTGATGCTTCCTTTTTTTTTTCTTTGGACTCCTTAGAGGTTGTTGTTGTGCAACTACTACATATGGCACTATAGGTTCTTGTTCACTTATCTATGCAATTGTGACCTCTTCAATAGGCCTGGCCACTACAATAGGTGTAGGGGTCAATAGTTTAGATTGACTGTTGGCCTTCATTTCCAAGCTTATCTCTTTCACCTCTTCAAATTCCTTTCTTGACATCCCTCATTCCTTTAAGATATAATCAATTACTTTTTCTACCTTCTTCTTAGAATCTATGACTATTTGATTTGTTTTGATTTCTCTCATCTTCTTGGTGTATGTCCCCCATCTAGGGCATTCAGAATCAACTTTAGATTGTAGAATATCTGTACATATCCTTCAATCAGTTCATCACTCATTTCATAATGCATAGGTTCAATGAACTTTACTTGAGGAACAACTGCCTCCATGCATATGCAATATGTTTCTAACATAAAACATATTTCATCCTTATATTTTTCTACTAGCATAAGAGGTATTCTATACCTTTACTTCATTTTAGCATGGAATGATTTTATCATTTTGTTAATATCATTATCTCTAACTATTTTTTATTTAGTTCTATATACACAAGTGATACTCTTCATTGCACACTCACTTCCATCCCAATTTGAGATACTAGAAAACTTATTTGCCACAAAATAGAATATATGAGTCAATAGGGATTCAAACCTAAATACTACACTCCTAGATTTCTTGATTTTTGATTTGTTATCCAACAACTAAGTTTGGGTAATATCACATAGATTAACCTTTTCTCCCTTTACTACCATTACATAAGTTGCATGAAGAAATCTAGTGGGGATTAAATCTATCCTAGATCCATGGTTAAAATTATATCCCAAAATTTTACTAACAAGTCTTACTCCATCATCTTGAATAGAGTTGATCTTCATATTTCTTCCATCAAAACTTGTGTTTAGATTTGTTTCAACTAACTTGTGCACATTCTTTATGTTCACTAGATTGCATCCTTCATTACTCAAACCTATGAATGTGTGAATTAAGTCATTGTCAATGCATATGATTGAATCTCCCAACCATAGAAGGTCATCATGAACTCTGCTTAGAATGATTCTTGTCCATTCATGGTTATCAAAGTCCATGTAGAACATGTGTTTAATTAGGTTAAGTTGTTCTAGGTATGCATATTCTGGTTTCAATGACAAATCATTGTTGCACATTTTCTCCAATTCCTTATGAATCTCAATATCTCCTATGCTTTCTATTTTATAGTGAATATAACCTCTCATGTCCTCAACATGAAGGACATTTTCTAGTACTTGTAAAAATGCTCCAATGGGGTCATCAAGTAGAGAAACAAATGGGTGTTTCTTGAAGTTATATCTAGGTCTATTACTGACATTAAACACTTCTTGTCTTGCCATTTCTAAAAATATGCTCACCAAATTTGAAAAATACTTTAATTTCACATTTTAGGTTTTTCAACAATCTCACGTATCTCCAAACTTCTTCAACACTTCAAATCTCTCTTCAATCTTTCACTTAAGATTTTGCACAAGAAAATGATGTTCGCAAATCAATTTACATCGTTTAAATCTTTTGCAATCTATAATTTGCATTAAATGTGTATCTACCACTAGTCCAAAATATTGTCTCTTTATAACAAAGAGGTTGTTCTTCTTATATATCCTTATACTGATCATATTAAGAAATGGACACTTTACTATAGACTCCTCTAAATCTCAAGTATATACTATTAATTATGAAACTTGTGATATTCTTTCTAACATCAGTTATGATTAACTAACGCACTATTTTATTGAAAACGTTTAATGCAAGTAAGATGGGTCACAAACAATAAGTGACTTTACTATCTTCTCAAGTACATTAGGATGAGCTTCTTTCTAAACTGTATGAGAACTTCCATCTTCTCTTGCCTTTACAAATATTTCCTTAAATTCTTTTGTTAGCTCCTTCATTTCTTCCTTCATATTTTCATCATTTCTTCTATTGTTCCTTCTATAATTCCTTTTGTAATTCTTATTCCTATCAAGGTTTCTTCTATCCATTCTATAGAACTTTTTTGTGTGTGAAAATTTATTACATAATTGGCATATAGGTACATTCCTTCTTTGTTCATTATTATACTTGTCATGTGCCCTACAATTCCTTGTTATGTGTCCAAGATTGTTGCATCTATAACAAACAATTTGTCTTCTTTCTCCACTTTAATTGTTGTGAGATCTTCTTCTATTGCCTGTGCGGTTAGTGTTTGTAAACATTCTACTATTTTCATTATCATTATCAAATTTAGGTTTCTTTAAATCTACTACATAATGTACATATCCATGACAATTATGACAATAAAAAATTTAAATAGGTTTAAAAGACTTACCTTTGCAATCCTCTCTAGTATGTTCAAGTTCATTACACTAGGCATGAGATTCTTTTCTTCTATTATCCTCATCTTTATCAAATTCTTTAGATTTCTTAGAGTAAGTAACATTGTCATTGTATTTAGATGTATCATCTATTTTTCTTATGCTTATATCCTTTTTGACTTCAAGAGTATCAAGTTCTTTTCTCTCAATAGATTTCTTGGTGGATTGTCCAAGGAAGGATCCAAGTCTAGTCTTGTCATAACTAGGTCTCTATATAGGTATTTGTTCTTCAATCTTTTCACTTCTAGTATATAATTTTTAAGTTTTTGTTTCGTTTGCACCAACTCATCTTTCACAATAGTGATGTATTTGTCTATTTCTGCATGCTCTAACTTGATAGATTCCAATTCAGATGTTACCTTGCTTAGCTAGGATCTTAGATCTGCAGTTTTTGGATTTATTTTAGAGTCATTCTTTCCTCCATTTTTCTTAATACTTAGCTTGAGTTCAACTATTTTTAACTCATGTTTCAATATGTCATTTTCTTTTTTTAGATCTTTAATATCATCATCAATGGTTTTCTCACTAGGTCCTTTATGCTTCAGGTCATCTATCTTGTCCTTTACTTCACCAATGTAATCTTTTGCATCTTTATATCTATCTTTTAGACCATCTCTTTCATCAGTAAGGAGATCAATTTATTCAAGAGCTTGTTTGAGATTCTTCTTCAATTATTCCATATCCATAGGGATCTTATGTAAGTTGTTAAGCCTCTTCTAAATAAATAGGCTCTGATATCGATTGTTATAAATAGATAATACTGGAGGGGGGGTGAATCAATATTTTCAATATTTTTGCCCACAACTAGATATTATTAACTACTTTAATACATGCATAAGAAAGTAAACCAATAATGCTAAATAATATAAACAACCATGCACAAAGAGAGCTCATTACATCATATTTTGTTAACTAGGGAAATCATGTCCAAGGGAAAACCCTGGTGGGGTTGAAACCCACTAGATGATTCACTATATAAAAGAATTTTTTTAAGGATATTGACCCTATTAGGAGTCTATGAAGAATGTATAGTGTCTAAAATCCTTGTTAGAATATTAGGCCTTGTTAAGAGCCTCAACCCTATTAGTATTTGGTGGATCATATACAAATGTATGCAAGAAGAGCCCACTGCCCTAACATGCAACTATACAATAAGTTCTTCAACAGAATAGATATACAAACAATGTTGGATCACTTGTTGTACTTTTCAATTCTTTTGATTGTTAGTTATTCATACAAAGAATGATTGTGCACATATCAATTTGCATCATATCTTGCATAGCATTGCTTCGCATCACATATCATAATATCACATTCATTCTTAGCTTCACAATTGAAGTTCTTTACTTATATCAAACATATCAATAAATTCTTCCTTAGTCAGCTCACATATCATCCTTAGAGTCATCTCATCAAGATTTAGTAATCAAACCAATTCTACAAGTTGTACAAGTCAATTTGTTGACATGCTTTGTTCTGCAATGTGAGGTATCTACATCAATATTTCCTCCATAACTTGAACTAGGTTTCTTGTACAAACATGCACACTAGTATGCATCATCAGGATGATTTCATGCATATAGGGTTAACTACACAAGAGAATATTCCAAGGAAATATTTCTCTATCAACAAATCTTGTCATGTTGTTGTAACATTGTCCAATACTTAGACAATTTTCCTTCATAAATAATCATGACTAAACTAAAAAAAAATGTTACCATAATTTAAAACCACATATCTCATTTTTTTTTATTGATTGATCATATTTCCAACACCACTTCCCCTTATCAGTCCTGCCTAGAGTCTTATCTCTTTGAGAAAGATCACTAGTTGGAGTCTTTATATCCACTTGGGCTAAGATCCTAGCCTCTATATTGTGATGATTTTGTTGAGGCTCTTCAGGTATTTTCCCCTCCTCTAATATTTCATCAACTTACAATTGGTGGGGCTCTTCTTCCTCCATTACTTATTATTTTTTTCTTGTAGTGAGATGAAGTAGAGTTACTAAGCCTTTGTCTAAGAATGGTAAATCTTCAGATGGTGATGGTGGTATACCCAAAGGTCCTTGAGGTAGAGGAAATAATTGATTTCATTCCCCTCCTAGGGATTCATTCATGGGAGTGTCTCCAATTTTTTCATCTACCATCTTATTGCCTAATAGCATAGAAACAAAATTAGAGAGGTCAAAGACATTTTTTTCTTGACCTCCCATGTCAACTATCCACCAATGTTTCCCATCCTCTGAAGTAGAAACCTAAATTGGTTCTTTTGGAATAGATGGAGGAGCTATGGTTGAGATTCTTCTTCTCTCCTCATCCTTGGCCCTAGCTAAGCACATCCTTTGACTCAAGGAAACATATTTAATCTTCTCATCCTCTTCTTCTTGTACTTTAGCTTCAAGAATCATATCAAGAACCTAAGCAATCAAAGTAGTTATCTTCTTTAACTTTCTCCTCTTTTTACATGCCACCTATGTTTCAATTATTAGTCTTTTAGGTAGTGAGTGAGAGGCTTCTTCCTCTATAGCTTCTAGTGGCACTTTTTGTTCTTCATCTTCCTATTCCTACACTTTCTCTTACTCTTGCTACAAAAACATTTTCTCAATTTTTTGGACTTGAGTTGTTGGGTCAACTTGGGGCTCTTCTTGTTCAAGTTTTACCAATTCTTATTAAGGTGCTTGACTAGGAGCCATTTTCATCTTTCCCTTTGCTATAACTCTCTTCCTTCTTACTCTCCTTTTAGCTTCAAAATACTCAACCCCCTGCTTATGTTGATGCACTATTTTTGGCCTTACTAGAGACTAAGCTAGTAAGGTTGGTGCTATAACTTTTGCACCTTTTCCTCTAAAAGGTCATCTTGTGGCTTAAAGATGAATAGCCTGGTGAACTAGATCAAGTCTAAAAGGCTTCTTGATCGATTCCTTTGTCAAAATAACCATATAGTGAGCTCTCTGATTAATATCTACAATCTTATCCCTCCTAATCTCTACATTCATTATAGGCATGTAAGAGATTTTATCCCTATTATACAATGGGTCCAATACATCTTCAATATCCTTTTTGATAGCATTTATTGGCATCTTTATTTTGAGTGCCTTCTCTACCAATTTTAGATTCATCCTACAAGAATCCCTCATTCGGATGTCATAGTCATCTACTGCATTCATCCAATGATCCTCCAATGCATCTTCATGCACAAAATGCTTCCCTGCTAATTGTTGCTCCATCCCTATATTATGGAAGTAGGGGCAAGATGATTTTTACTCTTCCATTAGATATTGATCCCACTCTAAATCAAAATTAGCAATATCTTGCTTTTATTTAACTTCAAAAAGATGAATTGTCATTCGCCATACAAATTTCTTCTTATGTTGTTTTCTTACTTTGTCATATGCAGATGTGAGTTGCCTAGAAATCTCCAACAAAATGAGCCTATTTGATGGATATCTCAGGAGTTTCTTTGGATTATCCAATGTACCAATCACCCTTAGGTAGGTGAATGTTTTAAATTTGCTATAGTATGCACCAACCTCTATAATCCTAGCCACTACTTCCACTAACATCCATTTGTAATAATCACCCTCTATGAATTGGATGATTACAAATATGAAATCACCATTCATCACCCTGTAGTCTATCACTCTAGCTACCAAAAAGTACACTAGATATGTGTCATGTATAATTTGGGGTCAACTTTGATAGCTACCAACTTCTCATCTAGGTTATCACCCATAATTGTAGCCCAATTTATTGGTATCCTTTCCATCCTAATTATTTCTATGAAGTAGACCATCCAAATTTGAAGATTTCTAGTCATAGGGAGTCCCTTTGCTTTGCTCAAAAGAACAATTGTGTAGCCAATACTGTAAGAATTTTCCTTAGGAAAAATCACCCAAGATCAAGAAGCTCAAGCACTAGCACAAAATGTAACAATAAATTATGATCAGAATAACAATATGAAAATGAATTGATGTACATACACACTAGAAGAGCTTGTCTATAAAGGCCTCTAGAATGACTAGGAGTTAGCAAAGTAATAAGACTCACAACTAAGCACATGTCCACTAAGAGTGGATTATCCTCCATTGAGTACAAAAGTTAGTTCAATGATGAGAGGATAAGCTTACATAGGTGTGGCAAGTAAAAATATGTTGCAAACACCATGTGCTTAATTAGAGTGCAAATAACTATGTTTTCAACATGAAAACTTAGATAAATATGCAAACTCCTCTGTTGTAGACACCATGTGCTCAATTAGAGTTGCTAACTCTTGTGTTGTCAACAAGAAAACTCATATGGTTATGCATATTTCTAGGCGTCTAACTAATAAATAATAAAATAATGCATTAACCTAAGTAAACTTAAGTAAAGTATAATAATAATTAATTATTTACACTAATAGATACCATCATTTATGCACCCTCGTGTCATATCCACTTTACTGGCTATGTGGCATATTGGTGTTCTATCAATCAAGAAGGATGATTGAATTATCTTTTTAGCTTCCTTTTCATTCTCCCAGTACCATCTCTTAGCTCCTTCATATGTGATCTGAAAATATTGACCTTCCCTTGGGAGATGAAATACCTTCTTACTGTTATGAGGTTGGAGGTTGAGAACTATTCTCGAGTGACACTCTTAACAACCTTTTCTTTAGACACATAATGTTCTACCAAGTTCATAATCAACTCTAAGGACTATACTAAAGTTGGGTATGAGGCTATGTTGACTAAGCCTGAATGCATAAGTGTGGTTACCATGGAAGACCTTTCCTTGTGCTTGTTGCAAATGGTAAGGAATGCATTCCATTTAATGTGGCCAAGTTTGGTATCTCTAATCTTGGCATGTCCATCTTGAAAATGGGATTTTCTCAATGCACCTTGGTATTTGAAAAATGGTTTAGGAGCTATCTTTTCTATCATTGAGGAGGATGATGATGTTATTTTATCTACACAAGAGAGAGAAAATTAGTCCATAAAGCTAAAACCAAACCCTAATAGATCAAACCTAGCACAAATCTACCCAAAATAGACAAAAATAATCAATTCACCCCCATTAGCCCTATTATGCATATTAATGCACCTAGCTCACCCTTATAGGTGTGCTAGGTACACTAAATAGTCCATATTTGACCATTTAGGTGTAGTTGTGCACCTATGCACCTGCACACCCTAGTAAGGTACACACATGCACATGTGGGAAATTGTGTACATCCATAGTGGCAAGTGCTTTTCTGGGGGGAACTTAATTGCTAAAACTTTTCTAAATTTTTCTTTCTTACATTAGGATGTGCACCTTGATGGGGTGTAGATGTGTGCACCCTAAAATATTTTCATGTCTTGGAAGGCACAAAAGGTGCGATGAGCACCTTTTACCTTAGTTGATTCTTTAGTTTTAATTTAAAAGGTGTGCACATATGCACCTTTAAGTGGTGTTTATGTGTGCACCTTTTTGGCAACTTAGGTGGTGTTTTGTGAGTGTTAGGTTTGTACTTAATAGTGACAAAAGGTGTGCATATGCACACCTTGAGGAGATGTGCATGTGCACACCTTCTGGTGTCTTTTCTGACCTTGTTTGATTTTTGATTGCAGGTTATAGTAGAGGGAGCACATGTTGCAAGGTGTGAAGGTGTGGGAGCCAAGGGAGCACAAAAAACAATGGAGTGGAGGAGGGTGATTCAAGTTGATATAGACTTGGGTCTGGGTGCACACCTTCAAAGATGCATACATGCACAAGTGCACATGTGCACATCTTCGAAGGGAGATGAGCATGTACTTGCACACTAAGTGCACCTACACACCTCTAGAAGGTGTGCATGTGTGCTAGTGTGCACTTTTGCACTAAAAGAGCCCCAAACTTGATTTTCTCTCCAGATTTGACATTCTACACCCTCCTAGTCATAGATTAAGGTTTGACCTAGACTCTTAGGGAAGTCCAAAAAATGACCTGGGCCTCAGACTAGGGTGTGAGAGACAAAAATTTATTAGGGGGTCCCATTTCTAAGAGAAATGGGGTGTGCATTATGAAAACACAACAAATATCCCCAAAAAAAAGGAAGAAATGACAAAGGCATTTTTTCATAAGCAATCATTCTTCTAACATGTGTAAAATGACAAGTAAATCCTAAGCACTTCAAATAGCTTTCAAGTTCCTTGATAGTAAAAACTTTAGAATCTTGAATCTTCAAGCTTAATATGTGTATAGTGAATTCATTTCCTTTAACTTTTCAAAGTGTAGTCTATCATGAGCTTCTAAAAAATTTGAGACAATCTTTCACTCCATTGATAGTGTAGTCTATCATGAGCTTCTAACAATTTGGAGACAATCTTTCACTCCACCAATCCATTTATCAAGAATCCTCATAAAACTTGTGTATCAATCACTGCCTAACCAAATGAGAGAATCCATTTTGAGGGCTCTTGATGGGTTATCAATTTTTATTTCATGTCCTTAGTAATCCTTTTGCATTCTACTTCATAAAGCTTGCACATTTCAATTTGATTCTTCCATGAAACAATTTGTATGGATATCCATTTTGGAGTGCATATCCCTATTACTAGATTACCTTTCTAAATCTTTTGAAATCTTTATATTAACACCATCTTTTTCTTTTCTTTTGTACCCTAACCATGCTTAGATTATGTGGCTAAGGCATTGGTGTCATTTCTCATATTCTTTTTTAGTTTGATAATATTTGCATTCCACTTTTATGAACTTTAGGAAACTCTCATGCCAAACAATAAACTTAGTAGTTCTTTGAAAAGACCCTTTAGTCTAAATGGGTAAGTTTGAACTATCCATTGCTACTATCAACCTTGATTTGAAAACACTCAGATAGTCAATCTTTAAATATGTAAAGTGCTGAGAACTATCAATTTGAAATTCTTATTTCAAGACTAAAAGTTTTTTACACCTGTAAGTAACATTTGTTATAGTTGGTACAAGAAACAAAATCATATGAATGCTTTGGCAAAGAAATACCTCTTCCTAAAAGTTGAAACCACAAGGACTAATCTATGAAAAGTATCAAGAAAGATTCTTGAATGCACCTAACCCTTGGACTAATAGAAAAAGATAGACATGAATTTGAAAGTAAACACACAACTAAAAGCATACACACTTGCAAAATGAATCCTTTTTTTTTTTTCAAATGTTTTCCACTTTTAGAACTCAAAGTAGTGTTTCAGGTTCTAGTCATTAACTAGAAATGGGACAAATTTCTCTTGTAAGTAACTTAGCCTAAAAGAATTTTCTCCCAAAATCTCCACAATTTGATAAGGGCCAATCCACAAGCATTAAAACTTACTGTGACTACCTGACATTTCTTTTGCCTTGTCCCATAGGAGAACAAGGTTAGATATTTTGAAAGATTTGATTGTGGCCATCTTGTCAAACCACTATTTGATAATAGCCTGATGTTTTTCCATATGCTTCAAAGCTATTTTTCTTCTCTCATCCAATTCCAAGAGACTCATTAATGTGATATGAACTCTATTAGTGTCCTTAGCATATCCCTTCATAAATTTTAATACTAGAATCCTAAGGTTAAGTGGGAACACCTATTCTTGTCTATAGACAAGTAAATAGGGAGATGTTCACAAATCATTTTATATCCTAACTCTATCCATCCATAATGCATACTTTAGCTAAGTGTGCTAATTTTTTGGGTTTTCCTATAGTAATTTATTTATCACTGTAATCAAGTTCTTATTCGTGGACTTAGCCACACCATTCCATTGGGGATAATAATTATAGGAGAACTTGATTATGAAATGATTTTCTAATGCCCATTTAGTAAGGAAGATTGACACAAAAGATGACCCATTATCACATACAAGGAAGAAAGGCATACCAAACATTGTGACAATGTGTTCTTCCAAGAAATCTGTAACCACTTTTGCTATACAATTTTGAAAAGTTTTACCTTTTTTCTAGCACATACAATAGTCTATAGCTATGAGGATAAACATATGTCCTATAGATGATGGTGGGTTTATTAGACCAATAAATTCTAGCTCCAACTTAGCAAAAGGATGTCCCTCAAACACTGGTTGTAGTGGCATAGTTGAATGTCTCTTTCTATTAGCACTTGTTAGACAAATGTGGTAAGAATGTATATGTTTGAATGTATCGCTAAAGATGGTAGGCCAAAAGTAACCTAATCTCAAAACCATGTGTGTTATAGCTTCTCTTGATTCATGTCCCATGTCATACCTCTCATGAAATTTTTCCAAGACTTCTTTCACTTCTTCACATCCTAGGAATTTCAAATAAATTCTCTCATAGTTTCTTTTGTAAATTTTTCTATCTTGCACATATATTGGATTCACATCTTATCTTGAGTCCTCTATGCTAGGAAATATTTATCTAGTTGGGGTATTGATTCTTAGAAAGATATTAAACAATATCTTGATAACAAAGATCAGTAATTATTCCTTGATCAATATTCACTTGAGACACTATGGTCTTTTGTTGATTATTAGTGTTGATTTCATCATCAAATCTAATTTCATTAACCTTACTGATCTCATTATTAGCTATCATCTTGGTCAATCATTATCCTCTTACCAACTTTATTGGTTGAATCTCCAAGTTGAACTCTTGCAATATAGCCATCCATTTTCCTCATATTTTGCCTAATTCATTTTGCATCAACAATGTTTTAACCACATGATCAAGTACAATTGCATATACCTTGCTCCTGAGTATATAATGGTGAAATTTCTTAACTACCTTTTTTTGACATTATGGTCAAGTTTTTTTATTAGTGACTCACACTTAGTCAATTCGTTAAACCGCTATCAAGCTTATCTTGTAGTTTTTTGTGCTAACTGAGTAATCCAGGTTCTACCAAGTTCTATAGTTGCTACTAAGTTTTGGAACCAGTATTCAATTCACATTGAGTAGTATCTACTGATTTGATAAGTGACAATACAAACCAAGCTTCATAGTTGTTATCGAGTTACACAGTTTCAACCATGGTCTTCAATGTTTACCAAGCTTGTAGTGTCAGTGATGTGAATTTAGTGTTGACTAAGCCAAGGAGGATCAACCAAGTGATTCATTTTATATCAAGCTCATAGTGTTAGTGTTGACTGAGCCATTAAGTGTCCAAAAATTGATTCAATTTATATGTCAAGTTTCGCAATGTTCATCAAGTCACCAGTACTAACTGAGTTTAGACTAATTTGAAGTGATTACTATGAACCAAGCTTCTACATCTACTGAGGGCGTAATGATGTTGAGTATTGACAACTGCTTTCAGGTATCAGAACCTCATCGATTTTTTCTTCAAAACTTGGGTACCAATAGTTGGACCAACTTTGTGATTCTTATTGGTAATCTATGTTGTAGCCAACTTTGATGTATTGTGTTTTGGGTTGGTATATATGTAATGTATTATATCATATCCAAAAATAAAGTAAGAAGTAATGATGAAAATATAAAGAGAAAAAGTACAAAATGAAAAAGATACAAGTAGTATAAGGAGTAGAAAATATTTATCTATCACAACAAGGTAATCATTACATTTCAAAGGAATCTCAACCAGCAAATTAGAGTTGTGGATTAGAGATCAGCTACTAGTTCATCATAATAGTTGTATTAGTTAAATCTATTAACAAGGTAGACTCAATAGTCTTTTACAAATCTCTTTAGCAAGTTCATACTTCATTGTATATTTTGTAAATCCTTTCACAAGGTGGATCTAGTAGTCCTTATTGCTCCTAACAGGGAAGATCATCAGAAGTAATCAATCTAAGCCTTGACCAACCAATTTTATACTACAGTAATAAAGCTTGTGGGTATCATCCCCACCCTAGTTTTACTTTCTATTTGGAAGGTTTATGGGTCACCATATCTTGTGTCAATCTGCTATGAATGTTTTATTTCTTTTATTCTTTCATGCATGTAATTAGATTAGAATATAAATGAAGGATTAATTAGTGAAATAAGATTATGTTTTATTGGTTCCTATGTCACTCCTTTCCTCTCAATAACCTAGCCTATCCTATATTTCCAAAAATTGATATTAGAGCAGTAGTGGTTCTCAGAGAAGAAGTTTAATAGCTTGAGCAAAGATAAGAGGCAATGGAGGTATATAGGCTATATAAGGTTATTGATAATGAAAAGCTAGATTTGGAATTTTCTATGGGGAAACTAAAGAAAGAAAAGGAGAAACTCTCTCAATCATTGAAAAGAAGAAAAAATCATATAGTACAAATGAATGACAATATCTACACTAAAGAAAGAATTAAAAACATCTATCCATAAAGAAATTTAGATGAAGCTAATGATGCAATCAAAGAGCTATTAGAAAAGAATTCCAATCTTCAAGAAGAAGTTAGAAAGTTGAAAAAGGAACAAAAAATCTAGTCAGTAATATTATTTGAAATCATGGAAGAAAAAGACAAAGCCAAAGAAGAAAGAGAAGGAAAGAATAATGAAATTCAACATCTATCCCTTTAATAGAAAAACTTCATTGATCAGCTCACTAATGAAAATGAAGAAATCATGAATCTAAGATCAAAGAATGAAAGATTTTAAAATGATCTAAACGTAAAAAGCAAGCCAATGAGAGAATGATAAAATCTCAGGCAGACAAGAATCATTTGAATAAGTAAAGTCTATACAGACAAAAAGGCAAAGTAGGAATAGGATACATAGAAGAAGGTGAATCATCCAAGAAAGGAGCTCAAAAGAATCAAATGCCTACTTTCAATCACTATAGTAAGTTAGGTCATACATCAAACAAATTTTGGAGTAATGGTAAAGGAAAATTCAATGGAAAGTTCTACAATTGCAATAAGCATGGTCATAGAGAAAGTGAATGCAAGGAGAAACCTAAGTTTGAAGGTAAATGTCATAAGTGCAATAAAAAGGGACACAAATCTTTCAAATGCAAAACTAAGATATTGAACCCAACAAAATATATTGTGAAAGCTATATTTGGATGGGACTACAACACTTGGTGTAGATGCCACTACTATGGAGAATTTGGGCACATTGGAGCAAATTGTGTGAAACATCACATGAGGACAAGAGACATCACTAGAAGATGTTACATTTGTATAGAACTTGGAAATCTTGCCAAGAATTGTATGAACATTGGAAGGATTGAAGATGAAAAGAAATCAAAATCTAACAATATCAAAAAGAAGATGAGGCAACAATGGATTCCAAAAGCTTCTAAGAATGCAAGTTTGAGTCATGAAGAAAATGTCACTAAAGAATTGGGTGACTCAAGAATTTCAACTTGATCTCCCACAAGAATGAATATAAATAAGATTATTAAATAGACATCTTACATTAGTTCCAGCTAGCTAAAAAGGAAATATCTATATCAACATTTAAGATGCAAAGGGATCACTAAGTGATTATGAAAAATCAAGACATTACCAAGTTGGGTTAGGTTGCAAGACCCTGCCAAGAAAGGTAAGGATACACTAAAACATTGTGTGGACACCAAGATATGAATGACTCAATTGGGACTCAAAAGTGCCTTTCCAATTTTGAGTACAATTGAGAGAATTGAGCCCTATAAATGCTTTTTGATGAGTTTGTACCC
Source organism: Cupressus sempervirens (assembly GCA_028749045.1). Lineage (NCBI taxonomy): Eukaryota > Viridiplantae > Streptophyta > Pinopsida > Cupressales > Cupressaceae > Cupressus > Cupressus sempervirens. Next base: position 820,792,296 of record CM053793.1, read on the forward strand.
AATTGTATTTTTGAGGCTTAAGAGGTGTTCAATGCTTCTAACACCTTCCATTTAGTGAATCTACCTATTCCATGAAGTTAAATTTCCATTCCGAGCCATTTGGCGAAGTCCTATTTTGAGCAAATGTCAAATCTGCATTTTTACCATGAGTCAAACAGCGACAGGAGGCCATGTTTGCATCAGAATATCTCGCACCCAGAAATGTTTTGTGATTCACTACTTTGGGAGTGTCTAGTGTCCATATCCAAGAACCTATGTTTTAGATTTCAAGTAGTTTCAAGTCCGTTTGACTAGGTTTTGAATCCCTCAAATTTGGTCAGTTACTATGTTCACACATTTGCAAAATGTAAACTTTTCTGGGAAGCCCTGTTTGACATGCTATAAATTTTGACCAAGTAACCAAAATGCTAAAATTCCTTTTGTGTTGCATTTTAGAGGTTAGAGACTTGTTATGTTTCAAGTTTTAGCTTATGACGGATCTGTTTGACCAGTTTTCAAATGCAATTCCAAACGCAATTTCTATCTTTTTATTGGTGTCAGCAACCCCTATTTGGGACATCATAACTTGAGATTTTTGATTGGTAAGCTCCAATGGATTGTACCAGTGTGTTGTCCTCTGAAAATACTTTAAGCGTGCCAGTTTTCATATCTTGACGAATCCATTTGCACACTTTTCCAAGCCAATTCCATTTGCAAAAAATATTTTCTGTCAATGTTTCCAATTTGCAAAATCCAAGTAGCCCACTTTAACCGCTCACCACTTGTGCCCAGTTATTTTTCATGAGCCCAAATCCTAGATTTATATTTACCTCATGACAGAGATTCAACGTACCAGTTTTCATCTCCCCATGTGCTCATTTTCCTAGTTTTCAAAGCCAATTCCAAACCTAATTTATTGTTTTCTGACATGTTTATTTGCAAGTATTTTGAGAGGTCAACTTTAACTATCAATATATTTTGACCTCAAATTCTTCATAAGATGAAATTTGGCAGGATGCAAGTATGCAAAACAAAGAATCAGTGTGCCAGTTTTCAAAGCTTGATGACGGGTTTGGGTCAACTTTTAAGGCTAGTCAACAGACCTCTTGACATAAAAGTATCAGTTTGCAGACCAGTGGTAAAGTGGGTTTCAGTTGATTGATCAGTGGTTGAACTTGGTTCTAATGAGTATGATGGGTTCTATAGATCAATTTGAGGATTTAGTTGTTTAGAAACAAAATTTTTTAAGCCGGACCCACTTTGGGGCCTGACCATTTTCCCCAGTTTGATAAGATGTCATGAGATTGAAAATATTTAAGGACAAAAAATGTTTGTGATTATTAGAAATGTATCAAAGAATCTATCACCTTCTAAAACTTAAGGAGGTATATAGGTTTTAAAATCTTTCTTGAGATCAAGTCAAAAGGAGTTTTTCTTGTCATTAGAGCTGATAAAATGATAATGCTAGTGATAAGTCGAGGTTGGTTTATAACTATAGTGCATAAATTGGGTACAGTTTTAAGTCTGATCTCTTAGCATCTTAATGATGTGGAACTCCCAAGATCTACTCACAATTACATCATATGACAAAAGCCAAGTTACTCATGATACTATGATGGATTTCAATGCCTCGTTTAAGAGTTCTCAATTTAGGGATGAGCTCGAACACACATCTTGTTTTGGAAATCTACTAGATACACATAGAAGCTCCATATGAGTTACCTCAAGAGCCATGAACCTTTGCCCCAATAAGGATAAATTAAGATGCAAGGAATAAAGCGCCTAAGATAAAAAAAAGATTTTGTGAGGATGATGTTCATCAGAGCATCAAGTATAATGTTTGGGTAACTCACACCAATAGCAGCAGGGGGTAACTAAAGTAGAGGCTATAGCTGAAACAAGGAGGAATATGCCTTTTTTTTGGTTGAGAATCCACATTACACGGAGGAAAAATCTGAAGGTTTGATGGGATCAAATACTTGTGCCTTTTTAACTATAGTTACTTCAATGCTTATATCCATAATAGTTCCAAGCTGGCCGAGACCCCTACCTCTTGGATATTTTGTGCCAGACTCTATGAGAAAGAGAGGGTCCAAAGATGTGATGCATGATAATATGCCTTGTTTCTTGCCAACATATTGACATAACCATCACCTATGTTTTTCTTGGCCATTAAAATCTTCCATCCTACATATAATTGCTCTCAGCTGCCCCAGTTTGGGTTCCCACTCTATTGAGGATCTCTTGTTCGCCAGGCATGCGACCACTTTTCTAATAGCCAAGGGCAACCTCGCACATTCCATTTCAAATTTTCAAGCAATCCCTTCTACATGATGTGGTGGCTGGTTAGTCGAACCAAACTTATTGGAAGCTCATGCCTTGAGATCTGCTGGGGAAGTCGCTTGTTGCCAACTAAGGAAGACAAGAAGCCCCCACACCTTTGAAAAGTTGCTAGCCAATTATAAGGAAGCTCATGCCCGATCTAAGAAGAAGCCACAGGGAAAAAAGATAGGGTCTATGCTTTCAATTTCATGCAATGGGGCAGCCCATGTCATCTAAGCCCATAGCCCACGCAAGAAGGTGGTATCCTGTAGCAAGGAAAGCCCATAGCCAAAGAGTACAAAGAAGATCATGCACATTGGTATTGAAAAAAGCTCCAACTTGCAAGTAATATAATGAAGCCGCCTAGTATCCAAGACCTCACATAGAGAAGGTGGCATGAGCAGGATAGAGGATTCTTTGCAATTCAATAAAAGAAAACTCAGAACAGTCCACGCCATAATTAGCAATGCCCAGGTAGCAACCAAGTGAAAGAGTAGATCACACACTCAAAGGAACCACAGTCAAAGCATAACACATAGCGCCAGCATTACAAAGAGGTCCACGCAGGTAAAAATATTTGTATTGGAATTTTACAAGATGCTAATCATTAAGTGGAACCCCATGTATAGGAATAGGGGCGCCCATCATAAAGCCGCAGGAGGACTAGCCTGCAAGGCCACATAACCTAAGGCCCACGACAAGGCAATTTTCATTCTAAAAGGGAAAATATATAAAAATTTAAAATGTTCATGCCAAGTCTAAATACAAAGGAGCCCATGTAGAAAGAAGGTGTGAATGCCTAAGCAGAGGAGAGCAAATTTGTTTGCAGCATATATCCCACATTGGTGCTATGAAAAGATTTTAACTCTTTAAATACAACTATACACTAGTTTGTAGTGTCGAATAAAGATGGGCCTTTTCAAAGGTTGTGCTTGTGCATGGGTCCAATCTAGATGGATAGCTATTTGATCATGTCAGAGTCGATATTTTAAATAAAAAAGCAAAAATGCTGATGTGGTGCCAAAAGGCAGAGATACAACAAAATCATGACACGTGGCAAATTGAGCGGCCCTCGCTATCTCGCCAAGCGAAAGATGCTTGAGAGTTAACATGGCAAGGTAGCAATGTTGACATGGCAGTGATGTGGAGTTCTTAACAAATCATAAGGTGCCACATGGTACAAATTTTGAGGTAAGGTGATGTGGCGAGTAGGTCAAGAGACACACCAGATCATGCCACGTGGAAAATCTGAGGGTTCTCGTTAACTCTCTAAAAGAAAGATGCAGGGAAGATAACATGGAGAAGTAGCAAGAAGATGACACCTGGTGCTGATGAGGATGTCCAGTCAAAATGTTTACGTGGCACTGCTCAGGTTTGAGCCAATCAAATGATGACACGTGGTGAGGTCGGTCATCCAAGTTAGACCCGAATTGAAAAGGCATAGAAAAATAAATGATATCAAACATAGATTTTATTCACAGGTTGGTTTCACATACAGTCAAGGGATCATTTAAATAAATGTTTGAATGTTGATATAGTTCAAACTTTATAAAATTTTAAATTTTGCAAAATCTGCCATTGAACTATGAACAAGACTCAGAACTTCAAAAGGCCATATCTAGAGCATTTTTAATCCAAAATAGACATTCCAATATACCATCGAAACTAGGAGAATCCAAAGTTTTTTTTTCTGGAGTCAGATTATGCACAGGTGTTCACTAGTTTGTGTTGTAAGTCAATTTGTGTTTTCTAGGGCATTGGCAGTGGAATGAGCAGATTTCTTCATTGATGACCAAAATCAGTTACATCCTTTCATCATTAGATTTCTGAGATTTTTTGATGCCTTTGAGAGGTGAAATGATGGGGATTTGATTTTTTATTAGAAGGAGAAGTTAGAAAGAGGTTTTGATCTTCTTGGGAAGGATTTCTAAAGGGACACATGTCAATTGCAAATTAAATTCAGGAATTGTCTTCTCCATATTTATTCTTTCTTCTTCTCTAAAAAAAGGTTGTTGGTTGGTTTTCTATTTCTAGTTCTTGGAGCTCTGCTCAAGCTGTGAAAGCCACACACCCATGATTTCTCTATTGTATTGAGTAGCATTTATGTTTTATGCAGATAGTTCTGGTCTGTTAGGTGATTTATGAGTTATTTTTTGTACATTTCATCTAATTGGTTTCAAGGAAAGAAAATAGAGAGCAAAAATGGTTTAAAATTCAGTTTGAATCTTGTCTCCTATTTTTGGATCTGTAATCTTTTCTAGTTTGTGATCAAAGACCATAGATTAGGTTGCATCTCATTTAGTGATGTATGTGATTGAAATATCTTGCTTATGGAAAAAATAGCCATGTAATTGCTTGGTGTTTATCACAAGGTTTACTAATTTCATGAAAGGATTGTCTGAGTATGAGATTCAAATATGAAGCAGATGTCTATTCACATGGTGAAAGATAGATCAGGGATCTCGATGTAGGAATTATGTCAGAGGTTTCCAAGAGATGTACTATTGTAATTCATTTTAATTACCAAAGAGATAAGGCATTGGTCAGAGATAGGATCATTAAGTTTTGTTGCTCATACTTGGGTCTTGCTATTATCAACATATTAATTCAATTTTCCCTTTTATATTGAAAGCTATTCAATTTTAACCGGCAATTAGCTTGCCAGTTTCATGAGTTATGTTCTTAGCTATTTCATGCTTGTGATTCCTAGTTAAGTATAGAATATTTAGGGGTTTTTATCTATTTTACAATAGATTCAATGTATGCTTTGATAACTGGTACCATATAAAGAATCTATAGGTATACCCACCTAGGTTTTGCAGAGCTTGAAGTGCAGAAGGAGTATAGCCTTATAGTTGGCCCAGGTTCTTGGTGAAGTGTGTCCATTATTGGAGATAGATGCTCATAGATGCATCCTTTCCTTGCATACTTGGTTGTTTAAACACTGTTAAATCAGGAGCCAATAGACTCTACTAAGCATTAAGGTTGAACTAAGTGGAAGATAGTCTATCACCAAATGAGTGAATGTGCCAAGCATTTATGGTGATTAAAAAATGAAAATTTGTTAAAAGGAAGGAAATTGAATTCATTTTTCACCATGAATTTTCAACGAGCTATTTGTAAGGGTGATTTATGTACTTCCAAGTGATCTTTGTGTTTGTTGCTAAAGTTTTTTTTGTTTTCCTAAACCCTACTAAGCATGGCATCTTCTAGCAAAAAAATCAGTATTATATCATATTAATGAATATATAGTAGAGATTGGGTGAGAACTTTATCAGTATCATGCATAATTATTTTAGTTCATCCAAATAAAAGATGAATAGTAGATATAGAATTCCAAAGAAACTTGTAGAATATTGCAAGGATGATGTTTATTTCATGGTAGATTGTGACAAAGTGTACATTCAAGTAACCAAACTTGGAATGGTGTGGATTAATCCTCTAAGCTATGAGGTTAACATTAATGACACCAAAGATATCATTGAGACATTATTGATTGAACCTCTGGATCCCAAGGCCACATATTTTGGTACTTATGATAAATCCAAATCAATAAAAGAACTTGGAATCAAGCTTCCTCAAGTAGTTAGCAAAGGAAAGAAGAGGATAGAAAAGTTGATACAAGAAAATTCTACTCTATTGTTGACTAAAGGAAAATGAGATGATGTGGAAGAAGATGAAATAAAGGATGAAGCTGAAGAAACAAAGTCTGAAGAAGAAGAGCCAATTAGGAAGAAAGGAGGTTATCATAACTAGACCTACCAAGTCATCTACTGTAGTATTCACTAGAAAAGCATCAAGGTCTAGAAAGAAATTGAAATTAGGTTAGGAAGTCATTTTCAAAAGACCTCCACCTACACTTCAAGAAAAATTAAAGGAAATTGAAGGAGGAGCTAGAATGGAAAACTACAAATCCCTCAGGTATGAAACTAGGAATGTAGATGAGAAGAAACAAATTGAGGACATGTTGATGTCAAAACTAGGTAAATGGAAATACTCTCCTGATCAATTTGTACAAAAAAATCCCAATGAGCTTAAGCAAGTGATCAAGCCAAGATGGGAAAATACTAAGAAGACTACAAAATATATATTTCAACAGACTCTAAGACAACTCATGTCAAGTCTCAGTAAAAAAGAAGTGAAATATTTCACGAAGAAAAATGACGAGAAGCTCACTCTAAAGTTAAATAGATGTCTTGTGTTGATGAAAGACATAAATCTATAGTGAAGACAACTACTACCACATGGAATAACATTTACAAACTTCATAAACCAAATGATTTTGTTGTTCATGTTAGTGATAAGGAATATGAGGAAGACATCAAGGAAGATGATAAAAATGATGATGAAGAAGATATAGAAATAGAAGATGTAAATCTGGATGATGAGGAGTAAGAACAGGAAGCTACAGAGGAGAATCGCCCTAAGATTCAGAGTATTGAGGAAACTGACCCAGAGAAGATTACAATAGTAGTAATGGCATCATTTCCTCATTCTTTGAGCAAAGATTTAATTCCATCAAGCTCAAAGAAAGCTTCTACCAAGTTGGTTTTGGCAACCATTGTAACATCAAGCACCCAATCAAACTTGCACCTATTTAGTTGAGTACCATATTGAATGAAGTGATTAGCACTTCATCTATAGAGTAGCTAGTGCCTCCACCATCATTAGATTTGGCTACACAACAACTAGGTATTTTTATTGTCAATGCAATATCTACTTTTTTTGCATTCCATTCTATTTCTACTATTGTTACAATTCTAAATGTGTAAATAACAACTACAAGGACATTTGAGATCAAGCCTGAATCAAGTACAAAAGTTTCTAGTAAGGATAAAATTAAAGAAGAAGACATTGATCTTGATGAGGATATAGTTATCTCGAATTGAGATATCTCTACTCTACATCCTAAAAAAATGAACATAATGGGTGAACTATTAAAAAATATATCTAAACAACATAATCTTAGAGAAGAGAAAAGCAAAGAAAACCAAGTGCTCGAAGATGTGAAAAAACATACTTGTAGATGTGCTAACCATTAAGGTTGATAGTACAAAACCTATTTTGGTTCAATTATTAGAAGTTGTCTAGTAATTTAATGAAGATCTGAATGGACAAGAAAAGTTGTTACAAAGGGTAGAGAGGAAAATTGCAAACAAATTATTGGATTAAGTTGCACAGAAAATTGCTATACATCAAGTAGAATTGTCTACTACTCTTAGCTCATTAGAAACCTCTGCAAATAATGTTACTCCACTATTTAGCAAGTTGTGTGATACATCTATGTTCACTCAAGGAATCAAAGATAAATTATCTAAGATAGATGAAGACTTGAAGGAAAGTGCACACCAGTTATCACTTGACTTGAGCTACGATTCTACTCACTACTCAAAGATTAGATTTCTAACTAATTTGCAAGCAGAATTATTAAGGGAAGAAGATAGGATTAGGTAAACACTTGTAGATATCCAAGGCATGTTTCTTCCAAACATAGATTCATTAAAGAAACACATTCCACATGCCAAAACTCTTAGCCATGAAAATAACTTCTCCATAGTTGATCACATGATGGAGTTATCAGTAGAAGTATATATTGCATGTCATGCATGCAAGGTGCTACAGGAAAATTGGGACAAGACTATGGCATTAATTTGGAAGGTATATTCTAACTTCTTGACACATTTTGGGATCAACATGTAGCATACACCTTTGGAATTTATGTCAAAAAGGGGGAGAAGATGTGATGTATATAAAAGGGAGAGAAATATGTATATATATTAAGGAGAAGTATAATATGTGATATATGTATGGGTAAGCAACATAATATTATACAAATACATGTACAAACAATCAAAAAATATCTTTTACAAAAGCAATTTTGAAAAATCTCAAAAATAGAGTATGTTACCAAGTTCAAGACATGGGATGGAGACAAAAGAATGTTTTGGACTTGAAATTTTGATCAAATTAGTTTTGGATTTATAAGTGCTTTTGTCACTAATGCCAGAGGGGGAGATTGTTGACATTATGGTCAAGTTTGTTTATTAGTGACTCACACTTAGTCAATTGGTTAAATAGCTACCGAACTTATCTTGTAGTTTTTTGTGTTAATCAAAGTAATCTAGTTTCTACCAAGTTTTATAGTTGCTATCAAGTTTCAAAATTAGTATTTAGTTCACATTGAATAGTATCTACCGAGTTGATTAGTGACAGTGCAAACTAAGCTTCATAGTAGTTACTAAGTTACACAGTATCAACCATGGTCTCTAGTGTCTACCAAGCTCATAGTGTCAATGATGTGAATCTAGTGTTGGCCAAGCAAAGAAGGGTCAACCAAGTGATTTATTTTATATCAAGCTTGTACTGTTAGTGTTGATCGAGCCATTGAGTAAAACCAAGTGATTTAGTTTATATGTTGAGTTTCACAGTGTTCACCAAGTCACCAATGTTGACTGAGTTTAGACTACTTTGAAGTGATTAGTATGAACCAAGCTTCTACATCTACCAAGGGCATGGCGATGTTGAGTATTGACAATGGTTACCGAGTATCATAACCTCACCTAGTTTTTCTTCAAAACCTTAGTTCTAATAGTTGGGCCGACTTTGTGATTCTTATTGGTAATCTATGTTGTTAAAGACATTGATGTATTATGTATCTGATTGGTATATATGTAATGTATTGTATCATATCAAAAAACAAGGTAAGAAGTAATGATGAAAATATAAAGAGAAAAAGTGTGAAGTGAAAAGGCTACAAGTAGTATAAGAAGTAGAAAAGATTTATCTATCAAAACAATGTGATCATTACATTTCAAAGGAATCTCAACCAGAAAATTAGAGTTGTAGATCAAGGATCAGCCATCAGTTCATTCTAATAGGTGTATTAGTTAAAATTTTTAACAAGGTAGACTTAATCATCTTTTGTAAATCTTTTTATCAAGTGCGAAATTCATTGTATGTTTTGTAAATCCTTTCACAAGATGGATCTAGCAGTCATTATTGCTCCAGACAAGGTAGATCATCAGAAGTGATCAACTATCAACATTAATTGACTAACTTTATATTGCAATACTAAAGTTTGTGGGTATCATCTCCACCCTAATTTTACTTTCTGTTTGGAAGGTTTCTAGGTCACCATTTCATGTGTCAATATGCTATGAATGTTTTATTTCTTTAAGTCTTTCATGCATGAAATTAGATATAAATATAAATGAAGGATTAATTGGTGAAATAAGATTAAGTTTAATTAGTTCCTGATTCACCCCTTTCCTCTTAGTAACCTAGCCTATCCTATATTTTCCAACACCTTTATCAATGCGAAAGAATTTTTGTCAAGATTAGAATAGTTAAACTTAGTAGTCTTTGGTGGGAAACTCATGAATGTGATAGGTCTTTCATCCTCTTTTTCTTTCTTTTGAGTGAGAATCCCAGTGCATGAATTTTCTAAAGAAAATGAATAGATTTTGAATGGTAAATCATAATTTGGACTCACAAGAATTGGGGTTGTAGAGATGGCCACTTTGATGTCTTCATAAGATTTCTTTATTTTAGGAACTCATTCAGTCTTTGCTCCTTTATTGAGTAGGTCATTAAGAGGATGTACTATTTCAGCAAATCCACTAATGAGCTTAAGTAAAAAATTTATTTCTTCGAATAAATATTTCAGCTCCTTGTGATTATAAGGAGGTGATAGATTAAGAATGGCTTCTATTCTTTTAGGATAAATCGATATCCCAACTTTAGAAATAATATGATTAAGAATCTCTCCTTTTGTGACCATAAATGAACATTTTTTTGGATTGAGTGATATGCCATATCTTTGACATTGGTTGAACACTTGTTTCAAGTCTACAATATGAGTACTCCTATCTTTAGAAAAGATAGTGAGGTCATCCATGTAGATAACTATGCACTTATTTATCAACCCTATGAATTCTTCATATATCACTCTTTGGAATGTGGATCCCACATTGATCGATCCAAAAGCCATCCTTTGGTATGCAAAGATTCCTCATTTTGTTGTAAATGTATTCTTCAACCTATCTTCTTCATCTACCATCACTTGGTTATATCTAGAATATCCATCTAGAAAAGACATCATTTTAGACCTATTCATAATTTGTAATACGTTACCAAGCAAGGGAAAAGGGTAATTATCCTTTTGGAAATCCAAGTTCAAATTTTGAAAATCCACACAAAGGTAAATTTCTTCTATTTTTTTCCTTACTAGAACCAATTTAGCAACCCATATAGAATGTCAAATTGGGACTATAATTTTAGCATCAAGTAACTTTTGTACTTCTTTTATTATCAAAGGCTCAATTATGCAATTCATTGGTCTCTATATTTGATGAAATGGTTTGGCATCATGCTTCAATGAAATGCAAGTGATGATTTCAAGATCGTACATCTTAAGTTCTTCATAACTCTAAGCTATGACATCTTTTTATTTTGTAAGCAATGGAATCATACTTTCTCATTCTTGATGGTTACATGCCTTGCCTATTCTTACCATCTTTGGATCTTCTTTCACTAGTACATTTGCACTTGTTTTTCTACCAAATATTTTTACCAAAGGTATGATTCCTTCTTTTTATTTTTCATTCCTGCATTGGTCAAAAATAAAAATTCTATTCCTGATTTGGTCAAAATTTTGACCAACCTATGTTTTTCCGAGTTGAATTTTGAGCAACACAATGTTGTAACAAACAAAGAAAATGTTTCGTTCATTCATGAGTAAAATGGAAAAAAATTCACTCATTTTTAGGTAAGAAAAGGTACGAGTGCGAGAAAAATTGGGATACATTTACATTTCAGGTGAGATTTTATCATTTTGTCTTTGTATTGTAGATCTGGTTGAATATGCTGAGTCTGCACATGGTTTTAGGTTCTTTGACTGCTCTAGAGATTCTCTATCATTCGAATAAAAACTTGTGGAATCTATTCCAAATTTATACCCATGCATGTAGTGGGAGATCCTACCTGAAGTAGAGATTATAGAGTGCCCTTCTTGAAAAAGAAGTCCATTATTTTGATACGTCACCACCCCCAAATATTTATTCAATTTACTAAGCCTTCAATTTATAGGGCCCATGCCTATGGATCCAACAAAGGTATTAGAAGCAAAAAAGGCAGGAGCGTAGACATAGAACCCATAGGCAGGGGTTACCCCATTGGGGGGCACAAATTATTTGATATGTTTTCAAAATAAATTATTACATATTATGCATAGTGGTGATTTGTTGGAAGCCACTTTGAGAATGAATATATGTGAATGCCTATTCCATGTCATGAGGATCCACTTTCAAAACACATTTTCTTATTGTTGAGGTAGAAGGAATCAAGCATGGATGATGTAATAAAAACTAGAGAATGTTTCTCTAAAACATTTTATTGCTTCTGACCACTTCTATTATCCACAGCTATGAGCTCATTCTTCTAGCATTGATACCTGTAGTTTAGGGTGAGCAATATCCCTTCTAGCATGTTCAACATCATTTTATTCATTGGATAATCTTTGTTCATTTTCCCTATGTTTGTAGGTTTTCATTGTCTCTTCAATTAGAAGAAAAATTGTTTAGATTAATTTGATCATTTCTTTGATTCATCTCTTACTATTAATTTTTGTGGGGGTTTCAAATAGATAGATCTATGTCTAAAGTGAATCATGGATTTAGCCAAAGTGTTTAATTTGAATTATGGATTTTATTGTACTAGTTTCCTCTCTATTTCAATCATGGGATACTTGCAAGAAGTTGGCTGTGAAAGTTATTCTTTGAATAATTCATTTCCATCTTCCTCTGCATATTACTATTGAAATAGTAGGGGAAAAATTGAGTTCTTATTTAAAATTTCATAGCTTTTCATAAACCAACTTGAATAACAAAATCTTGTTATAATCATCACACTAATTCTCTCACCCACTCTAGGGTTCCATATAATCACACAATTTTGATTAGTTCATCAAAACTATGAAGTGGATTTGTCATTGTTTCTCAATGGTTATGCATATTTAATTTTAATGGACATTAGTTCAAGTATAGTAGCCTCATGTCTCTTGCCAATGTTCCTTGAATCCTAAAAATGGTTGAACAAATTCCTACAATATTGCTACCAAATTTAAAAAGTGGAATACAATATGAGACTTATGTTTCTACTCAAGTGTATAATTCTTCTCTTGAAAATACACCCTAACCCTACACTAATGTTTGACCAAGTTCTTAAAAATAAAAAATTTCATACAATTATTAAAGAGTAACAAAAGTAAAAGGCTAAAAATGCAATGCAGTGGAAATCCAAAAACGTCTTCTATCCAGTAAGAGTTGAGTCATATACCTGATATGTTCTAATTGTAATACCCCAAAATTGGCTCATTTGTCATGATACCAATTTTGGTCTATTATGACCAATCCTAAGACCTATTCTAATAGGAAATTCTTATTCTGCTACTCACTACTTGACTTAATTGTCAAATGCTTGAAACCCTAATCTGCATTAATCAGACTCTTTATTTAATTCTTATAGTATTGACTCATATTAGTCACATTAAACCTATTGATTAATATTTAATTTAATTATTAAGTATTTATACTTTAATTAAATTAAATTCTCACCTAAGACTAATGTACTACAGGATTAAATTTATTTAATTTAATAAATACGCCTATCTCAATTAATTAAAAGGAATTATTTAATTAAATGGGGAAGGTATTTCTAATTAATTAAATGAAATTATTTAATTAAATGGAGAAGCTACTTCTAATTAATTAAGCAAAGTTTTTTAATTAAATAGGAAGTTATTCCTAATTAATTAAATAAAGTTATTTAATTAAACAAAAAAGTGTCTCTAATTAATTAAATCAAATTATTTAATTAAATAGAAAATATATTTATGAGAGCATGTCTCATTTTATTAACTTAAATATCTCTCCTAATTTTCTCTTCAGTTCAAAAATGGAAATTCCTAGTTTACTACTAATCAAATTAGAAGTGACCCAGATCACTTACTCGCACACTAAAGTTTATCTGAGCTGACTGACTCTTACACTCAAATCTAAGCCAGTTAACTCCCTCTAATTTGGGAATCTTCCACCTTAACTAAACCCCATCTTCAATCCTGACCGTTGATTGAAATCGATCTCAACCATTGGAGTATTTTAGGAAAATCTATTTAAGAGACCCTCATTTCTTCATTTGGGGGGTTGAATCATGTTGCTATTGAATTGCTGTTAATTTCATACTCACTTTTGCTAACACATTTTCACACATTCATACTTTTAGGTTAATCGCATCTAGTTCTTAAAATGCATATGGTTAATCTAGTTTGATTTACATGTTCTTAGATTAATTGCATCTTTCATATAGAATAATTACATATCACATAAATTAATTGCATTTCTTTAAATCCTTCATTCTTAGAGGGTTTGGTTGCTTACACCTCGAATTTGAGGATATATAATAAGAAAAATCCCTTTAGATAGAAGGCAACAGGTCGGCTTGCAGGACTATTCTTGGGTGAACAATCTCATGTTCATTCTAGGAAGAATCTGCGTACAATGATCGTGTTGAAGTGTGTGTGTTAGTATAGGCCACAATTCATGCATACATTTCTAGCGCCCATTGTAGGGCTGAGAAAATCAATTTCTCAAGCCTTCTCAACACTTTTTTTATTAGTTTTCAAGCTCTCTGTCTATACAGTTCCGTATAGATTCAAGAATCTTCATTCAAGATAATCCATTTTTGTGCAAGGATTCTGAATCTTTGCGCAAAGATTCTTTTTGGTTCATGCGATAAAGTGCCTAAGCACACAAACCTTTGTGTGGGCCGTAAAAATATTTTTCACGGCTCTACTAGAGATCTCGCATGAGATCTTGTAACAACAATCTCTACTTAAAGCATTTTTACTTTGCAATTTACACAATTTTCTTAACATACTTTTCTTGGAATCTATGTTGCTCTGTTTCTCTAATTTTTTGCAACTTAACTATTGTCTAGAGGATGATTTGTCGAAGATTCCTGATACAACCCACTCAAACATGGACTAACATTTTTCTTGCAAGACGATTGCCAAAGATACATTTGATGAAGACCATTTTTAAAACCCACAAAATAGTGTGTCTTATTTATTGCTTTCAAAACATAGATTAATTAGGGGCTTGTGAACTTCCTAGGATGCAAGACAGAAGAATAGGGGATTATGCTCTTCACCACTTGGTGATCATGAGGAAGGGTGAATCAGAAACCTAGATACTTATGAAAGATGGCATTCTGAAGAAGGCAAGAAACTTAGTGATTCTCTAGTATGGGCCCTTCTCTATGAAGAGATGATGATTTCCTTTTAGGGAATCAAAATCTTGACAAAGGGCAAGTCTGGATTGATTAAGCTAAGTCGATAAATCAACTTTTTTCACATGTTTGGGCAAGAAAGTAAGGTAGAGGAGTATGCTCTTTCCCCTTGGGGGAAATCAAAAACTTTGACCCTTGCAATCAAACCACCAGTCTGAGTCAATCCTTTAGAGGGCCTACTGGAGTGATCCAACCTTCGAGAATGACCCAAGTGAGCACACTCTTTTCACCAGAGATTCCAACTCACTATAATCAAGATGCTTTGTAGAGTGAAAGACTCCAAAGCTAGATTAATTTCTTCCCCCTGATTCTTGATATCGCATATCAAGGGGAAGCTCTGTCTGTGCACTGGTCGGCACCGGCCCCTGGCTTGCTAAGCAAGTAATGTACACTTTCAAATGCTAGTGTCGGTTTTTGGTCTCAACTCCACTTGTAGAGCCATCGAGAATTAATACAAATAGAAGCCAAGTAAAAACCTTTAGTTAGAAGCCACCTGGTTCACCTCCAAGAGGAGGCATAATCTTTGTGCAAGGAGGGAGAAGAATCTCTCCTATAGAACTCACCATAGGCATACTATTGGATGTTTGAAGGTGGTATATGTGCTTGTCACCTGCCACAAGGGTGCTCATTCAGTGTATACTATTGAGTCCTTTGAATATACCAAAAATATGGGTGCCCTTTAGGGGGTGACATGGCTATGTGAGGTACACACATGCGCATAAGATGTGGGACAAAGGTTTTTCCTTCTCTACCAATTTTTGTTTTTAGGGATAAAAGCTTGTTTCTTCTTAAGTCATAAAAAAGTCCAAAACTATCTACAACAAAAAAAGGTCAAGACTCCCCTATCCTATCGAGTTGCTTTGCCCTCAACAAGACTATTTTCGACTACTACTTGCTTCCCACTGTCTTGTTCAAACACATTTCCTTGATTGAATCCTGAAACATTGTCCAAATGTCTTATTGATTTAACCTCGCTATCTGTCCAATCAAATTTGTCTGATAAATCTATCCAATCTATCTAAACAGTCTAAAAATCTCTTCAAAATCCAACATTGTTGTTAATCTAGCCCTAATTTTTGCACAGACTTGTACTTTTTCGCATGAGAATTCATCTTTTCATGTGAGCCCATTCAAGTCTTCATGTGAGATCTTGCATATACCCACATGAAATCTTGCCTCTGTCTTAGTTGTCCTACCATTTCTTCATGCAAAATTAAACTACTATCATGAGTCTTTGCATGACCTAGTAAACTTCCTCGCACAACTTGTAGAGAATCTTCACACAAAATCCTGCTCTAAAACTATCAAATCAGTCAATTTGACCAATTTTTAATCTTAGTCTAGTTAGTTTCCTACATTGAGTTGTCATTTTCTATCTGTGCACAGTCCTGAATAGTGGCATTTAGCTTAACCAAAGATTTGTGATCCGCATTTTCACTAGTCTTATCTTTTACTTCTCAAGATTCTTGTTTCTTAATGCTTATGATACTCCATGTTACAATAGTCATAACCTTTGGCTATTCTAGCCTTCAAATAAGACTACTCATGCCTTAGTATATGGCATTCATGTCTTACCCTATTGAGACTCAATCTTAGTGTAGTCCTTGTCCAAGTTCTTGCTTCTTGTCCTTGTCTATGACTATCGCAACTAGGAGCGACAACATGTTTTATCCTCTTAGACTTAGCTGAGTTCATGTTAGGGGTTGTAATCATGACAGAGGTCACTTACCTTTCATTATGCAATCTATAACTAGTTCAGCTAATGAGGCATCTTCACGATCTCCCTTGCCTGTCAGGTTACCTCGAATTCAGTAAACATTTTCCATAAACTTGCAACAAATTAGGAATCCTTTGTACCAAGAGGACACTGAGACAAGTAGAGGTCCTATATCACCAAACATGATGTTTGATTCCTTTTTCAGAGGACCTTTAACACACTGAAACTGAACACATCCCTACAATGACTAATCATGAACCTGAACATGGTAGTTATAGTTGACATCAAGAACTACCTAGGAATGACAAAGAGAAAGAGAAAGAGAAAGACCATGACACTGATGAGGAATAGGAAGAGGTGGAAATACTCCCTGAACACATAGCAAAATGTTGAAGAGACAAAAAATTTCAAAAGGTCATGGGAATCCTACTCAACAAAGAAAAAGAAAAGTACTTTCTCAAATTTTCCCAAGAGGGAGCTAAGCTACCCTCTCATTTCAATGTGGAAACCATTATCACACCTAAAGAAGAAATTGAGACTTCTAAACTCCAAAAACAATTGAAAATTATGCAAGATCAACTGGCTCAGATGATGCATGAGAAGGAGAAACCCATGAAGACATACACATTGGATGCTCTTTGTCCATTTCCATTTGACAAAAGCATAAACATGTTGCCTTTCGCATGAGGTGTAAAGCTAGCCAAGTATGACAAGTACTTTGGTACTACTAATCCCCAAGATCACATGTGAGAATTTGGTGCTTTTTCTATGGAGTTTATACATGATCAAACATACCTCATGTGTTTATTCCCTAGAAGCCTAGGTGGTTAGGCTTTGGAGTAGTTCTCACATTTACCTCCTGATATCAAGATGTTTGATAAAATTGCCATTCTATTTGTTCAGCAGTATTCTCATAAAATACAACACCCTGTCAATATTCGAGATGTATGCAACCTTAAACAGAAAGTTGGAGAACCTTTTCTCACATTCCTCCAATGGTGGAGACAACTGTTCACTAAGTATTCCTGCAAAATTCCAAAAATGGAGAAGCTTGATAGTTTTACTGATAACCTCCTACTTGATTTCAGATATAGAGTCCAACTTCAAGGTCCATGTACCTTTGAAGACATGATCACACAGGCTATCCATATCAAGGAATTTATGGTCAAGAAAGGTGAACTCACTCTTCAAGGGGACATAAAACAAGGTTCCACTTCCAACAGGGATAAAACCAAACATGTCAACAAGAATCGAGAAATTGTACATGATGGAGTCATTGACAATGTCACACCCAAACCTGCTAAAGCAGCATTTAATCTCATAGACAGCCTCAAAGTGGCCAAAAATGCTAAGAAACCTCCTCCTAACAACAAGCCATCTGAGAATAAACCAAGAAACTCATGGGCAACATGCCCTAAGAGAGAGTATACACCCTTGGGAAAACCTTTGGATGTGGATTACAAAACATTGCTACAACACAAGCTTATTTCACCAATGGATAATCCTTGTCCCTATGATCCACAACCACGTCCACCATGGTAGAATGAAACCTCATTCTATGAGTATCACCAAAAAAGAGACACAAAACTAGCAACTGCATAAACCTATGCCATAAAGTCCAGGACATGATTGATGTTGGTGATCTTGTGGTAGATGGACATAAAAAAAACTTGGATCACAAGGCATTCAAAGAACCTTTCCCAACTTATGAAAAAGGAGAGACTTCAAAACCACAACCCTACAACAAGGTCAACTATGCATATTCCAATGATGACAATGTCATTCAAATGGTTGAACCTATGGATTTTGAATACTATGATGTTATTACCATTAAGGGAAAACAAGATAACGACAAACCCAAGATACCATTTGTCTTGAGGGGCTCTACTTTCAACACAATGGATAATACATCCTCGCAAAACTATGCTAATGCTGTCACTTGTTCTCATGCCAAGTTGGTGCTCAAAGGCCATGTGCCTCCTATTTTCGGTCTTGAACAACACAAAGACAAAGCCCTTGTTGGACCATCTAGCAAAGGTGCAAAACCCACAATGAACTTGATAGCAACCAGTTATAGTGTTCTCGATCAATTAAAATGAACTAATACTCAGATTTCCATCTTTGAGCTACTTAAAATCTTGCCTGCTCATAGGAAGTTTTTGGACAAAGCCCTCACCGAGGCAAATGTTCCTCAAGATCTTGATCTTGAGAAATTTCAATCCACCTTGCCTTATCTTATGACCTTCTTTGAAGAGGATGACAACTCACTGAGTCACCCACATAATCAACCTCTATACATTGAGGTTATGATCCATCAGAGACATGTTCATTGGGTACTCATCGATAATGGTGTTGGCCTAAATATTGTCTCTAATACTCTTCTTAGACAATTGAATTATTCTAAGGACTCTATTGATCCTCGATGAAAGTTCACTATTAATGTGTATGAAGAAGTGGAATGAAAGTCTCTAGGTCTTGTGGTTTTACCCATTCACAGCAGTCCTGTAGAAAGGGATGTCACCAGTTAGCTGCTTGACATTCCCTTGGCTTACAACATTCTATTAAGATGGCCATGGATACATGAGATGCACATTGTGCCATCCACATACCACCAATGCATCAAGTTCCCATTTCATGGTTCTGAGGTTACTATTCCTACCACTACTAGCTATACCTGCAATATGCTCAAGGCTGCTAAAACTTTTGTCCCTGCTAACCATGAATCCACTGATTATCATGATAATAAGCTGAAAAATATTGAGTAGTCATTCAGACTGAAAGAAACTGGCATGGGAGAGTATCACATTGAACTAGTGTCATCATTCACATCTCTTCAAGAATCTCCTCATCATTATGGGAGACCCTCAGAGGCAAAGAAGCATTTCATACTAACACCTCAGAACAAGTATAATGACACTTTCATTAAGGCTACTGTCCTCTTAGAGGATGAAAGTAAAAATAGAGCCATTGCAACATGGCTTTATAAAAAAGAGGCTCTAGTGGACCTAACAAAGAAAGCTTGAGAAATCACTCCTAAGAAATATAGGCCTAGTCTTAGGCTTATGAAGCATTTTGGTTATAAGGGAATTGGCCCTATTGGGTGCAATAACAATGGCCTAATTGATCCTATCAAAGCAACAGCTCAAAGCAACCTTGATACAACTGGCCTAGGATTTAAGAAGGTTCCTTTTCATTTGGGACCAAATAAATTCATACCAACACCTAACAGTTCATCTGAAAATGAGTCACAAGCTAAGTCAAATATTCAAAAGGAAGAATTCAATGATGAGGATTCTTATCCTCATCCTATTCCTCATGATCTCACTAAATTATTTTTTGAGTAAAATGACTTTCTTGCACGTGTTAGCACTATGGATGATACTAGTGATTCTTCTGAGGACAATATTGAGCAACTCAAATATCATTTAGAAAAGGGAGAATCTAGTCAGTTATTTTGTATTGAGTATTTTTGTAAGAACCTAGAGGATGAAGGTGAGTATGTCCCTATCACTATTGGAGAGTTCTATAGTCTCTCGCCATGTAGCACTGATTCTAAGGAATATGAGTTTGACTCTCTTTCAGAAGTGACTACTGATAAAGACATTGACCAAGTGCATGTCTATGAAAACCAAATCGAAGTGAGTGAAACTTCTATGGCTAGGTCACATGGGTCTGATCCAACTAGTGTCCTAGAGTCATCAATTACTGATGTTCATACTATGAGGCATTTGAACACACCTATGGATGAGGTTTTTGTAGGTCTTGAATTGTTGGTCCAAGAATTTAATGACTATACTATGAATGCAATTGAACCAGCCACTACTCTCTCACTCACACATTTCATGTTGATTGACTGGAACCCTAATGCATCTAGCAAAATCCCCACATTTCAAAATGATTATGCTCTCGCTTGTTACCTAAATGCTATCGAACCTGTAATGTCTTCCACCAATGAGTAGTTTGTCAACATGATTGAGGCTAACATCAAATATCTCAGTCATACAATTAAAAAGAAAAAATGCAAAAAGTCTGATGGTGAAAACCACATTCTGGTAGTGTCAGAACCCAAAAAATTAAAAACAAAAGATGTATCCAAGGGTGGAAACCTCTCTGAGGTGCCCACAGATGAGATATTTGATGCACTTCCTAGTCACTTTCAGGAGAGATCATCAGTGTTAATAGAGCCAACATAGCCAATTAATCTAGGCATAGAAGAGCATACAATACATTTGGCACAGTCACTATCACTTGAAGAAAAGGAAGAATTCATTTCCTTTTTGAAAGAAAATAAAATAATTTTTTCTTGGACATACTCTGACATGCCAGTATTGGATCTTGATCTTATCATGCATCACTTGTCCATAGCACCAGGCATCAAACTAGTTAAATAAAAGCTTTGTAAAATGCATCCTCACATTACATTGCTCATCAAAGAAAAATTGGAGAAACTTCTTATAAGCTGATTTCATCCATGCAATTGATTATGTTGAATGGATATCCAATATTATTCAAGTTTCCAAACATGATAAATCTATCAGGGTTTGTACAAACTTCTGTGATCTTAACGTGGCATGTCCTAAAGATGACTTTATGCTCCCTAATATTGATATGATCATGGACATGATGGCTAGCTATGAGATGTACTCACTTGTGGATGGTTTTTCTGGATATAATCAGATAAAAATTGCACCAGAAGACTAGGAGAAAATGGCTTTCACATGTGCATGGGGAACCTTTTGTTGGAATGTGTTGCCATTTGGTTTGAAGAATGCTGGTGCTATGTATCAACAGGCTGCTACTACAATTTTCCATGACATGATGCATAGAACCATGGAGGACTATGTTGATGATACTTTGGTCAAAAGTGCTAAATGAAAGACTCATTAGCAAGATTTGGGGCCCATCCTAGATCGTATGGAAAAATTTAGTCTTCGACTCAATCCTAAGAAATGCACATTTGGAGTCACATTAGGGAAGTTGTTGGGATACATTATTTTTGCAAAAGGAATTGAGGTAGATCTAGAGAAAGTACAAGAAATAATGGATATGCCACCACCTTAGAACATCAACCAAATGAGAGGACTACAGGGAAGGCTCCAATCTATTCACAAGTTTATATCACAATTAGTAGATAGATCACAACCCTTCACAAAGACCTTACATAAGGGTGTAAAATTCAATTGGAGCTAGGATTGTGAGAAAATCTTAACATAGATTAAATAATATCTTGTCAATCCACCAATCCTGATGCCTCCTATTCATGGGAAGCCTTTTCTTTTATACATTTCAGCTACTAAAATGTCTTTGGGAATCTTGTCAGCTCAGGAAGATAATGACAACAAAGAAAGAGCCATTCACTACTTGAGCCAAACACTGGTCTCTTATGAGAAGAACTACAACATTATTGAGAAAGCTTGCTTGGCAGTTCTCTTTGCTTTCCAGAAGTTGAGACACTACATACTTGCCCACACTACACGGCTCATGGCTAAAATACATCCACTAAAATACTTGCTCAGTAAGGTAGCTCTCATAGGAAGATTGGCTAAATGGGTTATGATACTCAGTGAAATTGATGTTCAATATGTTGAACGCAAGGCTATAAAGGGACAAGCAATCGCTGACCAGCTGGCTGATGCACCCATACAGAGTCTTCTACTAATGAACATTGATTTCCCAGATGAGTCGATTCTGACACTAACGCACCACACATGGGTTATGTTCTTTGATGGGTATTTCACACAACAAGGATTAGGTGTTGGATTACTCTTTATTACACCATAGAGATACTCATTGCCCAAAGTATACAAGATTATTTTTCTTTGTACAAACAACATTGTTGAATACGAGGCTTTGATCAATGGCATGAAAAATGCAATTGAATGGAGAGTGGATCAGTTAGATATCTTTGGTGACTCTCAACTTGTCATCAACCAGATTAATGATGTGTACCAAACAAAGGATGAGAAACTAATTCCTTACAAGCACATGGTTGATGACTTAAAGAAGTATTTTGCACACATTACCTTCCAGAAAATTCCACGAGCAGATAATAAAGTGGTTGATGCCATGGCCACTCTGGCATCCCTACTACAAATTCCTAAAAATGATCTCTGACATGAGTTCTTGGTGGAAGCATTACACTACCCAGCCTATGACACCCTTGATTCTAAGATGATTTGTTCTATTATAGGACAAGAATCATCCCGCAACCATCACATTTATTCCTACCTCTGCAGTCAAACCATTCTGAAAGGTCTGACCCAAAATCAAAAATGTTATCTAATTCATAATGCTTCACACTATGCCATTATTACTAACAATCTATATAGGAGACGTCTTGATAGAAAACTCCTTAGGTGTTTAGAACCTGAAGAGTTCAAACGTGCACTAATTGACAATCATGAGGGCATTTGCAGAGCTCATTCCAATGGCCTAACACTAGCTTGCAAACTCCTTAGAGATAGCTACTACTGGTCCAAAATGGAGCAAGAAGCTATCAAATATGCTAGGTCCTGCAAGCAGTGTCAGCTACATGGGAATCTCATCCATGCTCTAGCCAGAGAGTCAATCCCTCTACTACAACATGGCCATTTCAACAATCGACGTTTGACTTGGTGTGACAGATTCACCCAACCTCTTCTAATTGGCATAAGTTCATCATCACGGCTACAAATTACTTCATGAAGTGGGTAGAGGTAGTACCTCTCGCAGTTGCCAATGGAAAAATTGTAGCACTTTTTATCCCAAACTACATCATCTACAGATATGTTGTGCCATCCTCAATGATTACTAAAAATGGAGGACAATTCAAAAACAAAGACCTCAAGGAACTATGCAAGATATTCAAAATCACATAGCATTGGTCTTCCATTTATTACCCCCAGGGTAATGGCTAGGCTGAAGCATCCAATAAGATGAGCCTCAAAATTCTTCATAGCACAGTTATCAAATTAGGGAGAGACTAGCATCTCCGGATCAATCCAGCCCTGTGGGCATATAGAACAAGCATCAAAACTCCAATGGGAACAATTCCCTTTGTGTTGGTGTATGGGGTGGATGTTGTGCTTCCAATAGAGGTTGAGATTCCTACCTTGAGAATCTTTATGAAGGGCCTTATCACTGATAATGACTACAAGATAGCTCAGCTTCAAGAGCTTTTGTTACTAGATGAAAAATGACAAGTGGCATGTGATCATCTACGAGCATATCAACAACAAATGGCAAGAAGCTACAATCAAAGGGTCAAGCCACATGATTTCCAGTTGGGTGATCTCGTCCTATGAGAGAACCCTAAGAATCAACAATAGTGAGTCCAAAAAGGAAAGTTTGAACTAAACTAGCTTGGTCCTTACATCATTACTATAGTATATGGATCTAGTGCCTATCAGCTTTCCACAACCAAAGGAGAAGTTCTTAAAGAACTTGTCAACACTCTCCACCTGAAGCAGTTTTACAGTTGATCTAATATCACTAAGCTCTTTGTACATATCTATATATCCTAAAAAAATCTTAAAAATAAAAAAAAGTCTTAAAAAAATGGTTATACTAGTGAAAACCTAGCAATAGGTACTTTGGTAACACCAAAAAAAGTGAAAAATCTCAAAAATACAAAAAAATCAAAATAAAGAAAAATACAAAAAAATTGAAAAACAAAAAAAGGTGCCATTGGTGAAAACCTAGAAATAGGCATCATGGTAGCAAAAAAATTAAAATCTTGCCAAGAAGGTGAAAACCTGGTAAACGGGCACCTCTTGTTCCCAATGCTCCATCTTGTAGTGCATCTTATGGCTATTCTATATAGTCACTTTAATGCTTCCACTTTCCTATTTTTCCTACTTTCTACTCATGTATACATGGATTGAGTCTTGTCATAGCTCAAGGGCATTCCCCTTCAGTGTCACTATTTTTGAGATTCTCCTCATAGAATCTCCTTCGCAACAGTCACTAGTGGTCCTCATTGTGTCTGCCTACTGTTGCTACTCTCACTCTTTTTGAGATTCTCCTCATAGAATATCTTTTGCAATAGTCACCAATTGTTTCAGCTATGTTTTCCTACTATTGCTTGGGTCACATCTCTAGATTCATTTATGGAAGATCTCTCTTGCGTTAGTCACCAGTCGGTCCGGCTGTGTCTGTCTACTATCGCTTAGTCCTCTTTAGGTTCTTCATTGTGAAGATTCCCCTTTGACCTTAGTCACTAATCATTATGACTGCATCTACCTACTGTTGTCACCCTACTGAAGAGATTTCCTTCAAACATGTTCTAGACACTAAAACTTGACATCTATCCCAAAAGTATTACACTCAAAATTGACATACTTGTTTGGATATGCTGAGTATTTTTTTTGTTTGCTTTGTTTTTGCTTTATCATGTCCCTTTGAGCAACTCGATGATGTCATTTTTGATTAGAGAAGTAATGACTGGGGGCATGATCTTTTCTTTTCTTTTTTTATGTGTTTTAGTTCCAATAAGTTGATATATTCCTATAAAAGGGGTGTCCACTATAAGAGCCTCCATCTCGTATTGGATGGTTGGGTGTACCTCGAATATTTTTATATGAATACATCAATAATTTTGGTTCTTCTCCTTGTTTGTTGGAGTGAATTCTCTATGCTATAGTAAATATTGATACTCATCCTATTAAGTGAACGTACGGGTCACTATGAGTATACCTAGCACACTTCTATCTTAGGTTATGAATGCAAGGGTTGTTGTCGACAGAATACTTACTTAATACTAAGCATGAGATGAATCTCCTATGTGTTTGGTGTGTCTTTCATGCAAGAAACATTCTAGTCATCCTAACATTTATGCTTAGATACTTATGTTCACTTTCTATATTAAAAGCGACAAATGTTCTAGTCATTTTGGCTTCGTGTGCCTTGAATGCTTACATTTAATCCCGACAAACCTATAACGTATGTTCTATTCATATTCCCATGATTGCAATGTCAGTGGGAATTGTATAACATATGAGATTTGTTCTATATCTAGTGATGATAAATTGTCGAAGCTTGATAACCAAACCTAGGGTTGCACTTAATATAGTCTTGCATTACAATGCTTCACTTGCATAAGCACGCAATTTGATTGTGATTCTATTTCTCCCCTGTGTGATGATGGATTGGGGGCATCTTTAGACATATCAGGTTTCTCCACAGTTGCACAAGCATTTGATTCTTCAATTTGTGCTCCTCAATGCAATACTTGTCATTGTCAAGTAAAAACATGCAACACTACATGAGATGTCAGTCCATTTTCCATATGCACTGCATCCATATACTCATAATATCTACTCTACATGCTCATAATCACATCACATCACATCAAAATACATACGCATTCATATCAAAGTAAAACATCTCATAATCATCATATTGATATCTCATGTCCATCAAAGTGAAATAGGCACAAACAATGACATGTACACACTGATACTTGGCTCAAAAATCTCATATATATATATCAAAAAAATGGGCACTGCTTGAGTGTTATCGATCAAAATGATACAAAATGGTGCTAGCACACAAATTAATACATAGCTAGCAATCAGAAATCAAGAGCCAGACACACAACATCTAACTCCGTCTCATCTTTAGGAGAAGCAAGAGTAGGAGCAGTAGGTGGAGGAGGAGGTGGTGGCATGTTCAGCCTCGCAGGAGGTCATGTACCTCTAGACTCTTGTGCATACTGTGAAAATTGCTGCAACTATAGAGCCTAATCAAGCACCACTGTTGAATATGCAACAAAGAAGTAGGCTACCCAAGCTGACTATAATTGGACCTCATCCTATAGCATCACTGACCTTTGCTCAGCAATCTCGACATGCTCTCTCCATCAATTGATCTCCCACTATCACTCAGCCAACTATGCATCATGGATAGCTACCTATATCTACAAATCTTCCAACTATCAAGAGGCCTAATGAATTCTCTTTCGGTAGCATTGCACTATGTCCTATGTCCCAATAGCAGGCTAATCAAGCATGTCCTCATCCAACATCTCAAGTGCCTACTACTATGGTGGTGCCTACTGCTATGGTGGTGCCTACTACTGTGGTGGTGTCTGCTCCTCAGTCCTTGGCCTTCGTCGGTGATTGTGCTCTGCCTCGCTACCCCTGACACCTAGGTCTGATCTCATCTACCCTTGAGGAATCTGTACCTGTTGTACCCAATGCCAAACCTATGGTTGCTATTGTGGCTTCACCTATGGCTATGGCTATGCTTGTTGCTATTAAGGAACCTGTCTCTATGCCTGACCTTCCATCCCCAGTGGATTAGTAAATCATGAGAATGGATGGCTAATCAAATGAGCCTGATAGGTAGGCATCATCCTTGCATTTTCTACCTCTGAAAGGTAGTCCCACTGAACTGTAGCTAGACTACAAATGTCTATCATGGATCATCCTAGATCCATACATGGAGACCACCCCCACTCTACATCCCTCTGTAGTCGGGCATAGGTGCAATACTCCTGCGAGATATCCTGCGGTCGATCGTACTGCTGCCACACCTGTGAAATCACAAACTGCTCTATGATCAACGTGGTCCTGCCCAATAGTGGCTACGGGTTGAACATCTAAGGAAACTCTCTCTAGGTGTCATCCCAATCCTCCATCTCTCGCTAGGACTACCATATGATAGAGACTAGGTCATTGAGACGTGTCCTCCAATGCTTTGTCTTACCTAGGAAGACCTAGGTAATATGCCCCTGATATCTGCAGATATATGGCTCCATCGACTCTCGGGCATCCTCATGAATGGGCCTACATATGAGAAGATGTTCCCATGCCTAGATCTACAACACATAAGCACTAGTGGCCATAGGCCTCTTCTCATGGAAGACTATCTAATGCATCTCATGGAATAGGTGGGTTAGCATACACTGACCCCACCCAAAAATCTAAGGTGCCTCTACCATCTGATGAAGCATAACACCCCAACAACACTCTAGCCTATGTTTTCCTCTATCAAGCATCAAAAAATAGCTCAAAAAGATTGCTAGCATAGATGTCAGTCTGTGTGTTTGTCCATATGTATGCATCAGCTCATCCCAACTGATGGCTCGACCTCTCTGCAGCTCCCTTCCAAACATGACAGAAAGTGCCTTCGTACCTACTCAGGGCCCCATATCATTAACAATTCAGGCACTGTGAAAAGCAATCTACAATATCCTCTAGATGTCCTTTGGGGTGATCATCATCTCCCCCATTAGTAGATGGAAGGTGTTCATCTCCAAATGGAAATGCTCCACCAAAGCTATGAGTAAGATATGATTCACCATCACGACTAGGATTTGACATAGAGAGGACAGGGCCAATCTTACAGTGTGTGCCAGGTCAGCGACATCAAGACTCTGAAGTAAAGGTCGTAAGTCGGGTAGTGTGATCTGAATGACACATCACCAAAGACAACCTGCACACATAACCAACAATGAAAAGCAAACGATCAGTACTAGAATGAAATGGCAGAACAAAGCTAATAAAAATGTAGATTTTATGTACAAAATTGAAAATTTCAAACTACACTATCATAGGTTCTCACGCAAAGATCTTCAAATCTCATGCGAAGATTTTAGGATCTCGCACAAAGTTTCTCTCCTTCACATGAATAATCTCTTTGTCGCACGAGAAATGAAGTTTTCACGCATGAAGAATCTTGTTCTTCGCACGAGAGGTGGGTATGTCCTGTGCAAGAAACCTCATCGATGCATACGAAGAAACAATGCACCCTATTTCTTTGCATGAGAAAGGATAGTCTTGTGAAAAGACTAATTGGACAGCCCTAAAACTTGCAATAAATGACCTCAAACTACATAAAAGTAAAAGTAAAAAGGTGAGAAATTGATGACTCACTGGTGGTCCATAGTCTGCTAACCGGCTATGTCATCTGGAGTGCTCAAAATGATGATATCTCACGTTCACTACCATGTCTCTCTTAGAGCTCAATTCACTAAAGGACAAAAAAGTACAAATAAATTGGAAATGACCCCTTGGGCCCTTATATAGTTGTTGACCTAATTTTTCAAAGTGCTTCGATTTGCACAAAAATCACACCCCTGGCTATTTTGACCATTCTAAATCCATATTTGGGATCAAATTCAAAATTTGACACACCTCAGTGCCTCAAAAATGCATTTTGAAATGTTGGAACCGACGCGATCGAACACTTGTGCAGTCCAAATAAACTGGTCAACTTTTGGTCAAACTTGGTCTTCAAAACCTCAAATCATTGCAAATTAACTCTGAATCTTCTTCTAATCTCTTCTATATTCTATTGAATCTTGGATTTCTTCTATATATCTCAAGATATTTCTTGACATCATATTTCTAGTGTGTCATCTTTCAATTTTTCTCCCAAGAGGGCAGGATGATTACATCATTGAACTTGAAATTCAAATCAATCTCATATCCTTATTGCTCAAGGCATCTTGTTCCCATATGATGTCCTTATCACTTGGGGTATCTCATCACTCAGGGCATCTTATTTCCCTCCTTCTAACATCTTGTTATCTATTTCATCTTGTCATCAGTTGAATACAGGTATCGGGACAATCTAAACCTTGACTCTTGAGGATCAAGCCTCGTCCTAGGGATGGTCCTTTGACTCATATATCACTCTCAGGTATCTAGGTGTTCTATCTGGATCCTTAAAGATTAAGCTCTATTTTGGAGATAATCTTTTAAATGCTTATCAATTTCAGGTATCTAGGTGTTCTATCTGGATCCTTAAAGATTAAGCTCCATTCTAGAGACAATCTTTTAAATGTTATTACTCTCAGGTATCTAGATGTTCTATTTCGATCCTTAAAGATTAAGCTCCATTTTGGAGATAATCTTTTAAATGCTATTGATCTAAGGTATCTAGGTGTTCTATCCGGATCCTTAAAGGTTAAGCTTTGTTATGGAGATGATCTTTTAAATGCTTATCAATTTTGGGTATCTAGACATTCTGTTTGGATCCTTAAAGGTTAAGCTTCATTTAGGAGATAATCTTTTAAATTCTTACCACTCTCAGGTATCTAGGTGTTCTATCTATATCCTTAAAGGTTAAGCTTTGTTTAGGAGATGATCTTTTAAATGCTTATCAATTTTGGGTATCTAGACGTTCTATTTGGATCCTTAAAGGTTAAACTTTGTTCTGAAGGAAACCTTTAAAATGCTTATCAATTTTGGCTATCTAGGTATTCTACTTGGATTCCGTGGGATTAAGCTCTATTCTAGAGATGGTCCTTAAAAGCTTATCAATTGGTCTTTGTATCATCAATTTCGGAACCAATCTCATTTATTGATCCTTGCATCATGCTTTCTGATTTTCTTTGAATTGAACGTGCTGCTCGAACATTCATTCAAAGAGGGGCAAAATGTAATACCCCAAAATTGGCTCATTTAGCATGATACCAATTCTGGTCTATTATGACCAATCCCAAGACCTATTCTAATAGGCAATTCTTATTCTGCTACTCGCTACTTGACTTAATTGTCAAATGCTTGAAACCCTAATCTGCATTAATCAAACTCTTTATTTAATTCTTATAATATTGACTCATATTAGTCACATTAAACCTATTGATTAAGATTTAATTTAATTATTAAGTATTTATACTTTAATTAAATTAAATCGTCACCTAAGGCTAATGTACTACAGGATTAAATTTATTTAATTTAATAAATATGCCTATCTCAATTAATTAAAAGGAATTATTTAATTAAATGGGGAAGGTATTTCTAATTAATTAAATGAAATTATTTAATTAAATGGAGAAGCTACTTCTAATTAATTAAGCAAAGTTATTTAATTAAATAGGAAGTTATTCCTAATTAATTAAATAAAGTTATTTAATTAAATAGAAAAGTATCTCTAATTAGTTAAATCAAATTATTTAATTAAATAGAAAATATATTTATGAGAGCATATCTCATTTTATTAAATTAAATATCTCTCCTAATTTTCTCTTCAATTCAAAAATGGAAAGTCTTAGTTCACTGTTGATCAAATTAGAAGTGACCCAAATCACTTACTCTCACATTAAAGTTTATCTGAGCTGACTAACTCTTACACTCAGATTTGAGCTAGTTAACTCTCTCTAATTTGGGAATCTTCCACCTTAACTAAACCTCATCTTCAATCCTGACTGTTGATTGAAATCAATCTCAACCGTTGGAGTATTTCAGGAAAATCTATTTAAGAGACCCTCATTTCTTCATTTGGGGGGTTGAATCTTGTTTCTATCGAATTGCTATTGAATTTCATACTCACTTTTGCTCACACATTTTCATACATTCAAACTTTTAGCTTAATCTCATCTAGTTCTTAAAATGCATATGGTTAATCTAGTTTGATTTACATGTTCTTAGATTAATTGCATCTTTCATATAGAGTAATTACATATCACATAGATTAATTGCATTTTTTTAAATCCTTCATTCTTAGAGGGTCTAGTTGATTACACCTTGAATCTAAGGATATATAATAAGAAAAATCCCTTTAGATAGAAGGCAACAAGTCAGCTTGTAGGACTATTCTTGGGTGAACAATCTCATGTTCATTCCAGGATGAATCCACATACAATGACTATATTGAAGTGTGTGTGTTAGTATAGGCCACAATTCATGCATACACTAATCACTTCCCTAGTGAAAGAATCATGAAAGTTATCTTTAACATATTGCATAATAATTTCCAATAGAAGGCACTGATAAACCAATAGGTTTAGAATTGAATTTGAATTATGAATTTGTATTTTCCTTGAAATAGGTAGTAGCACACATCCACTTCTACAAGGGGAGGGGACATGTGATAGTCCATAAAGATGATTCTCATGTCTACTCATGTGACATTATACTCTATGTTTACTTCAATAGGTTCTTTTGAGATTAGGCTTGAAATATTCTTGAAGGTTTATAAACTTGCATAGCAATAATACATATGCTTTGCTTTAATAGAACTAAAAATAAATTAGAAATCATTTTCTATTAGTATGTCAATGCAAGATCAAGTTAAAATATGAACTCAAAAAATTTGTGATATGGAGTCAATTTACTTCAAATGTCCTTCTAGGCCCAGTAGACCCTTCACACAAACACTAAATCAACAGAAATAATAAATCTAGGCATTGCAGTGAGAGGCAAGTGATGATCATAAGTGTCTAAAAGTGTTAATGGTTAGAAGAAAATGATGCAGAATTAGTTTCCCAATAATAAAGTAAGGAAAATCTTGGCAACAATTAATGGATAATTCAGAAATAGAATTTTTGAGAAAGAAATGAATAATTCATGATAGAATCTTTGAAGAAGAAATGGATAATCCTTGTTGTTATGATCAAGACAAAAATTTTAGTGAATTTCTTCCTCAAGAACTTAGATGTACCTAATAATTGAGAGTTTTTCGTTAGTCTTATAAGAAGAATCTTCTCCCCATGTGTTCATCTTCCACATAATTGTTTCTCCTTTTATGATTACATTTTTTTATTCTAGTTTTATAAAAATGTGCTCTTTCAGGAGAATGTGTTTATATTATCGATTTTAAGATGCATGATAAGGTGAGAAAATATTGTTTATTAACTGCATCTTTTATAATCTATCCACTCTCTTTGTTTGGATCATGGGAAAATTGTATTGTGTACAAATATTTTGTAGATATTTTCATCACATTGAAAAAAAATTATTTTCCCTCATTATCTTGAGTCAAGGCCTTTTTAAATTCTCAAAATCTTGATGGGAACCTAATCCTACATTATTGATCCAGCACTTTGCATCAAAACTATACGTCCAAACCCCTACCATTTAACATGGGTATAGTTTTGTAAAGCTTATATAGTTTTGTAAGGCTAATTTTGTAGTGATTGATTAGTGTAGGAAGAATCTATCTATTTTGACAAATTCCAACAAGGTTTATGCAATTGATCTTCTTCGGTGTTTGTCGATACTCAGACAAGCCGAATGTTTTTGACGAGGTATTTATTATAACATCATTTTAGCCTTATATGTATTCAATACTGAATTTGAATGCTTTCAATTTATGCACCAATTTTTGTTGTCTATTATTTAAGTCTTAGACTTTTTTGTCTTAGGAAGAATTTTTACTATTGTGGTCAGTCTTTACTATGAATTTCTTGCAATCAACTATTGTCTACACTTTGTAAAGGAACACATAATTAGTAACATCTAACCATTGATCGTGTTATTTCTATGTCCTTGTGTTTTCTAATCTCAAATTCTATGGAAAGATTAGCAAGAGTTAAATATTATTATATTGTCAAATGGAAAGGCTCTAACACTAAAAAGACAATACTAGATCATACCGGCCCAACTAATTTTGGTGAAATGGATATCTCTATCTTAACACTAAACCAAATGAGCTTGATTATTCATGCTCCCTAGATTAGAGCTCCCAACACCAATGGATAACAACATAATTCACAATGGTTATCCTCTTCAACAAAAAATTTATTCTACCTACAGTTGTAGAATATTAATGTTTGACTAGTTAAAATTTTATTCAACAAAGCCCATATTTTACTATATTTTAAGTATTTTTATGGGCATGTTAAAAAAAATTCATTTCTAACAACATTCTTACACCACAATCTTTGGCATTCACATCTACCCTCATATTGCAGTCTTCATATGGTCTTGGAACTAGGTGTGCTTGATTGATTTTAGTGCAAATCACATATCTTGTGGTGTGTCCAAAACAATAAGCATCAAACTTACCAAATCTAATTCAATGTCTTTGCCACATAGTGGGCATACAATAAAAAATAGTGTAGTTAAATATTGTTTCAATTCCACATGTTCATGCAAAAAAATTGTCTTCCTTTAATTATTGCAGTAAATATTAGACCAGGTAGAAACACATATGGCAGCATGCTCCTCTCCATTTAATTCCAAGGAAAGAAACACTCACAAACACAAGTACCAATAGTTCTAAGCTCAACAATAAGAAGACATGAGACAATATATTAATAAGTTTTGCATGTTGATTTCTCAAGAATCCCTATAATAGCATCTGCCATATTAGCCACGAAATATGATAGTCAACATTGAAAGGAGACCCAATTAATAGAACAGAAGCAACTTGAAAGCTACGCAATCAAAAATAAGGTCTTACGAGTCAAAATGTAAAGAAAATAAAATTAATGTCTTGATTTGCACCTTTACCAATATTTAGCGTTATAATGCAACAAAGAATTGCAGAAGTTGTTGAGATGAGTTAAATATTATACACTTCCTTTAACAATTCAAAAACTTGAGTCGCCATTCATAGAATCCTAATCTCTCTCTGGAAAAGCTAATAAAGGATGAATCCATACAATAGTACCAAAAAGCCAAAAGGAAAAAACCAGATAAACTTGTGTTTAGAATTTTTATCCCCTTTTACATATTGGTTCTATTCTATCAAGGATGACTTTACCTCTCTGTTGCTAAATAGATTGTCCTTTCAACCAATTTACCAAGTTTCCTCTATGCCCAAAATTATGAAAGTACAAGAAATGCTCAAAACATTTGAGAAAGTCTCATGTTATTTAACTTTCTCTCTGAATTTCTAAAGGTATAGCTCCTTTATCATATTTGCAATGAATTTAAGATTGTCTTTACACTTTTACCTAAAAGTGCATAAGGATCTCTCGACTACTCTTAGGCAGTGAGGTGAATATTAATACAACTTTCTCAAAGAAACATCCATTTGAACTTACTCAAACCTACTTCAAAGAATGAATTATACCAAAAACTAACATAAATTATTCAAACATTTGAACTAAAATAATATTACAAAGTGAACAACAGTAAAGATCTCAAATCATCAAATCAACATTCACAAAGTAACGATGATTGAACACTCTGAACACCGAGTTCCAAAGTAGAATCTAAGGTGATTTATATATGTAAATTAAACCTTTCCATGCACACAGTCATTTGAAAGCCAAAAATCCATATAACATCATTGATTACAGCTTTAAACTATCTACTTTAACAGAGTTTTTCTACTACGATCTACCTTCTAGCTATCTATGCTAAACCCAAACTAGTTCAATGCTCCAGCATTTATAGTTTTTCAAAATCCAAAAGGCCTCCATCAAAACCTAGTCATTTTAGATGATACAAGAAATATTTACAAAATGAAAAGCAATTATCTAAAAGAAGTGCCAAAAAGTAACTAAATCAATGGTTTTGTTTGGGCCTCTTCACTAGTTTTCTCCTCCTCACCAACAGTCTGACGTACCAGCTTCCAGCTACAAAATGCACTCATAAACTCTTGTGTCATTTGGGAGTGAGGGTTCTTTAGACTCAGCAATGAGGCCCTACATGCATCTTTCAACCACTTGTATTCCTTTACTTTCAAACTTTGATGTGGCATCAAGTTCTTATTAAGATGCAACATTGATTCAACACTTGCCAACGTAGTGAAGTCATCGGCACTTGGTGATTCACTATCCCTAATTTGTTCCATAGCTTCATTGAAGCTCTTGATTAGCATCTTGATGTACATGTTCCCTTCATCAAATAGCAAGATTCTTGTGGGGTTCACAATCTTCATATCCTTTAAGAGCTCCTTGTGCATCTCTGTGATCTTACATTCAATACCTTGCACTTCCTTGATGGTTTCCTTGTAGACTACTTCTTTCTAGCCCATATTTTTCTTCAAAATAAATAGAATACAAGGATCCACATTTTTCATCGAATTCTCATTTAAGAACTTCAAGACCCCAAACCATTCAACCTCTACTACCTAAAAAATGATTGCTTGACATCGACCTAGTTTTGTTTCCCAAACTAGAATCAAGCTCTGAATTTCTCCCATCAATGTCTCTCCCTCAGTGTAAATGCTAGTAAACTTAGAGATGAACTTACTACCTTCCTTTATTATGATGTCTACCCAAATCCTCATAGCATTGGCTAACAATTTTCCCTTCTGCATTTTCTTCATCAATTGTTGACTTCCTACCAAATGGGGGTCAATTGGCTATGAAACCTAAACAATTGGTAAAGCTCCAAGGTTCATTAAGGAATCAATGTATGCAGCCATTTTCTTTACCATGCCCTTCAATTATTTCCTATTTTTACTATCTTTTTTAGATTGCATGAGCATATGATCAGCAAAGAATTTGAAGAAATGATTGTCGATGCTTCTATTGATAGTTCTTAGTTCAACTAAGGTTACCTTAAACCCTTCATCATCAATATCCCTAGACTCCTTCTACTTGTAGGTAGCTATTTCAGCAGTGATTTTTCCTTTTGCTAGGTCCTTAGTGAGGTGGGCATCAATTTTTAGCTTCTTTTTCTTCGAACCTCTTGCTACATATTTGGTGACAATGTCTTTCACTGGTGTAGACACTAGTTGCAAATTTCTCTTCTTTCTGATTGTGTTCGTTAGCCAAGAAGGAATAGTAGGGCTCATGGACATTGCATAGGCATCCCTAGCAGGAGTGAGAAACATAGGCTGATCTATCTTCAGAACTTCAATGAATTGAACATTACCATCTACATTGTCAAAGAAATTGAGGCCATCACCCAAATCTTTCCCCTGAGTAGACATTCTCTCTTTCTAAACTTTATGTTGCTTCAAGGATTCAGATTTGGATTGAGATCTTGTTCTTGAAGCCACAGTTTTCAACTGAGGAGCTGACTTCTTCTGTTTATCTTGACCCAATATATTACCTACAATAGGAGAAAGTGGGATGTCAAATGGAAGTGATTCAGGGAAAGAAATCACCTCTGTAGAAGGTTCATTGATGATTTTTGTTTTTATTCTCTATAACCAGTTTTCTATGAATGTCATTATGAGCCTAGCCCTTAGGTTGATATCATCCTCTTCATCTTTACTCCAGTCAAATACTAGGGACTTTAGTTCATTAGCTTCCTCCCAACCAGGTTCAACTATATCTGAGCCATCATCAACTACTCCCTCTTTTTTGAACTTCAACTTGAAGGAGTTGATTTTTTGTAGGGTTAGTCTTGAATGATCCTTCCCTGGAACTTCTCCTTCATCCCTGCAATCACACCAAAGGTCTTCCAACCATGGAGTGGTTAATGGGTTGACTTCAAGGCCAAGGATTTGGGTCGCATACCCTTTACTATCAAAATTCCTCCTACTATGGTAGAAACCAAGATTGAACCCAAGTAAATTACTTCTAATAATGGAAGCTCTATCCATGTTATTACAAATCAATGATCCCAACTTAATAGGGAAGGTTGTTTCCAAATCTTCCTACAGTAGATTATCCTTTACAATAGAGAATAATTGTCTACATATTTTGGCCAAAACAAAAAAATCTAAGGCATACCGAGGTAACTTTGTAGGTTCATCTTCAAACCCACCAATTCTCAAATACATGAAAATGGGGAACAATATAAAGTAGTTTCCATATTGCTTAATCAACCTTTGAGCTTCAAGGGATAGTCTAGGCATGGGCACTTCCTTCAAAGACATATAAACCTTTTCCATTAGCAAGTCATGAACCTTTTTGAAATCCTTTAAGATCATATCCTTCTATAGTAGGGGATAATAATGAAAAACTATCATTTTCACACTCCATATTCCATGGGGAAGAGGAGTGAGATCACAAGTATAAGAAATACAATAAGTTAAATAAGAGGCCATATAGAAATCTTCTCAAAATTCCTTAGCACATCTGAGTTGAGACCTCATTGAAATGGAAATTATCTCTACCCAATCCATCCATTGTTCACCTTTCAAAATGATTTCTACATACCTATACATCCATTCTTCAAAAAGAAGTACATCAATTGAACCTTTTACCCTATGCAATAACATCACTAGGTCATGGATATGGGGCTTTAGATGATCTTTTTTGATGATCTTGGGTATCCTAGAACCTCCATCGTACATGGTTTTAGTCCATTTCTTGGCCATGGTATTGCAGAATTGATTTGGGGTTTCTTGGTATTCAGCCTCAGCTTGAATAGAGGAGAATGTAGCAAAGGCATTCTCTGGCAAATGCAACACAAAAAAGATTGTGTCTCTTGAGATTGTGAGTATTGCATTACCATTTTTTCTTATAATACCCTTCCTTTTAACATCATAGTGATCAATAAAGATTTGTAGGAGTTTAGGACTCACAAAGGCTAAGGGGAAAGTTGCAGCTTCAATCAATCCACTGGTTAAGACTTCCATATATCTATTCACTTCATTGGCATATTCAAGAAAATTTGTTTGTAAATTCTCCAACTTCACCCCATACAAATTTACATCATAGATGACTAGTTTTCTACATTATAGGCTCGAGACATTATCGAAGAAATGCAAAATTGACCTCATTCGCAACCAAACAACAAGGCTTCGAACACACAAACCTTGGAAAATATAGAGATATTCAGAACAAAACAAAGATTGCTAAATTCTCACCTGTATTCTATTGAGAAATTAATAATTTTCTCTATATCCCTTAACAATTCATTCTCCACACTTTCAATTATTTGCATGATAATTAAAAAGGAAACTAAATGAGTTTTTCTTAAATTAAAGTGCTTACATGCGGAAGTACAGGATGATTATTAGACATTTATGACACATCACCTCTTGTTAACCTTCTCACATTCAAAAACCTTGTTGCATGAATTTCTATTTAATGATTTCT
This sequence comes from Cupressus sempervirens, assembly GCA_028749045.1. NCBI lineage: Eukaryota > Viridiplantae > Streptophyta > Pinopsida > Cupressales > Cupressaceae > Cupressus > Cupressus sempervirens. The sequence continues at coordinate 820,830,260 of CM053793.1, forward strand.
TTTGTGGATGTATCAATAATGATTGCTTAATGTAACATCCAATCACTTTATCGGCTAAAGATTTTCCACTTTCTCAATAATGATGTCTACCCTTCTTGGAAATAGAAATGTCATTTTTATCATTATCTTCTGACAAGATCATTAACAGTCTTGCGGGATGACAGCGGGCCATACTTCAAGATTTGAAAAGGACAAACACCTCCACTGTTGAACCACTTTGAACTACTTTGAACCAAGGTTCAAAGTGATTCAGAGTGATTCAAAAGAAAGCTCCATTGGGAAGATGTACATCACCTACAAAAAAGATCGTTAGTATAAAAATTTTGGTTGAACTGCTTTGAACTAATTCAAACTAAGGTTCAAAGTGGTTCAAAGTGGTTCAAGGGAAGGGACCATGACTATGGGCACTAGTTACTTCAACTATTCACTTTGGGAGATGTTGAAAACATGGGCAACAAGTAAAGGACTTCAATAACTGAATGGGCAAACATTTGAAGGAAAAACCTTTAGAAAATAGTGACTCTATGCAACTGACACTCTCCTACCTTGTGCATTTCTAGAAAAATGTCACATCCCCTAATAAGCTCACCTTTGTGATATAACTATGGAAATTTTGGCCAATTAGAATAAGTCTTTAGGCTTTCACTGACTTCTTCATCACTCAAAATGTCAAAATGACCAAAGTCCAAACCCTTTTCATTCAAAGCATTTACAACCTTTTAATTGAAGCCACATCAAGGGGTATCATGTGTGTCTTTCATAAAGAGCACGAGAGAAGAAGAATTAACTAGTTTTTTCAATTGATCATTGAGTGACTCTTTGGGTAGTACTCCTTTTTTTGAGGCAATTTTTTTCAGCTCTCCACTTTTGTGCATTTCTATTATGATATCAGATCCACCAATAAGCTCACCTTTTATGTACAACTATGGATATCTAGACTAGTTAGAATATGTTTTAAGACCTTGCATTACCTCTTCATTAGCTAAAATGTTGAAGCTCCCGAATTCTAGCCCTTCCTCTCTAAGAATTTCAATAGACTTTTAACTAAAATCACAACGTGGCTCTTCAGGAGTGCCCTCTATAAATAACATGATTGGGTTGGAATTAATGATGTTCGCTAGTCAAGAACTTAATGATTCATGTATACCAGTTGATTCCACTATACCACCATTATCGGACTCTAAGATAGTAGTATCAGGTTTGGGTTCAGCAGAAGTAGCTTTTGTAATTAATTCACTAAACTCATGAGTAGTTAAGAGCAAGCCATGGTATTTAAATATTTGTTTTAGTTCCCCACTTCAACATAGTTCAAGGGTGATATCATAGCCTCCAAGTAGCTTGTTGATGCAGTGGAAGTGTGGTAGCTATTCAAAACACAATGCGAGTTACAAATTTCAGAGGTTTAGGCACTCTAGCCTATCAATCATATCAAATACTTCAAGGATTTAATTTGTCAAGAATATCTTCAAGAATCCTAACTGAAGGATTTAGTTTTATAAACTTTAAAACATTTAGATTCAAGGTTTCTAAGGTTCTAATTCAATTCAAATACCTCCAATCCACACAACTCTTCATTAGACTATTCAAAAAGCCTAGTAGGTTGTTTAATAGACCAGCAACAAAACAAAATCGTAGATAACTCAAACTTTTTCCAAGGCACCTAAAAAGGTAATGGTATTTTTGGATACCCTTTTCAATGTTCTAAAACATATCAAATAATTTCATATAGTTACTTTGGACCAACACACTTTTTCAATGCTAATGCCATGTTTTAATGCATAAAAATGACCCAATTTACAAAAGAAGGACCCCCTAATGATCTCCTATCAAACCTAATTCCTATATAGTGTTTTCTTATGTCTTCAAATGCTTAATTAAAAAAGGCATTAGACTCCAACACTTTGCAACCTAGAAATCCCCAAATTGTGCTCTCAAACCCTTGTAATCAAGGGCTTCCTCAATCTTCTGGTTCTCCACACTTTTGATACAAATTGATGATGGATTTGTTAGTCTCAAAATGGTTTTGACATTTGAGTGGAAAAACACTTAACCATTTTCTACATTGGAGCCGAGTCAAGAAATCTAATAAGTGTCGAGCAATCTTCAGGTGTCGAGTAGTCTTTAGGTGTCGAGTGGAGATCAGGTGTCGAGTGGAGATCAGGTGCCGAGTGAAGATCAAGTGCTAAATGAATTTAGGTTCCAAGCATCATACAAGTGCCAAGTTATAGACAATGCTAAGCAATACAGAAATGCAACAGAAGTCGAGTAAACCAGTTTGTTACATGTGTCGAGCATCTAGAATCAGTAACTGCCGAGTAACATAAATTACACATAAGAGTTTGTAACTTCACTAATTCAGATCTAAACCATTTTTCATGGCCGACATATGATGAATCTCAAAGGATTAAAATGATAAGATCAAATCTTTGTATTTCCTATGCAATCTACATGCAACCAATAAGAAAAATGGAGAAGGCATACAACCAATAATAAAAGTGCAAGGAATGAGCAGGAAATAGAGATTCAATATGGATTGTAGATCCACATCTAACCCTAAGTCATTGAATGTCTTTATAAGGAAGACTAAAACTCATTGTATATGTGAATGGATGAAGGTGTGTAAGGAAAACTATTCTCAGAGTGAAGAATATCAGATCTCAGAGGATCAAGATCAGAGAAAGCAGGTCAAGTGCCTGTATTCAGCAATCAAAGGATTGTAAACTATCAGGTTTATTACACCTAATACTCTCTAGCAATTGTATTAGAAAGGAAACCTTATGGTGATAGGTTAGCTTAATAGCTATTTTGTAGATCCTTTAAATAGGTGATTAAATCCTTTAATAGGGTAGCACTTCATGTAAAGTGTTTGTAAATCCTTTAACCAGGTCACTATTGATATAGTGTAAAGCATTTAACAAGGCAAGCCTTTAACAGGGTAGATCATCAAAAGTCGTCAAACATTATTGTTGCAGTAATTTTGTGGTTATCATCCCCACCCCAGTTTTATCTTCTTATTCCTGGAGGGTTTCTGGGTTACCAAAATTTCTAGTGTTATGTGGTGATGCACATGTGTTTTTCATAATTGCTTAATGTTGATATGCATGCATGTACATTTCAATATCATGTTATTAAGGATTTGTGAAAAATAGGTAAGAAGTTAATACTTTTGATTCACCCCCCCCCTCAGAAGCATTCTTTCCATTAAGATATTTCAATAGGATTCACCATAAAATGAACATTGTAAAATATTCCCTATCACAAAATAGGTCCCTTATTTAGGTAGAATGCTTAATTCTATACTTGAGCATGCATTTTCAATGCTTTTATCACTATTCTCGGGCTATGATCACTTAAATCCCACTCAATCCTGCATATGCATAGTTAGTATTACATAATAAAAGTTAGATTAACTCATCCCATGAGTATCAAGCCTTCATTATCATCAAAAGGTCCACATTACCCTTAACCCCTATTTCAATAACAATTTTAAACCAAAAAAACAATTGGTAAAATAGTGACTGATGCAACAATAACTCAAAATAATGTAAACTTCATTCAAAATAGTTAATTTTGAATAATAAACCCTAACAATCCAATAGCAAATTGAATTAATCAAATTGAGACTTTTTAAGAATGAAGGAATTACAAGAAACAAAGAGTTTTATATTTGTTACAATTCCAATCCGCATACACTCACCCCCACCCTTCTCTGTGGTAACAGAGATATATAAGATTCTCTGACTAAATTCTCAAAACTGATTCAACCAACATTCGTTGTTGAGTTGAATAGTTTAGTCTTAAAACAATAAAAAGTTAAAAATTCCCTCTAACTTCCTAAAGTAGCCATTATGATTTAAAAAATTGAATTAAAACATAAAATGGCTTTATTAAACATTAGAGCCTTTCTCATTATTAAAGCTTTTCACCTAGTTTCCTAATACCCCTCCTAGACTTCTTAAACACAATTTAAAACTTGGACATCATTAGTCCATAACAATCAAGTTCTTAGTCCATAAGAGGACATTACAAAATAGAAAGTAGTCCTTTGAGGACATTGTAAATATGCTAATGCATTGTACTATTTGAAAGTCATCATAGGTGCTACGATCCTTCAATTGATCTATTGACCCTAATTCTACCTTCCATCCTCCAAATTTACTTTGGAGGTCTTGAAAGTCTGCATAGTCTCCTTCTCCAAATTGGATGTGTGAGGTGTTCTAGCACCACTCATCTTTACAATATAGTAGTAGAAAGGTCAACTAGTTGAATAATGATAATTAGGAGATAATTTCCATAGCAAGTTAAATTGTGATATTGCTATTAGGATTTAACTATGTGATTTTGAGTCAAACTCATTGACCCATGTTTCATGAGTAGTGATTCAACATGAATCCATCTCTCATGAGAATAAATGGAACACTTAGCATCATTGGATCTAGGTGGTGCTCATAGGGGTGAAGCACCAGAACTTCTCGAGAGGTTACCCATCCCTATATTACTCCAGCTTGAGCATGCTTAACTACGGAGTTTCCTCCATGGTTAAAAATGGTTCAATGAATTTGACTCAAAATCACATAGTTAAATCCTAATAGCAATATCACAATTTGACTTGCTATGGAAATTATCTCCTACTTATCAATTGATGAGCTTAAGGGGCTTTTTAATGAATGGTTCATAAGGCACAACATTTGGTGAAGGATTTGCAAATGGGGTTACAAGCTTTGGGTTTAACCATGGAGGAAACTTTGTAGTTAAGCACACTCAAGTTGGATTAGTACTAGGATGGGTGACCTTATAGGAAGCCCCAGTGCTTCACCCCTGTGAGCATCACCTAGATCCAATGAGTGCTAAGTGTTCCATTTATTCTCATGAGAGATGGATTCATGTTGAATCACTACTCATGAAACATGGGTCAATGAGTTTGACTCAAAACCACACAATTAAATCCTGATAGCAATATCACAGTTGGATAATGCCTTCAAGCCCTACCACACTTTTTCACTACTTAGAAAGTCAAAGCTATCATATTCCACACCCTCTATTTTCAAAACATCCACAACCTTTCTACTAAATCCACATCATGGCTGCTCGGGTGTCCCTTTTTCATAAACAACATGACTGGTTTGGAATTCAAAAGTTGTTGCAATTTTCTATTAACTACATCACCAGACTCTATATCAGTTTTAGCAATCTAAGGTGACTTATATATTTGTTTCACTTCTTGATAACCATTGAACTAGTAGACATTCCAAGACTAGTAGGACTAGCTATCTTGGAAATATCTATGGAACCAAACCCCTTGGCCACTTTGTTGGCCAATTCTGATGGATTTGCACCCTCCAGTGTATCTACAACCTTCCCATCCTACAAATATTAGCATGTATTAGGGTGCTGAAACTCTAGAAAAACACTCATAACTTGATAAATGGGAAAGAAATTAGAGTTAAACCAAACATGCAACCAAAATGGTGAAGGCCTAATTTTTCTTAGCACCATTTTCTAACATAGGAACATTAGTCTTTATTTATTATCATTGATATCATAGTAACAAAATCTATCATACCAATTCTACATGTAGACTAGAAACCTTGGCAAGCATGCATCTGAAAAAGGTTTCACATCGTCTCATACATATACAGTGTGAAATGGTTTTGTTGTGGATATCAATGTAGAAAAAACTAAATAAGCAATTTATATCAAGACAAAACTCATGATGAAATTTAATTTATACACGAGAAAAGTGCTAATTTTCTATCTCTTTTTAAATAATTTCCCCACATTTTAATTTAATTTTCAATCCACATTTTAACTAAAATGCACATACAAAATTCCAAGAAAGCATAAAACAGCAGATGTTGAAATATGCTTATGCAACCCTCAACGCAATGCCAATTTTTACAACCTACTAGCTCTAAAAGAAATATATATCAAACACATCAAAAAAACTAGATTTTCTTACACACCCCTATTATCAAATAGATGTTTGACAAATTTAAAAATTAAGATTGATTTTTAACAATATTAATAAAGCTTATGACTAAAGCATTATCATCATTAAAGCTTATGACTAAAAGTTCTTAAATATTTTTAGATTCTTTCTACTAATGGTAGCATAATACATATGTAGGTATTGACCATGATTGGAATAGCCAAATAAGCTCCATAGCCTCTTTTACATAAGATTATGTCTATCATAAGCAATGATTAGGATTATACAGTTCAACATCACATTCTCACATGGACAAAAAATCATTTTAATCAAGCTTTCTTAATTTTTCTTGGTCATATGTAACATGCTAATAATTTCTTTGAGAGCACATAAACCAAAGAAAATATAAACACATTTTTTTGAACATTTCTCTCATTCATAATTTAGCTAAATTGAAGATAAAAGATGAAAGTATTGCTTTAATCTTGCTCCCAAAAATCACTAGAGTGAAATCTAGTATTCCAAGTTATAATCTAAAGATTGGATCAATATGCATAATAGGTCTCACATGCACCTTGGGAAATAGGTGGACCCAACATAACCCCTTGACATGGCCCTTCTCACATTTGCTTCAAATGTCTTTGGAGCATTGATTTTTTTAGTGGTGATTCTTTGCCAATTGGCTATTCCGTCTCTTTAGGAAATCATAATTTGGCTAATAAAACCTACATATGGGGTCAACCATGTTGTTGAGATATTAAATAATTTGGGTCAAAATCCAAGGCTAATCACTCATTAGTTTACACATAATTGGTCCAAATCCTAGTCCAATCGATAATGTAATCTACATTTATAACACAATTATTTTTAAAAATTTACCTATATTTCCCTAATGTTTTCTTATTAGAAAATGTTATTTTTCCCATAAAATAAAATAATATTTTCCCTCGGGTTGAGCATCGCCTACTATTTTACTAACATGTCTCCAACTATCCCCATTTGACCAACTACTTTATGTTTTGGTCTTTGGGACACATGTCCTAATTCCAAGAAGATTTAGACTTTATGGTATTTCGTTTAAAATTAGACCCAAAATAGAGCTAAAGCCATTGATCTATATTACATCAATGATCCAAATTAATTCCTTTCACCATAAAAATCACAACATTAAACATGATGACGACCAAGTTGGCAATAAAAAGGGTGCATTTTTAATTGAATCTTAATGGATTGGCATACTACAAGTACATCATACAGTGTACACTTGGCATGTGGGCCTTGTGACTCTATAAATTCACAAAAAAAATTAAATAATCTCTCTTTGGAAAATGACATATCATCCAACTATATTAATATTTTGTGTTATATGAAATAATTAATTCACCTCTTACATTACGAAAATGTTTATGAATGACAAAATAAATCGCCTACATTTATTTGCATACCAAAAAAATAAACTTAATTTGCCACAGTTATTATTAAATTTTGATAGGAAAATGATAGGAAAATAACAATTTTTCCAATAGAGAAAAAATTTCCCCCTTGCCTCAAATTAAAAAATCACCCTCGATTAGAAATTTTTCTTGCATATTTAATGTTGAATTCGCCAGCATTTTACATATTTTTCTTGGGAGGGGTTTCTTAAAGTTATCCCTACTTTGGAGTGTCTCTCAATATGGTTGAAGCTTCATGGTTAAGAGGATCCTCATAATTTGGTTGTTGCAAAAAAACCACATTAATAATGGTAAGTAACTTGAATATCTTCAATTTTTGGTCACACCAATAGAAATCCAATTCAAACTTATTATGTTATTTTATAAGATTTAAATTTCAAACAATCAAAATTGTTCCTTGAAATTAAAAAACCTTACTCATTGACAATATAGCCATTACTAATTAGAAAGGGTCTTATAATCAAATATGTTATAGATATTAATCAAAATAATCATATGGAGTGTCTAAAAAATTCAATAGCTCTTTTTTACTGTAAAAAGATGATACAACCCATAAATGGCGGTGTTGATATTGAGTACAGGTTTCCAGTCTTCACGTAGAATATTAAGGCGCACATTGCCTTCTAAATTATGTGATAATTGTTCCTTGTGGAATGGGTCTGGAACGGTGTATTATAGGATGTTATAACACTAAGAGTGCAGAGGAGATCATGGAGATTACATGTTAATACCCTAAGGTAGAGGGTTAAAATGGAAACTGTTCAGTCTCAGTGCCATGTATTGGTTTCAGTGAGATCATTGAATAAGAGGGTAATTTTATGAAAGATTATGTTTTTACAAATACAATACAAGTGTTTGATCCATTGATAGTATCCTGAAGTACTTGGAGTCATGAGATTTAGAAAGCCCTAGTTTTGTAATCTTAAAAGGGAGGGGTTTATGGTTTAGTGTAAAGATGGGCATGAAACCCCTCGATACCTAGGAAATTTGAGGTTTGGCATTATAAGAATATTGTTTGTGGGTATAGAGATTTAGAGACTAGTATTTGGAGGGTCCATTTTGTAAAAATGGCCTGATTGGGCTAGTTGTAAAGGCTACAAGGAATTGCTTATGGGCGATGGTTCAAAGTACCTATATCTGAGTTCTAGATATATTCAGTATCTCTAAAAAGGGTATTTAAAATTTTAGTTTGTTTGCCAAGTGTTTTGTAAGGTTTGTGAGTGGCTGAAATACCTATTTAGGAGGGCTAGTAGGGATTAAGGCTAGTGGGGATTGGCCAAAACATTTGGCATAATAATGATTTTAGGATTATTCATTCTAACATTAAAGGGAGAGAGGGATGGAGGGAGAGTTTCAGAAAGCTAGTTGAATATTAGAGTTGCATCCTATGGATATGACTATGTTTTTCTCAATTGAAAGTTTCCATATAGTTACAAGAATTAAAGCCTTATTTTATAATGAGAACTTATGCTTGATAAATGACAATTTAAGAAAAAAAATTCCTTTTGGTAAAAAGTAGGCCTTTCTTTTGTGTTGAGCTTTAGACCGTGTACTTATTACAACTGATATTTTCACAGTATTTATATGTAGGTAGATGTTCCTTCATGTTTTTTTGGTCTTGTGCTAGAAAACTGTGAGCTTTTGTATCCTAATCATGGACATGTCGTATTAGTAGACCCTTCTCCTATTTTGTTCTATCCTATTAGTAGCACAGAGGTTTGTTGCTTCATTGATGTACCAGTGCAAAAGATTCCATCTATTGCCAGTGGAGAAATGGAAAATTATTTACAAACTATGGTGGCTTCTCAGGTATTGGATAGAAGCTGGACACAATTCCTTGTGTGTCAAGATTGGCTTTGTATTTATTTGGATATACTGGATATTAAAATGGAAAAAATAATTTATAGAACTTGTTTTTATTAAGTATTCTTTCTTAAAGATGGTGAGATTTTTTGCATGAGAATTCTCTAAATTTGTTATCTAATGTATCAGCTACCTGAGCAACTACAAAAACCATTCATAGTTGCTATTGAAAGTGAGAATATATGAACCATGCCAAACAAGATCATGCCAGCCTCACCATTTCCTAGGCCCAAATCACTTCTATTGGGGGACGCTTTCAATATGAGGCATCCATTAATTAGTGGAGGAATGACTATTGCATTATCTAACATTGTCATTCTTAAAAGACATTTTAAACCTCTTCATAATCTTTATAGTGCCTTAGCGCTTTGTCAGTATATGGAATCATTTTTACACTCTTCACAAGGTATCTACTTGTAATAGTTGGACTAATTTTTTCTATTCAAATAGTAAGAATAATTAGTCTTGCAATAAATTTTTTTTGTAATTTCATAAATACTAAAAATCTATTAGTCTAATGGTATCATTTAAGGCTATGATCTTTTCATTAAGCTACTCTTGCATCTAGATTTATTCTCTATATAAATATCCTATTTTAGCTATGTTCTTTATATAAATATCCTTTCATTCTTATTAACCTCATAATGATTTTTGACACTTGAGTGCCAACACACTTAACCACATTCCACATTGTAGCCGAGTACACCATGCATGCCGAGTCACAACAAATGTCGAGTGATCTTCATGTGTCGAGTAGTTTTAAGATATCGAGTGAAGATCAGATGCCGAGTGTTAACAAGTGTCGAGCAACACAAGATGCCGAGTGTTAACAAGTGTCAAGCAACACAAGATGCCAAGTTTTAACAAGTGTCGAGTAACACAAGTGCTGAGTGTTAACAAGTGCTAAGAAACATAAGGTGCTGAGTGATACAGTTTTGTTTAAGTGCTGAACTATCCAAGAAACAGTATGTGCCGAGTATCAACAATACTTCAGGAGTCGAGTAACTCAGTATATCAGCATAAGAGTTTGTAATTGCACAAATTATGATGTAAACCATTTTTATAGCTGACATAAGGTAAATCTCGAAGGATTTAATGATGAGATCGAATCTTTTATTTTTGCTATGCAATCTACATGCAGCCAATAAGAAAAATGATGAAGGCATGCAACCAATAGAAGAAGTGCAAATAATAAGCGAAAAATGAAGATTGAATATGGATCGTAGATCCATACCTAACCCTAAATCCTCAAATGTCTTTATAAGGAAGAAGAAATTTTATTGTAAATATATATGAGTGGACATACAAGGGTGCACAGGAAAATCTATTTTCAGAAGCGAAGGTTATCAGATCACAAAGGATCAAGATCAAAGAAAGCAAAAAAGGTGCCTGCATTCAGCAATCAAGGATTGTAATCTATCAGGTTCATTATACCTAATACTTTCAAGCAATTGTATTAGAATGAAAATCCTATGGTAATAGGTTAGCTTAACAACTACTTTGCAGATCCTTTAAATAGGTGATTAAAATCCTTTAACAAGGTGACACTTCATGTTAAGTGTTTTGTAAATCCTCTAACCGGGTCACTATTAATACAGTGTAAAGTCTTTAACAGGGCAGGCCTTTAACAGGGCAAACTATTAGAAGTGGTTGAACAATATTGCTGCAATAATTTTTGTGGGTATCATCCCCACCCCAGTTTTACCTTCTTATTCCTAGAGGGTTTCTGGGTTACCAAATTCCAATGTTATGAGTTGTTGATGCATGTGTTTAGTTTCATGTTTATTTGATGTATTTACATGCATGCAATTTACTTTCAGTTAAAAGTTTAATTGGCTAAAGTGTGATACTTATGATTCACCACCCCTCTCATAAGTACTCTTTCCATATTTGAATATTCCAACAATTGGTATCAGAGCTAATCCAAGTTCTCACAAAGAAAATCCTAATAGCTTGGAGGAAAATCTCTAAAGATGGAAGCTTTCAAACTTGGAAAGATTATTGAAAATCAGGTGATAGATGTGCAACTTGCTCTGCATAGCTTGGAGGAATTTAGAAACAAGTTGAGAAACTCATTAAAAAAGAGAAGGGATCTAGCCATAGCTGAAAATGATATACACTACAAGGAGATTAATACCACCAACATATTTTTCAATGGAGATAGAAAAGAGTTTGATGCAGCAATAGTAGAATTGATGGAGAAAAACAAAGTTCAGGCAGATGAGATAAGATCTCTCAAGATGGAACATGAATCACAGGCCATAATGATATGTGAAATCACTGAACACAAGAAAAGAGAAATTGAAGATAAAGTGATGATGGAAAATGACAAAAGAAATCTTGCAAACAGACTTGAAGAAAAATGTACTGAATTGACAAGGATCTCAAACATGCAGATGGATACACTTGCCCAAATGATGAACCTTCATCATGAAATTAATGTAAAAGATATTGAGATCTCTACTTTGAAGATGTAGAATGAACAAATGCAGAATGAATTGAATAGAGAAAAAGAGGTAGCAGAGAATCTCAATAAATCAAGTAAAGCCATCAAGTATTTTGAACAGTTGTTGAAATCCCCAAAATCTACCCATGATACATCAGGACTAGGATACAATAGCACTAAAGTTGGAGAATCATCAAAGAGTGTTGAACAAAGAAGTGATAAAGGTAAGAATTCAAAACCTACTTGTCATCACTGTAATAAGAAGGGGAATATAGCTAATGTGTGCAGAAGTAGAAGATTCAATCAATCAAACACACCCAAAAATAAGAGTTTCTATCACAAGTACAACATGCAAGGACATATGACACAAAATTGCAGATCCAATGTCACAAGGACTCAGAGATTTGATGGACATTGTTATAACTGCAAAAAGTATGGACATAGGGCATTTGAGTGTAGATCAAAACCTATGTGGACATCAAATCATCCAGCAAAAATAGAAGGGAATGAAAGTCATTATCATTAGGATTACAACACCAGGTACAGTTGTCATTATTGCCAAGAATATGGTCATATACCACAAAACTGCATAAGAACCCATTTCAGAGGAAACTAGAAAAGATGGCTAAATCAAACTACATGTTTCAGTTGTTTGAAAATTGGTCATATCAGTAGAAACTGTCCTACAAGATCAAAGGCACCCAAGACTGAAGAAAACAAAGGAAAAAAAGAGATTGATGTCGAAAAGATAAGGGGGAAAATGAATAAGACTTGGAGAAAGAAAGATGAGTGCAACGCATCAAGTGGAGGGATCACTTCACCCAATGGGTCAAGTGATCACACTTCATCAAACTAAGCATGAGAAGTACATAGGACTGATATACAAAGCTATGTCACACATCAGTCCCAAGACAAAGAAGATAAGCAAAGTATAAATCTACATGAAACAAGATGTCAAGACAAAAACTAAATGTTGTTGCCGAGCTATCTTTGGATACCAAGTTGAACTCCAACAGATGCCGAGCTCCCAACAGCAATCGAGCTAATAACTAATGCTGAGTTGGATAACTCCAATGGAAGCCAAGTTAGGTTAAAATTTCTTTAGAAGCTTAGTTGGCAGTTGAGCATTTAATGCGATGGAAATAGGGTATATTATCACGATTTCAATCAGTTTTACTCATTGTGATCAAGAAGCAAAGAAGAAGAAAGAGAGCTGAGTAGCTTCATAGCAAGAATCTAGCATTTCAAGTAGATTGCAACCCCATCCAACACGTTTTTTATCGATCTTAAGATATTTTCATTTGTGTCGAGCTACGTAGTTTCATATCCTTTTGTTGTGAAAAACTTAGTTTTCATAAATGGCATCAAGTTTGAAGAAAACAGAGGTAAAAGAGTCTTTTGAAGTTTAGTTAGTTTCAAATGAGGTCAAGCAACCTGATTTTCATCCTATTCCCAAAGTTGCTTACAAAAACGATCCAGTCGGTGCTCTCTCCCAAATTCCACCAAAAGTTATAATGGTCCAAGACATGAGATAATGTTAAAATTGTAAGATAGGTGCTCTAGGAGACATGGAAATAAGACTAGCCTATGAGAAATTGTGTGTAGATAGAGTTTTGAAAGAAGAATTCAAAATCATTGAAAGAAAGGGTTTGACTCGAGTTTTAAGTTTTCCCACCGTATTCAAAACAGAATGGATTAGACTTGTACTGAGCAAAATTCATGGTGGAAATTTTTGGTTAGAAGATATTCCCATCAACTTGACCAAAGAAATCATACATAGAGTAACAAGGTATCCAACCCTAGATTGGTACAAAACCCTGAGAAGTTAATCAAAGGAGGTTATTGAAAAGAATACTCATGCCCAGTGGAACAAAAGAGGAATGACAATTCACACCATAAAGGATCCTCTAGTTGACTTTGTTGTTAGAGTCATTGCCCATAAATTCTATCAATCCAGTAGACTCAACAATATACCATGTATTGCTCATACTTATGATATTGTAGAACTGCAACTACAACAGATCAATCTAAAACCTAGCTGCCATAAGAAGAACAAAGGGCACTCAATGCAAATTTGGAGCAATCCTAGTTTGCATATTCTTTTATGTTTAGAATGAGTTTCCTTCTTTTGGAAAAGTGGTATGGAAAAATGACAGAACCATCATTTCCCAAATCAATGAATATATAGAGCAAATGGGAGAAAATTTTGATACCTTGATGACAAGCTATTTTGAGGATTTCAAGAAATCCATGAAGCAAAGATCAAGGATACCAGCTTCCTTAGTGGAAAAACATACTAATGATATATGTTTCTTAGTTGACATTGATTTTACTTATATTCAAGTAGTTATACCAAGGGTAAGATGGCTAAGGCCATTTGGATATGAAATTAATATTGATGAGGCATCTACAGCAATAACTACATTATTAGTAGAAGAAATAGATAAAAGTGCTCCACATTTTGGCACTTATGATGCGGTAAGATCAAAGATAAACATGGAATTAAGAACTACTTCCACATTGAAGAAGAAAGACAAACTACTAAAGAAGATTAAGAAGAAATTTGGCAAAGAAATTGAGGTTGAGGCAAAAGAAGAAGAAGATGACAGTGATGATGAAGATGAGAAAGATCAAGGGACAATGGAATTAACCCAAGGTCTTGGAGAAGACAAGGAGGAAGGTGCAGAGGAAGAAGGAGCTAACGAAGCACCAACTGAAGCTGAGCCAAAGAAGAGAAAGGCAACAGAACAGCCTTCAACTAAGCCCAGAACAAAGAAAGCTGCCACACCATCACCTCAAAAGCCAACAACATGAGCTACAACAAGGGCCTCCACTCAAAAGGCCAAAGAGAAAGCTACAAAGAAGGAACAAACCAAGGAAACATAGGAAGAGCTGAGGAAAAGAAGAAGATATGTGGCTCAATGACACTGATGAAGAAGACCAATCTGAAAAGGTAAACCATTCTTCAGTTGATATCTTATGTAAAAAGATTGGAAATGGTGACTTAAGTAATTTAAATAAAGTTAATTTCAGTAAATTTAATAAAGAAGAACAGAATAGAATAGAAGAAATAATCTATGGAATGATGGCACAGTTCAAGTACACTTCACTTGAACTAGATGGTCAATTTCCAAAAGAACTGTCAAAAATTGTAGAAGACAGATGGCATTTTTGTTTTAAAATGGAGAAGGAGATGAGGGAATCAACGCTAGTGAGTGTATTGCCAAATTTGACTAGGGAAAAAGTAAAGAATGTAGTCAAAAGACATAATAATAGGTTTACACATAAATATAGGGCATTCTTCATACTCCAAAATAGGATGGAAGAGATTGTTCAAAGAACAATGAAATCATGGAAGAACTTGTACAAAAGGATTGAAGACTTTCTTGAAGAAGAATACAAAGAAGAAGCTGTTGTACCAATAGAGGAGAGGAGAACAAGAAAAGAAGATGAAGAAAAGAAAAGAGAAGAAGAGAAGAGGGAAGAAGAAAAGATAGATGGAAAGGAGGAACAGACATAAAAATAGGATACAATGGCAACAGCTGAGCAAGAGCAGCAACCAAATCAAAGTGTGCAAGACACACAATTGCCACCCCGTAGCCCTCCTCTCCAT
Organism: Cupressus sempervirens; assembly: GCA_028749045.1. NCBI lineage: Eukaryota > Viridiplantae > Streptophyta > Pinopsida > Cupressales > Cupressaceae > Cupressus > Cupressus sempervirens. Next base: position 820,845,565 of record CM053793.1, read on the forward strand.
CTCACCTAAAGATATTGTAACTATTACTAATGTTCCTGATACTTCTGGTCAGAATATCAATCCATTAACTGCAGAAGATCTGAAAAGAACTCTTGACCAATCTACACAACAAGCAATATTATGTACAGATCCAGTATTGATCAGTATAGATGAATTGCAAAAACTAGTAGAAAGTATATTCAAAGATAAGGTGAATCCACAAGAACCACCTTCTATCATCTCTACAACTACTAGTAGTCAATTTCAAATACCAACAAGCATAGTTGATGCTGCAAGACAGAAGCCAAGTGCAGCTATAGAGAAAGGAATAGGACAAATAGGACAGACTATTACATCTGATCCTATAGCACAAACACAAGGTGCACTTCCCAACATTACAATAATTGATCATGGTAGACAAAAGGAGGAGGAAATAGTGAAAACCCCTAAAGAATAGGAGGCAATACAAACATTAATAAATTTGCCTACCTTGAGAACTCCTTCACACCAGCCATTGCAAATATCTGTACCATCATCTAGTACTACCAGAGTTGCAAGGGTACTTCACTATGGAGACCCTGAATTAGATGAGGAGATAGTCATACCAAGATATGACTCAAAATCAATAACCATTGATCAAATCAATGAGGTGCAAGAAGCACTAAATAGGAGAAAAAGATAGGAAATACTCAAGAAGGAGTATAAACAAAAGAAAACACTATATGAGATTAAGGACATCTTTATGGATGCCTTCAGTTTGCAATCACCAGATGAGTCAAAGCATATCATAGAGAAATTAACAGATATTGTTGACCAGGTGACAAATGAAGACCTATAAATAAATGCAAAACTTATGGAATGGTCAGAAAGAAAATTTCAAGGGAAAGTGAATGAGAAAATATCAAGTCAAATTACACTTTCACAAGTTGAATTGGCTAAGCTTATTGACAAAGCAAAAAAGATACTTGAGAATATATTCTCATTGTACAAAAAGTTGTGTGATTTTTCATATTTCACACAAGAAACAAGCCAAAAGATACTAAGCTTGGAAAGAAATTTAAACATTTCAATCATGCAACTACCAAATGATCCAGCTCAAAGTGAGAAGTATTTTGCTCAATCACTTCACACTCACAAAGAAATAGTTTTATTAACAGTAGATGAGGCTAATATCAAGGCCAAATTAATACAGCTCCAATCCTCCATTACCCCACATTTAGAGATACTCCATAAAGAGCAAGTATATGTTGAAACTGTTCTCAAGAAAGACCCAAATCTTTCTACATCAGATGGACTCATTCATCTTGTTGTTGAGACTACCATCCAGCATAAGTCACTAAAAATTGCATTGAACAATTGGGATGCAGCTCTCATGATGATTATGGAGGTAAACAGCACATTTTTGGCTAAATATGGTCTTAACCCTTAAACATTCTTTGACATAAGTGTCAAAAAAGGGGGAGAAAATAGACATATTAGGGGGAGATACAGATATTATGAGATGAATTAATGGGGGAGAAAAGATACAAAGGAGGAGCTTGATATATAGATAAGGCACAATCAACTCAGGGGGAGTTACAAAATTTTTGAGGTATATATTGTAAGATTGTGAGTTACAAATTTTGATCAAGTTTTCTTTAAACTCTGTATATACCAATCAGATTAGTAAATGTACTTATAAGGTCAGTTAAGTGTTTTTGTCACTCATGTCAAAGGGGGAGATTATTAACCTCAGAATGATTTTTGACAATTGAGTGCCAACACACTTAACCACATTCCAAATTGGAGCTGAGTACACCATGCATACCGAGTCACAAAAAATGCCGAGTGATCTTCATGTGCCAAGTAGTTTTCAGATACTGAGTGAAGATCAGATGCTGAGTGTTAACAAGTGTTGAGCAACACAAGATGTCGAGTGTTAACAAGTGCTGAGTAACACAAGTTTCGAGTGTTAATAAGTGCCGAGCAATATAAGGTGCCGAGTGATACAGTTTTGTTTAGGTGCAGAGCTATCCAAGAAATAGTATGTGCCGAGTATCAACAATACTTCAGGAGCCGAGTAACTTAGTCTATCAGCATAAGAGTTTGTAATTGCACAAATTATGATGTAAACCATTTTTATAGCCAACATAAGGTAAATCTCAAAGGATTTAATGATGAGATCAAATCTTTTATTTTTCCTATGCAATCTACATGCAGCCAATAAGAAAAATGATGAAGGCATGCAACCAATAGAAGAAGTGCAAATAATAAGCAGAAAATGAAGATTGAATATGGATCGTAGATCCATACCTAACCCTAAATCCTCAAATTTCTTTATAAGGAAGATGAAATTTCATTGTAAATATATATGAGTAGACATACAAGGGTGCACAAGGAAATCTATTTTCAGAAGCGAAGGTTATCAGATCACAAAGGATCAAGATTAGAGAAAGCAAAAAAGGTGCCTGCATTTAGCAATCAAGGATTGTAATTTATCAGGTTCATTATACCTAATACTTTCTAGCAATTGGATTAGAATGAAAATCCTATGATGATAGGTTAGCTTAACAGCTACTTTGTAGATCCTTTAAATAGGTGATTAAAATCCTTTAACAAGGTGACACTTCATGTTAAGTGTTTGTAAATCCTCTAACCAAGTCACTATTAATACAATGTAAAGCCTTAAACAGGGCAGACCATTAGAAGTAGTTGAACAATATTGTTGCAGTAATTTTTGTGGGTATCATCCCCACCCCAGTTTTACCTTCTTATTCCTGGAGGGTTTCTGGGTTACCAAATTCCAATGTTATGATTTGTTGATGCATGTGTTTAGTTTCATGTTTATTTGATGTATTTACATGCATGCAATTTACTTTCAGTTAAAAGTTTTATTGGCTAAAGTGTGATACTTATGATTCACCCCCCTCTCATAAGTACTCTTTCCATATTTGAATATTCCAACAATTGGTATTAGAGCTAATCTAGTTTCTCACAAAGAAAAGCCTAACAACTTGGAGGAAAAGATCTAAAGATGGAAGCTTTCAAACTTGGAAAGATTATTGAAAATCAAGTGATAGATGTGCAACTTGCTCTGCATAGCTTGGAGGAATTTAGAAACAAGTTGAGAAACTCATTAAAAAAGAGAAGGGATCTAGCCATAGCTGAAAATGATATACACTACAAGAAGATTGATACCACCAACATATTTTTCAATGGAGATACAAAAGAGTTTGATGCAGCAATAGCAGAATTGATGGAGAAAAAAAAAGTTCAAGCAGATGAGATAAGATCTCTCAAGATGGAACATGAATCATAGGCCATAATGATATGTGAAATCACTAAACACAAGAAAAGAGTAGTTGAAGATAAAGTGATGATGGAAAATGACAAAATAAATCTTGCAAATAGAATTGAAGAAAAATGTACTGAATTGACAAGGATCTCAAACATGCAAATGGATACACTTGCCCAAATGATGAACCTTCATCATGAACTCAATGTAAAAGATATTGAGATCTCTACTTTGAAGATGCAGAATGAAAAAATGCAGAATGAATTGAACAAAGAAAAAGAGGTAGCAGATAATCTCAATAAATCAAGTGAATCCATCAAGTATTTTGAACAGTTGCTAAAATCCCCAAAATCTGCCCATGATACATCAGGACTAGGATACAATAGCACTGAAGTTGGAGAATCATCAAAAATTTGCTAGCATTACCTCCTCATAGGAATTCATTCATACTCTTCTCCCATACTAAATTGTGGGGCTTTATCTCCCTTTAAAAATACTTTGGTGGCTTAGGGTTAGGTATGAATCCATGATTGAGATTCATTCATTTTTCCCACTCAATTCCCTCCATTTTTCTAATTGGTTGCATGTTGATCGCATAGGGAATCCAAATAGATTCAATCTTATCTTTAAAGCTTTGAGATCTATCCATAAGTCAACTCAAAAATGGTTTACATAATTATTTGTGCCATCACAAACAACTAGGTACATTCTATGTTAATCAACACTTGTTAATACTGATGCTCAATACATACTATAATTTTTTCTAGCTTGGCACTTGAACTTGCTTGGCATCAACTATTCACTTAGCACTTGAAACTTGCTCAACTCTATCTATTTTCTTAGCACTTGATTGACTCGGCACACAAGTGACTCAGCACTTATTGCAACTTGGCATCTATACATATTATACTCAACATATATTACTAGCTCGGCATAATCTTAGCAAATATCTTAAGTGTGTTGATACTCAAATGTGAAAACCATTCTAAGATCAACAATCTCCTCCTTTGACATGAGTAGGCAAAACACTTAACTATACATAATGAATCTAATCTCCTCGAGTATAATATACATCTAGTTTGGCACATATACAAAACTTCAAAAATTGTTCAAGATTTTGTGATGGACTATATAACTCAAAATTGTGTGACTCCCCCTGAGTTAATGTGTCTTTTCTATATCCAAAATCTCTCAGAGTAGATTTTCCTCTTGTTGTTACTCTTTGTCTTCAATCATTCTAATACTCTTTATCTAATATGCTTTTTTTTTTGCTTTTTTTTTTTGTTTAGTCTTCTCTCTCCTCTTTCACATGTTTCCCCCTTTCATATCTGTCTCCCCTTAGCTTTTATCTCCATCTTTTATCTCCCCCTTTTTAACACTTGCATCAAAGGTTCTATACATTGAGTGTGTATTTATCCAAAAAATTCTTGTTCACTTCCATTACAATCTTGAGAGCACCATCCCAGTTTTCTATTGTACCATCTAATGATTTGATTTGGATGGTTTTCTCTACTGTAAGGTGAACTCAGCCATCTAAAGTTGAAAGATTAGGATTTTTTTTAGCACTATTTTAGCATAGGCTAGTTCCTTTTGTATTATTTCCATGTGAGGGGTAAGGAAGGCTTGAATTTGGTCTAGCTTGGCTCTTGTGCTAGCCTTTTCTATTGTTAGTACAGCTAGTTCCTTGTGTGTGTGAAGTGTTGTATGGAAATGCTTCTCACCTTGAGTTGGATTTTCAGGTAGTTGTGTACCTAAAATCTTCAAATTTCTTTCTCGGCTCAAAATCCTATGGCTTGTCTCTTGTGTGAAGAGTGTGGGGTCACACAATTTTGTGTACAATGAGAATATATTATCAAGTACCTTCTTCACTTTTTCTATCTTTTTAGCCAACTCTACTTGTGATAGTGCTATTCCACTAGATATCTTCTCATTAACTTTTCCTTGAAATTTCTTTTTAGACCATTAGACCATGAGTTTTACATTGGTTTCTTGGTCTTCATTTTTCACCTTTTCAATAATTTCTAACAATTGTTCCAACATAGGCTTGGTTTCATCAAGTGTTTTCAAGTTGAATGCATCTAAAAAGATGTATTTAATCTCATGTAGTGCTTGCCTTTTCTTATACTCCTTTTTGAGTATATCTCGGTTCTTCTTCCTTTCTAATGCCTCCTGCATGATATTGATTTGTTCTAGGTTCATGGTTGCATAGTCATATTTTGGTATAACTATTACTTCATCTAGTGTTGGGTCTCCATAGTGAAGTACCCTTGCAACCTCAGTTGAGCTCAAGCTTGGCACTAAAATTTGAAGTGGCATTGCATTAGTGCTCAACCTCTGAAGGACTTTGGTAGGAGTGTCAATTTTTGGTAAATTAACAAATGTCTAAATGGCTTCCTAGTCCTTTTCCCTTGGATCGTCCTTGTCTTCTTCTAATCTTCCTTGATCAATCACAATTATTTTTTCAGCACCTTGAGTTTGTGTATGAAGAACAAATACCTCTATCTATCGTACTTGTTCCTTTGTTGGCTCCTTTGTAGTCTAAGTCTGTTGTTCAATCATAAAAACTTTGACTATGATGTTAACCTTTGCTAATGTATCCTCTAATGTTTACATTGGAGGTTGACCACTAGTAGATGTAGGGATGGCTGAAGGTGGTTCTTTTGTATTTATCTTATCCCTAGTTATGTTAGTTACTACTTTTTATAGCTCATCCACATTGACCAGCACTATATTATCACATAACTTAGCTTGTAGTGTAGATTGGTCAAGGATCTTCTTTAGATCCTCTATAGTTAATGGATTAATGTTCTGAGTTATCTTATCAGGAACATCTTTCACTTTTATTGTGACTATAGGTGTGTTTGTATCATGTGGAGGGCTTAATGGTGGATATTGTGTGTCTTGCACATTCTATTCTATTTGCTACTCCTTAGTTGTTGCCATTTCATCTTCCTTTTGTTGTGTCTCCTCCATTGTGTTATCTTCATTTTCATTCTTAGCTTCTCCTTCCTTATTTTCATCCTCATCTTCTCTATTGTTCCTTCCCTCAAATGTATCCTCTTCATCTTCCTTGACAGTAATCAAGCCATATATCAACTTCCACATTTGATTTGATTTCTTTACAACATCTTCAATCTTGTTTTGAAGTATGTTGAATGCCCTGTACTTGGGTGCAAATTTTCTACCATGTTTCTTATTTTCCTTTTTGACAATTCTAGAATCACTTGTGCCAATGTAGATTCTCTTATTTCCTTCTCCATATTTAGGTAATAGTACCATTTATTCTCAACAATTGAACACAAATCTTTGGGCATTGTATTATCAAATTCAAGAGGCGTATTCTTGAATTTTTCCATCATGGCATATATAGACTCTTCTAACCTATTTTGATCTTCTTTACTCAATTTATTAAATTCAATACTTTTCAAACTAGTTAAGTCTCCATTATCCCTAAAATTATCACAAATGTTTTCAATATCAGACTTGGGAGCATGACTTACCACTCTAAATTGGCTTGTGTCTTTTGACTCGGTCTTTGCATCATCTGATTTTGGTTTTGCAACATATTTTCTCCTTAGTTTCTTTTGCATAGGACCTTATTGTTTAGTAGCCTTCTTCTTTTCCTTTACTTGCTCCTTGAATTTTTGAGTGGTGGCCCTTGTGCTGGCTCTTATAGCTAGAGCAGTATGCTTTGTAGGGCTTGGTTTTGCAATTTTTTTTCCCTTTGGTTGAGTTGTAGGTTATGTTTTAGCCTTTCTCTACTTTGGTACTTGTTTGGATGGTGCTTCCTTGGCTTGTTCCTCCTTGGCACCTTCTTCTTCTTCATCTTCACTTATGCCTTGGGTTAGTGCAAGAGGTTCTTGGCCTTGCTCTTATTTTTCCTCTTCTTCATCAGCATCATCTTCTTCATCATTGCCTTCAACTCCTTCACCAAATTTGTCTTTCAACTTCCTCACCATTTTGTGTTTCTTTTTCAGAGTTGACATTATTTTCAACTCCATCTCAACTTTAGATTTGACAACATCATAGTTACCAAATATTTTTGCTGACTTATCAACTTCCTCTACAAGAAGTGTTGTGATGGTAGCTGATACTTCATCTATGTTGATTTCATAACCCAAAGGCCTTAGCTATTTAACTCTAGGTACTGCAACTTGGATGAAGGTGTAGTCAATCTCTACCAAGAAACAATTATCATTGTAATACTTCTCCACTAGGGAAACTGGAATTATCAACCTATATTTCATTGACTGCTTGAAATCCTCAAAGTAACTAGTCATTACTGACTCAAAATTGTCTCCCACCTATTCAATGTACTCATTTATTTGTACAGCTACAAACCTATTGGTCTTCCATCCTATTCTATCAAAAGATGGAAATTCATTTTGAACATAAAATAATATGCATAACAAAATTGAACCAAATTTACATTTAGCACTTTTAGACTTCCTTATTGCTCCTAAGTTCTCCATTATTTGTTGCAACTATAGCTCTGCAAGATCATAAGCATGGTCTTTCTTCACAATATTATATCCTACATCAACAACTATACATGGAACATTATTCAGTTGACTTGACTAATAGAATTTGTGTGATATAACCCTCACTACAAATTCAAGAAGTGGATCTTTGATAGTATCAGTGGTCATTCCTCTGATGCTCCACTTTGCAACTATATTTTTCTCAATCACTTCTTTGGAGTCACTCCTTAGGGCCTTGGGCTGATCTAGGGTTGGGTATCCTATAACCCTATGTACAATCCTCTTTGATAGTTTGATAGGTCTACCTTCCATCCATAGGCATCCATCATGGATTCTGCTTAAGAAAATTCTGATCCATTTGATTTTGAAAATAGTGGAGAAATCTAGGGCACATGTTAGACCCTTTCTCTCAAAAAACTTGAACTCTTCCTTTAACACTCCATTTTCACATAATTTATCATATGGCTGATGTATTTCCATGTCTCGAATTCCTCTAACCTTGTAGTTATAACATTTCCTTACATCTTGTACCATTATGACCTTGGGTGGAATAATAGATAATGCACCTGTTGGGTCATTTTTGTATGCAACCTCTAGAATAGCCCTAAAATCTAGTTGCTTTACCTCATTACTAACTATTTTAACTTCAAATAGTTCCTTATCCTTTGGATTCTTAGAACTAGAGGCCATTTTGCAAACTAGGGTTTCAACAAATATAAAACTACATAACTCGACATGTGAAGAATACCTTTAGATCAATGGAATGATGCTTAATCATTTCTGAAATTCATGCAAATACTTCAATCCTACTCATTCTTGCTTGAAAATTTCTTTTTCACTCTGCTCACTCTTGCTCTGTGTTCATAATGACAAAAAATGAGCAAAAATTGGCCTTATACCCTTTTAAAACATAGCATTTAATGCATGGTGCATGTACAACTGTAAACTTAGCTTCTATGCAATTTTATGCTTCACTTGGCATCCATTGGTTTTCCCATCACTCAATAGCTGTAAGAATTACCCTTACTTGGCTTCTATAGAAATTTCCTTTACTCAGCAGCTATAACTAACTCTGCTTCAAGTAGCTTTGGCTGACAACTCGGCACACACTAGAAATTACTTGATAATTGAAGAGGACTTTTCACACTTGGCAATAATGTGAAAACTTAAATATTTAACTTTGGTTTGTCTTTGTTGACTTGCATCTTTGTTCATGCTAATTTATCCTTTTTAGTACTAACTTATCTTGGAACTGATGTATGATGAAGCATTTAAATATCAATCCCACATACCTCCTTTTTGCTTAGTTGGATGAGATGTGATCACTTGACCTTTCAGGTGAAGTGATCCCTTTATTTGATGTGATCTATCCATATTTCTTCCTCCAGGTTTTGTTCATCTCTCCTCTAATGTGCTCAACATCTACCTTATTTTTTCCTTTGTTGAACTCAGAGTTGTGTGCCTTTGTCCTTGTTGGGTAGTGCTTGCTGATATGACCAGTCTTCAAATAGCTAAAGCATGTGGTTTGACTCAACCATCTATTGTAGCTACCACTGAAGTGTGTTCTTATGCAATTCTTAGGGATGTGTCTGTTCGTGTTTGAAAATGTTACCCATTTCCAATTACCCTGATGAGAACAAGATGCATCTAGGGGCAGCTAACTCCTATTATCAACACATCCATTCAGGCACCAGGCCAACTATAAGGCCATACTCCTTCTGCACTTCAGGCTCTGCAAAACCTAAGCGGGTGAACCTCTTTAGAATTGACTATGTGACCAGTGCAATAAGCATATTCAGGATCTATAAAAGCAGATGAAATCCCTAATCCTTCTATTCTTAACCAGGAGATCACAAGCATGAAATAGCTAAGGACATGACTCATGAAACTCGAAAGCTAAGTGTGGGTTATACTTTGTATACCTTTCAACAATAAAATGAAAATGATTTAATAGATTGATATCAGCAAGACCCAAGTATGAGCAACAGAACTTAATGATCCTATCTCTGACCAGTGCCTTATCTATTGGGCAATTAAATGAATCATAACCATACATCTCCTAGAAACCTCAAACGTATCTCTACATTAAGATCCCTGATCTATCATTCACCTTGTGAATAGAAATCTGCTACAGAATGAATCTCATACTCAGAAAATCCTATCATGAAATCTGCAAACCCTATGACAAATATCAAGTAATTACATGGTTCTTTGTTCCATAAGCAAGACATTTTAACCACATACATTTCAAAATGTAATGCAACCTAATTCATGCTCTTTGATCACAAATTAGAAGAAATAACAGAGCCATAATCAGGAGACAAGATTCAAACTGAACTTCAAACTTTTGCTGCACTTTACTTGTTTTCCTTGAAATCAAATACATGAAATGTATAGAAAATAACTCATAGATCACCTAACAGAAAAGAACTATCTGCATAAAACTTAAAATGCTGTTCAATACAAGAAGAAATGTTGAAGAATGGTTTCTCAGTGCAAAAACTAGAACCCTTACAAATGAAGAAAGAAAGAAAGATATAGTAAGAAATGAATTCCCAGATCTGATATGCGATTGCCAGGTGTCCACTTGAAATCCAATCCTCTGTAACTGAAAAAAATCTTTCTTCTTTCATCCCTTCTGATCTAATTTTGTTTCATCATTAATCTGTAACAAACTTGCAAAATATCCTTGCCTAATGATGAAAACCCTTTACTTGCCAAAAAATCTAATAGAAAACCTCGTGTAGCTCAAACTGACTGATACCTATGCAAAAATTGACTCCAAATTTGGAAAGTTCGTCTTCTCCTGATTCTGACGATATATTGAAGTGCCCAATTCGGTTAAAAATTTCCCCAGATATGGCCATTTGAAAATCAGGCCTATGCTCTGTGGTTTGAACAATATTTTGCAAAATTTTAACTAAAGTTTCAAACTTTATTAAAATGAACCTGACGTGAGATTTGAGAAAAAACAATAATAAAATATTAAAATTTGAAAAGTCTAAAATTTCTCCTCATTTTCTCTCGGGTCAAACTTCTGTTGACCAAGTGCCACGTGTCACTATGTGATTGGCCTACATGGTCTGCATCATCTGCCATGTGTCATCTCCTCGCTACTTCGCCATGCTTAACTGGTGAGCAACTTCGGTTAGCGAGGTAACGCGAACAGTCGGATCTGCCACATGGCACAATCTGGTGCGATCTTGAGACCTGCTCGCGTGATGTCATCAATTTGTTATGCGTGTCTGTTTAAAATAGACAGTTGATTCTCACTGGCTGACATCATTCTCATTTAACCTGCATCAGGGTCGGACCCACCGCATGGTTTTCATGTCTTCAAAAGGCTGTGCCTTTTAAGACACAAGCTATTCACAATGAATAGTATTTAAAGATTGAAATTTTTTATTTCCCAATACATGTGGGATATTACCTTTGATTGCTAGTGTTTTCATTTTGCTGTGACTGCAGCTTCATTCTGATGCTTGCATGGATGTTTGTAGAAGCTTCCTTAAATCTCCTGTAGGGGCGGCTTTGACTGAACTTTCTCCTGATTCAAGACCACGGCTCCTGTTCATATTGCTGACTGAGCCATTTTTTTTTTTTTTGTGGCATGGGTTATCTAATGCGTGAAGTGTTTTTAGAATCATTTTGAGGCCTTCTTTTTGACTTGCGTGAAGTTGATCTCTGCTTCTTGACTGTGGACGAGCTACCTTTTAAAAAATCGCTGCCTCTAACATTCAACTAAATTCTTAGCATAAATTTGATGGATATACTCTCACTGCCATGTAGTTATCACCATTCTTTTCACCGTTGTTTTTTCTAAATGGTTTAACTTTTATATTCTTCACAACATCAAACATTTAGCACTTCCGGCCATATATATATTAATTACACAGTTGCAGATATATGCAATATGGAAGTCACAACATTACTATGTTGTGTCACTGATGTTAGCATGGGATCTGCATGATTTTGTTTCTATACTTCATTGATGTACATGAATCTGCTGAAATACAGATCTCCTCCATTCGCAGGTCAGAATGTCCTTTCAATCAGCTTTTATGAAAATATTAAACACAAATAGCAAATAGAAAAGTTTTAAACATATAAACTCGGGTCTTATAGGAGTTGGCCAATGATTTAAACATTAGTATCTTCGCTTCATGTGAAAATTTGCCCCTGCCTCTACAATTTGATGTGTTTTGAAAAAGCATGGTCTTTTGATGGCTCAAGCTTCCTTTTAACTAGATTGCCTGTTCCTTGTGGTTCTTTCTTATCACTGAGTTGCCTGGTAATCGTAGTTTCTTTTTCGAAAATGTCTGCTCTTTTTGTTTGATGTTGATACCGCTGCACATATTTGACCGCCCTGAAAACTTATGACCCACTTACACTTGATCATCATGTTATTTTTTATAAATCAATATCACTAAGACTCAAGGCACCTTTAGGATCCCCAGACATCCCTCAATCTAAAGCAGTCAGCTGGACCCCAAAATGGGTCTGGCTAAAAAAATTCGTTTTCAAACAACTGACTTAGCAAACTGATCTACTGACCTTCTCAGACTATTTGGAGACCAATTCGATCACAGATTGACCATTAAAAACTCAATTGATCACTTTTTTCCACTTGTCAATTTCATGCTAGGAGGTCCGTTGACTGGCCTTAAAAACTGACCAAATCACCTGATTAGGCTCTGAAATCTGACACACTGGCTCTCTGTTCTGCACTCTTGCATCCTGTCAAATGTCATCTCATGACGAATTTGTAGTCAAAAGGTATTGACTGTCAAAGTTTCCTTCTCAGATTTACCTGCAAGAAAACATGTCAGAAAGCAATAAACTGCTTTTGGATTTGGCTCAGAAAACTAGGCAGATGGGCACATGGGAAGACAACAACTGGGGCACTCATTCTCTTTCATGAGGACATTATGGATCTACGATTTAGGCTCATGATGAATAACTGGACACATTTGGAAAGCGTCTAAAATTGGCTACCTAGATTTGCAGGACAGGAAACGATGACAACATAACAATTTTTACAAACGGAATGACCCTGGAAAAGTGTGTAAACAGATTCGTCAAGATATGAAAATTGAAACATAACAATTCTCTGACGTCTACAATGTAACGCAAAAGGAATTTTAGCATTTTGGTCAACTGGGTCAAAATTATAGCGTGTCAAACAGGGCTTCCCAGAAATGTGTGCAAAGTGCAAAAGCATGGAAACAGCGACTAACCAACTTTGAGGGGTTCAAAACCTAGTCAAATGGACTCAAAATGACTCAAAATCTGGAACATAGGTTCTCGAGTATGGAAATTAGACACTCCCAAAGTGGTAAGTCATGACACAAATCTGGGTGCAAGATATTCATTGGCAAACGCAGCCTCCTGTCGTTGTTTGACATTAGGGTAGAATTGCAAATTTGACAAATGCTTGAAACAGGACTTCGTCAAATGACTCAAAAACTCAAATTAACTTCATGAAACACTTAGGCATGCTGAATGAAAAGTGCTAGAAGCATAAAAACACCTCATATGGTTCAAAGGTACAACCGGGTACAATCTCATTTAAAAGCATTTATAGGGCTAATTTTTCTCAACAGGGCCCAAAATTGACCATGCAATTTTTAGCGCCAACAGTGGCTCTGTCTGGGGATGCATGCCCCCTGCGGGCACGGCAAGGATTCAGATCTCTGGAGGAAGTAGACCATTCCCAAAAACTTCAAAACTCTTTTCGAACAGCTTATTGAAAGCAAGGAAACAACTACAACTACCAAGACTATGTACACACGATGGCCCCGGGCCACCGAACTTCAGCAAAATTGTTTAACTCTGTGATAAACATGGTTCTCATCTGAACTTTCATGAGGTAAACTAAATTTTCTTCTCCTATTAGTTTCACCAATCATATTATCATCATATAACAAATCTCTTGGCAAAACAAAATCAGCACTCTTACTTCCATAATGCATATAAAAACTTGCTTCATTCTCTTGCTCACTATGAAAGTTCTGATCAGCATGCTTGAATATATCAAACTGTAATTGAAAACCTTCTCTAACAAATGACTCGTGCATGCTATCAATTTTGAATATGAATGCATCATATTCAACTTGGGGAAAAGGATCACTCATACCTTGAAAATATGTTTCCTTATGCATAACCGAATGATATTCAAATGAACATTCTGACTTGTACTCACACATGTCATCAACATCAAAATCTGAAACTAATCCACAATATTCCATTGGTTCTTCACAATCAGCAAATAAATTAGTCTTCGCATTAAAATATTCATCATAAAACTTAGTACAAGATGCATGTTGATTTTCAAGAATAACTTTGTCAAACATCTTGTCATCTATCTCATTAGATGCAACATCATAATCATTTTCTCTGTCAAACTCAGAAGAAGAACATTCTGATCTCTTATAGTAGTAAGATAAAGTATCATCATCAAACTTATTCTCTGCTAAATCTAAAACTTCCATGTGTTCTTCAAAAAGAGGATTGATAACTCCATGCAAAGCGTCTTTGTAGACATTAGGACAAGTAATGTGTTGATCAACATCAAAGTCCTCACCATATAATGGATTAGTGAAAACTTTAAAATCATTTCTAACATCACTGTCATGGACACTTGTAGCATATGAAGAAGAAAAATCAGAATCATATGAAGACTCAACATCCACTCCGTCAATGAAGCATGTAGAATATAGATCAAAGTTACTTTCATTATCTCCATATAGGTGATTCAAATGTCTTGCAAGAAAATCATCATTTATCTTACCAATAGGTGTTGATGCATTAATCTTAGAGTCAATCACGTACTGATCATCATTACACTCATCCTCAAGACACTCTTCTACACAATTAGGTAATACGTCTTTATGGATAACCTCTTTGTCTTCATATTGTGTAGACACATTTTCTTCATAACTTTCAATCTCAAACTGGTTTACACAATTCTGATATGGAAACTCACTTTTAGATTTAGAAATAGCATTCGTACCTTTATTAGCAAGAGAAAACTCACTTCCATCATTGCTCTCTTCTTCCCAATCAGCATCTGATTCACATGAAGATGGACACATACTAACACTTTCCTCTTCTTGACTTGAGTAATAACTCTCATCATCAGCTGCATATGACACCTCTTGATAATATATTGGATCAGCAACATAATTATCACTTGGAAAATGACTCTCAGCTTTATCATACTCACATTGATATGATTGTCTTTCAACTTTAGATTTAATAACGTTCTCAACATGATGCAATCTCTCAATGAGATAATTCATTTCTTGCCTATCCTGTTGGTCAAGAGAATGCATCTCTACCGCTGAAACATTATCAACATATGAGCTTAGTTCTTCTGACTGTGACTAAGATACATATGATTTACATTCTTTATATTGTGTCATCTTGCCATGACATGTCGGATCAGCAATTTCACCTTTATCACTTAATAGATAACTTCTGGTTTGCTCCTCCTCATACTGAGATGAATACCTTTCCTCTTCCTGATTTATTATGTTTTCAACACAATGCAAATTATCAATGGGAAAATGAATGGCCGGATTTATATCTTCTGTGGATGACTCATCAAGTGAATCAATTCTATCATTCACTGTTGTAATACCATAAACATGTGCAGTTACTTCAGCATGAATGGAACATGTTTTTATTTTTGAGGCTTCAACAAAACTATTTACAACAACAGGAGTGCTTATTTTCTGATCTGAAATCAAACACTCCTTATGACATTGGCTTGTGCTTTGCACCTCATATTGCCAGCCAATATTTCTAGAGAAGTGACTCCGGGTTAAGCCATATTTTATGTTATTCTCAATCTCTATAGCTGTCATGAATGCCTGATGCAAAGTCTTGGGTCTTTTATCTCTCAATAGATAGTTCATCTTCCTATCAAATGCACCGAAATAAACCACTAAACACATTTGATTATCCGGCTTGTAACTTTTAGGAAATTCACTCAAAATCTTTGCAAATCTGATATTAAATTCAGGAACTAACTCACCATTCCTGATTTCAATTTTCAAAAACTTATCAAAATATTCAGAGATGCTTACTCTTTCCTTGAACTGCATCATGAAGGCTAACATTAATTCATCACAAGATGAAATTGAACATGCTGGTAAAAAAGAAAACTAGTCCCTAGCATCATTTTCTAAAGTCTGAACAAACAATTTCATCTGAATGTCTTCATGAGCAATTTCAAAATCACCAACCAAGTCACTAAACAACTGAACATGATGACTAGCTGAATTTTCATGGTTCCCACCAAACTTAGGCAAATACTTTCTAAGGTTACAAGGCATAGTATTCAGGAAACTATGAATACCATTAAAATTCAATGGCATATACCTCCTGGTAGAAACAGATCTAAAACTTTCACTAACAGGCTGCATATTAGATGAGATAAAACTTAACATTCTTCAAAGTCAAGACTCATTCACCATTAAACACTTATAGAATTTATTAATTGCAGCAGATCTGGAGTTCTTTCTACCAATTCAAAACTTCAAACATACTTTGGCATATAAAACACTTTTTGCTGAATCTACTTTCCACAAAGCATGTTGAACTATACTGAACCAATCTCCTATTTAATGCTATAAACCATTTGATGGAGAAAACTTTTGAAATCTTACTTTCATGTAAATGAGAACGCATGAAAGAGGAAAATACCTTTTAATATGGATGCCTGCAACTACTTCAATGCTGCAAATAACAGCAGATTCAAATCTTAACCAGATTTATTAACACTTGCACTGCATCTCATTTCATTCATTTACCCAGTGTCAAGAACTTGAAATGAATTCTTCAAACCTGCCTTCCCATTGTTGTTTCCTTCAAAATACCTTCACATTTTGAAGCACTGGTGCAGAGATATACTTAGAGTTGCTACTCACTTAGTGAGAAAAGATTAACCAATCTTGCAAAACAAAACAAGATGGTCTAGAACTTACAACTGGTATTTGCAAACTGTATTTAACAACAGGGGAATTTCACATTCTTGACATACTAAAAGAACATGACATTAACTCTAAAATTTGACAGCAACTTATCAAAACTTCAAGTGACTTTGATATTGCAAATCATTCAATTCAATTAAACTTCTACTATCAATGAATAAGAACACTGGGGGACATGAATCTTCAGCAAAGAAATAGAAAACACTTCATGACCTTGCTATTTATACCAGAAATTCCAGTAGTTCCAACAATGAATTTCTTCATAGAGTCCCCAGCAGAGTCGCCATTTTGTTGGTGTTTGAAAATGTTACCCATTTCCAATTACCCTGATGAGAACAAGATGCATCTAGGGGCAGCTAACTCCCATTATCAACACATCCATTCAGGCACCAGGCCAACTATAAGGCCGTACTCCTTCTACACTTTAGGCTCTACAAAACCTAGGCGGGTGAACCTCTTTAGAACTGACTATGTGACCAGTGCAATAAGCATATTCAGGATCTATAAAAGCAGATGAAATCCCTAATCCTTCTATGCTTAACCAGGAGATCACAAGCATGAAATAGCTAAGGACATGACTCATGAAACTGGAAAGCTAAGTGTGGGTTATACTTTGTATACCTTTCAACAATAAAATGAAAATGATTTAATAGATTGATATCAGCAAGACCCAAGTATGAGAAACAGAACTTAATGATCCTATCTCTGACCAGTGCCTTATCTATTGGAAAATTAAATGAATCATAACCATACATCTCCTAGAAACCTCAAACGTATCTCTACATTAAGATCCATGATCTATCTTTCACCTTGTGAATAGACATCTGCTACAGAATAAATCTCATACTCAGAAAATCCTATCATGAAATCTGCAAACCCTGTGACAAATATCAAGAAATTACATGGTTCTTTGTTCCATAAGCAAGACATTTTAACCACATACATTTCAAAATGTAATGCAACCTAATTCATGCTCTTTGATCACAAATTAGAAGAAATAACAGAGCCATAATCAGGAGACAAGATTCAAACTGAACTTCAAACTTTTGCTGCACTTTACTTGTTTTCCTTGAAATCAAATACATGAAATGTATAGAAAATAACTCATAGATCACCTAACAGAAAAGAACTATCTGCATAAAACTTAAAATGCTGTTCAATACAAGAAGAAATGCTGAAGAATGGTTTCTCAGTGCAAAAACTAGAACCCTTACAAATGAAGAAAGAAAGAAAGATATAGTAAGAAATGAATTCCCAGATCTGATATGCGATTGCCAGGTGTCCACTTGAAATCCAATCCTCTGTAACTGAAAAAAATCTTTCTTCTTTCATCCCTTCTGATCTAATTTTGTTTCATCATTAATCTGTAACAAACTTGCAAAATATCCTTGCCTAATGATGAAAACCCTTTACTTGCCAAAAAATCTGATAGAAAACCTCGTGTAGCTCAAACTGACTAATACCTGTACAAAAACTGACTCCAGATTTGGAAAGTCCGTCTTCTCCCAATTTCGACGATATATTGAAGTGCCCAATTCGGTTAAAAATTTCCCCAGATATGGCCATTTGAAAATCAGGCCTATGCTCTGTGGTTTGAACAATATTTTGCAAAATTTTAACTAAAGTTTCAAACTTTATTAAAATGAACCTGACATGAGATTTGAGAAAAAACAATAATAAAATATTAAAATTTGAAAAGTCTAAAATTTCTCCTCATTTTCTCTCGGGTCAAACTTCTGTTGACCAAGTGCCATGTGTCACTATGTGATTGGCCTACATGGTCTACATCATCTGCCATGTGTTGTCTCCTCGCTACTTCGCCATGCTTAACCGATGAGCAACTTCGGTTAGCGAGGTAACGCGAACTGTCAGATCTGCCACATGGCACAATCTGATGCGATCTTGAGACCTGCTCGCGTGATGTCATCAATTTGTTATGCGTGTCTGTTTAAAATAGACAGTTGATTTCTACCGGCTGACATCATTCTCATTTAACCTGCGTTAGGGTCGGACCCACTGCATGGTTTTCATGTCTTCAAAAGGCTGTGCCTTTTAAGACACAAGCTATTCACAATGAATAGTATTTAAAGATTGAAAAATTTTATTTCCCAATACATGTGGGATATTACCTTTGATTGATGGTGTTTTCTTTTTGCTGTGACCGTGGCTTCATTCTGATGCTTGCGTGGATGTTTGTAGAAGCTTCCTTAAATCACCTGCAGGGACGGCTTTGACTGAACTTTCTCCTGATTCAAGACCACGGCTCCTGCTCATATTGCCGACTAAGCCATTTTTTTTATTTTTTTGTGGTGTGGGTTATCTAATGCGTGAAGTGTTTTTAGAATCATTTTGAGGCCTTCTTTTTGACTTGCGTGAAGTTGATCTCTGCTTCTTGACTGTGGACGAGCTACCTTATAAAAAATTGCTGCCTCTAACATTCAACTGAATTCTTAGCATAAATTTGATGGATATACTCTCACTGCCATGTAGTTATCACCATTCTTTTCACCATTGTTTTTTTTAAATGGTTTAACTTTTATATTCTTCACAACATCAAACATTTAGCACTTCCGGCCATATATATATTAATTACACAGTTGCAAATATATGCAATATGGAAGTCACAACATTACTATGTTGTGTCGTTGATGTTAGCATGGGATCTGCATGATTTTGTTTCTATACTTCATTGATGTTCTTGAATCTGCTGAAATACAGAGCTCCTCCATTCGCAGGTCAGAATGTCCTTTCAATCGGCTTTTATGAAAATATTAAACACAAATAGCAAATAGCAAAGTTTTAAACATATAAACTCGGGTCTTATCGGAGTTGACCAATGATTTAAACATTAGTATCTTCGCTCCATGTGAAAATTTGCCCCTGCCTCTACAATTTGATGTGTTTTGAAACAGCATGGTCTTTTGATGGCGCAAGCTTCCTTTTAACTAGATTGCCTATTCCTTGTGGTTCTTTCTTATCACTGAGTTGCCTGGTAATCGTAGTTTCTTTTTCAAAAATGTCTGCTCTTTTTCTTTGATGTTGATACCGCTGCACATATTTGACCGCCCTGAAAACTTATGACCCACTTACACTTGATCATCATGTTATTTTTTATAAATCAATATCACTAAGACTCAAGGCACCTTTAGGATCCCCAGACATCCCTCAATCTAAAGCAGTCAGCTGGACCCCAAAATGGGTCTGGCTAAAAAAATTCGTTTTCAAACAACTGACTTAGCAAACTGATCTACTGACCTTCTCAGACTATTTGGAGACCAATTCGATCACAGATTGACCATTAAAAACTCAATTGATCACTTTTTTCCACTTGTCAATTTCATGCTAGGAGGTCCGTTGACTGGCCTTAAAAACTGACCAAATCACCTGATTAGGCTCTGAAATCTGACACACTGGCTCTCTGTTCTGTACTCTTGCATCCTGTCGAATGTCATCTCATGAAGAATTTTCAATCAAAAGGTATTGACTGTCAAATTTTCCTTCTCAGATTTACTTGCAAGAAAACATGTCAAAAAGCAATAAACTGGTTTGGGATTTGGCTCAAAAAACTAGGCAGATGGGCACATGGGAAGACGAAAACTGGGGCACTCATTCTCTATCATGAGGACATTATGGATCTATGATTTAGGCTCATGAAAAATAACTGGACGCATTTGGAAAGCGTCTAAAATTGGCTACCTAGATTTGCAGGACAGGAAACGATGACAACATAACAATTTTTACAAACGGAATGACCCTGGGAAAGTGTGCAAACGGATTCGTCAAGATGTGAAAATTGAAACATAACAATTCTCTAATGTCTACAATGTAACGCAAAAGGAATTTTAGCATTTTGGTCAACTGGGTCAAAATTATAGCGTGTCAAACAGGGCTTCCCAGAAATGTGTGCAAAGTGCAAAAGCATGAAAACAGCGACTGACCAACTTTGAGGGGTTCAAAACCTAGTCAAACGGACTTGAAATGACTCAAAATCTAGAACATAGGTTCTCGGGTATGGAAATTAGACACTTCCAAAGTGGAAATTCATGACACAAATCTGGGTGCAAGATATTCATTGGCAAACACAGCCTCCTGTCGTTGTTTGACATTAGGGCAGAATTGCAAATTTGACAAATGCTTGAAACAGGACTTCGTCAATTGACTCAGAAACTCAAATTAACTTCACAAAACACTTAGGCATGCTGAATGAAAAGTGCTAGAAGCATAAAACACCTCATATGGTTCAAAGGTACAGCCGGGTACAATCTCATTTAAAAGCATTTATAGGGCTAATTTTTCTAAACAGGGCCCAAAATTGACCATGCAATTTTTAGCGCCAACAGTGTCCATACTCTTGACAATAATGATAGCTATGCCAAGCATTGTAATCCCAATTATAGTAATTTTAATAGCTTCTTCTCTTTGTTGACTTGTTTGATGACCATGTGGACTTGGATCGGCATTCAAAGGCTCTATGTCCAAACTTCTGATAGTTCTAGTAATGTCCTTCAAATTTTGGTGCATGCATGGTTTTGGCTCTACATTCATGTGCCTGATGACTGTGTTTGTTGCACTTGTGACAATGAATTATGTTCTTTGACTTAGCATTCTAACTAGCATTCTTGCTCCTGAAAACACTAGTCATATGTCCTTTCTTTACACAATGATGACAAGTAGGTTTAGAATTCTTACATTTATTATTTCTTTCCTTAGTAGTTTTGGATGTTTCTCCTTCTTTAATGCTTGTATAGCCCAATCCTGATGTGTCTCTACTAGATCTAGGGGATTTTAGTAGTTGCTCAAAATACTTGATGGCTTCATTTGGCTTGTTTAAACATTTTGCAAACTCCTTTTCTCTTTTTAGGTCATTCTACAATTGTTCATTCTACAACTTCAATGTAGTTATCACAATGTCCTTGACATTCAACTCATGATGGGCATTCATCATTTGTCTTAGGATGTCCAATTGCATGTTTGAGATCCTAGATAGCTCTATTGATTTTTCTTCCAATCTGTTTGCCAAAATTCTTTTGTCTTCTTCAATCATGGCCTTGTCTTCTATAGCTTTCTTCTTTTACTTAGTCACCTCACATAGCAATATAGGTTGTGATTCCTTTTCCAACTTGAGATTTTTGATTTCCTCAACTTCCACTCTGTTCTTGTCCATGAGATCTATAATTGTTGCATCAAATTCATAGGAGTTACAATCTACAAATAACTTTTTGGTGTTAATATCTCTGTATTGTGTGTCATTTTCTACTATAGAAATATCTTTCCTTCTCCTTAGTAAACTTCTCAAAGAATCTTTAGCTTCATTCAGTTGTTGTAGTAAGAGATTTATCTCAATCTCTTAATTTTCAATGGTCTTTCCCAACCTATAAACTTCCATCTCAAGATGCTTTCTCTAAAATGTAAGGCTTCTCCTGATGAGAACTCAGCTCTGATATCAATTATTGGAAATAAAAATGGTAAATGTATACTTTCAAGGGGGGGGGTGAATTAGAAGTACCAATATCTAACCAATAAAACTTTTAACTTTAAAACTATGCATGCATAAACATATTGTAATAACATATAAATTAAATGCATCCATGATGTAGGAGCATCCTAGGTTGCCTTGTTATCCTACTCATTTTGTTCATTTTGCAGCTCCTTCATGTGCCTAGAAATCCTTCATGTGCCTAGTAGTCCTTCATGTGCCTAGCAATTCCCTCATGTGCCTAGTAGTTTCTTCATGTGCCTAGAAGTCCTTCATGTGCCTAGTAGTTCCTTCATGTGCCTAGTAGTCCATCATGTGCCTAGCAATTCAGATTCCTTCATGTGCTGAGTTACTGTAGCAATTCCTTCATGTGCCGAGTTATTGTAGCAATTCCTTCATGTGTTGAGTTACCAAGTGTATGCCGAGTGTCAGTATTTGGACATGATTTCTACAGGCCAACTAGCAAGATTTATTTTGTTCATGATATTTATGTTAAGATCTTTTCTTGGGATGATTCTAGACCATTGTTGGGTCAGCTTCCTCTTATGTAATGTTCTAGAATAATTTGTAAGCCATTTTGGCAAGTATATATAGAGTGTTTAAGCTTAGAGCTAGGTAAGTTTTAGGGATTGTTTGATTGGAGAAAATTATTTTACCAAGATTGATTTGAAGAGTGGCTATCATTAGATCAAAATTAGAGAAGGTGATGAATGGAAGATTGCTTTCAAGACAAAAGATGGTTTGTATGAATGGTTGGTTATGCCTTTTGGTTTGGCTAATGCACCTAGTACTTTCATGAGGTTGATGAATGAAGTTCTGAAAAGATTTTTGGGTAAGTTTGTGATTGTTTATTTGGATGATATTCTTATATTTAATAAGACTAAGGAAGAATATCTTGAGCATATTAGACAAGTATTATAGAGGTTGAAAGAGGAAAAGATGTTGATTAATCTAAAAAAGTGTTCTTTTATGCAAGAGGAGATTGTGTATCTGGGATTTGTGATTTTAGTTGATGGTTTGAAGATGGATCCTAAGAAGGTTTAAGAGATTTTGGAATGGCCTACACCTGAGAATGTGAGTGAGGTAAGATCATTTCATGGTTTGGCTAGTTTTTATAGAAAGTTTATAAAGAATTTCAGTGTTGTTTGTAATGCTATGACTAAAACAATGAGGGGAGATAAAAAGGAATTCAAGTGGACACATGGAGCTGATAAGAGTTTTGAGACTTTGAAACAAAAGTTTGTTCAATTACATGTATTAGCTTTGGCTGATTTCAACAAAGTATTTCAAGTTGAATGTGATGCAAGTAGTAATGCAATAGGAGCTGTACTAATTCAAGAAGGTAAGCATGTTGCTTTCTTTAGTGAAAATTTGAATGATGCTAAAATGAAATATTCTATGTATGATCAAGAGTTTTATGTTATTGTCCACACATTGAAGAAGTGGAAACATTATTTGATTCCTAAGGAGTTTTTGTTGTATACTGATCATAAAGCTTTACAATACTTGGGAAGTCAAAAAAAATTTAATCAGAGACATATGAAGTGGGTTGAGTACTTGAAAAGTTTTACATTTTTCACTATGCATAAGAGTGGAGTTACTAACAAAGTTGCTAATGCATTGAGTAGAAGACGTTCTTTGTTGACTAAAATGAAGGTTAAAGTTCTTGGTTTTGATGAAATGAAAGAATTGTATGATGCTGATCTTGATTTTTCTAAGGCATGGAGAGAGTGCAAAGCACAAATCTGAAAGACCGTATAAATAAGTGTGATGAATATTTCATTCAAGAAGGTATGTTTTTCAAAGGTATTCAGTTGTGCATTCCTAGAAGTCCTATGAGGTTGAATCTGATTAAGGAAAAGCATAGTGGTGGATTAGCCGGACATTTTGAAATTGATAAGACATTGAGTTTGCTAAAAGAGAAGTATTATTGGCCACAAATGTATAAGGATGTTCAAAAATTTGTAAAGAGTTGTGGAGTTTGTCAATTTGCAAAGGGAGTGAGTCAAAATACTAGTTTTTATACACCTATTACTATTCCTAAGAAACCTTAGACTAACATTAGTATGGATTTTATTCTTGAATTACCTAAGATAGTGAATGGGTATGATTCTATATTTGTTGTAGTGGACAAATTTTCTAATATGGCTCATTTCATACCATGTAAGAAGACATCAGATACTGAGCATGTTGCTAACTTTTTTTGTTAAGAGCTTGTGAGATTGCATGAGTTACCAAGAAGTATTATTTCAAATAGAAATAGTAAGTTTCTTGGTTATTTTTGGAAGACTTTGTGGAAGAAGATGGGTACTGAGCTGAATTTTAGTTCAACATTCCATCCATAGATAGATGTATAGATAGAGGTTGTGAATAGAAGCTTGGGAAATTTGTTGAGATGTTTGGTTGGTTATAAGCCAAGTAATTGGGAGATGGTATTGGGACAAGCTGAATTTTCATATAATAATTCTGTGAATAGGAGTACAAGGAAGACACCTTTTGAGATTGTTACTAGAATGCATCCTAGAGGTATATCAGATTTGAGAGATGTTGCTAGTGAAGAAAAGAATAGCACTATAGGAGAAGAATTTGCTAATTTTATGGAGTCTTTGCATAAGGAAGTAAAGTTGAGGTTGGAGGAAAGTAATTAGAAGTATAAGGAGAATGTTGATCAGTCTAGAAGACACCATGATTTTCAAGTTGGTGATAAGGTGATGGTTCATCTGAAGAAAGGAAGATTCCCAGTTGGAACATATAGTAAGTTGAAGATGAAGAAATTTGGACCTTGTAAGATCTTGAAGAAATTTGATAGTGGTAATTCTTATAAGGTTGAGTTACCTAATGACATGGATATATCTCCTATATTCAATATTGCTGATTTTTATAAGTATCATGAGTCAAAGGATGAAGTTGTTGTATAAAATGATTACCCTAAGAAGCAGATTGAAGAAGTTGAATAGATATTGGATCAGAGGGTTGGCAAGAGCACAAGAGGAAAAGATTACAATGAATATTTGGTGAAGCGAAAGAATAGACCTATTGAAGATGCTTCAGGGATTTCTCAATTTGAGTTGGATTCAGCTCAAGTTGGGACATCTCAATGATTCAAGAGAATCATTTCTTTCAACCATAGTTGTTTGATGCAGAAGCATCTTGGGTTGCCTTGTTATCCTACTCATTTTGTTATTTTTGTAGTTCCTTCATGTGCCTAGCAATCCTTCATGTGCCTAGTAGTTCTTTCATGTGCCTAGTAGTTCCTTCATGTTCCTAGTAGTCCTTCATGTGCCTAGCAGTTCCTTCATGTGCCTAGTAGTCCTTCATGTGCCTAGTAGTTCCTTCATGTGCCTAGCAGTGTTGTTTCCTTCATATGCCTAGCAGTGTAGTCTCCATTATGTGCCTAGCAATTCTAATTCCTTCATGTGTTGAGTTATTGTTGCAATTCCTTCATGTGCTGAGTTACTATAGTAATTCTTTCATATGTTGAGTTACCCAGTGTATGTCGAGTGACTCTTCATGTGTCAAGTTACTGAGTGTATGTCGAGTGTTTCTTCATGTGCCAAGTTACTTAGTGTATGATGAGTGTTTCTTCATGTACGGAGTTACCCAATGTATGTTGATTGTCAGTATTTGGATGTGATTTTAGCCGGCTAACTTGTGGGATTTATTTCATTTGCAACATTTATGTTAAGATCTTTTCTTGGGATGAGTCCAGACCATTGTTGGGTTGGCCTTCCTCTTATGTAATGTTCTAGAATAATCTATAAGCCATTTTGGAAAGTATATATAGAGTGTCTAGGCTTAGAGTTAGGTAAGTTTTAGGGAAGAGGATTTTAGAGCAGAATTGAAGGTGCGAATTTGTTATTGGATCTTTTTATATGAATGTATTGTAATTGGTCATAACCCAAAAAGACTTCCAGTTGGGCATGTATGAAGATATTTTGATGAATCAATAAAAGTATTCTCTCTTCTTCCTCCTTTGGTTAATGTTCCTTGTGTTTGCTTCTATTGTGTTAACTCTTGTTGGGTGGTTTGGATAGCTAGGTGAGCCTTTGGCCCTAGTTATTCACTATTTTCCTATGTCAATCCACATAAACACTTGACACCATATATGATTACCTAGAAACCCTCCAATGAGAAGGTAAAACTGGGGTGAGGATGACACAAATAATTCTTCACTACTACAGCAATAAAGTTCACCTGTTAAGGTTATATAGTTTGACCGTTCTCATGTTCTACCCTATGAAAGGCCTACCTTGTTAAAGGCTTACAAAGGATTGTTAGATCCCACCCTATTAAAGGATTTTAACACCCTATTAAAAGTGTAACTAGCTAAAGGACTTTAGAACACTCACTTAGAATGTCACCCTATTAAAGGATTTCACAATGATTGTTATGTCAACCTTAATACAAAAGATTTCATCCTACTAATATGGTTATTAGAAAGTACAATAGAATGTTTGATCTAACTACTTACAATCTAGTATTGCTGATTTTAGATCTCAATTTAGTCCATCTTGATCCTCTCTGATCTGATATAAAATTTTTGTATACTCAATCTTTTGTTCTACAAACTGATTCTGCAATTCTATCCTTCTTCTAAGTCACCTTAAATGTATAATGATCAATTCACCCCTTTCACTTCCTTCAAAACTTTTCTAGCATTACCTACTCACATGCATTCATTCATACTCTTCTCCCATACTAAATTATGGGGCTTCATCTCCCTTTAAAAAGACTTTGGTGGCTTAGGGTTAGGTATGAATCCATGATTGAGATTCATTCATTTTGTCTGCTCAATTCCTTCCATTTTTCTAATTGGTTGCATGTTGATCTAAGAGGGAATCCAAATAGAGTTGATCTTATCTTTAAACCTTCGAGATCTATCCATAAGTTGGCTCAAAAATGGTTTACATAGTTATTTGTGCCATCACAAACAACTAGTTCCATTCTATGTTACTCAGCACTTGTTAATATTGATGCTTGGTACATACTATAATTTTGTTTGGCTCAGTACTTGAACTTTCTCGGCATCAACTATTCACTTGGCACATGAAACTTTCTTAGCTATGTCTATTTGCTTAGCACTTGATGGACTCATCACATGAGTGACTCAACACTCATTGCAACTTGGCATCTATACATATTATACTTGGCATATATTACTAGCTCGGCATAATCTTAGTAAATATCTTAAGTATATTGACACTCAATTGTCAAAACCAATTTGAGATCAAAAAATGTAAAACTTATAGTTATTTTTTTATGAACCTATTTGATATTCATTACTTTTTTACTTACTAAATTGGTCAATCAAATCCTAAGTTTGATCCCAAGGCTGAAAGCAGAACACAATCTTTTGAGAAATTCTAGACATCCTGAAGAACTTGTTCAACACTGAAGGAAATAGAGCAACTACCAAACAGAACTTCTAAACTTTCCAATTTCCTTGTTGTATACTCATATCAATTGGAAACTTGAATATATGCACTTTCATCATCTATACACATATTCCTAGAAGTGCAATTCAATATCTATATATGCAAAGAAAATAGAGAAGATGCAGATATATACTTTATAATCTATTGGAGTTCATGATTTTCTATTAGCACTTGTGATTGGCTGCTATCATATGCAAGCCCTAGTGTAAATTTTAATTATTCATCTTGATTTAGAAGGTTAAATTGGAGCTTGTATCCTCATGCATTTTCTATATAGTTTGCAACAATATAATGACTTTGTAGTTAGGGTCATAAAATAAGGTGACCAATGGAAGCCTAAGGATTTTTAAATTTGGTCTCTATATGTTTAAGCTTTGGCAATTTTTGTGTCATTAATCTTCTTGGACTAGGCCCTTTAGTTCTATTGAAGTCACTTATAATGCCTTGTAAAGTGTAAATAGATTAAAGCTTTGGACTGTAAACTTTTTCCTATTTTTTGTATTTTACTTTTCCTTAGACATTGGATTGTTATGTATTAGCTATTCATGTTGTGAAATTTTAATGGAAATCCCTTTTCTTTTGTGATAATTTGAAGATTTTTTTCATAAGAAATTTTTTTAAGGGATAAGTTGGTTACATCTTGACTCGTTGAATCTTTTTCAAGTTCTAGTCACTTAACTTTGGCCAGTTCTACACTAAGATAATTGAAATGATGTGGTCAATGCTCTTGCTTTGAATTCTGTTACCTATATGAAATTATGGTGTCAAAAATGATATTTAAAATAGAAATTAATATATGATGTGCAAGGAGAAAGTCAAGAAATGTGCACATTAGTTACACCATCTATTACATCATGACATTTCTAGTGCATGGTTATTTGTTTATTGATAGGTATGTCTTTCTTACAGAAAACTTGGCTACTACATTATGTTAAAGCACAATTATATAGATTTGTTTCAACTCAATTACCATTTCCTATTATCCCATGTGGAAAAATATAATAATTTTATAAAAATCATCCTATTATCATCCAAAATGAGAACATCCCAAAGGTAGTTAGTCTAATGACGACATAGTGATAATGATTTGATAAAGATCTCAATGTAAAGCTTTTGTTTGGTATCTAACATGCCCAGTCCATATCCCTTAAATCAATAATGTTGACCAAGTCAAGATTAGGAAACTTATTCAACATGCTTTCACGTATATTTTTCACTTCGGCTTCTACATCAGCACTCACATAGGGGATAGGAGCCCACAACAAAGATGAAGACCATCAGTCTGTGGTTCAAGTTAATCAGTGATGAAGTGGACAGTGAAGAAGTTCCCTCTCCATAGCCCTTACAACCATAGTGTCAACCTCATAGACATTAGAAACCTTATATTAATTGGTGGCTTTGACCCCAAAAAATTTGGCTGCATCAACATCACTCACATAATTGATGGTGCCCTATGTATAAATGTCCATTTATTCCATATTGTATCAAGCAATTATTTCTTATCCAAGCTATTAAATTTGCAACCTTTCAAATCTCTGCAAAGATCAAGTTAGAGCAAGAGAATTTTTCTTCTCAAAGGTGGCCTCTAATTGTAAAGTATCCATTCCATTATCTATTGAACTAGATATCTCTTGTTTGTTGAACAGATAATGGAATGGATGCTTTACAATCAGAGGACACCTTTGAGAAGAAAAATTTTCCTACTGCAACTTTATCTTTGCAAAGATTTAAAAGGTTGCAAATTAAATGGCTTGGATAATAAACAATTACTTGATCCAACATTAAAAAAATTGAACAAACATTGGTGGAAATTTTGACCAATTATAAAATAAATTGACCAAAAATTGGTGGAAATTTTGACCAATTCTTGATAATTTTCTACCAAAAATTGGTCAAAATTTCCACCGATTCTATAAAAAATTTGACCAAACATTGGTGGAAATTTTGACCAACAATGAAAAATCAAAGCTATCAAAAATTTAAAAAGTTTGATGAATGTATTGGTCAAAATTCCCATGAACTACTTGGTCAAAATTTTGACCAAAATTTGTCAAAAATTGAGTTTAAATTTACTAGTGTTTCATGCCTAGATTATATGAATCGCATTCTTCAATCCCCTTTTCTTAAACATTTATTTTACTATGTGATGATTCATCTGAATTGAAGATGCATTCCAAACCTACCATCCCCTTAGGAATAGTATTGGTCTTCAAATTTATAATCTCATCTTCATCCTCTAGCTCATTGTCTTCAAGTTTATCATCAGGAGTACCATCAATCTCTTGTCCTTCGAAAAGGTCATTGCACATAATAAATTCATGAATATGTTGGTCATCTTGGAAGACTTACAAGTTCTTAATTTTTTTTGGAATAGATGGGGCTACAACCAATTCAAGAAAATCTCTTTAGCTTTGTCGTTTCAACAGGTTACAATGCACTTGCTGAAATGGCAAGGGCATGAGATACCATGTTCTTCTTCCTTGGAATGGACCTTATGTTCAAGGCCTCAAAATCTTCCAACAAGTCCCAAAATCTTCTCCAGTACACAAGTATTCTCCTATCATTGTAAGAGTGTATTGATTTCACCTATCTAATGACCAACTAAGAATCTCCTTCAATCATGAGATCTTTGACGTCTTTCTCTAATGTGAAGAGAAGTCTATAAATCAAGGCTTCATACTCTAAAACATTATTAGTAAATCTAAATTGTAAGTGATATGCTACATAAAAATATCTACCTTTGGGATTAATTAATTCAATACCTATGCTAACTCCTAATTTTCATTTAGAGTCATCAAACCTAACTATCTAAATTGGTTGTTCTTTAGGATTTTTGGACTTGTGTTTATTTGTACGTAGTTTTTCCTTCACTTGAGTTTTAAAAGATTATTTCTTTGGGGAGCAGTGTCATCTTTCACATGGTGGACTTGGTGAGTTTTTATAGTTTATGTTTGATATCAGGGTCATTTGTTTCTCTTGTTGACTTTTAATATCACCAATTAATTTGGTGATCTTATCAATTTGAGGTTTTGGATGAACAACCACTGAGGTTCAACCATGTCCTTTTAAAAAATGTCTTCTCCTCTAGACTTTGATCATCATGACTAGAGGATTAGATAAACCCCCACCATTTAAGGAAGTTTTATTATATGATGCATTAGAATCTTCTTTTTCTTCTTCATCAATCTCCATAGATTTAGATGTGCACATAGAACTTGAACTTTCCTTTTGTACCTTATTTTGAATTTGACCATTTTTGGATTGCATTATCTGAGTGAGTACCCTAGCAACTACTTCTTGATAATGTGAGCATTCAAATTTTGAAATTGTGCAGAATCCTAGAAGAAGAAAAATATTTGGGTTTACTTCCTCATGTAAGAATTGTAAGTTTGCAACCATACTATCTACAAATTGAGTGATGGGTTCTTCTTTTGGGGTAGGGATACCAGATTATTTATCAAGATGGTCAGATCTCTTGACTGAAGTTATGTCAAGTGGCATCACTTTGTAGGATCCTAACTCAACTTTGAAAAATGCTACCTCATTTGGTGCATTGTATTTTGTGATCACTGTCTTTAGCTTGGCTTAGCATCAATCTTGATCTAATTATTGAATCGTTTCCAAGGTGGCCATAATTGAGTAAAATCTATTGAGAACCATCCTTTTAAGCACTTTTTCCATTCTCTACTTAGAAATAATCTGTATGTTTTAGGAATTTCAACCACATGCATATCTATAATGTCCTAAATTTAGGGGTCTAGAGTTAACTGTATTCTAACATCTTTCAACACCCCAATAACTTTTACTTCTATCTTATCAAGTTGTATCACTATCTAATTTGAGGGTTGAGACGTGACTCCCAACCTTTGGGCTATTAAAAGTGGAATTACATTGCAAGAAGCTCTTGACTCTATAAGACAATTGTGTAGGTTCTTTCCAAAAATTCTAAGACTAAGCAAAAAAGGAGGCACCTTAGTCTTATCTTTATGGATGGTAGGCATTGCCTTGAAAGTATTGACTTGTTATAATGTTGTCTTTTGAGGGATTGTGTTTACATTAGGCATTTCCTTTGCATGATCTAGAGTCCTTAGTGTTAGAGTAAATAATTAATTATTAATTATTTATTCTATTTACTTAAGCTTACTTAGGTAAATGCATTTATTTAATATTTTTTATTTAATGCATGTAGTGGTTAGTTGTTGACAACACGGGAGTTTGTTCCCTTCTAGCATGTTCCACCTTTTGTGGATGTGTATTGAGTTTTCATCCTTATCTTCTACCACCTTCTAGCTTGTTCTACAAGCTTCCATGAGCTCTTTATAAGCAGGCACCCTCTTTGTATTTTTAGATCACACATCACTTCTCATTGTAAATACATTTTCATTGTGTTTCAATATCTTGTGGTCCCTCATGTCTATTTAGGGTTTTTCCCTTGCTCCATGCTCTTCCTCTCCTTGGCTCCTCTTTGATAGGTTCTCGCATGTAGGTGATCTTGGGCATCTTCGAAGTTGTCTTTCATCAACTCCAACATGGCATCAGAGCCTTCCTGCTGCTGCTTGGTTGAAGAATTTTGAAGCTGTGATTTGAAGTCACAAACTTTGGTTTGTTTATACATTTCTTCTTCAAATTAGGGGATCAACAAATTTTTGGAGCACTTTCAACCCAAACGGACACCACCATTGGATCTAAAAGGTCATTTTCAATCAAGATTCATGTAAAGCTTTTCGTTTTTGGAGACAGAGCTCTGGAAGGCAAATTTTTTTAGCCCTATAGGCTGTCGTACGGACTGTATGAAATTTTGGCAATTTTTTTAATTAAAAAAAAATCTTTTTTTGGCATGCTACCCAGTGGCCACTGCCATGCCACCACCATGCAGCCCGTGCACCTCTGCCACCGGTGGTAGCACTGGCAAATCACCGCAGTGCCACCCTGTAGTGTGCTCCACCTGTTTTCAGTCGCCACCTGCTTTGGTAGCTCTGCCATCAGGGAGCTCTGCTCCACCACCTATTGCAATGCTCAACTAAAGACCTCTACTCATTTTTCCACCCTTGTGGCTACTGTGCCTCATTCTGTCACCCACTGCTCTGCCAGATCTAGTCAATAGTGCCAACTCTACACTCCTACACAGTTAGCAGTAGCCACGTCAGTACCTTTGCCACATGGCTACGATGTAGACTGCCATGTGGCTTTCTTTTTTGCCATGATGACTTCAAAATTGTCAAATTTTTTGTAGTAATTTTTTGACATCAGCATGACATCATCATCCTTGCATTCACTCTCTTTCTAGGTCATTTTGGACCTACCTTCAATTTTTTGGCCATAACTTGAACATACAGAGGTATTTTTTCGCTCTGAAAGAAGTGTCAAAAAGTTAGTTCTAAGACAGAGACTTTGGTGTAGGTATTTTTAGGTTTTGATGCATTTTTATTGCCTATTTTTTAGTCCAAGTCCAAAGTTGTGTTTTTGACTCCGGCAAGCATATCTTTTGCATCCCATTCCTATTTTTTGAAAACTTTATATTTTTGGAAAGCTGGTTCTATCATCTTTTCAGAAATGTGGTCCTTTTTCTTATTTTTTGGTCCATGCTCTTTCTATCATAGTTTTGGTATTTTTTCTATATGGTGGATATTTTGAGTATTTTAGGCCCAAGGATCATTTTCCTAGCATGGATTCTCTTGTTTTTAGCTGTACTTTATTTTTTTGCAGCTCTTTTTCAATTTTGATCATTGTAGCTATCATTTTAAAGCACTTTTCTGTATCACACTGAGATAAAGTACCACTCTTGCATTCTAGGGATCATGAACGTTGCCTTTGAGTGAGTTGTACATGCACTATTTTCATAATGCACCATGGGGGGGATAGTTTTTTGTTGTTTTAGGCCTTCTCCCTTTGTCAAGTGAGTTTCCCTTCCATGACATTAGCCCCATGCAGAGTCAGTTTGACCTTGTCTTTATAGGTTTCTGTACCTTTTTCCCTCTCTCGTCGTTCTTGGTTCGTTTGCAGAAGACTTTGGCCCACCTTCTCTGTTGCCTGTCATCACACCCCATCTACATTAAGGGGGGGTTATGCTATTGTTCTAATGCATTCATGGTTTGATGGTTTGTTAGTGTGAACTATGTATTCAGTGGCTGGATACCTATGCATTTCGGTGAGATGGATCATCTAACATATAGACATTCTTGGTCCGTGCCTTCTTCTTCCATGGAGGTTCTTCAAATCAATAGTTTTTTCTTCAGTTTGACAGATTTTTGGCTTCTACATGCTTTAGTGATGCTTCTTCATGATCACTCCTTGTTCCTATTTTAGGGAACATTTTCCCTAGTTAGAGGCTTCTTCAATTTTTCACTAGGTTACCTCTTTTTGGGGGAGGGTTTTTCCCATCTGGTTTTCTCTCTTTCCCCATTTACAGAGGTTGCATCTTTTGTTGCATTGTTCATGGGTACCTAAAATGACCTCGTTGTCGGGACCCATTCTACATTCATCTTAGTTTTTTGAGCTTAAGGCATTTCCCTAAGTTGCACTTAAGGGGGGGTGTTAGAATAAATAATTTATTATTTATTATTTATTCTATTTACTTAAGCTTACTTAGGTAAATGTATTTATTTAATATTTTATATTTAATGCATGTAGTGGTTAGTTGTTGACAACACGGGAGTTTGTTCACTTCTAGCATGTTCCACCTTTTGTGGATGTGTGCTGAGTTGTCATCCTTATCTTCTACCACCTTCTAGCTTGTTCTACAAGCTTCCATGAGCTCTTTATAAGTGGGCTCCCTCTTTGTATTTTCAGATCACACATCACTTCTCATTGTAAATACATTTTCATTGTGTTTCAATATCTTGTGGTCTCTCATGTCCGTTTAGGGTTTTTCCCTTGCTCCATGCTCTTCCTCTCCTTGGCTCCTCTTTGACAGGTTCTTGCATGCAACTGATCTTGGGTGTCTTTAGAGTTGGCTTTCATCAACTCCAACACTTAGTATTACTTCCCTTTTATTAGGACAATTTTATAGCATATCAAACATGGACATATTATCCATGGTTCTCTGTAGATCTTCCAATGCACTATACTTTTTAGTTTCCCATATAGGATTCTTTAGGATTGTAGGCATGTTCCCTTGATTTTGATTTTTTTCCTCAACATAGGATGCTCTAATAGATACTAAATTTTTATTAGCTCTTGGATCAAGTGGTGTTGGATGTAAGGTGGGATGAATCCCATCAGTCATCGGTTCCCTTTGGTTACATAAATTGTTAGTATTATGATTGTCATTTTGAAAAGCTAGCATCTCTTCTAGTTGAGGATCTGATTCTTGACTAAATGAAAAAATGAATTCTTCATTAGTTATTTACTCTATTTTAGGATTTTGTGGAGAATCATAGTGTTGTACCACAATAGATTACTCACCATCGTTTCCTTGTGAATTTTGGTTTACTTCTTGATTTCCATTAAAATATAAGCCACCATAATTACGTACATTTTGACTATTTTCATACTTGTTGATGTCCACAAATTAAGCATTTTTGATAGTATCATCAAGGATGCTTCCTTTGTTTGGACAATTATTTCATTGTCAATTCTGCCTTTGGAAGCCATTGTTGCAATCTGGAGGATTGTAATTGTTCTCTGCATTATTATTCCCCACATTTTTAATTCCATTGAAATTCATTTTGTAGTTCTTACCATAGTTTTTTTTGTAAGGAGCTACATTTTTTCTCTGAAATTTTTTGTTTTGCCCTTGTGACAACCTCAAACTAGTTGATTTGTTGGTAATCTGAGACATATTTTCTTTCATTTGATCAATCTTAGATGTGAGATTATTTTTTTGTTCAGCAAACATTGCTACTTTTTGGTCAAAGAAATCATCTTTTGGAGGTTCATATCCTAAGTAAGTTATGACTAGAACCAGTATAGTCGGTGCTTGTTGTTGTGGGACTAGATTCATTGGGATAAATTGAGTAGGCATCACTAGTGTTCTAGAAGGATATGTTGGTATCATTATAGTCACTTAAGATGGAACCATCAATCCTCCTCCCCTAGGATTAGCTTTCTTGGTAAAGGTAATTTCTTCACCAAATACCTTTTCTAATGTGTCAATCTTTACAACTGGTAGCCTTAATAGAAAGATAGCCGTGAGATGGTTCATAGTATTAAGATAAATTTGGATTGCAACTTCAATTGCTATAGTATAGGGTGTTTCCAACTTGTGGTAAGCCATATGAAAGTGATGATTAAAATGTTAAATGGTCTCCATTGGATCCCTTTTGATTGATATGAACAAATGATGTATCATAGTTGGGTTGACGAATGTTTTGAATTTCTTAAGGAATAGCTTTTCAAAGGCAACCTAATTCTAGATACATCCTTATTGAAAATTCATGTACTAGTTAAAGGAAACTTCTCCTAATGATTATGGGAGTAAATAGAGGACCACATTAGTCTATTGAACTTTTTTTCAATTTCATATTTCTTTAAAGACTATGATATGGTCCTTAGTTGTTCATGTTTCTCTGTAGATGAACCTTGGGAAAAATTTCTCAGGATTCTTGGGTAGGTAATTAAGTGCACCTTGCAAGTTAATTGGTGAATCTAATATGTTTGCAAAAAATTCCATTGGTAGAGGATTTGGTGGAATGATGGGTGGAGGTTGGTTCGGAGGTGGAACTAGAGATGATGAAATTTGGAATGGAACTGGTAGAATTTTTGGCAGTCCTTTCTCACTACAAGGCTTACGGAAATGACTAAGTTCTAAAAACTTTGGTTCACTATCTAAAGATCTTAAAGCTAACTGAAATGAAGATGGTGGATCAGGATCTTCCAACTTGCACCAATTTTGGAAAAAGTGCACCTCAAAAAAAGTGCACTCCCTCAAAATAGTGCACTTGTGCACCTTCTGATAGTTTCAAAAAAAAATTTGAACTTCCAAAAATTGTAGAATATCAAAAGAGTGAGTTGTTTTTCTCTTTTTAATGGTTTGGGTTCCTCCTTCTAGCACCACTTCTTCAATGTATGCATGGTCTATTATTCTCTTTTTCTCCAACTCAACCAGTTATGCTAACGTAATTATCATGAGATCATTCTCTTCTAGCTCCAATTTATGAGCTAGCTTAAGAGAGGGTAACTCCAATGAAATAAGTAGCCTAGCTTCCCTTCCATATACTATCATGAAAGGTGAATTCCCTACTACTCTCTTGGGTGTAATTATGTCAACCCAAAGGGTAGCCTTCAACTTGGCATGCCAAATCCTCTTATTTTCTTTGATTGTTCTTTTCATGATTATGATGAGGTTCTTATTGGAGGATTTGGCCAATCCATTCCCTTGGAGATAATAATTTGAGGAAGTTCTCTAATATATCCCATGTTCTAGAGCCCAAGAGCATATATGAGCTCCAACAAAATATTTCTCATTATTAGATATGATAGTTGATGGAACACCAAATCTGGTGACAATTCTATCCAGGAATTTAACTACTAAAGTCTCTATGGCATCCTTCAAAGCCACTACCTTTGTCCACCTTGTGAAATAATCTATGGCTAAAAAAATCCATTTGTGACCAGCATTAGAGGGTGGGTTTATTGGACCAATAAAATCCAAACCCTATTGAGTAAAAGTCTTATCAACTTGAATGGGATGGAGAGGGAGGGTAGCCAAACTTTACTTCCCTAATAAGAATCCAATCCACTAGGAAAAAAGGGATAGACTACAATCTAAACTACCTTCTTTTACCTCTATCTAATCCTTGTGGATATCCTCATCTTAACAAGAAGGTTGTCATGTCATGTGTCCAATCATTTAGATTTGTATCCCCTACTAGCTCTGCATCTTCTATAACTAGAGCAACCTCCATAGTTGTTTCCTAGGATGAAATCATCTATTTACATATTCCTTTACCTCTTACAAGTTTGGTGATCTTGATATCTATGTCATACTCCCTGACCTTAGTGATCCATCTAGCCCTTTTCTCATTGACATCTTTATTCAAGAGGAAATCCTTCACACTTGCATGTATTCAAGAGGATTGACTAATATTATATTGAAAATCTCCAATCATAGATCTATACTTCTTCTACACAATTTTAGGTGTATTGTCTTTGCTAGATAACTTGTGACCAATTATCATAGGTGTACAAATAGGCTTACAACTTTTTAAACCAAATATTTTCAATAAGTGTTTAAAATACTTTTCTTGTGATAAGAAAATACCATCATTGTTTTGTTTGATTTGTAAACCCAAGAAAAATTTCATCTCACAAATCATATTCATCTCAAACTCATTCTTCATCTCATTAGCAAACTTATCACTTGCCTTATCATTACCTCCAAAGATTATGTCATCAACAAGTATTACAATGATTAGAAATTCATTCTCTATTTCTCTCAAATATAAGTTACTATTTTTAAAACCTTTAGAAAATCCCAATTTTTCCAAATATTTGTTTAATCTTTCATATGGGGTTCTAGGTGCTTGCTTTAGGCCATACAATTATTTCTTCAATATGCATACCATGTCTTTTTCTTGTGTCAAAGGAAATCCTTCTAGCTTCTCAATGTAGAGTTATTCTTCAAATTCTCCATTTAGAAATGTTGACTTTACATCCATCTGATACACTTTGAATTTCTTTCTTGCTAGATAAGTTAGGAATATTATTACTACTTCAAGTCTAGCAACAAGGAAAAATCTCTCTTCATAATATATGTCTTCTTGTTGTGTATATCCTTTGCAAACCAATCTTTCTTTATTCCTCACAACTTCACCTTGTTCATTCATCTTATTTCTGAATACCCATTTAGTTCCTCTAACATTTTTGTCTTTAGGTCTAGGAATCAATTCCCATGTCTCATTCTTCACAATCTGATCTAGTTATTCTTTCATTGCTTGAATCCAATTATCATCCTTGCATGCCTCATCTGCACTCTTTGGTTTAACTTGAGAAATCAAACATGATTCCTCATGTATGATGTTTCTTATCATCACTCCTTTTTCTTTACTTCGAATAATATGATTCTCAAGGTGGTTCTTTGTCAAATTCTTGTTTGGTGTGGAAGTTTCTATTTCAACTCTTACTTCTCTGTTGGTTCAAATCTTTGTTTTTTTCTTTGTTCAACAATTTGAACATCATTTTGGAAGTCATTGTTAGTCCCAAAGTAAAAATCAATATCCTCTTTAATAGGCTTAGGATTATCCTCTTCTTCATAATAAATTTAATCCAACATTCTTTCTTTAACTCCAAACTTTTTGTCCACTTTCACATTTGCACACTCAAAAATTGTCTTAGTTCTCTAATTAAAACATCTATAATCTTTTCTTTTCAATGAATAACCAAGGAACATACCTTCATTGCTTCAATTACAAACCTATTTCTTCTTTTAGAAATCTTACTTTGCTCAAGAGTCTTAGGTGATGATAGTTGTCTCTTAATACCATTTTCTTCACATAAGATGTTAAATTCTCTAGAAGTAAACTCCCTACCACTATCTAATCTTAAACATTTTATCTTTACACCAGATTCAATCTCAACTCTATTCTTGAACAACTTGAACTTTTTAAATGCTTCAGACTTTTCTTTAAGAAATATTACCCACGTTATTCTAATGAAATCATCAAGAAAAATCAAAAAGTACCTTTTACCATAGAATCCTATTTTTCTAGTAGGATCACTCAAATATGTATGAATAATCTCCAATTTCATTGTGGTAGTTAGCTTCCAATTGGGAAAATAAACTTTCTTCTTGTTATCCATATTACATTCTTTGTAAACAACATTAGTGGGCTTCATGATTCTAGATAAATCTCTAACAACAAATGTAATACTAGCCTTTACAATATTATCAAAGTTTATATGACAAAATCTTCTATGTCATAAAAAACTATTATCCACCTTTATAACCAAACAATTTATCTCTATAGGGTTTGATTGGAATACATTACCTCTAGACCTTGTACCAGTTCCAATCAACTTACCATCCTTATCCTTGTTAATGCATGTCTTCTCTATGGATAGCAACCGATAAGTCTTATCAACCAACTTTCCAACACTCAATACATTATGCTTTAATCCATTAATAAAAATAAAAATCATTAGTGTTAGTATTTTCATCAAGATTAATAGATCATATTCCCTTGATATGAAAATTCGCATTGTTACCAATTCTAATAATTCCTCAATATTTAATTCTAAACTTAACAAATTTATTCATGTCTCCAGCCATATGTTGTGAACATCCACTATCTATGATCCAATTAGACTTCTTCTCAACTTGTGAACCTAGGGCTTTTTCCTCTCTAAGTTCTTTTTTAGGATTTTCTTATTTTATAGCAACAAATCCTAATTCATCATCACTTTCACTCTAAACTATGTCCTCAAACTCATCATCTTCATTTGCATACAAAAAATCTCTAGGTCTTCTAGGCTTAAAATTCTACTTACATTTTTTTTTTCTCTTTTAGGACATTTATAAGCATAATGACCAAATTTGTAGCAAGTCCAACATTCAAAAATTATCTTGCCATCTAGTTCTCTTCTTACAAGTAGGGAAACTTCCTTCTTCAATTCTTCTATCTTCCTTAGATATAGATTTATTGTTGGTAGCATAGTCTCTGATAGTGCTTACACTTCTTGATAAAGAAGGACAAACACTCTATGCACTAAAAGTTTAATCCACTCTATACAATTCTCCAAATTGCTTTAAGCTCACTTCTATTGCTTCCAATCTTACAAGTCTCTATGGTAAGCTTATCAATGCATGGTATCACTTTCTTAATCATCTATGTTGTTTGTCTAAATGGTAGTGTCAAATTTTCAAAATTTTCCATACAATCTCACCTTCCTCTTTAGATCCTTGGCAAGACTTAATTCATGAAAAAATATCTAATATTATACCAATATAGCTTCTTAAATATTCATCTTCCATCATTTTAGCATCTTGAAACAAACATATCCAATTATGTAGTCTAATTCTTTTAGCATGCTTATCACCTTCAAAAGTAGATTCTAAGTGATGTAGAGTTCATAAAAAGAAACTTCTATCCAATCCAATTCTTCAATATGGATCAATGTGTTGATGTAATATCTATTCAAATTTTCACCTTTCTTCTGCTAGGTCCTCACTTCACCCCTAGCATTCAACTTCCTTAAAAGGCACTACAATATTCAATATGTTAACCCAACACCTAGGGTATCCTTTACTAGTTACAAATAAGGTTTATATTCCTACTTCCAATCACCAAACATCTCTTAAAAGAACTAATCACCTTTATTGTAGTTTTGTGGCCTTTTGAAATTCTTGTAAACTAAGCCTCTTATGACAACTTCCCTTAAGACAAGGTTAAGATTATGGGTTCAAGACTTCTTGGGATCGATTCAAAAGTTCAAACACAACCCTTTTAGTTCCCCAAACACCAATTATTAGTTTCACTCATGTAACACAAAACAACTACAAACTGTTGGAATTTAAGAGTGGTAAGAATACTTCTTAGAGGGAGGGGGGGGTGGGGTGAATCAAAAGTACCAAACTTTAAGCTACAAAACCTTTTAATTTAAATTAATACATGTATGAAATACATCTAATTAACATAAAATTAAAGGCATGTATGAAAATAGACAACAGAATATTTGATCACCCAGAAACCCTCCAAAATGAGAAGGTAAAATTGGGGTGGAGATGACACCCACAACTTATCACTGTAGCAATATGTAACTTTTCAAGGTTACAAAGTTTGACCATCATCAATGTTCTACCCTGTGAAAGGCTTGCCTCATTAAAGTCTCCAATGCCCTGTTAAAAGTGACCTATCTAAAGGATTTACAAACATTTTGATGTAACACCCCAACCTTGCTTCCAAACCCCAAGCTCTCTTAGGGCTACCTTAGGTCATTCACTAGACCCACTAGGGCTTCTTCACACCTTATGCTTACTAGGAACTTGCTCAAGAGAACCTGATCCTTCAGTTGGGGGCACACCAACAAAGTAACATCAAATTTCTTACTAGCCAACTCGAGTCCACTACTAACCCTCAAGTCCATCTATAGCTCCAAGGGTACTAGTTCTTCATCCAAGGTTTTTTAAGACTCCCTCTAACATCCATGACCCTAAATAATGCTGATTTCATAGGTGCATTTGATCTACTAGGGAAAATACACCTATAACAACTAGAAAATGGGTTAAATGCATAACATACTATGAGCAAATCACAAAACTCAATCAAGATACATTAGTACCCACTAGTCTACCATGAAAGCCAAACTAATAAAGAAAGCAATAAAAACCCCTTCTTTCATTTGTAGCTCCCATGTCCTTCTTTCTTCTCCAAATGATGTAGCTCCAAAGTTGCCTATAGTGCACACAAAATTGAAGCAAAAGTCTATGATGTAGATAATGCCATGAGAATACTAGAAGTTTTGATTTTAATGTGAGAGATGGAGTGAGAAATATAAAAGAAATTAGGACCTAAGGGCTTCCAAGACTTCAAGAAGACCCAAAATGAGAGAAAGAGTGTCCACTTTATAATTGACATGGAGGATGAGAGCATTGGATTTGTCACCCATAGATATGCAATGTGGCAAGAGATTCCTTTGAGAATCCATGACACATATGACAAAATATGCCAATTGTAAGATTCTATGACACATGAAAGTCAAACTTGGCTAAATGTGGAAGAGAATCTATGACGCGTCATAAGACACCTCAACCCACTTAAAGCCAAGAATCTATGATGAATAAGCCAAATAGGGACATGCGTAAGAGATAAGAATATTTGATTATGACATATCTTATCCAAGTGTCAAAGAAAAATCTACTAGGTGTCACATCCAAGTGTCATGATGATGCAATATTTTATGGAATATTTGAATTAAAAATCCTTTTATTCCACAAAATAAGAATTAGTAGAAAATGGAATTAATGATGGAAAATGGAATTTAGGAAATTGCAAATTTCCATGGTTTGCAGATGATGAACTAATTAATTAATAAAATTAATTAATTGAGGATGATAATTAGGAAGAATAATTAGAAAGAATAATAGGATTAAATTATGGGTTATATGATCTTATAGAGAAAGTTAGTAGATGATTAGCCAAAAATGATTAAATAAATGCAATAGTATCCTTTGATGAAAATGTGATGATGATGGATATCGAATAAGATGATGAAAAGGTAGACCAAAGCCATGGTCAAATTGATTGATTGAAGTTGATAACATGCCAAGGAAAGATGACATGAATTGGTTGATATGTAACATTTAACAAACATTGTAAATGCTACAGGATTGAAATTGATTGAAAGGGTT
The DNA here is from genome assembly GCA_028749045.1 of Cupressus sempervirens. Classification (NCBI taxonomy): domain Eukaryota; kingdom Viridiplantae; phylum Streptophyta; class Pinopsida; order Cupressales; family Cupressaceae; genus Cupressus; species Cupressus sempervirens. The sequence goes on from CM053793.1 coordinate 820,888,492, forward strand.
TGATCATAGGCAAACATTGTCGATATTATTAAAATGGTTGATGATGCCATGATATAACATTGAAAGCCTCCATAAAGTCAAAGATTGAATGACATGAATGATAGTTTGACGTAGCACTGAGAGTCGCGACAGTACTAAGGTCAAATTGGTAAGATTGATAGGTTGATAGGTTTCCAAGGCACTGAAAACCACAACAATACCTAGGATAGGATAAATGATGATTGATTTGAGATGTTTGATATGTTTTGGGTTGATTAGGATTGATTTTGAGTGATTTTGAGTTTATGTGGGTTGATTCTGAGTTGATATGAAATAGTTTCAAGTTCATTTGATATGATTTTGAGTTGATATGAAATTGATGTGAAAGGGGATACAAATGACAAAATATGGTCAATCTGGCCAAAAGATCAGAGTTAGTAGAATGAGAAAATGGGACAAATTAGTATGAAGAAGTGATGAAACAGTAGATGCAAACCATTTTTGAGCGTCTACAACACCAAATTGCTCCAAAGAGGCTACTAGGAATTAACCCTCCTAAATAGCTGGAAACAAGATTTCTTGGAAAACTTCTTAACAACCCTACACAAAAATTACATTTTTGGATACCCTTTTCAAATTACTTCAAGATTCTATGATTTTTCAACCTCTGAACTATTTGTACAACCAAAGTACAATTTTAGGCCAAAAATGAGGATTTCAAGTGCTTTATTGTTGTTGTGATGGAAAACCACCTTGGAAAATGTTCCAAGACCTCTCCCTTGGACTGAATCAAGGTTATACCTTCTTGTTACTCACTATATTTCCAAATTGAGGTGTTTGCATGCTTAATCCCCTCCATAGCTCATTTTTCCAACTGTGATTCCTAGCCAAGTTGCATTTGGCTTGCCTAGGGCATCACTTTAAAAATGATTTTCGTGCTTCCCCTGGGCTCTCCTTTGCTGTACATAATTTAAAGGGGGTCTAGTTCCAAATCCCAAGAGGCCATACATTTTATATAGTGGGAAAAGGCCCTAAGACTCCATTTTTTATTCACTATCTAGTTCAGAACAACAACCTGCTAACTTACAAAATAATTTATTCAACCACACACAACTCTCTGTAACAACACAAAAACTAAAAATAGAATTGAAGGAAAACTAATACTAACACTTCAAACTCAGAAAAACCTAAGTCTGATTTTTACAAAGCATGAAAAACACTCCAAAGAAAGAAATTGTTGTAACGTAGTAAAAAAATGTTGATTACAATTCTTAAACTCTCATTTCTCCTTCCTCCAACCTCTTGAAAAGGTTGAGTTTAACCTAATATAGGCTTGGCATGGATTTTTATAACTACTTTAAGTGGTTAAAGGCCTCCCACAAAGAAGTTTCTCTTTTTGCATAAAAGTTACAAAAGTTGTCAATGACAACTTTGCAAAAAAATGAGCAATTTTTACAATTTTGCAAATTATCTATCCAAACTTTCTCTACTTGCTACCAAACTTTCCAAAAGGCTTAATATGGATCTAAAACACCTAATAAAAACCCTAAAACACTTTCTTTCCCTATTTTTCCCTCAAAAACTAAAAATTCTCTATTGAGCCAAAATGAGCAATTTTTAGCAATTAGGAGCAATATTGCATTGTGGGGCTCTTCTAACCTATCTAACCTCACCTTAGGACCTAGTTGATCCTATTATTAGACTATTGATGTGGCTAGAATCACTACAAGCCAAAAATAAAGAAATACCTAGGTTTCACGCTTAGCCTACCTAGGTGCTCCTGAACCACATTCACTTGGGATGTCACCCTGTTAAAGGATTTACAATATGGTTGTTAAACCAACCTATCTTAATATAATTTTCATTCTCCTAATACAATGGCTAAAAAGGTATAGTAGAATGTGTTGACCTAATAACTTCCAATCCTCAATTATTGATTCCAAATCCTTGTTCTATCCATTCTAATCTGATCCTCTTTGATCTGATATGATTTTGTTCATAGTGTTGACACTTTGTTCTAAAAACTAATACTACAATGGTGTCCTTCTTCTAAGTCTTTTCACCCCTTCACTTCCTTCAAAATTTTCTAGTATTCTCTTCTTACATGCATTCTCTTCCTACATACACTCTTCTTCTTACATCTTGAATTATGGGGATTTGAACTCCTTAAAAAGATTTCATGACTCAGGGTTAGGTATTAATCTATGATTGAGATTCATCCATCTTTCTCACTCAAATATTTCCATTTTTCTGATTGGTTGCATGTTGATTTCATAGGGAATTAAAAAGATTTGATCTTATCTTTTAATCCTTCAATATTCCTCATATGTCAACTCAAGAAATGGTTTACATCTAAGTTTGTGACAGCACATACTCTTAGATTGATTATGTGTTACTCGGCATTTACAGATTACTGATACTCAGCACACATAGGAATTTCATCTTGCTCAACACCTATAGTTTACTCAACATCTAAATAACTCAGCACTATCTACCTACTTAGCATCTGAATAACTCAGCATCAACTAAGAAAATTTCTTAAGTGTGTTGACACTCAATTGTCAAAACCAATCTAAGACCAACAATCTCCCCCTTTGACATGAGTGTCAAATAAACTTCACTATACATGATGCATCTAATGTTTGGAATACATACAAAACTTCAAAAATTGTTCAAAATTTTTTGAAGATACCTCAAAATTTCTAACTCCCCTTGAGTTTATGTGCCATTGTTATATCCACAACTTCTCATGCTAGATTTGTCTCATGCTAATTCTGATACTCTTTATCTCTGCCTTGTCATTCTTTCTCTATCTACTCTGTTCTTTCTACCCTACTTTGATTTTTCTCCCCCTTCCACACATCTTCCCTTGCAGTTATAATTTCTTTTTTTCTTATCTATTTCTCTTCCTCAAAATTTATCTTCTTATCTCCCCCTTAGTTTTATCTCCCCCTTTTTATTATGATTATCTCCCCTTTTTTTAATACTTATGTCAAAGGGTTCGATACATTAAATGAATACTTAGCCAAAAAAGGATTTATTTACCTCCATAACTATCTTGAGAGAAGCATCCCAATTTTCAAGTGTAATTTCCAATGATTTAAGTTGGATGGTTGCCTCTGCTACAAGGTGAACTAGGTCTTCCAATGTAGAAAGATTGGGGTCTTTCTCTAAAACATTTTCAGCATAGGCTAGTTCTTTTTGCGAAATGTCCATGTGTGGGGTTATGGCAAATTGAATCTATATTTTCCTCATCTATTGTTAGCATAGATAGTTCCTTTTGAGTGTGAAGCATAGTTTGAAAATGCACTCTAAGCTGGACCCTTAGGTAGTTGCATGCTTGATATTTTAAGGTTCCTCTCCAAGCTCATTATTTGTTGGTTGGTTTCTTGTGTGAAAATTGATGGATCACACAATTTTGAGTACAATGAGAATATGTTCTCAAGTACTACTTTTACCTTTTCAATCTTCTTGGTCATCTCAACTTTTGAAAGTGTTATCTCACTTGATATTCATTTGTTCACCTTTGTTTGAAACCTCTTTTTAGACCATTCTAACAATTTTGCATTTGCATCAAGGTCTTCATTCTATACCTAGTCCACTATACTAGATAGTTGCTCCATGATTAGCTTAGTTCCATCAAGTTTCTACAAGCTAAAAGCATCTAGAAATATGTCCTTTATTTCAATCAAAGCTTGCCTTTGTTTATACTAATTTCTGAGTATTTCTTCCTTCTTCTTCCTCTCAAGTGCCTTTTGTACTTCATTTATTTGATCAATGTTCATATTTTCATAGTCATATTTTGGAATGACTATTTCCTCATCTAGTGCAAGGTCTCCATAGTGAAGTACCCTTGCTACTCTTGTTGAGCTCAAGCCTAGTGCAAATATTTGCAGTGGCATGGCAATAGTGTTGAACTTCTGAGGCATTGTTGGAGTCCCTATTGTAGGAAATTTATCAATGTTTGTATTGCCTCTTACTCCTTCTCCTTTGGGGTTTCCTCCTCTATTCTTCCTTGATCAATTACTATGATCTTCGAGGGTGCACCTTGTTCTTTTGTTGTAGAGATAGAGGTATCCCTTTGTCTTGTTTGATCCTTCACTAGTTCCTCAAAATTTGTAGTGACAGATATTGTGGAATCAACCTTTTCTCATGTATCTTGTGCAACTTGTTCTTGGGTTTGTCCACTTGTGGTTGTTTAGATATGAGAAGGTGGTTCTTTTGGTTTTACCTTATCCCTTGTTATGTCTACCATAGCCTTCTTCAATTCTTCCACACACACCAAGACTAGATTTTTACACAATTGTTATTGTAGGGTAGTCTAGTGAAGAATCTTTTTATGATCCTCTATAGTTAGTGGATTTATGTTCTGACCAGAATTGTTAGGAACATCTTGAATTGTTACTAGATCTATAGGTGTGGGAATTACATGTGGAGGACTTGGTGGTGGAATTTGTGTGTATTGCATACTTTGTTCTTGTTTTTGCTCCTCAATAGTTGCCATATCATCTTTTTGTGTATCCTTCTCTGCTGAATCATTTGCCTCTTTTTTTTTCTCCTTCTTCCTTATCATTGTCCTCTTATTCTTCTTCATTTTTTCTTCCCTCAAAGGGGTATGTTTCTTCTTTCATAGTTGTTAGGCCATAAATTAACCTCCACATTTGTGTGGACTTTTTCACAACATCTTTAATTTTATTCTGCAAAATACTAAAGGCTCTATACTTGGGTGCAAATTTTCTCCCATGTTTCTTATTTTCTTTGCTAATTTTTCCTTTGGTAAGTTCAGGCATTACCCGAGCCAATGTTGACTCTCTTATTTCCTTTTCCATATTGAGGCAATAATACCATTTATTTTCTACAATTGAATATAACTCCTTCAACATTGTATTATCAAGTTCAAGTGGAGTGTTCTTGAACTTGGCCATCATAGTGTAGACTAACTCTTCCACTATGTTTTATTCTTCTCTATTCAACTCATTAAAATCAATACTTTTAAACCTAACAAGTCTACATTATCCCTAATGTTATCACATATGTTTTCTAAATTAGACTTGGTGGTGTGACTTAGCACTCTAAATTGGTCATTGTCATCAGATTCCATTTTTTATTCATCTAATTCAGAGGGTGCAACATACTTTCTTCTCAGCTTTTTCTTGATTGGACCTTCCTATTCAGTGGCCTTCTTCTTTTTCTACTCCTTAGCCTTCTTTGATGTGGCTCTTGTGTTGGCCCTTGTGGTAGGATTTGTTGGGCTAGGCTTAAAAACTTTTTTTGGCTTGGTAGTTGATTTGGTGGAGGCTTTTCTTTTCTTTTCCTTTGGCTTGGTAGGTGCTTCCTTGGTTTCCTCTTCCTCCTCAGCACCTTCTACATCTTCTCCCATGTCTTAGGTCAATGCAAGTGGTCCGTTATCCTCCTCTTCTTCATCATCATCTACCTCTTCATCATCCTCCTCACCTTTTGTTGTGCCTTCACCAAATTTAGCCTTAAGCTTTTTCACCAATTTATCTTTCTTTTTCAAAATATAAGTTGTTTTTGGTTCCATGTCCACCTTTGATCTGATAACATCATAAGTGCCAAAAGGTTGAGAATTCTTGTCAATGACTTCTTCTAGCAATGTTGTGATTTCTATTGATGCCTCATCAATATTGATTTCATAACCAAGTGGCATTAGCCATCTCACCCTTGGTACTATTGCTTGAATATATGTCAAATCAATGTCTACTAAGAAACATATGTCATTGATGTGTTGTTCAACAAGAGAGATAGGTATCCTGAGTCTCTATGTCATTGACTTCTTAAAGTCTTCAAAGTAGCTAGTCATTATTGTTTCAAAATTTTGCCCCATCTATTCTATGTATTCATTCACCTATACTACTATTGACCTATTTGTCTTCCAACTTACCTTTCCAAAAGAGGGGAATTCATTCTATACATAAAAGAATAAGCATATCAAAATTGCTCCAAATTTCCATTGGGCCCCCTTGGACCTTCTTATGGCTCCCAAATTCTCCATGATCTGTTGTAGTTGCAGTTCAACTAGATCATATGTATGATCTTTCTTGATAATTTTTTATCCCACATCAACTGCAATACAAGTTACACTATTGAGTCAACTTGACTAGTAAAATTTATGAGATATAACCCTAACAAAAAATTCTATAAGATGATCTTTGATGGTATCAATTGTCATCCCTCTCTTGTTCCAGTTTGCCCCGGTGTTCTTCTCTGTGGCTTCTTTAGGATCACTCCTTAGGGTTTGTGGTCATTCTAGGGTTGGGTAACTAGTTACTCTATGTATATATAATTTAGATAGTTTAATGGGTCCATATTCCAACCATAGGCATCCATCATGGATTTTTCTCAGCACAATTCTTACCCATTTCATTTTGAATATAGTAGGGAAATCTAGGGCACAAGTTAAGCCCTTCCTTTCAATAATTTGAAATTCTTCTTTCAATACCCCATTCTCACAAATTTTATTGTATGCTTCCCTAATCTCCATATCACCAATAACTCCAATTTTGTAGTTATAACATCTTCTAACATCTTGCACCATCACAACTTTAGGTGGAATTATGGATAAAGCTCCAATAGGGTTGTTCTTATAAGCAACTACAAGGATTGGTCAAAAATTAGGTTATTTTACTTCATTATTGACCAATTGAACTTCAAACAACTCCTTGTCCTAGGGTTTCCTAAAGCTAGATGCCATTTCTTTAAACTAAGGTTTCAAGATGTAAAGATGGCTTAACTGCATAGCTCAACACTAGTGTAAATACCTTGAATCAATGAAAAGATGTTGAATCTTGGCTTGAATCTGCACAAAAGCTTCAATATCTACTTGGAAACCATTTCTACACTCTTCTTGCTCTTGCTCTGTGTTCGTGATGATGAAAAATGATTTAAAATATGACATTATACCCTTCATTTCATAGAATTTAATGTTTAGTGCATATACAGCTATCCACTCAGCTCCTTATGCAATTCTATTTCACTCGGCTTCCATTGATTTTCCAATACTCGGTATACACTAGAGCTTCCTTTACTTGGCTTATAGGAATTTCCTCACTTTTCATCCACTACTAACTCAGTTTCTATTACTTTGGTAGACAACTCGGCATATACTAGGATTTTACTCGACATCTAAAGGCAACTTTCCTTACTCAGCAACAATGTGAAAATTTTGAAGTTTTAACTTTGCATCTTTATTGATGTTGATATATCTTTTTCAGTTTTGATTTAATCTTGGAACTGATGTATGATAAAAATATTTAACTATCAATTCCACATACCTTCTTTTGCTTAGTTGGATGAAGTGTGATCACATAACCTTTTGGGTGAAGTGATCTCTCCATTTGATGTGTTGCATCTATCTTTCTTCTTCCATGTTTTATTCATTTCTCCTTTGATATGTTCAACATCAACTTTTCCTTTTCCTTTGTTGAACTCTGAGTTGGGTGCCTTCGACCTAGTTGGGCAATACTTGATGATGTGTCCTATCTTTAGGTAGCTGAAACAAATGGTTTGACTTAACCATCTATTGTAGTTGCCACTAAAGTGTGTTCTTATGTAGTTCTCTAGAATATGTCCATACTCTTGACAATAGTGACAACTCTACCTAGTATTGTAGTCCTAATTGTAGTGATGTCCATGACTATTTGACTTTTCTAGTTGGTTTGGTGTCCACATAGTCTTAGATCTACATTCAAAGGCTCTATGTCCATATTTCTTGAAATTGTAGTAGTAACCTTCAAATCTTGGTGTCCTAATGGTCCTAGTTCTGCAATCATGTGCCTGATGACCTTACTTATTGCACATGTGATAGTGACCCATGTTTTTAGGTTTGTCATGATGATTGGTGTTCTTTCTCCTACACAAATTAGAGGTATGTCCCTTTTTGACATAAAAATGACAAGTAGGCTTTGTTTTCTTACTTTTTTTATTTCTTTCTTCTATAGTCTTTGATGACTCTTCTTCAATGCTGGTATATCCTAGTCCTGAAGTGTCATTGTTGGATCTTGGAGATTTTAGTAGTTATTCAAAATACTTGATAGCTTCATTAGGTTTGTTGAAGCTCTTTGAAATTTCCTTTTCTCTTCTCAAGTCATTTTTTAGTTGTTCATTTTGCATCTTCAGTGTGAATATCTCAATGTCCTTGGCATTCAGTTCATTATGGGCATTCATCATCTACCTTAGGATGTCTAGCTACATGTTGAAAATTCTTGAAAGCTCAATTGATTTGTCCTCTAGTTTGTTGGCAAGGTTTCTCTTGTCATCTTCTATCATACCCTTATCTTCAATAGCTCTCTTCTTCTATTTAGTCACTTCACAAAGCATCATGTCTTGTGATTCTTGTTCAATCTTAAGACTTTTGATCTCTTCTGCTTGAACTCTATTTTTCTCCACCAAGTCTAAAATTTTTGCATCAAACTCCTTAGAATCTCCATTGGTAAACACTTTTGAGGTTTCAATCTCCTTTTACTATATAGTATTTTTAGTTATGGTGATTTCTTTTCTTCTCTTTAGGGATTTCATCAATTCTTCCCTAGCTTCTTCCACAGAATATAGAATGAGATGTATCTCAATCTCCTAATTCTCTATAATCTTCCCAAGCTTATAGACCTCCATTTCTAGATCTTTCTTCACATTGTAAGGCTTCTCCTTGTAATAACTTGGCTCTAATACCAATTGTTGTAATTTACAAGTGGGAAGAATACTTCTGAGAGGGGGGTGAATCAGAAGTACCAAACTTTAAGCTATAAAACCTTTTAACTAAAATTAATACATGCATGAAACATATCTAATTAACATTAAAGTAAAGGTATGCATGAAAATATACAACACAATATTTGACGACCCAAAAACCCTCCAAAATGAGAAGGTAAAATTGGGGTGGGGATGACACTCACAACTTATCACTATAGCAATATGTAACTTGTCAAGGTTACAAAGTTTGACCATCATCAATGGTTTTCCCTATGAAAGGCCTACCCTATTAAAGGCTCCAACACCCTATTAAAAGTGACCTGTATAAAGGATTTACAAACATTCACATAGAATGTCACCCTATTAAAGGATTTACAATATGGTTGTTAAACCAACCTATCTTCATAGGATTTTCATTCTCCTAATACAATGGCTAGAAAGTATAGTAGAATGTGTTGACCTGATAACTTATAATTCTTAATTATTGATTTTAGATCCTTGTTCTATCCATTTTTATCTAATCCTCTTTGATCTGATATGATTCTATTTGTAGTGTTGATACTCTATTCTGTAAACTGATACTATAATGTTGTCCTTCTTCTAAGTCTTTTCACCCCTTTCACTTCCTTCAAACTTATCTAGTATTCTCTTCTCGCATGCATTATCTTCCTGCATACAATCTTCTTCTTACATCTTGAATTATGCAGCTTCAAACTCCTTAAAAAGGTTTCATGACTTAGGGTTAGGTATGAATCTATGATTGAGATTCATCCATCTTTCCCGCTCAAATCTTTCCATTTTTTAATTGGTTGCATGTTGATTTCATAGGGAATTAAAAAGATTTGATATTATCTTTTAATCCTTCAAGATTCATCATATGTCGGCTCAAAAAATGGTTTACATCTGAGTTTTTGAGGGCACAAACTCTTATGCTAATTTTGTGTTACTGAGCACTTACAGATTACTGATGCTCGATACACATAGGAATTTTGTCTTGCTCGGCACCTATAGAAATTATGTCTTGCTCAGCACCTATAGTTTACTCAACATCTAAATAACTTAACACTGTCTATCTACTCAACATATAAATAACTTGGCATCAACTAAGAAAATTTCTTAAGTGTATTGACACTTAATTGTCAAAACCAATCTGAGACCAACACAAGTAACACTTTACCTAGTTGATCAAGTTAGGCTAGGGCTTGATAGAATTGCCTCACTTGAGTGCATTAAAAAAACATATTTATTTGGTAAGCTCCTATAGATAGATTTTCAACTATTTCATTAAGAAAATTTTACCCACAACCTTTCTTTGTTAATCATACACTCAAATAGTGCATTTTGAGGCTAAATACATGGTTATATTTAGCCTAGGGCATCAAGTTTGAAACAAAAAATAGAATTTTCCTATCTTGTTCCTTTAGAATCATAAAATACAATCTATTTTCTTGAATGTCACCAAATGGAATCAATTTCCAATGGTGAAATTGCAAGTTAAGGCCATTTCTTGGCTCCAAACCCTTGAAATGAGGGTTTCATACCTACACTCAATGAAAATGTTGTAACTCCTTCCAAACTTAATCTAATTCAATAAAACCAATTGAAAATGAAAGATAACTCAAAGAACTAACTTTACACATGCATTGTCTATCCTCATCAATCCATGCAGGGTCATACAATACAAAATTTCTCTAGAAAATAGGTTTTTCCTTCATAAAATGTTGTTACCAATCGTATAGCTTAGTAACATCATATAAGAAAGATATAATATGTCTTAATTACCTTCATCCAACCAATTGAAACTAAATATTTATGGTTATGAATCTTGGGAGGTTAAAATACTTTTAATGAAAACTTTTTAGAAGTTTCATTTTAGCAATTTTGCAATTTATTGCCAAATATGACAACTTTTGCATTTTTGGTCCTAGTTGTTACCAAATGATCCCAAACCTTTAGAAATATTAGGAAATGGATATCTAAGGTTTTAAAAAAACTTGTTTTCAATTATTGGACACAAAACACTCAAAACCAACAAACTTAACCTAGTGGACTAGTGACTCTCATAGTTTATAAAGTGACCACAAAGAGCCTTGTCCACATAAGAGGTTACCCACACAATGAATGGTGTTATCCCATCCTTATTATAATACAAGAAAGAAAGAAAAACAACTCTTCAATAAGGAGAGAGGTATAAGTGCCCTATACTATGCTACTAGGCTTGAAAGAAACTCAAGTCCCTTTAAGTGGAATGGTAGAAAAAGTGAAGCCATATATCTCAATGGATTCTCTGGTCATTCATGAAGCATCTTCCAAAGGCTTTCCTTTCCATTTAACCAAGTACTCATAATTAGTCCTCCTTCTTGTTTCTTTCACTACACTTTTATCCAAAATGCATTCAATCTCCAATATAGGTGGCTTGAGAAGATCTTTCAGCAATTCTTCCTATTGGGAATTGATTTCACCTACAACAAAATGATCAACTACAAAACCTTTGTAAACATAGAGATCAACAACATTAAAAATAGGTGGTAAATAAATATGAGGAGGAAGTTCAATATGATAATCATTGGAACCACATTTATTGAGGATCTTGTAGGGTCCAATGTTTTTCAGCATCAATTTGGTATGACTTCCTCTTGGAATTCTCTCCTTCTTTAGATGGACCATTACTAGATCACCAATCTAAAATTGCAACTCTCTTCTTTACCTATCAGCATATTCTTTATACATCTTTGTGGAGTTTTGTAACTTGTCTTGGATTTGTTCATGGATGTCCCTCATAACTGTCACAAGGTCATCAGCCAAGGAACTAGGCTTCTCCATGTATGCAACACTTCTAAGCTCCAAGACTCTCCTTGGATGAACACCATACACAATTTAAAGGGGAGTTCTATCAGTACTCTATTTACTGAATCATTGTAGAAAAACACAATTTGGGAAAGAATGGAATCCCAACTTGAACCATGTTCCTAGTTTAGACACCTCAAAAAGTTGCCAAGGGAACTATTGATCACCTTAGTCTTTCCATTAGATTGAGGATGATATACTAATGAAAGGAAAACACTTGTGCCTAGTTTCTTCCACAATGTCCTCCAAAAGTGGCCTAGAAACTTAGGATCTCTATCTAAAATGATAGACATTGGAAGTTCATGCAATCTAACAATTTTTTTGAAAAATAACCCAGCAATATGTGAAGCATCATGTGTGGTTCTATAAGTAATTAAGTGTGTCATTTTGGAAAACCTATCAACTACCAAAATCACACTATCATGACCTATTTTTTTCCTGGGAAGACCTAGTACAAAATCCATGCTAATGGAATCCCAAGGTTTAGAAGGAATGTGAAGTGGAGTATAAAGACTTGCATTAGAAGTATTACCTTTGGATTTTTGGAAAATTACACAAGCCTCCACAAACCTCCTTACATTAGTCTGAAACTTAGGCCAAAAATAGAATCTCCTAATAGAATCTAAGGTCTTATCTACTCCAAAATGTCCTACTGCGTTGTCACGGGATTTCTCCTTTATGATATTCTCCCTAATAGAGATTCTTGGCACATTGAGTAATTCACCCTTAAAAAAATAACCATCTTGAATGATAAAATTAGAAAATTCAGTATCATACCTCTCTATTATGTTCACACATAACTTTTAAATGTCCTCGATATCCTCATCTTCTTTATACCTATTTTATATATTTGTAATCCCTGTACTTTCCAATGTAATATTTTGAATTGTCAATTTTCTCCTAATAAGTGCATTAGAAACCTTATTATCTATACCTTTTTTATGTTTGATTATGAAGGTATAATATTGCAAAAACTCTATCCACTGCACATGCCTATGATGAAGCTTTTCTTGCCTATTCATAAAACTAAGAGCATAATTATCAATTGTTGCCAGGTTTTAGTTCTTCCCTTGTCAAGTTTAGGTGATTGGTATTTAATGAGTCTCTAGCCAGAATTGATGCCTAAGTATCCTTTAGATTACTTACTTCTCATCTTTCCTAAGTATCTCGCTTCTTTTGTTCTCTAGGTCCTCCTTGCATTACCTTTACCCATCCTTCCATGTGGGTTTTATGCTTTTCTAATGCATTCGGGCTCTAGATGATCTAGGTATGGTTGGGCTATGTTTAGATGTCTTCTTTATGAGAAGAAAGTTTCCCATGTTTCAATGCCTTATATATTTCTTGAGCATTCTATTTCCCATGGATTTTGAGCAATCAAGCTAGTTTTCCTTCTTGGTAAAATTCATCAAGTGCATTCCCAAATAGTGCAACCATGGTAATGATTAACAAGCTATGCAACTAACTATGTCATGGTGGAGAGTTCCACAAAGTTCAAAACAAAAGCTAGGAATAATTTCATTCAAGTTGTAGAGGTAAAGGTCTACTTTTATGAGGAAGTGTGGGTCTATGGGTTTTCAACTACATACTAATGGAAGAAAGGGTATTATGCCCTGCATCTAAAGCTAATATGGCTTATGTCCAATTCAATTCTTTAGATATAAAAAGGGTAAACATGATGTTAAAGTAACTATGTTGAGATCTAAATTGATCATGCATGCTTGAGATCTAACCTCATAGCTATTAGAGAAAGATTAAAGGGTAAAGCATTGTTGAGTCTTCTTCACTCCAAAAAATTTTTCTTAGAGAAGGTTTTTCCATCCTTAGGTAATATAAAGGGCCACTTCTCCAAAGGTTTTAAATAAGGAAAGTAAGTCACTTTAAAGTGTGAATATTCTTTGGAAATGATCCAAAGGTACCTTTAGAAAAGTAAGCTATGAAGGTGTGACGCTGATATAAAATAAGGCAAGTGTTAAATTCTTAGGATAGAAAGTGAAACAATGAAGTGTGTAAGCTATTGAAGGATCATTTCCTATGATGCAATTCTAAATCAAAGGAAATTGGTCTTACAGAAAAATTGGATTTAAGTCATCAAATATATCTATATTCTAGATTATGAAGGGAATTAAGTCACTTTCCATGAAACTAAATCACTTATTTTGGTAAGTGACTTTTAGTAATAAGAATTTACTTTAAGTAAAGTGAAAAGGCTTCCGAGGTTATGATTTTTTATGTGCAAGAAGATGAAAAATTTAAATAGCCATGATTGTGAAATTTAATGCAAATCTCATTGTTATAATCATTGGTCAAACTAAATTTCATTCTTGTGGCTCCAATGTTTGGATTCCTATACCTAATTCATTAGAATTACTTGAAATTTGTTTCCTCGAGTATTTTAAAATGGCTATTTATCAAGAACTCCATCTTGTGCAATCATAGAAAATGGCAATCATAGCTACGAATTATGATAAGTTAATAGGCCTGGAGAGTGAATTCAAGGATTTAACATATACATCTTTAAAATTTTATGATTTAGGTGATGTCCATAGAAGACTTAACTCTCAGCCTATTAAGCTAATCACTCAAAAGTTAAGAGAGAGCATATTGATAGAAGCAGTTGGTTTTCCCATGGCAGTATAAGCACCAAAGCTTGTAAGGGAATGTATTGAAAGTTACAACCCAAAAATGAAGAAAATTTTGTTTCTTGATCAATTCATCCTCCTCTTGATCAACAAAGCCTTAATGTAGTCTATGTTCAACATCTCCATAAAGGAGGAGTATTGTGATATTGACTTTGGCTCTTCTATGTCAATGTTCAACAAAAAGAAGACCCTTAGAAGAAAAGACATGTAGAGGACATGGTTTTAGACTCCTCAGTCAAAGAAGAGAAAAATTTCCAAGGCTCTATTCAATACTAATTTGAAGAGGGGTATTTTAGATATACATGCTCTACTACTCAGACTAAAAGGAAAAGAGGAGATTATCAAGTTCGTTGAGCACCATTTCTTCCTAGTGCAAGTTATCTATGTCAAAGGTATGCAAATTGGTTGGGCACAAATTATCCATGATGAGCTCACCTCATGGATGATCTTGGCCAAAGGATTTAACTAGTTTTACATGTTCTCCTATCTAATTTATGCCTTGTCTACTCACCACTTGTGGCCTAATGGTCCTAGCATCTAGAATTATGATAAGTGTATGAAGGTATATGATTTCTACCCCTATCTACAGTGACAAAGAAGTTTTGACAAGTATGCGGTAGTAAATGATGCTTTCACAATGAGGCTATGTTGGGAATTGAAAGCATTACCTAAGAGGAGATTTTCACCAGAGGAAATTTTGGCTATAAATTAGTTTGGATGCTCATTCACGTAATTTTTGATCTTCTCTTACTTATGAATAGGTGCCTTTGATGGTTTTCCCAAGAGACTACCAAGGTACCTAAAGGAGAAGGTGGTTCTAGTTGAATTATGTTGAAAAATTCTTGAAATGAATACCTTGT
Organism: Cupressus sempervirens; assembly: GCA_028749045.1. Lineage (NCBI taxonomy): Eukaryota > Viridiplantae > Streptophyta > Pinopsida > Cupressales > Cupressaceae > Cupressus > Cupressus sempervirens. Next base: position 820,903,523 of record CM053793.1, read on the forward strand.
GTTCAAATGTGAATTAAATAGCCAAGATTTCCCTATAGTGGTTGGACCCTATTCCTGTGCTTCTAGATCTGATGCTCAGAATCTAGTGAATAGTCTTGAGAGAAAAATCAAATTAGTTGATTATGACGTGCTCAGGCCTCAATATGATCTGGTGAACTTTGTAAGGGATCACTTAAAGCTATGATATGCCTACAGACACATTTTGGATATCAAATATTACTAGGTTGAGTGTCTTAATGAATACCATACTTAGGGGAAGTTGTGGTCCTAACTAACTATTAACAAAATTAATCTATATAATGATTTTGTTGACATTTCTAACTTTTAGATCATGGTGCCTACATGTACCACTCATATTATGAAAAGATCAAAGGCACTCTTATTATGTTTACCCCACCTACAGGTCCTATCATAGATACCATGGAGGTCATCATGCATGGAATAATCAAGAGAATGGAAAAATGGATAGAGTAGACCCAAGCAAGGAAGAAAAGGACAAGGAGCACTAGTTCAACTGATGGAGTATCTTCTGGAGCTAACTAATCAATTGTTGCAGCTACCACCACAACTACTACTACAACATCTATAGTCCTATCACAATCTATTGGTCAAGGTGGAAATCAACCTCCAGAGAAGAATTTTCCAATCACTCCTACTTGTAGAAGTGGCTCTCTTCCAGACACTAGAAAATTTGGGGAGAAAGAAGGGAAGAAGGAGAAATAACAAGAGAATTTAGTAGTGAAGCCAACCTCCCCTATTCAAGAGATCAATTTAGATGGTGACATGAAACCCATGGATAGACCAGACACATCTTAGCAAAGGTATACCTTGGCCCTCTCAATGACTAAGGTTGTTGCCTTCCCTATTACTTCCAGAGCAAGCAAACTACCCTAGTACCTAGGAAGTTGTTAGACCCCACTGCCCTACAGTATTCTATCAATGTAATCTCTACTAGGTCATGGCTCAAGAAGGTCATTAATAGAAAGAAGAGAAGATATGAACAAACCAATCCATCAAAATATTTGATAACACAAGCCACTTCTTCTCAGCCACCCTCCAAGAAGATGAAGAAGCATAAATCAATTGCAGCATTGGCCACTAATCCATCTACTAGCCATATGTTGGTAGAGATTGTAAAGCCACAAAAGGAAGGAAAGTTCCATGAGCTTTCATAGATGATTTCCATATTAGAATGGTGGATCCTTGTACCCTTTTTCATGACTCCATGGTGAATATATGGAAGTCCACCAACAAAAAGATTGAGGATAGACTACAGGAGCTAAGAGTGGAGTATAAAGGCCTCAAATAGAGAGTTGATGAAATATATTATATCTGCACTCACGAGAACCTCAACCTATCAATTTGACCTAAATGTAGAGGAGAACAAAAATCTACTTCTAAAGCTACAAAAAGCGAGCTAATTTGGGGAGATTGGTCAAACATGGGTAGATCAAATGAAGACTCAAGGTCCCCCACTAATTGAAAACTTGGGAGGTCTTTTGTTGCATGTTGATAAGGGAAGCCACTTCCATCCATCAGTTGACCATGCAAAAGATATCAAATAGCTTGACAGAGTAGGTGGCCCTATTGTAAGATGTTTTTGACATGAAGACCAATGTTTCCATCTCCTATAGAATCCCCAAAATGGAAAAAGAGCCATTGTTTCATTGGAAACAATCCATGGAATTTATAGTGGAAAGTTATGTGAGGTCTACAAGTGAGTTAAAGGATGTGCATGACCTAGTGTAGAACATCGTTGAAAATTTATTTGAATATCTAAAGGTTTTACATATAGAGTCCTATGTGTTTGCCAATGGAAAGCTAGTAGATGGGCAGAGGATGAAGTCAAAGTTCCTATGATTTTTTGATAAAGTAGCTACTCCACTCAGTTTCCAAATGTCAAATATTCAAGAGCTCTCATTAGTAGATTTGATTATAAGAAGGGCATCGGAGAATTTCTTGTCAAAGGTTTCTAGAATAGATGATCTTATAGAAATGTATGACTATTGGATGATTTGAGCTAACAATATCATCATCCTAGGTGTTGAGGAGTAGGAAAAAGTAACTAATGCAATGAAAGCTTATAGAGATAAGGTAGTTACTCCTAAGAAATAATGATGCTTTGACATTCTTCCAGACATTTGTTATTCCCTCTTTCTCCTTCTTTTTTTATCCATTTATGGTATTCTATCAATCTCTATAATGGACAATGATTCAATCATGTTCTATTTTTTGTTTATTATGTTTTGATATGTTATGTGATGCTATCATCTATTTTAACTAGTCATTCAGAGAAGGCCTATATATGTAACTTTTTGAGAAATTAATAAGACTAGAAAATTTACTTTTGGGCAAACCATTGTAGCTAGGACTACTATGTGTGACTCTTAGTCCATTTCTAATTTTCTGGTTCATTTAGTTTCAGTATAATATGTGGAATGAATGTGTTATAATTAAAAACTAAATGAATGTAAATGAACTTGGTTTTATTTCCTTCATTCAGTGGATTGTATGTCTTACCTTCTTTAGCATAAGTATCTTCTTGTTCTTTCTACTATACGTCATAGTTCATGTTTGTACTGTAATTCATTGCATGAGAGGGATAGAAACTATTTAATGGAGTAGATAAAAGATCAACAATCTAGGTATTGTCAAAATATCAATTAACTTTTTAATTTGGGAATTACCCATAGGGTCTTCCTCCCTACTCTATTGTTGTCATAGTTAGTAATGCATGTTTCCATATCTTGCATTTAAATCTGATTAAATTGCATTTCATGAGTAAGTCCCCATTTTCACTTGCCTAGGTTGTTTAAAGTTTTGATCAATCTGGCATCTACCTCTTCTACTCTCTAGTTAAGAGCATACCCCCAAATCTAAAAAGAAAAAAAAAAAATTGCAAATCCTGCATTCAAAAGGGAGTTGTACCTTTCAATTTAGGGATCTTTGATAGATTACTACACTGACCATCCTATTGTTAACTTCTTTGTCCTTCCCAAGCCATTGGGTAGTTTAAGAGTCAAAGTAAAAACCAAAAAGATAATGGAGACAAATTGTTAACCAACATCAGTGAAGACAATGAATTCATTTGGTAGAAGGCAGTGTCTCCATTTTCTAAGTGATTGCACCATAGCATAGAGTTCTAGGTCATAGGTAGAGTACTTTTATTTGGCCTCATTTAGCTTTTCACTAAAGAAAGCAACTGGACTTCCATCTTGACTGAGGACTTCCCTTATAGTCTTGGTACTTGTATCACATTCTACCATAAACACCTTATGAAAATCAGGTAGTACTAGGACTTGTTGTTCTGCAATTTTCCTCTTCACAAATTCAAATGTGTCCTTTACCTCACTAGTCCATTCAAAGACAAATTTTCTACCCCATTATTGGTATTGATAATAGGTGTACATATACAACTAAAATTCTTTATAAAATTTACATAACAGCTACACAAATCATGAAAACATTTTACCTCGGGTGCTAAAGTAGGAGGAGACCAATTCAATATGGCTTCTTCCTTAGTGGGATCCATCCTCAAACTATCCTTAGAGATCAAAAAACCAAAAAATACCAACCCCTCCTAAAAGAAAGAACATTTTTCCAAGTTTATCTTCAAATATTCTTCATGAAGCCTCTACAAGACCAAATCAATATGGTGAGGGTGCTCTACCTTGTAGCTGTTAAAAGTAAGAATATCATCCAAATATAAGCTCCAAAACTTCATTCATTAACCTCATAAAGGTAATAGGGGAATTTGATAATCTAAAGGGCATAACTAGCCATTCAAACAAGCCTTCATTAGTCTTAAAGGTAGTATTCCATTCATCCCCCTCTCTAATCCTTATATGGTGATAACCACTTTTACGGTCAATTTTGGAATAGAATTTGGCACCTCCTAAATAATCCATGAGGTCTTCTATTGTTGGCAATTGAAAGTGGTATCTTATAGTTATCCTATTGATTTCCCTTGAATTAGTGCATAATCTCCATGTCTCATCCTTCTTAGGTGCAAGAACTACAGGGATGGAACATGGACTAATACTTTTCCTTATGAATCCCTTATCTAGTAGCCATTAGATCTAGCTAGAAAAAATTTCATTTTTTTCTAGTGTGAGCTTGTAGGTTGCCCTTTTTTGTAGAGTGGTCCCTAGTACTAGGTCAATGCAATGACTAATCTCCCTTGGTGGCAAAATTTTTTAGTTTGAATATCAACAACAATGCCCTTATACTTTTCTAACAAATTAGCAACCTCTTTTGTACCAACAATTTTCAAGGCCTCTTTGTTTGGTTTCTCTTTCCTAAGTATGCCCTCCTTAGGTTTCATTACAATAGAAAAACATGGTACCTTATCTTCCTTGAGGCTTTTAAAACATTCTTTCTCCCCAACTATTATGACAATACTAGGCACATCCCTATCCTTATATTCCTCTACCAAAGGTATCATGGTAAACACTTCTTCATCCTTGGTTAGGGTATAGACATTGGCTTTCCCATCATGTTGAGCATTAGTTTCATATTTTTGAGGCCTACTTAAGAGGATATGACAAGCTTCCATGTCTATAATTTTACACATCACCCTATCCCTATATTCACCTATTTGAAACTCAACACAACATTTTTCATTAACCAAGGTTTGTTGCTCCTTACTCAACCATGAAACTCTACAGGGATTTAGGTGTGGGATTCATTTTAGGCTAATTTTGTTTACCATCTTAGTAGAAGTTTAATTCTTGGTAGAACCTAAATCAAAAATTACCTTACATACCTTTCCTTTCACCTTGCATGTTGTTTTGAAGATAGATTTCCTTTAAGGAGGCTCCTTGTTGAGTGGCATCAAGAGTAACCTATTAAACATCAATCTTTCCCCACTTTTTAAGCCTGCATATTTTGAAGAAGAAGCAGTAGTATGGAAGGAAGTTGAACTTTCACAATCTTCATCTTGGATTAGTTGGATTCTTCTTTCTCCTTGATTGGATGCACCTATTTTGTCTAGAAATATGAAGGATTAATGCCCAACCTAATTATAAGATAAATATCTACTAGTAAATGCACTTGTTCCCCTTCCTCCAAATCTACCTCTCAAACTTTCTCTTCTACCTCTAAAGGAACCTCTATTGCTACTATCATTTTTTTCACTTTGACTATTGCTAGCTTCTCCTTGATTCCTTAGATAGTTTCCTTTTCCATTAAATCTACCTCTTCCTCTATATCTTTGTTCACCTCTTCGTCTTTTCTTTTTCTTAATTCTAAGGCTAAGTTGATAGCACTTATGGACTAATTCTACTAATACCAAGGTTAGTTCATCTTGTATGCTATCTAAGTCCATTGATATACCTTACAAGCCTTTGCTTCTCATTTTCATACATTTTAGCCCTAAGAGTTAAGGTATGAAATTCTTGGGTATAGTAACTTACATCCATATCTTTTTTCTTAAGGTTATGCAACCTCTTGTGGAGAATTACTTCTTAATCCTCAGGAACAAATTGCTTCATGATTTATGCTATCATCCTCTTCCATGTAGGAATGGGTTGTTTCTCTTCTTCTACTCTCTCATTTTGGAGAAAATTTCACCGACTTAGGGCTAGCCCCTTCAACTTGGCTTTTGCCACTCTCTATTAGTAGCAGGATAGCATCCCACATAGGATTCATGACATGGCTTAACCACCTCTTGTGGTTCTATAAGACTATTGGTTGTATCAAGAATTAATAGGTCAATATTTTGTTGTAGTGGAAACCCTACCCTTTCTAATAATTGTATCAGAGCTTAGTCACAAGTTTGAATCTTCCAGGTCACAGTGAGTGACACTAGGAGGGGGATTGTTGGTAGTGAATCAGCATCCCTCGTAGGATTTGTGACCTGGCTTAACTACCTCCTGTGGTTCTATAAGACTATTGGTTGTATTAGGCATTAATAGGTCAATCTTTTGGTGTAACAACAACCCTATCCTTTCTCATACTCTCACCCTTTGATTTCTAGGTAACTCATCAGTCTTAAAATGGTTTTTAAGGACCTCTAACCATTCCATACATGCTTCTAGTTCCAACTTCCCATCAAACATGGGTAATTCCCCTTTATCCTTCCTTCTTACCCCCTGTAGGGCCATTTCCATAATCCTCTAATATTTAGGTAAATTAGACAAGTCATCTTCATCTTCCACTTCTTCTCCCTTAGACTCCTTAGGGTCTCCTTTTTGCAATTGCCCATTCAACTTTTTAATTTCTCTCCTCATAGCTCTATTCTCCTCCCTGACCTCCCTTCTCTCAGCCATCTTCTCCTTCACTATCTTTGGCAATTCAATATTGGTTATCCTCAAGGGGTTATCTTCTCCTTCCATCCATCTTGTTCTTCTAAATAGATTCATAGTGGGTCCAATACCACTTGATGTAGAGTAAACAATAAGAAAATTCTATCCAATCCAATCCTTCAATATGGATCAATGTTTTGATGTAATATATATTCAAACTTTTTCCTTTCTTCTCCTAAGTCCTCACTTTACTCCTAGGATTCAACTTCCTTAAAATGCACTACAATATTCAATATGCTGACCCAAGACCTAGGGTATCCTATACTGGTTCAAAAGATGGTGTATATTCCTTGTTCCTATTACCAAACATCTATCAAAAGAACTAATCACCTTTTTTTTCATTTTGTGTCCTTTTGACCTTCTTGCAAACTAAGCCTCTTATGACAACTTCCCTTAACACAATGTTAATATTGTGGGTTGAATACTTCTTGGGATAGATTCAAAAAGCTCAAACACAACCCTTTCACTTTCCCAAACACCAATTATTAATTTCACTCCTACAACACAAAATAACTACAAATAGTACTTTAGCCTAGTTGATCAAGTTAGGCTAGGGCTTGATAGAATTGCCTTAGTTGGGTACATGAAACCAATATATTGATTTGGTAACCTCTTGTAGATAGATTTTGAACTATTTCATCAAGAAAAATTGACCCACAACCTTCCTTTGTTGATCAAACGCTCAAACAGTACATTTTGAGGCTAAATACATGATTATATTTAGCCTAGGGCATCAGGTTTGAAATAGAAAATGTGCTTTTGGAATCATAAAATACAACATATTTACTTGCATTTCACTGAATAGCATCAATTTCCAATGGTGAAATTGAAAGGTAAGGCCATTTCTTGTCTCCAAACCCTTGAATTGAGGATTTCAGACTTGCACTCAATGAAAATGTTGTGACTCCTTCCAAACTTGATCAAATTTAATCAAACCAATTGAAAATGAAAGCTAACTTAAAGAACTAAATTTACACATGCATTTTCTATACTGACCAATCTGTACAGGGTCATACAAGACAAAATTGCTCTAGAAAATAGGTTTTTCCTTCATAAAATATGGTTACCAACCGTACAACTTGATGATCTCATATGAGAAAGATGCAATATGTCTTAAAGACCTTCATCTACCAATTCAAACCAACTCTTGATGGTTAAGAACATTGGGAGGTTAAAAGACTTTTAATGACAACTTTTGCATTTTTGGTCATAATTTTTACCAAATGATCCCAAACCTTTAGGAATGGTAGGAAATTCATAGATAAGGTTAAAACAAAATTTTTTTCAATTATTGGACACAAAACACTCAAAATCAAAAAACTTAACCTAGTGGACTAAGGACTCTCTTGATTTATAAAGTGACCATAAAGAGCCTTGTCCACACAAGAGGTTAAATAGCCACACAATGGATGGAGTTATCCCATCCTTGGTACAACACAAGAAAAAACAAAACAACTCTTCAAGAAGGGGAGATGTGCGGGTGTCCTGCACCACTAAGGCTATCTAAATCTAATGAGATTTCCATAAGGATTTTACCTAACTATATTCATTCTCAAGAAGAGCCGATAATAATGCTTCTCTGGTAAGCATATTACACATAAACATATCTCCTCCAACTTCACTGCAATCCTCAGTTTTTCTTTCTTCCATGATCTCTTTTTCATTCTTCTACGTTAGCCAATATCCTAGACTCATACATAGAAAATGAGTCTTCATCTTCTCCTTCTAGATTTCATAGTTAACTCCATCAAATTAGGAATTTATTTTCTAAAGCGACCCACCATTGATCTCCCAAAATTGTTAAGCTTTTTCTTCAATGACCTGATGCTCTAATACCAATTGTTTGAGAGGGGGGGTTTGTGAATCAATTATCTAACTATTAAAATACTTATCAACCTTATTAATCCTTAAACATGTGAACAATACAATCAAAAACCATAAGAAGATATACATACAATAACACTAGATATGTTAACTATGGAAACCTTTAATCAAAGGGAAAACCCTAGTGGGAATGGTACACAAAAAATGATGTACTAGTATAAACGCTCCTTGTTAGTGGAAAGACTATTGAACTCACTATCCAGTTGGTCTCTGTATTATTCCTTGCAGAATAATAGAAATGAAATAACTCCAACTCATCTAATGTAAGAACAATTTATACTCCTTAATCCCAACTTCTCCTAGGGTCTACTCTAGGCCTCTTCTCTATCCTTTTAGGGTTCTTGCATTAACCCCAACTTAGGAGGATCACATTCCCAATCACTTCCTCTTTTAACTTGTCCACACCAATGTAAAACTTAACATCAACTAATCACCACTCCTTGGATACCTTATTGGCTCATCTACACCAAACACCCACACATGGTCACAATCTACTCAATATGGAGGGATACAATTTTCCCTAGGTTTTTAAGTCCATTACAATACTCATCCACCAAAAATCCATTGAAATCTCTATCGATTCCAAGAAATTGCTCCAAATTAGGCCTAAAGGGCTAAAATTTATTAGGCCTCCAAACTCACCTTTTAGAACATAACTCAAGAAAAGGCTTACTAAGGTAGAAAAATAACTTCATATCCTGATAACCTTTTGGAATACCTTTGAGATTCATCTGGTCTCACTTCCCCAACCTATTTGTACATTGAGATGTTGATTCTAAACCTTAAGGGTTTGCAAATTTGTTGACAAGATCCATAAGGGTTTCATAAAATCCTCATCTAAGAATTTCACCAAGAGGTCTCCTTTAGAATAGGACTTCTTCATTATCATGTGCTTCTCTCCATCCACTTAGACTGAAGGATTTATTGCACTCAATCCCTTTAAATGATATTTCAAGGTCTATGATCCCTAACCATGCTCACTTGGCTTGCCTAGGGAATCACTACAAAATAGCTAAACTTTCTTTTCAAGGCCCAATATCTTGCATGCCTATAGTACATGGAGTCTTCTCACACATTCCAAGAGACCATACCATTTCCATTGTGGAAAGGTAACTAAAGACTCCATTTTCCCAAATTGATTGATTTAGGACAACAATAGTGAAAAAACCAAAGTATTTACAAAAGGGAAATGAAATAGATTCCACAAACTATATAATAACACAAAAAACTATTTAAAAACACTTAAAAACTCATGAATAAGGTAAAATATAGAAATCTATTTATCAAATGCCCTCAAGAAACGATAAACTTGTATTGTAATAGAATAACACTGAAATATGCTTACTCATTTAACCAAATTCCTTCACAATGCCATCCAACCCTTGTTACAAGTCAAGTGAGGCCTTATGTATCTCTATTACACCTTATCCAACCATTTTTAGGTGGTTACATAGCCATCTAATCAAAGTTTCACTTTTTGCACTAAAGTTGTCATACAACTTTTGCAATTTTGTAAAATTGCCAAACAACTTTATAACTTTTGTCCTAGTTAGGCCAAGCTTGGTCCAAACCCCATGAAACTCTACCAAGTGATTAGTGTTAGGATAAAACCATAGAAAGAAATAAAAACTACATGCAAATATAAATAATAACAAAAAATAATAGATCACACAAAAATGAACACAAGACACCAAGATTTAATGTGGTTCACCCAATCCCTGGGCTATGTCCACCAAATAGCAAGTCAAATCTTATTACAATCTAGTGATTACAACTTTATTACAATCTATAATCCCCTACAGCTCAATACCACTGCAAAAACCCATTTCACATCACACTATAAAAAAATCCCTAACCCTGAGCCCTTTTATACAAGTATTAAACCACTGTAGGATTATAACATGTTGGCCATAAATTAGCCATAACTATAACTTTAGTGGTGAATCTATGAATAGTACCAAAAAAAATTTGGAGTATGTACAGTACTTTCCCAATCAGTCACCATAATCTAAATATCTCCCACTTAAGGACTAATCAGGCTCCACACTAAACAACAATCTCCCACTGAATCTTAGTATCCACTTATATAGCTTCATCATAACTTTTAGGTTCACCAGCATCAGTAAGTAAAATAGAATACAAAGAGGGAGAAATTATTTGTGGAGGTCTAATTGGCCTCGTTGACCATCTAATATTCACTAGTTTGTGTGGTATTTGTTGTTGCGATTGTTGCACATCATGACGAATGGTTGGAACATTAGCTTTTGGAGTATCATCCAGCACTACATAATCATCTTCTTTCTTCTCATGTTGCTGCAACAGAGCTTTGTACAACACTTTCTCATTGAATATGACATCCCGACTTCTAAAAATTTTATGATTTTCAAAATCACAAAGCCTATAACTAAATTTATTAATGCCATATCCAACAAAGACACATTTCTTTGATTTAGCTTCTAGCTTGGTTCTATTTTCAGAGTCTATATGAGCAAAAGCTTCACAATCAAAGGTATTGAGAAAAGAATAACTCACCTTCTTACCAGTCCATGCCTCCTCTAGAATACTATAGCCTAAAGGAGTAGAGGGACCTCTATTAATCAAATATACTGTAGTATTGATAGCCTCCACCCACATGTGTAAGGGCAACCCAAAATCCAACCTCATGCTCCTTGCATGCTCCATTATAGTCCTATTCATGCATTTAGCCACTCCATTTTCTTGTGGAGTCCTTAGAATAGTTTTCTATCTACGAATACCATTAGTGGAGAAATAATCTTCAAATTCATGACTGCAATACTCACCACCATTATCAGATCTAAGACATTTTAATTTCTTGCCAGTCTCATTTTCAACGAAGCATTTCCATTTCTTAAAATTTTGAAATACATCAAATTTTTTTCTAAGAAAATAAACCCATACTTTTCTAGTTGCATCATCAATAAATGTAACATAATAATGATAGCCACCAAGGGAAGATACCTGAGCTGGTCCCCATACATCTGTATGCACAAGCTCTAATTTCTCCTTTTTGTTTTCCTTCCCAGTCTTTACAAAACTCACTCTCTTTTGTTTTCCATACACACAACTTTCACAAAAATCCATATTAACACATTTTAGACCTAGTAAAACTTTCTTTGAATGAAGTACTTTCATACCTTTCTCACTCATGTGCCCAAGTTTGTTGTGCCACGGCGTTGTATCAAAATCTACAACAGCTATTTGTTCTCCCTACTCAACTACAGTAATTGTTCCTAAACATTCATTTTTCTTTGAAATAATCAAAGTAGAAGGAACAATATGACCTGTACAAAGATATAAGGTGCCTACTTTCACACCTTTGGCTACTACAAGGGAACCTTTTGAAACCTTCCAATTTTTATCATTAAAAGTAACTACACAACCCTCATCACCAAGTTGCTCGGCTAAATTTTTATTCCTACTCAGCCTTGGAACATGTTTTACCTCATGTAGTAGCCAACGATTCCCATTTTGCAACTTAATCTTAATTTTTCCCTTTCCAACAATCTGAGAGGGTTATTATCCCTCAAATAAACAAGCCCAAAATCTCCTTGGACATAATTAATGAAATAACCTCTATGAGGTGTAGCATGAAATGAAGCACCAAAATCTAAAACCCATGAATCATCAACACTTTCTAAAGACAAAAGCAAAGCATCCTCTTCAGATTTGTTACTTACCACATTTGCCTCCTTCTCTACATCTTATTTATCTCCTTCATTTTTTTTTTAATTTCAGCAATCTTTCTTTTTATGACCTAGTTTCCCACAGTACCAGCAATCGTTCAGTCCTCTTGATTGAGACCTTTTCCCCTTTAACTTTCCTCTTGATTTCCCACGATTTCCAGAGTTACTTCCTCTCTTAGTCATTCTACCCCTGCTTTGTGCATTCAAAGAACTTCCTAATGTGAATCCAACTGAGGATTTCCTACGAGTTTCCTCACTCAAAATAACACCAATCACATCTTCACATTTTAGGGTACTAGATCCAGGAACAGAATTACTCACAACTATTACCAAGCCATTCCAGCTTTCAGGCAAAGAACACAAAATCAAGAGAGCCCTAATTTCTTCATAAAAATTGATACCCACAGAAGATAATTGACTAGTAATAGTATTAAACTCATTTAAATGATCTGCAACAAATCCACCTTCTTCCATTTTCATATTAAATAAATGCTTCATGAGAAATACCTTGTTTGAAGTAGAGGGCTTTTCATATAGTGTCACTAGGGTTTTCATCAACTCTTTTGTCATCTTTGCTTTTGTAATATTAAATGCCACTGATGGTGCTAGGCATAATCAAATGCTTCCAAGTGCCTTTCTATCTAAAGGATCCCATTCAGCATCTGACATAGATCCCTAATTCTTTGCTTTGCTTTCCAATGGCTTCCATAAATCCTTCTGATAAAGATAATCATTCATTTGCATCTTCCATAACTGGAAGTTTTGCACATTAAACCTATCAACCCTCAGCTTACCCTCATCTTCCATCACTCCCACTCAACCATGAGACTCCCACTTAATTTTGAGACTTTCCTACAAAGGATAACTGAAAGACAACCTCACTCTGATACCACTTGTTAAGATAAAACCACAGAAAAAAATAAAAAAATACATGCAAATATAACCAATAACAAAAAATAATAGATCACACAAAAATGAACACAAGACACCAAGATTTAACGTGGTTCACCCAATCCCTGGGCTACATCCACCAAACAGCAAGTCCAATCTTATTACAATCTAATGATTACAATCTGTAATCCCTTATAGCTCAATACCACCGCAAGAACCAATTTTGCATCACACTATAAAATAATCCCTAATGCTAAGCCCTTTTATACAAGTATTAAACCACTTTAGGGTCATAACATGTCGGCCATAAATTAGCCATAACTTTAGTGGTGAATCTATGAATAGTACAAAAAAAAATTGAGGCGATGCCTCAAACCTCACTAATTATGGAGTATGTATAGTACTTTTCTGATTAGTCACCATAATCTAACAATCTCCCACTTGGGGACTGATCAGGCTCCACACTAAACAACAATTAGCTATGTCCCTTATGACATGAAAACATCATCCCACCCCTTAGTTGACTAATATATCCCTCTAGATGCATAGTTTCCATCCTTAGCAATAATGACAATAATTTGAACATCACCTAGAAACTTTAGACAACTAGGTAGTAATGAAGACCCAATTATACCTCCTAATGGCTAAATCCTACTCTAGAACTCTATATCCCCCTTTATTTCACTAGTGACTTGCCTAAGGCCACTACAAGCCAAAATTAAATTAGGAACCCTAGGTTGTTAGATAGTCTTACCTAGGTGCTCCTACACCATGGTCCCACAACAGCAAATAATGTCACTCTATAAACAATATGTCATCGATTATTTCCTTCTTCATGAAATATGTAGTTGCAACCCATTTTTCCTCTAACTCTAGCTTATTATTCCACTTGATGAGGTGTTCCATGTATACCTTGTGCCTAATAATCTTCTTGACTCTTGAATCCAATACAATCTCTATCTCTAGCTACACTTTGGGAGGTAGGACATCCAATACTACATCCTTGCTAACCTCCTGTATGTCGACATCTACTTCACTTAGAGGTCCTTAAACTTTGTTAGGTCTAGCACATTAAAGACTAGTGAGATATTTAAATCACTAGTAGATCTTGTTAATGTTTGATAGCTTCTGTTGGATGAACATATGTATAATTATATGAGATATAATTGAGTTATATATATGAGATGTGTGTATATATATATATATATATATATATATATATATATATATATATATATATATATATATATATATATATATATATATATATATATATATATATATATATATATATGATTAAATATATTATTAATTATTTGATTAAAAAATACAAATATCCCATGAAGGGACATGTCTATTCATTTACTTATTCAAAATATATATCTAAAGAGGATGTTGCATTTACAATACACATAGCAATAATATGGTAGTGCTTAGTACATCTGCAATAACCCTCATAAAATCAACATGTCATCAAAGAAAGAATTGATTTGGGAGTTATTAATGTGTCACAAAGATAGCTGAGATGGTAGATACAATATGATGGGTAATAGATATTCTTAATGGAGAATTTTATATTTTATTCATACTATGGTGAGGAAGGTCAAGATTGAGAATCTGATTTAGCATGGAAGTAGGCTATGAAGTTTTTCCACTATTGATGTATAGTCTTGTATCACACTTTAAATCCATATGAATAAATAGAGGATTATAATATTCTAATATAAACCTCCAACTAGTAAGGGGTCTATTTTCATACGGAGACTTGTTGATATTTAACACAACATCTTTGTCAACATTATCATGGGAGATCACTACCAAGGTAGTACTAAATATAGGTGGTGCAGGAGCACCTTCAATCATATCCATTGCAAGCACATCAAGAGTATTAAAGATAAAGAGTTAGGGTAATAATTGGATGTAGAATCCAATGCTAGAAATAATGTCCAATTTGTAAGGCAAGGACACATTAGGTGTGTTATAAACCTAATTGTCTACCTTAGCCATTTTATAGGAAATTTCTAGGTAGAAATGGGATAAATTAGTATAGAAGGTTAAATAATGGTTATTTTATGATCATTACCTATCCAAGTTCCTAGATAGAGTCTATGATTAAATTTTGGTAGAGTTTGGAGACATATGACAACTTTTGAAAAAAGTTGTCAAAGTTCTCAATGTTGCATAATGCACTTTTTATAACATCCATTGTAAGCACATCAAGAGGATCAAAGGAAAAGGGTTAGGATAATAATTGGATCAAGAATCCAATTCCAGAAATAATGTTCAAGTTGTAAGTCAAGGAGGCATTAGGTGTGTTATAAACCTAATTGTCTACCATAGTCATTTTATGAGCAATTTCTAGGTAGAAATAGGATATAGTAGTATAGAAGGTTAAATAATGGCTATTTTATGATCATTATCTTTCTTAGATCCTAGGTAGAGTCTAGGATTAAAGTTTGGTAGAGTTTGGAGACATTTAACAACTTTTGCAAAAATTTGTCAAAGTTATCAATGTTACATAATGCAACTTTTGTGCAAAAAAACAACTTTTTGAATCCCAATGTTCACAACCACCTTTATTGGTTGGAACTGATTGTGAATGATATAAATAAGGTTGAGAATCATTTCTCAATATATAAGAGAATAATATAATGTAATCATTGCTCTGAAATCAATAAAATTTGGTGTTTCCCTATCAAATTTGCCTAAGAAACTATTTGTACAGGATTGTATGGATTCACATGAGACTCTAAAGGATTCGAAAAGCTGAATAATTTTCTTATGAATTTTTTTCAAGTGGTTTGAGGTATTCAATCCATACTACCTAAGAAAAAAATGAAAATTGATTGCTTATTTGTTGCAAGAAGACCCTAACTAGGGTTTGAGAGAGAAAATCTCTTTCCCAGAGATTCCACCATGGGAAAAAGATAAGCCTCAGTGGAAAGAAGAAGGGATCATGTACTTTAAAAATATTTGGGTCACATATTAAAAGGCAAGAGATGTTAGGAGAAATTGCTAAACCCTTTGAATAGGCATCTAAATGTGACTGTCCAATATTGGATTTTTGAGGCACAACTTGGCCTAGGGGTGGAATAGAAATATAGGAATATTCTAATAGGTTTGGTTGGAAGGTCTATTGAATTTCTCATACTTTCTTTGAAAAAGAGACCTAATTATCCCTATTGCACCTAGGAAAGTTTGGAAAACAACTTGACTTGGGAGATTGATCAACAGTCCTAACTTGGTAGGAGTTATTTATTAATGGATTGGAGTATCTAAAGGTGTTTAAGACTTTCTTTAGTGGAGTTCCAAGAATTTTTCCTTCACAAATTCTAATTTTCTCCTTGTAGCCCTATTTGGAGTTTGGGTGTGTAGTTTGATTTCCTAAATAAGTATTTCGGAGTTTGTGCTTAAAAACATTTGTGAAATAAATCTAAGCTTGAAGGAAGCCATATTTCATCCCTAAAACCTTTGGATTATGTTTGTGCCTTGTTATTCCTCAAGAAGGGGTTCTAGACTTTGAAATTTATCTAGTCTAAATAGTGTGGATATTGGGATCATATTGTGGAGCCCTAGAATGTATTGTTGAAGAGTGGCTTTGTGTACACCTAAGTAACATTTTTTGATACAATAATGGTCCCTACTCCAAGAGCGCTCGAGAAAGAACAGAATAGAAATGAAAAAAAAAAGTCTGATGATTCAATGTTGATTGGTTCTTCTCCCCATCATTATCTTTGTATGAATAGATTTAATGAATTTGCATGAGATATGGCTTGATGTTTTTGTCTTTGCCAAGAGTCTAGGTTCAGCTAACCTAGTTTTCCAATTTTTATGAACTCGTCTTTGCTTTTCCATTACCTAGATGAACTGGTGTTGAGTTCCTCATAACTAATGTCTCTCACATGGTCAAGACCTCCATTTTCTATCTATGTGGCTGCCAAGGATTATTGAATGATGATCACCTATGTGTTCCTAAGGAATATGTGCATAATGAAATTATAGGCATGTGAGAAGTGTTATAGATTAAAATTGGAGGAGTTACATAAGACAAAGTTTGAGTTGTTATATGTACACGTGTGTGTCACCTTCATCTTCTAGGACTCCCCATTTTTTTTTTTTGTGGTAACTTTTGGATCTCTATATTATTGGGTGGACAAGCAACTACAAGAGGAGTGTTATTCATATTGGTCTCTTTCAAAAATCTTCAAGAGCCTCAGAGGAATCTTTCCCAACATTTTGTCCATAATTGCTCATACCAAAGTGTCCCGTAATCGCATTTTTTGTTTTAGATGAGGAGAAGTTGTCTCATGATGCAATAAAATACCTAGTGAATGATTCATGAGAGATTTGTGTCCATTAATGATAGAAATTTTAGTTAGATCCTATCTTAAAGCTAACTTGTATGGAATTAATTTGCAAGTGAAGAAGAGTATGCAGGTGGCAGTTTGTGGAATTATCAAAGCTAGAAATTGAGCTTTCTATTGTGTATATTAGGAGTATAACATATGCCTCACATTCTAATAGATTCAAACTCAACAAATTGACTATAATCAACTAGCAATGTATCATTGATCTCATAATGGTAATGTCTAAATACTAATTAAAAAGGCATGTTTAATGAAAATAAAGTAAGTATTCTTTATTTACTTAAATTATTATAAATTCAAATAACATGATTATAAAGTTATGATAATATTATTATTGGAGAAATTCTAAGCATTATTATTAGGAATATAAAATGGAATAAATTCTGAACATAAATAAGAATGTTATTTAAAATAATAAGAAAAGGATAATAATATCGTTTTGAGGATAGAGATGATATTTTTTGTTAATATCATTATCATTATTAGAAAAACTAAATATTATTATTATTGAGTATTATAAAATTCTCTCTCTTATTTTTACACTCTATAAGAGCTATGTTGAGACTAGATTGAGAGGGAGTCTCAAAATTCTAGATGAAGAGCTCAGAAGATAGAGATTCAAAGGAAGCCTGACATTTTCATTAGAGGCAACCTAAAAGGAGAGGGAGTAGATAGAGGTTGTGATTCAGTCAACCGTTTAAAATCTTGGCAATATTTATTTACAGTGAGCAAACCATATTAAGATAGATTCCCCAATGACCAATAAATTGTAGCATTCAAGAGGACTATACCCCTTGTGTACATAATGAGGAAGTGATGACTTCCAAAAAATGCCACTTATATTTGCAAAAGTTACTATAAGGTGAAGATCTTACAATAAATTTATTATGAGATCAAACAAATTGAGTATATGGTGAATGTCTTGCATATTAACATTTTCGGAGGCCATTATTCAAATAGTACTTGGTGAATATTGTTGATATTCTGGGAGGCCAATACTCTTGATATCAAATGTGATATCAAACCTTATTTTTGGTACTTGGTGAATATCATTGATATTATGGGAGGCCAATAAGTGTTTTGATTAATTGATCAATACCATTGATATTTTGGGAGGCCAGTACTCTTTATATCAAATATGATATCAAAACCTTTTGAGTACTTGGTGAATATCATTGATATTCCAGGAGGTAAATACTCATGATGCCAAATGAAATATCAAATAGTGGAAAACTTTGGAGGTATCAAATGATATATCCTTTAATAGTACCAATGGTGTAATATTTTTCTTTTGTTCATCCTCCCTAGCTAAGAGGGAGTGTTAATATTTGATAGCTCTTGTCGAATGAACATATGTATAACTATATAAGATATAATTGAGTTATATATATATGAGAGAAATGTATATATATATATATATATATATATATATATATATATATATATATATAAAATTAAATATATTATTAATTATCTGATTAACAAATAGACATGTTCCATGAAGGGAAATGTCTATTCATTCACTTATTCTGAATATATATCTAAAGAGGATGTTGCATTTAGAATACACATACCAAGAATATGTTAGTCTTTAGTAAACCTAAAATAACCCTCATAAAGTTAACAAATCTACCTTCTAGGCATTATCTCCATACTTAGCCAAAATTTTAAAAGGTCTCGCTCTCTTCAGTTGTAATTTGTTACATTCTCCTTTCTACAACCTTGACTTGTTCAAGTGTACCATGACATAGTCACCTACTACAAATTGAACACCCCTTCTCTTATCATCCACTTTATCCTTAAACCTTTGGGTAGACTATTGTATGTTCTTCTTCACCTGATATTGAATCTCCTTCATCGTTTGAGTGAAGTCTTCATCCTAACCACTCTTGTATTCCATGGCTTCAAGATCTCTAAGTTCACACACACCCCTTGGATGCATCCCATAAACAATATCAAATGGGCTTCTACCTATTGTCCTATTCACACTATCATTATATGCATATTCTACTTGAGGAATAATCACATCCCATGTTTGACCATATTCCTTACTTAGGAACCTTAACAAGTTACTCAATGCCCTATTGACCACCTCAATTTGACCATCAGTCTAAGGATGGTAAGTTGATCCAAAAGATAGGTTAGTTAACAACATACTCCACAAGGTTTTCCAAAAATGACTCATAAACTTGACATCCCTATCTGACACAATGCTTAGGGGTAGTCTATGGATCCTCAAAATCTCCTTAAAGAATAGATGTGCTATATAGCTAATGTCATGGGTAGTCTTAAAAGGTATGAAATGACTCATCTTGCTAAATCTGTCCACCACTACATAGATGCTATCATATCCATGTTTTGTCTTAGGTAACCCCATAATAAAGTCCATACTAAAAAACTCACATTGTCTATTAGGGACTGGTAAATTTTGGTACAAATCTTCATTACGAGCTCCTTCTTTTTCCTTCATTCACACTACACATTGTTCCACATATCTTATCACATCCCTTGAAAAATTTGGCCAATAGTAGAACCTTTGAACTATCTCCATTATGTTTTTCTTGGATAAGGTTCTCCCTCATAGAACCTCTAGGAACACATACTAGTTCCCCTTGAGCAATACTCCACTTTGCAAAGTATATTCAACAAAAGAAATATGAAAGTGATTCTAAAATTTAGAACACACCTTTTAGGCTTCAAAAAAAATTTCATTATCCTTGTAGAGGTCCTTGAAACTCTCTATACCAATGCTATGGAGTTGAGCTTCTTGAATGGTCAACATCCTCCTACTTAGTGCATCTGCAACCTTATTTATCTGCCCCTTCTTGTGCTTGATGGTGAATGTGAATTATTGAAGATATTCCATCCACTTCAAATGTATATTGCTTAAATTTTCTTGGGTATTAATGTAGCTAAGGGCTTGGTTGTCAGTAAATACCACAAACTCCTTAGGTAATAGGTAATGCCTCCATTTCCTAAGAGACTGCACCAAGGAATACAACTCCAAGTCATAAGAAGAGTACTTCTTCTTGGCTTCATTTAGCTTCTAACTAAAGAAGGCTATTGATCTACATTCTTGAATCAATAGACCCCCTACTACCATCCCACTTGCATCACATTCCAGGCTAAACAATTTATCAAAACTAGGTAGTTTAAGGATAGGTCATGTGGCTACTTGTTCTTTCAACTATTCAAAAGCATTTCCTACTTCAGAATTCCACCTAAACTTGGTTTTCATTTGACCCTTAATGGTATCTAGATATGGTGCACATATACCACTAGAATTCCTAATGAATTTCCTATAAAATTGAGCTAACCCATAGAAACTTCTAGCCTCTATTGTTGGGGTAGGTAGTGGCTATTTTAAGATAGTTACAACCTTGCTTTGGTCCATCTTCAAAGATCATTTAGATACCATAAATCCTATGTATACAAGTTGATGCAGGAGTATCTTGGGTGAAGAGAAATCTTGCATCACCCAAAAATATGTAATTTTTAGTCTTTTCTATTTTAATAAGGACTAGTAGACAGGGTGGTTACTATTTATGGGAACTTGTTATTTTTAGTAAGTTTTTCATATGAGCTCAGAATGTTCTCATTTTCTACAAGAAGCTCCATTTTAGAGTTGTAAGCCTACCATAAAAATATCATTGCTCAAGCATAAGTATTGGAGAAGTTATTGGAGATTTTTTGGTGGAAATATTTGTAGAAAAATCTTTAGGCTCACCGTTGGAGGCCTTAGAGTGCCCGAATGAGGTTTGAAAACTCGATGGAAAGGTGCTAACATAGGTATGAGCCTATAGATTAGGAGCTATCATTTCTGAAAAGTGGTTATAATAGCCAAACGAAGGAACGGTTTGAGAGTTATGACCTTTCAAAGTTGGGCTACCTGTAATATCTAAAATAATTATCAAAGATGAATTTGGTTGACCGATGACTTTGAATGTATTGTTAGGGTTTTTTGGCCCTAGGTATTAAGTTTCAATGTCTAGAACCTTTGCGAGCGGCATAAAATTGCCTATTTAAGAAAGGCCTGAACATTGTCTAGAACAACTCTGGGTGATAGCTCCTAGCTTAGTCTTACATATTACTGTAATGAAGGCACCCATTTGGGTTAGCATATTATACTTATGAATTCTATAATTCCACATTTCTGATGCATATCTGAAGTCCATATTTTCTTCTCACATTTTTTGTTGTTTCTTTGTTTTTGTTAAGCATTTATTGTATTAAGGGGAGCACCCTTCATTAAGTGGTATCAAAGCTAGAGTTCTTGAGTGTGTGGATAGATCATTGACTGTCAGCTAGCTCACACTAGGACCATGGTTTGGGCTGAGTGTGTAGACATATCACCGATTGTGAGGTATTTTGCAGTAGGGTTTCAATGAAAGCATGAAAATTCCTCCACGAAGAGAGTGTGGTAGAAGAGTTGTAGGTGTTACACCTGAGGGTTTCTAAGCCCTCCAAAGACAAATGAAAGCATTGGAAAAAAAATGTGTAGAGGAATAAATCTTCTTGTAAGAGATGAAAGCGAGGATGAGGACAAAGTAGAAGAAAATGTTAGAGTAGAGGCAGTTGTAAACATAGAGGAAGAGAGGCATTTGAGGGCCATCTCCAAGATTGGAAAAAGATCAATATTTGAAGTTCCCACATCTTTAAGAAATCTTAATCTAGAGGAGCTAATTTATTGGATTAATAAACTAGAGGAGTATTTTGAGTATGAAGATATTGAGGATCCTGATAGGGTCAAGTTTGCAAAGGCAAAACTGAAGGGACATGTGAAGATTTAGTGGTAGGAGGTTCAGTTTGAGTGAAATAGAAAGGGAAAGGACAAAATCACTAGATGGGAATGGATGGTAGCTAAACTAAAGTAACAATTCATTCTCATGGATTATGAGCCTGATCTATTGAAGAAAATGCAAGGGTTAAAGCAAGCAAGAAAATATGTTCAAGAGTATATCGAAGAGTTCTACCAAGTTCTCATTAGAACCAACCGTAGAGAAGCTAATAAGGAGAAAGTGGCTTGTATCTTTGGTTAAGACCAAGCATTCAGGAAAAGTTGAGTCTAGTTTGAATGAGAAGTATTGAGGATGCATACCAATTTTCCCTAAAAGTAGAGGAGAAACTGAGTAAGAAGTTTGACAACAAGAATATCAAAAGAGGTCATGGTGTAAGATCTGGTAGATGATCTTATGGAGGCCATAATGATGATTAGAAGAACAAGGATGAGGCTAGAAGTAGTAATTAGACCCAAAGGGGAAATAATTCTAATCATTTCCATGATCAAAATAATAGAGATGAGAGAGGAAGAGATAGAGGACAAGGATTTGGAAGAGGAGGCTTACGTGGGAAATGTTTTCACTATGGAGAAGAAAGGCATAGAGCATTTGAATGTACCCAGTTCCAAGGAAGGATAGATCAAAGAATAGATCATTAGCCCAGAGTTGCAAAGGTTGATGAAGATGCCAGATAATCACATTCTAAAAATTTTGAAAGAGGAGAAGTCCTAGTTAACAGAAGAGTCATGCTAAGTGGTAAGAATGAACCTAATCAAAGGAGGAACTTGTTTCATACATGGTGCAGATGTGAAGATAAGTGTTATGATGTGATCATTGATAGTGGAAGTATTGACAATCTGGTCTCAGAAATGATGGTCACCAAGTTGAAGTTGAAGAGATAGAAACACCTACATCAATAATGTTAGATTGTGGTGACTGATCATAAAAACTTTGGGCCCTATTTTATTGAGATTTTTGGCTGACTTGTAATTATTAATTATAACCATCAAGTGGTAAAAATATTTGTATAAAAGAGCTTAGGGTTAGGGATTGTTTCATAGTGGTGATGCAAAATTGGTTCTTACAACAGTATTGAGCTATAAGGGGTTACAGATTGTAATCAGGTTATAATCACTGGATCGTAATAATATCAAACTTGTTGTTTAGCAGGCATAGCCTACAAATTGGGTGAACCACATTAAATCTTGGTGTCTTGTGTTCTTTTCTATGTGATCTATTATTTTTTTTTATTGGTTATATTTGCATGTAATCATTATTTATGTTTGTGGTTTAATCCTAACAATTGGCATCATAGCCTAGTTGTCTTTTCAGTTATCCTCTGCAGGAGAGTCTCATGGTTGAATGAGAGTCTCATAGTTGAGTGGAGTGATCATAGATGAGGGTAAGCTAAGGGTTGATAGGTTTAATGGGTAGAACTTCTACTTATGGAAGATGCAAATGGAAGACTATCTTTATCAGAAGGATTTATGGAAGATGTTGGAAGGCAAAGCCAAGAATCAAGGATCTATTTCAAATGATAAATGGGATCTTTTAGAAAGAAAGGTACTTGGAAGCATTCAATTATGCCTAGCACCATCAATGGCATTTAATATTACAAAAATGAACACAATAGAAGAGTTGATGAAAACTTTAGCGACACTGTATGAAAAGCCCTCAATTTCAAACAAGGTATTTTTCATGAAGCGTTTATTTAATATGAAAATGGTAGAAGGTGGATCTATTGTAGATCATTTAAATGAGTTTAATACTACTACTAGTCAGTTATCTTCTATGGGTATCAATTTTGAGGAAATTAGGGCTCTCTTGATTTTCTGTTTTTTGCTTGAAAGCTGGAATGGCTTGGTAATGGCTGTGAGTAATTTTGTTCTTGGATCTAGTACCCTAAAATATAATGATGTGATCGGTGTTATTTTGAGTGAGGAGACTCATAGGAAATCCTTAGGTGGATATACATAAAGAAGTGCTTTGAATGCACAAAGCAGTAGTAGAATGACTGAGAGAGGAAGTAATTCCAAAAATCATGGGAAATCAAGAGGAAAGTCAAAGGGGAGGAGGTCTCAATCAAGAGGACCAAATGAATGATGGTACTGTGGGAAACTAACTCATAAAAAGAAACAAATCTAGAATCGAAAGAAAAATGGAGATAAACCAGATGAAGACAAGGAGGAAAATGTAGTAAGTAACCAATCCAAAGAGGATTTTTTCTTTTTTCTTTAGAAGGTGTTGATGATTCATGGGTTTCAGATTATGGTGCTTCATTACATGCTACACCTCATAGAGGTTATTTCATTGATTATGTCCAAGGGGATTTTGGGCTTGTTTATTTGGGGGATAATGAACCCTATCAAATTTTTGGAAAGGTAAAAGTTAAGATTAAGTTGTAGAATGGGAATCATTGGCTATTACATGAGGTCAAACATTTTCCAAGGTTGAGTAGGAATTTAATTTCAGCAAGGCAACTTGGTGATGAGGGTTGTGTAGTTACTTTTAATGATAAAAATTGGAAGGTTTCAAAAGGTTCCCTTGTAGTAGCAAAAGGTGTGAAAGTAGGCACCTTATATCTTTGTATAGGTCATATTGTTCCTTCTACTCTAATTGTTTTAGAGAAAAATTAATGTTTAGGAACAGTTGTTACAGTTGAGTAGGGAGAAAAAATAGTCACGATAAATTCTGATACAACATTGTGGCAAAATAGACTTGGACACATGAGTGAGAAAGGTATGAAAGTACTTCATTCAAAGAAAGTTTTTCTAGGTCTAAAATATGTTAATATGGATTTTTGCGAAAGTTGTGTGTATGGAAAACAAAAGAGAGTGAGTTTTGCAAAGACTGAGAAGGAAAATAAAAGGGAGAAATTAGAGCTTGTGCATACAAATGTATGGGGACCAGCTCAAGTATCTTCCCTTGGTGGCTCTCATTATTATGTTACATTTATTGATGATGCAACTAGAAAACTATGAGTTTATTTCCTTAGACAGAAATCTGATATATTTCAAACTTTTAAGAAATGGAAATGCTTGGTTGAAAATGAGACTAGTAAGAAATTAAAATGTCTCAAATTTGATAATGGTGGTAAGTATTATAGTCATGAATTTAAATATTATTTCTCTACTAATGGTATTTGTAGATAGAAAACTATTACAAGGACTCCATAGGAAAATGGAGTGGCTCAACGCATGAACAGGAGTCAGGACTATAATGGAGGGTGCAAGGAGCATGAGGTTGCATGTTGGGTTTCCCTTACACATGTGGGTAGAGGCTATCAATACTAATGTATATTTGATTAATAGAGGTCACTCTATTCCTTTGGACATTGATATTCCAGAGGAAGCATGGACTGATAAGAAAATGAGTTATTCTTTTCTCAAAACCTTCGGCTATGAAGCATTTGCTCACATAGGTTCTGAAAATAGAACCAAGCTAGAAGCTAAGTAAAATAAATGTATGTTTGTTGGATATGGTATTAAAAAATTTGGTTATAGGCTTTGGGATTTTTAAAATATAAAATTTTAAGAAGCAAGGATGTCATATTCACTGAGAAAGTGTTGTACAAAGATCTATTGCAGCAACATGAGAAGAAAGAAGATAATTATGTAGTGCTTGATGATACTTCACAAGTTGATGTTTCAACCATTGCTCATGATGTGTAACAATGGCAATAACAAATACCACACACACTAGTGAATCTTAGATAATCAATAAAGCAAATTAGACCTCCAGAAAGATTCTCTCCCTCTTTGTATTCAATTTTACTTACTGATGCTGATGAACCTAAATGTTATGATGAAGTTGTGTAGATGGATACTAAGATTCAGTGGGAGTTTTCAATGAAAGACAAAATGGACTCTTTGCTGAAGAATAAGACATTGGATTTATGCAAGTTTCCTATAGGTAAAAGAGTTTTATAGAATAAGTGGGCTTAAAGGTTGAAAGAAGAGGAAGGAGGTAAGAAACTATTTAAAGCCAGGTTAGTTGTGAAAGGATTTGCACAAAAAAAGTGCATTGATTTTGATGAGATATTTTCTCCTATTGCTAAGATGACTTCTATCCATACTATTTTAAGTCTTGTGGCTACTAAAGATTTGCATTTAGAATAGCTTGATGTTAAAATAGCCTTCCTTCATGGTGATTTTTATGAAGAGATATACATGGCTCAGCCAAAGGGATTCTTAGTAAAAGGTAAGGAGAACTTAGTGTGCAAATTGAAGAAAAGTTTATATGGCTTGAAGCAAGCACCTCGGCAATGGTCTCTAAAATTTGATAGTTTTATGCATGAGCATAGATTCAATAGGTGTAATTTAGAGCATTGTGTTTATTTTAAGAGGTTGGATGATGATAGCTACATTATTTTATGTTTACATGTTGATGATATGCTTGTAGCTAGGTCTAACATGGATCACATTAAGGGGATAAAATTCCAATTAGCACATGCATTTGTTATAAAGGATTTGGGGGAAGAAAAACAAATCCCTTATATGAAGATTTGTAGAGATAGGAAAAAAAAATATTCATGCTATCTTAGGGTGATTATGTTGAGAAGGTGTTGTAATGTTTCTCTATGGAGAATGCTAAAGTTGTCAGCACACATTTACCTAGTCATTTGAAGTTGACTAAGGAGATGTGTCCTAAGACACAAGAAGAGGTGGATAAGATGTCCAAGGTACCCTATGCTTTAGCTATAGCAAGCTTGATGTATACTATGGTATGTACTAGGCCATATATTGCATATGCAATGGAATTTTTTAGCAGGTATATGAGTCATCCAAGAATTGAGCATTGGCATGTCATCAAATGGATTCTTAGATATTTAAGAGGAACATCTAATAAGTGTTTACACTTTGGGGGCTCTACTACTAATTTACAAGGCTATGTTGACTCAAATTTGGTGGGGGATATTGATACTAGGAGGAGTACTATAGGTTATATCTTTACTATAGGTGGGGTGGCCATGAGTTGGGTTTCTAGGTCACAGAAGGTTAATGCTTTATCCACTATAGACGTAGAGTACATAGCTATTACAGATGCAACCAAGGAGATGATATGGAATCACTTCTTCTTAGAAGAAATGGGACACCATTAGAAGGATAATTATTTGTTTATAAATAGTCAAAGTGTCTTTCATCTTGCAAAGAATTCAGCTCTACTTTCAAAGACCAAACACATACAGCTATAGTACCATTTCATTTGGTTAGTTTCAGAGGATGGACAATTAAAGCTAGAGAAGGTAATACAAATGAAAATCTAGTAGATATTTTGATAAAGGTAGTAACAAGGGAGAAGTTTAACTCCTCTTCAACTTTGGTTGGTCTTCTAGACTAACCATGAATAAAAGAATAGTAGAGTCTAGGGTGGTTTGATCTAGGGGGAGCCTAATGCAGTAGAGGCATAGCTACAAGATCAGTCTCCAAGTGAGAGATTGTTGTTTAGTGTGGAGGTTTATTAGTCCGCAAGTGAGAGATTTTTAAATTATGGTGATTGATCAAGAAAGTACTATAGATACTTTATAAATTCTTTGGGGCTTGGGGCATCGCCCCAAAAAAAATTTGGGCCCTATTTTATCAATATTTTAGGCTAACATGTAATTATTAATTATAACCCTAAAGAAATAAAAATACTTGTATAAAAGAGCTTAGGATTAGAGATTGTTTCATAGTGATGATGCAAAATTGGTTCTTATGATGGTATTGACCTATAAGGGTTTACGGATTGTAATCAAGTTATAGTCACTGGATTGTAATAATATCAAACATTCTATTTGGTGGATGTAGCCTAGGGATTGGGTGAACCAAGTTAAATTTTGGTGTCTTGTGTTCTTTTTGTTGGAATATTCAAATATGGAAAGAGTACTTATGAGAGGGGGGGGTGAATCATAAGTATCACACTTTAGCTAATAAAACTTTTAACTGAAAGTAAATTGCATACATGTAAATACATCAAGCAAACATGAAACTAAACACATGCATCAATAACACATAACACTGGAATTTGGTAACCCACAAACCCTCCAGGAATAAGAAGGTAAAATTGGGGTGGGGATGATACCCACAAAAATTACTGCAGCAATATTGTTCAACCACTTCTGATGGTCTACCCTATTAAAGGCCTGCCTTGTTAAAGGCCTTACACTGTATCAATAGTGACCTGGTTAAAGGATTTCAAACACTTAACATGAAGTGTCACCCTATTAAAGGATTTAATCACCTTTTGATAAGGATCTACAAATAGCTGTTAAGCCAACCTATCTACATAGGATTTTCTTTCTAATACAATGGTAAGAGAGTATTAGGTATTATAAACCTAATTGTTTGCAATCCTTGATTACTGAATGCAGGAGCTTGTTCTCGCTCTTTCTCTAATTTTGATCCTCTGAGATCTTATTTCTGTTTGTCTACCTTGCTCTATTCTGATCAACTGATTAATGAATTGCTACTCTTACTTTCTAAGTCTCCTCTCGCCAAATACCATTTTTTTTTTTTTTAAATTCTGCTTTGCTCCTCTCATATATTTTTTTAATGAACCTTTCATCTTCCTTAAAAAGACTTCAAAGACTTAGGGTTAGATATGGATCTACGATCCACATTGAATCTCAATTTCCCGCTCAATACTTGTCTTTTTCTGATTGGTTGCATACCTTTCCAAGTTTTCCAATTGGCTGCATGCAAATTGCATAGGAAATGTAAAAGATTCGTTCTTATCTCTATATCTTTCAAGATTTATCTTATGTCAGCTACAAAAATAGTTTACATCATAGTTTGTGCAATCACAAACTCTTATGCTGATATCCTGAGTTACTCGGCTCCTGAAGCATTGCTGATGCTCGGCACATACTGTTTCTTGGATAGCTCGACACCTAAACAAAATTGTATCACTTGGCACCTATTGTTAATTGGCACTTGTTAACACTCGGCACTTGTTTAGTGGAAAAATGGTTAAGTGTATTGACACTCAGTTGTCAAAATTATTCTTTAAACTAACAATCTCCCCCTTTGACATGAGTGGCAAAACCACTTAACTAAGATCCTTATGACTCCTTGTTAGTTGATCCTGTATGTACACTCAGTGATTTCTATCATATTTCTACTTTCTGACTAATCAAAATTTTCTATTTCAAAATTTGCTCCCAAAATTTGCTATCTCCCCCTTTTATCATACTTATCATTTCATTCCCGTACTTAACTCCCCCATACTTAATCTCTTCTTATCACTACCCCATACTTATTCTCCCCCTTTTTGACACTTATGTCAAGGGTCTTACAAGGAAATGTCATACTTGGCCAAAAATGTACTATTTACTTCAAGGAGTACCTTCAGAGCTGCATCCCAATTTGCTAGTGCGACATCCAATGACTTATGCTAGATGGAAATCTCTACTGCTAGGTGTACAAGTTCATCAGATGAAGAAATATTGGGGTCTTTCTTGAGGACTATCTCTACATTTATTTTCTCCTTGTGAAGTAGTTCCAAATGAGGAGTTATTGAGGATTGAATTTGCATCAATTTAGCTTTTTTGGTTGCCTCCTCTACTGCTAAGATAGCTAACTCTCTTTGTGTGTGAAGTGATTGGGAAAAATGCTTCTCACTCTGAGCTAGATTTGTGGGGAGTTGCATGCTAGAAATCTTTAGATTGTTCTCCAAGCTTAGTATTTTCTGGCTAGTTTCCTATGTGAATGTGGAAAAATCACACAACTTGTTGTACAGGGAAAAGATGTTTCCTAGTACAGTTTTAACTATTTTAATTTTCTTTTCCAGTTCTACTTGTGACAGTGCTATATCACTGGATATTTTATTATTTACCTTGCCTTGGAACTTCCTTTCTGACCATTCGAGCAATTTGGCATTTGTTTCCTGGTCTTCACTGGTCACCTGGTCAACTATATCAGATAGTTGCTCTATAATTGGTCTTGACTCATCTGGAGACTATAAGCAGAAAGCTTCTATGAATATGTCTTTGATTTCATTCAAGGTAAGCTTATGCTTGTGTTCTTTTCTTAGTGCTTCTTGTCTCCTTCTTCTGTCCAATGCACTCTAAATTTCATTGATCTTCTCTTCAGTGAGAGTGCTAGATTCATAATATGGGATCTTTATTTCTTCATCAAGCTCAGGAACTCCATAGTGAAGTTTCCTATCTGCCTTTGATGAGCTCGAGCCTGGTGTCCTAATTTGTAGTCGTAACCCATCAGTACTTGGCTGCTGAAGAGTCTGTGTTGGAGTACCAAATTTTGATAATGCAACTAGTGTTTGTATTGCAGACTCCTCCTTCTTCTTTGTCTCATCTTTTTCTTCAACTTGACTATCCCTTTTATGATCGCTAGGTGGGGTTGAACTTGTTGGTTGTTCAAATGTTTCTTTTATTTCCCCTACTGCTATACTCAGCATTTGAAGTGTATAAGGGACTACACTTGGTGGAGGTGGTGGTGGAAGAAATAGAATACTAGTAGTTTGTATGGTTGAGGGTGGCACTTGTGCTTTTACCTTGACTATCTTTGTTTTAACTTTTGGATTCTATAATTCATCAACACTTACCAATACAGGATTTGAACTTAATTTTGCTACTAGTGATGATTGGTCAAGGATTTCTAAATCCTCTGCAGTTAATGGATTAATGTGTGGATTTTAAGTGTCTGTAACATCTTTTATTTTTATAATATTTGCAGGTGTGATGGTGGCATGAGGAGGACTAGAAGGAGATACCTGTGTGTCTTGCACACTTTGATCTTGTGGCTCAACTATATCTTTCTCTTCCTCTTTCTCCTCTGTATGTGCCTTTTCTTCCTTTTCTTCTTCACTCTTCTTCTCCACTTGTTCCTTCTCTTTTTCCTTGGTTCCTGACACCTTCTTTTCTCTTATCTTGGCACTTGCCTCTACCTTATATTCTTCATTATACACATCTTCTATTTTCTTGTAAACTATTTTCCATAATCTTGTGGATTTTGTAACTACCTCTTCAATTTTATTCTATAATATGTTGAATGCTCTATGCTTGGGAGTGAATCTATTATTATGCCTCTTTACTACATTTTTTACTTGATCTCTAGACAAATTAGGAAACAATCTTGCTAATGTTGACTCCCTTATCTCCTATTCCATTTGTAAAAAAAAAATCCATTTATCCTCTACAATTTTTTACAATTCTTTAGGCATTGATTCATCTAATTCTAGAGGTGTGTGCTTATATTCAGCCATCATAGCATACAGGGATTCCTCTAATTTATTTTGCTCTTCTCTTGTGAGCTTAGAAAAATTCAGGTTCTTTAAACCTTTCAAATCATCATTCCTAATTTTTGAACATAATCTATCAACAACAGTCTGAGGTTTGTGTCTTACCACTTGAAATTGACTGTTGTCCTCTGACTCTGTCTTCTCCTCATCTGTTTTAGGC
Source organism: Cupressus sempervirens (assembly GCA_028749045.1). Lineage (NCBI taxonomy): Eukaryota > Viridiplantae > Streptophyta > Pinopsida > Cupressales > Cupressaceae > Cupressus > Cupressus sempervirens. The sequence goes on from CM053793.1 coordinate 820,934,852, forward strand.
TGGGCAATAAATTTTCTTTTCTTAGACTCGGTAGCAGTCTTCTTTGAGTCTTTCTTCTTTCCTTTTGCCTCCTCTTAGGCTTTTTGTTATGCAGCCCTTGTTGTAGGTCTCTTTGGTGTAGGAGTAGCTACTTTCTTTCCCTTGGATTGAGGAGCAGGAGGAGTTGTGGCCTTTCTTTTAACTTGTGCTTCCTCAACTTCTTCTTCCTCAGCACTTTCCTCTTTATCTTCTCCTAACCCTTGAGTCAGACCTTGAGGTTTATTTCCCTCTTCTTCGATGTCTTCTCCTTCCTCTTCTATTGTTCCTTCTTCTTCAACACCAAATTTTCTCTTGATTTGTCTCACCATTTTTTCTTTCTTTTTTACTGCAAAAGCAGTCTTCAAATCTATTATCACCCTTGATTTAACAACATCATGTGTTCCAAAAGCTTTTACATTTTTATTAGCTTCTTCTGCAAGGAGGGTTGTTATCACTGCAGAAGCTTGATCAATATCAAGTTCATAACCTAGTGGCCTAAGCCATCTTACTCTAGGTATAACTACTTGTATATAGGTATAATCTATATCTACAAGAAAACAAATGTCCTTTTCATATTTCTCAGTCAATGAGACTAGAATCCTCATTCTTTGTTTCATGGACTTTTTGAAGTCCTCAAAGTAACTAGTCATTTGGGCATCAAAATTTTCACCCATCTGTTCAATGTATCCATTGATTTGTTCAACAATTGTTTTGTTTGGACTCCATCTTACCTTACCTTTAGAAGGGAATTCTTTCATCAGATAGAAAAATATGCACACCAAAACTGATCCAAATTTGCACTGAGCTCCCTTGCTCTTCCTTATAGCTCCCAGATTTTCATTAATCTATTGAAAAATGAGCTCTGCTAAATCATAAGTGTGATCCTTTTTAATTATCTTGTATGCAACATCAACTGCTATACAAGGTACACTATTTGACCTGCTTAATTGATAGAATTTGTGTGGAATGATTCTCATAGAAAAATCTAGTAGGGGATATGTGACTGTGTCAATAGTCATTCCTCTATTGTTCCATTTAGCACTTGTGTTTTTCTCTATTACTTCCCTTTTGTCACTTCGCAGGGTCTTTGGCCGATCTAGGGTTGGAATACCAATAACCCTATGAACAATTTTCTTGGTGAATTTTACTGCTCCTGACTCTAACCAAAAGGCTCCATCATGTATTCTGCTCAAAACTATCTATACCCATTCAATTTTAAAAATAATCAGAAATTCTAGGGTTTTGGTTAATCCTTTTCTTTCTATTATTGAGAACTCATCTTTTAGTCTTTTTTTCTCACATAGCTTTTCATATGCATTGTAGATCTCTAAATCTCCTATGGCTCCAATTTTGCAGTTATAACATTTGTGAACATCTTGGACCATAACAACTTTATCAAGAATAACTGATAATGCACCTGTAAAATCATTCTTGTATGCTACTTCTAGAATGGGCTTGAATTCAGGTTGTTTAACTTCATTGCTGACCAGCTGTATTTCATGACTCTCTCTACCCTTAGTGATTCCTAACCCAGATGCCATTTTTTTCCAAACTAGGGTTTACGATTTAAACAAGTTTATAAATTCTATGTAGCTCGGCACTTAAGTAAAATACCTCAAATCGATGAAACTTGTCCTGAATCGCTGTTAAAATCTTCACAGATGTCTTCTGAGCTGACCTTGATCTTCTTCGCTCTTCTCAACTTTGCTTCTCATTTGAATGGTGGGAAAATGATCGAAAATCAAATTTATGTACCCTTCAAAATAGAGTAATTAATGCTTAGTGCGCTGACAACTGTCTACTCGGCACCTGAAGGGTTTCAACATGACTCGGCACCCATTGTGTTTCACTTTGCTTGGCTCTTATTGATATTTCATAGCTTGGCATCATCTATCAACTTGGTTGCTATTAGCAACTCGGCACCTAAAGACAACTTTGACAAATCTTGCAAAACTCTCAATTTTGACTTAGCATATTTGCTTATGCTAATTTCTTCTTTGCAGTTCTTCTATGTCTTGGGAGTGATGTATGATGTAACTTGGTTTATCAATCCCACACACTTATTCTTGCTTAATTTGATGAAGTGTGATCACTTGACCTATTAGGTGAAGTGATCTCTGCACTTGATGTGCCATACTCTTCTTTTTTCTTCCATGTCTTATTCATTTCACTTCTGATATGTCCAACATCTATCTTTGCCTTTCCATTGTTGAACTCAAAACTTGATGCCTTTGACCTTGTTGGATAGTTTCTATTGATATGACCAATTTACAAACAACTGAAACATGTAGTTTGATTCAACCATCTTTTTTAGTTCCTTCTGAAATGTGTTCTTATGCAGTTTTGTGGTATATGTCCATATTCTTGTCAATAGTGACATTTATGCCTGGTGTTGTAATCCCAATGATAATGACTTTCATTCCCTTCTGTTTTTGCTGGTTGATTTGATGTCCACATAGGTTTTGATCTACACTCAAATGCCCTATGTCCATACTTTTTGCAATTATAACAATGTCCATCAAATCTTGATGTCTTAGTAGTTTTGGTTCTACATTCATATGCTTGATGACCTTGCTTCTTGCATTTATGACAATGTCCATCAAATCTCTAAGTCCTTGTGACATTAGATCTACAATTTTGTTTCATATGTCCTTGCATGTGGTACTTGTGATAGAAACTCTTATTTTTGGGTGTGTTTGATTGATTGAATCTTCTACTCCTACACACATTAGCTGTATGCCCCTTCTTATTACAGTAATGACAAGTGGGTTTTGAATTCTTACCTTTGTCACTTCTTTGTTCAACATACTTTGATGATTCTCCAACTTTAGTGCTATTGTATCCAAGTCCTAATGTATTATGGGTTGATCTTGGGGATTTCAGCAACTGTTCAAAATACTTGATGGCTTCACTTGACTTGTTGAGATTCTCCGCTACCTCTTTTTCTCTGTTCAATTCATTTTGCATTTGTTCATTCTACATCTTTAAAGTAGAGATCTCAATATCTTTTACATTGAGTTCATGATGAAGGTTCATCATTTGGGCAAGTGTATCTATCTACATGTTTGAGATCCTTGTCAATTCAGTACATTTTTTTTCAAGTCTTTTTGCAAGATTTCTTTTGTCATTTTCCATCATGACCTTATCATCAACTACTCTTTTCTTTTTTTTAGTAATTTCAAATATCATTATGGCCTGTGATTCATGTTCCATCTTGAGAGATCTTATCTCCTTTGTTTGAGCTTTGTTTTTCTCCATCAGTTCTGCTATTGTTGCATCAAGCTCTTTAGTGTCTCCGTTCCAAAATATGTTGGTGGTATCAATCTCCTTGTAGTTTATCTCATTTTTAGCTATGGCTAGATCCTTCCTTTTTTTTAATGAATTTCTCAATTTGTTTCTAAATTCCTCCAAGCTATGCAGAGAAAGTTGCACATCTATCACCTAATTTTCAATGATCTTTCCAAGTTTGAAAGCTTCCATCTTTACATCTTTTCCTCCAAGCTGTTAGGCTTTTCCTTGTGAGAACCTGGCTTCTCTCTGATACCAATTGTTGGAATATTCAAATATGGAAAGAGTACTTATGAGAGTGGGGGGGTGAATCATAAGTATCACACTTTAGCTAATAAAACTTTTAACTGAAAGTAAATTGCATACATGTAAATACATCAAGAAAACATGAAACTAAACACATGCATCAATAACACATAACACTGGAATTTGGTAACCCACAAACCCTTCAGGAATAAGAAGGTAAAACTGGGGTGGGGATGATACCCACAAAAATTACTGCAGTAATATTGTTCAACCACTTCTGATGGTCTACCCTATTAAAGGTCTACCCTGTTAAAGGCTTTACACTATGTCAATAGTGACCTGGTTAAAGGATTTCAAACACTTAACATGAAGTGTCACCCTATTAAAGGATTTAATCACCTTTTGATAAGGATCTACAAATAGTTGTTAAGCCAACCTATCTACATAGGATTTTCTTTCAAATACAATGGTAAGAGAGTATTAGCTATTATAAACCTGATTGTTTGCAATCCTTGATTACTAAATGCAGGAACTTGTTCTGGCTCTTTCTCTGATTTCAATCCTCTGAGATCTTTTTTCTATCTGTCTACCTTGCTCTATTCTAATCAACTGATTAATGAATTGCTGCTCTTAATTTCTAAGTCTCCTCTCGCCAAATACCATTCTATTTTTTTTTTTAAATTCTTCTCTACTCCTCTCATATAATTTTTTTAATGAACCTTTCATCCTCCTTAAAAAGACTTCGAAGACTTAGGGTTAGATATGGATCTACAATCCACATTGAATCTCAATTTCCTGCTCAATACTTGTCTTTTGCTGATTGGTTGCATGTCTTTCCAAGTTTTCCAATTGGTTGCATGCAAATTACATTGGAAATGTAAAAGATTCATTCTTATCTCTATATCTTTCAAGATTTATCTTATGTTAGCTACAAAAATAGTTTACATCATAGTTTGTGCAATCACAAACTCTTATGCTGATATCCTAAGTTACTCAGCTCCTGAAGCATTACTGATGCTCGACACATGTTGTTTCTTGGATAGCTCAGCACCTAAACAAAATTGTATCACTCAGCACCTACTGTTACTCGGCACTTGTTAACACTCGGTACTTGTTAACACTCAACACTTGTTAACACTTGACACTTGTTTAGTGGAAAAATGGTTAAGTGTATTGACACTCAGTTGTCAAAATTATTCTTTAAACTAACACTTTTCTATGTGATCTATTATTTTCTATTATTGGTTATATTTACATGTAATTGTTATTTCTATCCATGGTTTAATCCTAACACATAACTTATTTCTTGTGTGCAAGATGACCACAAGGTCATGGTCAATGAGCAGTGCTTAGTGAAGTTCAAGATTGGAATCTACTAGGATGAGGTACTATGTGATATCATACCTATGGACATATGTCATATGTTCTTGGGTAGGTTGTGATAGTTTGATAGGCATGTTGTACACAATGGCTGAGCAAATACCTACACTCTAACCAAGGATGGAGTGAAACATAAGTTAAAATTGTTGAAGGATAAAGAAGAAAAGGTGTGTAGCGCTGCCAAAATATGTTTTGTTGATGGAAAAGAGTTTCTCAAAGGTATGAAGTATGAGCATATGTGTTTTTCTATAATTCCAAAAGATAGTAAAGAAGAAGTAGAGGAGGTATATGTAGAAGTTGTAGATATGTTGGGAGATTTTTTTGATATTGTATCAGATAATACTCTTAATGGATTTCCCCCATTGAGGAAGGTTAGTTACCAAATGGATTTGGTTCTAGGAGCCAGTTTGCCAAACATGGCAACACACAAAATGACACTAGTAGAAAGTGAATAGTTGAATAGACAAGTTCATGCATTATTGCAAAAGGGGTTGATTTGAGAGAGTTTGATTCCATGTGTTGTACTAGTAATATTAGTACCAAAGAAGAATGGAGAATGGAGGATGTGCACATATTCTTTTTCTATCAACAAGATCACAATCAAGTATAGATTTCCATTGCCAAAGATGGATGATATTATGGACTATTTGAGTGGAGCTAAGTATTTCACAAAGATAGATCTGAAGAGTGAGTACGATTAGATTCATATCAGAGAAGGTGATGACTGGAAGACTTCTTTCAAGACAAAAGGACTATATGAGCGATTAGTTATGCCTTTTGGGCTAACCAATACACCAAGCACTTTCATGTGGCTCATGAATGAGGTATTGAAGTAGTTTCTAGGTAAGTTCGTTATTGTTTACCTAGATGATATTTTGACCTTTAGTAAGACATTGGAGGAGCATTTAATCCATATTCACAAGGTGTTTGATAAGTTGAGGGAAGAAAAGTTATTGATAAACCTGAAGAAGTGTAGTTTTGTAAAGAAGGATTTGATGAACCTAGGATTTGTAGTCTCAGCAAAAGGTCTAAAAATGGACCTAAAGAAAGTGAAGGCTATCATTGAATGGCCTACTCCAAGGAGTGCGACAGAGATAAGATCTTGTCATGGATTAGCTAGTTTAAAGAAAGTTCATAAGAGGTTTTAGCAATGTTTTGTGGACCCTTGATTGAAATAATGAGAGGGGATAGGAAAGAATTTAAGTAGACTGTAGGAGTAAATAAGAGTTTTAATCTATTAAAATAAAAAGTTAGTGAGTACTCTATTTTAGCACTTCCTGATTTTAACAAGGTGTTCCAAGTAGACTATGATGCTAGTGGTACTACAATAGGAGCTATTATGAGCCAAGAAAGTAGATGTGTTGCTTACTTTAGTGAGAAATTGAATGATGTGATAATAAAATATTTTGTTTATGATCAAGAATTTTATGCTATATTTCAAGCATTGAAGAAGTGGAGACACTATCTTCTACCTAAGCAGTCTATTTTGTATACTGATCATCAAGCTTTCCAATATTTTAATAGTCAAGGAAAATTTAACCAAAGGCATTTGAAATGGGTTGATTTTTTGTAGAGTTATACATTTGTTTTGAAACAAAAGAGTGGGAAGTCTAACAGAGTTGCAAACGATCTTAGTAGAAGACAATTTTTGTTGATAGAAATGTAGATAGAGGTGACTGGGTTCAAGGAACTCAATACTTTATATCTAGATGATCCTAATTTTGGTGAAGCATGTACAGAACTAGTTACATTTGACAAGATAAAGTGATTGGATTTCATGATCCAAGATTGTATGTTGTTCAAAGGAAGCCAATTATGCATTAGAAGAAGTTCAATGAGAGAGAATCTCATCAAGGAGAAGCATAGTGGAGGATTGGTTGGACATTTTGGTAGAGATAAGATAATTGCTTTGCTTGTTGAGAATTATTACTAGCCATAGTTGTAGAAAGATGTGAAGAATTTTGTATAGAGTTGCAAAGTATGTTAGATGGTGAAAGGAGTGAAGCAGAATACCAAGTTGTATCAGCCATTACCTATACTAGAGAAATCATGGGAGGATCTAAGCATGGATTTTGTTCTTGGATTACTAAGGACGCAGCATAAGCATGATTCTATTTTTGTGGTGGTTGATAATTTTTCAAAGATGTTACATTTTTTTCATCACAAGAAGACTAGTGGTGTCATTCATGTAGCAGAGTTATTTTTCAAAGAAGCGGCAAGACTACGTGGACTGCCAAAGAGTATCATTTTAGATCAAGATACCAAATTTTTTGGATATTTCTAGTGTACATTATGGAAGAAGTTGAAGATAGATTTGAAGCTCAAATCATCACATCATCCATAGATAGATGGACAAATAGAATTTATGAATCACATTTTGGGAAACTTGCTGAGACGTTTGGTTGGAGATAAGCCAAAAGGATGGGATATGATTTTACCACAAGTGGAATTTGCATATAATAATTATGTCAACAAGAGTACTCATAAATCACCATTCCAAATCATATATGGGAGTAGTCCAAGAAATACTTTTGAATTGAGGTAGCTAGATAAAGAAGAGATAAGTAGTGCTAAAGCAGAATAATATGTTGAACATTTGAAGAACATCCATGAGGAGGTGAGGAAGCACATTGTAAAGATGAATACATAATACAAGGCTAAGGCATATGTGAAAAGGAGGTATAAGGAATTTTATATTGGAGATGAAGTCATGGTTCATTTGAGAAAGGAGAATTTTCTAGTGGGTGCATATAATAAGTTGAAGATGAAGAAGTTTGGATCATGCAAGATAGTGAAAAGGCATGATTCTGGAAATGAATATGAAGTGGAGTTGCCTAGTGAATTGAATATTTCAACAATATTTAACATTTTAGATTTGATAGAGTATTATAAAAGAGGTGACAGAGATGAAATTACAGAAGCATGATGGAGTATTCCAATAGCTAGTTCAGCTACAAAGGAGATTGAGGAGATACTAGACACTCATGTTGGAAAAAGTACTAGGAACAGAACTTATGAGGAATATTTGGTCAAATGGAAAGGGAGGTCAATTGATGATTCATCATGGTTCACAAAGGAGGAGGTTAACTATCTTGGTTTTCCTCTAAACACCTGAGACATGATGGGGTCACTTCTCAAATTACCTCAGGTATCTGATGCAAGAGCATCCTGGGTGAAGAGCAATCTTGCATCACCCAAAAATATATTGACAGGGTGGTTACTATTTATGGGAACTTGCTATTTTTATTAATTTTTTCATATGAACTCAAAATGTTCTCATTTTCTACAAGAAGGTCTATTTTAGAGTTGTAAGCCTACCATAAAAATTTCATTGCTCAAGCATAAGTATTGGAGAAGTTACTACAAATTTTTGGTCAAAATATTTGCAAAAAAATCTTCAGGCTCACTATTGGAGGCCTTAGAGTGCCCAAATGAGGTCTAAAAACTCAATGAAAGGGTGCTACCACAATTTTAATCCAGTAGATTAGGAGTTGGCATTTCCAAAAATTGGTTATAATAGCAATCAGAGCAACAGTTTGAGAGTTATGAACTTCCAAAGTTGGGTTACCTGAAATATCTAAAATAATTGTCAAAGATGTATTTGGTTGACTCTATATGTATTGCTAGGGTCTATTAGCCCTAAATATTGAGTTTTAATGTCTAGAACCTTCCTAAGTGGCATAAAATTGCCTATTTAAGAAAGGATTGAACATTGTCTAGAACAACTCTAGGTGGTTGTTCGTAGCTTAGTCTTGCAGATTACTGGAATGAAGGCATCCATTTTGGTTAGCATATTATGCCTATGAATTCTATAATCCTTCATTCACAGTGCAAATAAGAAGTCCATATTTTGTTCTCACATTTTCTGTTGTTTCTTTGTTTCTATTATGTGTTTATGGTATTAAGGGGAGCACCCTTCATCACAAGCTCTTGCTTAATAAATTCATACTTTTCCAAGTTGATTACCAATTTCTCCTCATGTAACTTTCTTAGCACCATCTACACATGTTCTAGGTTTTCATCTCTTGTCTTTATGAAGATGATTATATCATCGAGATATACCACCATAAACCTTCCATTGTAATCCTTCAACACTTCTTTCATGAGTCTCATGAATGTGCTAGGAGCATTTGAGAGCCCAAATAGAATCACAAGCCACTCATATAACCCATCTATTTTTTGATAAGTTATCTTCCACTCATCACCCTCCTTTATCCTTATTTGATAGTAACCACTTTTTAGGTCCAACTTTGTGAATTATTAAGCTTCTCCAAAGAAATCCATCAAGTCTTCAATTCTAGATATTGGAAACCTATACCTTGTTTTGATTCTATTGATGGCCCTTGAGTCTTTATAAAACCTCCATTTTCCTCCCTTCTTGGATGCCAAAACTATTTGCACTACACAAGGATTGATGCTCTTCTTTGTTGGTCCTTGATCTAGGATTTCTTACACTTTCCTAGCTACCTCTCTATTTGATCTAGGGTAAGCTTATAGGCTTCCTTATTTGGAAATGAAGTACTAGGTACAAACTCAATTTGATTACTTATCACTCACCTAAGAGGTAAAGTTATAGGTGTCCCATCATTCACAATATCCTTATACTTCACAAGCATCTTTTGGATCTCAGTGGGTAAGGTCTCTTGTTTGGTTTTTTATTCATCCTTCAGCTTAAGAAGAATGTCATATCCTTTACTATCCTCATGTTTAAGGGCCTTGATTAACTCCTTCCCACTACTCAACAATGCACCATAAGTTTTAGACTTCGATTCATCCTCCTCCAACAAGGATTGAATATTGAAAGTTATTCCATATTTCTTGAAAGAGATAGAATTATCCTTCTCATCGTAAACGGTACCTCTTTCATATTTCCAAGGTCTTACCAATAGAAGATGACATACATCCATAGGCAATATGTCACAAAGCAATTTATCCTTGTATCCTACAATTGAAAACTGAACCTAAGTTTTCTCATTCACTAACATACTATGCCCTTTGTTCAACCTTATTACCTTGTATAGGTAAACATGAGGTATCTTTACTAACTAGATCTTCTCCATTGTTTCCTCTAATATGATGTTATCTATAGATCTTAAATCCACAATCACTTTTCACACCTTGCCCAAAATCTTGCACCTAATTCTAAACAAGGCTCTTTTGTGCTCGGGTTCATCCTTGGTTGGTCATCTGATCAAAACCCTTTTGAACATTAAGTTCTCTCCTCCCTCTAACTCAATATGATCTACCTCATATACCTTAGAACTCATGGTGTCCTCATGAGCATGGGAAACCCTCTTATCACCACTTGAAGAAGTAGGCTTGTCAAGATATCTATAGGCAGGGTGGCCCAATTGACCACAAGTATAACACTTCATACATGCAAAATACAAGTTACTCCTACACATACCTCTTCCCCTATTTGAGCCTCCTTGATTTCCTCTTCCTCTTGAATAACCTCCCCTTGGATTAGTTTTACTACCATGTTCTTCTAGTTTAGACTCAACTTGGTTTCTTTGATCATTTCCTTTGCCTTGGTATCCACCTCTATGCCCTCTTTGGTCTCTTCCTCTACCTCTACCTTGGAATTTTGAATCTCCCTTCTTCCTATTCTTTTCTTCCACCTTAAGCACCAATTGGTGACACTTTTGAATAGTTGTAGGGGTCCATAGGCTAGCTCCTCTTGGATGCTCCATTTAAGCCAACCCAAGTATCATGTTACCTTAAAAGGTTCCTCATCCTAAATTTTGGACCTTAGGTGTAGTTTTTGAAATTCTTCTATATAGAAGGCCATATCCAAGTCTTTGTAATTCATACCTTGCCTTTTTCTATGCATTTGTACCTAATAATCCTCTAGCAGATAATTCTCTTTCACCTTACTCATTGGGCATTCTAGTTAGCTATAGGCTTCTTTCCCATACTGACCCTTTCATCTTGCAAGTATTTCCACCATGTTAATGTCAACCCTCTAAATCTTGATTTGGCAACCATCAACTTTTGTGCCTCTATGACACCTTTACATTCAAAATGGTTCTCCATCCCCTCGATCCATTACAATATTGTATTAATGTCCATCTTTCCATTAAAAATGAGAATTCCTTCTATGGATTTTCCTCCTAGTTCTTTGATGGCCTTCAATAATTGGAAACATCTAACCACAATGCAAAACCTTATGGGGCTCTGATACCACTCTGATGTAAGAACAATTCTTGCTCCTTAACCCTAACTTCTCCTAGGGTCTACTCTAGGCCTCTTCTCTAGCCTTTCAAGGTTCTTGCACTAACCCAACTTAGGAAGATTACACTCCCAATCACTTCCTCTTTCAACTTGTCCACACCAATGTATAACTTAACATCAACTAATCACCACTCCTTAGATGCCTTACTAGCTCATCTACACCAAACACCCACACATGGTCACAATCTAATCAACATGGAGGCATAAGATTGTCTCTAGGGCTTTGAATCCATTACAATACTCATCCACTAAAAATCCATTGGAATCTCTATTAATTCCAAGAAATTGCTCCAAATTAGGCCACGAAGAGCTACAAGGAATTAGGCCTCCAAACTCAGGAAAAGGCTTAATGAGGTGGAAAAATAACTTCATATCCTAATACCCTTTTGCAAGACCTTTAAGATTCACTGGGACTCACTTCCCCAACCTATCCATATAGTGGGATGTTGATTTTAAGCCTAAAATTAAGGGTTTGCAAATTTATTGACAACATTCATAAGGGTTTGATCAAATCCTTATCTAGGCATGTCACCAAGAGGTCTCCTTTGGAATAGGATTTATCCACTCTCATGTCATCCTCTCCATCCACTTAGAATAAAGCATTCATTGTACTCTATCCCATTAAAAGCTATTTCAAGCTCTGTGATCCCTAACCATGCTCACTTGGCTTGCTTAAGGCATCACTGCAAAATGGCTAAACTTTCTTTCCAAGGCCCAAGATATTACATGCATAAATTAAAAAGATTTTTCTTTCACATTCCAAGATACTATACCATTTCCATAGTGGAAAGGTGAGTTCAGACTCCATTTTCCCAAACTGACCGATTCAAGATAGCAATAGTGCAAAAACCAAAGTATTTATAAAAAAAGAAATGAAATGGATTCCACAAACTATATAATAACACATATAAATAGTAAAAAAAACCTAAAAACTCATGGAAAAGGTACAATATGGAACTCAATCCATCAATTTCCCTCAAGAAGCCAAAAACCTATACTATGGTAAAATAACACTGAAATATGCTTGCTCATTCAATTGAATTCCTTTACAATGCCATTTGGCCCTTGTTATAGGTTAAGGTATGCTTATGTAGACCTTATCAAACCATTTTGAGGTGGTTACACAACCATCTAATTGAAGTTTCACTTTTTGCAATAAAAGTTGTCATGACAACTTTTGCAATTTTGCAAAATTGTTAAGCAACTTTAAGTTTTGTCCTAGTTATGCTAAGCTTTGTCCAAACCCCATGAAAATATACCAAGTTCTTAGTTATGTGATTTATGACATGAAAACATCATCCCACCCCTTATTTTACTAATCTAGACCTTTAGATGCATAGTTTCCATCCTTAACAATAATGACAATAGTTTGAACATCACCTGGCAACTTTAGACAACTAGGTAGTAATGAAGACCCAAATAAACCTCCTAATGGCTATGTCCTACTCTAGGACTCTCTATCCTTCTTTATTTCACTAGTGGCTTGGCTAAGGCCACTACAAGCCAAAACTCAATTAGGAACCCTAGGCTGTTAGATAGCCTCACCTAGGTGCTCCTGTACCATCCTCTATCCTCTTAATTGGACTTATCCTCTTCTAATCTCAATACCAAATCACCAATTTTGTATCCAAATAATCCCTTGGATCAGTCACACACATTTACCAACTTTGCATTTTACTTGCACAATTCACAATTCATACCCTTGTTACTCTTCTCATCACAAGAAAAATAAATTTCCTTTATACCATATCCTCGAAATAATTCCTTAACTCATCCTTGAGGATTTTCCAATTAATTATAATAGGAGCTCATTAAGATCTTAAAAAACTTTACATCTTTTCACAATTACAAGTCATTGTCATCTCACAGTCTTTACAACTTTCTATATGTGTGACCTCAGACCTTGTGTACTCGTTGGCATCATCATTGCATTATCTATCATCCTTGTCTAACTGTTCTCATCATGATTCTATCTCAATAAAGAGATACAAATAAATCATCAAAAACCAGTTATCAGATGCTCTGTCTACTTACTATCTTCTATAAATATTGAATAAATTCCTCATGTCTTTGACTCTCTTCATGTGCACTTAGCCATATCATCAAGATATAATGTAAAAAAAATTCTTAACTATGCTTGACCTATTCATCAATACACAACCCGTATAACCTCATTCTTTTTCTTCTACTCTACCAGTCTTCAAAAAAACAATACTATGTTGACATCAATGAAAACACAACCATTAATGCAATATTTCAACCATGAATAGTCTCTCCAGTACTTAGGATACTCCCCTAAATGAATACCATTAGCATTCATGCTAACACTTTGTTTAGCATGTCCAAAATATTGAGCATTTGTAACCACCAACCAAGCATGACTAAGTTCCCTCAAGCATCATCAACCTCTTTTAGTTGCTAAGAAGCTAATACATGTAGAGTAATATAGTATAAGTTGAGCAATAGTGTAGATGTTGAGAAAGCCTTAAGTGACCAAGCTCCTTGGCCAACACTACACCTAGTAATGACTAAGCACCACTCCTTTTAAGATCAAGTTCATAACTCCAAAGACAAAATCTCTCCAACATGCAGGATTGCTAACTACCCTAGGATGTTCTTGCATAATAAGCTTTGATTTGGTGTATTCACTCAACTTCACAATTCACTCATTCAATCACTTTACTCAAAATTTTTCACTCACTATTGGGTTTTAACAAATGAACACTAATAAAACTTAGTTATTATCAACCATGAACTTAGTTATTACTAAGTTGTGGTAAAATGAAAATAACATGAAAATTAAATTGCAACATAACAACATTAATACATTTGAACCCAATATTTTTAACGTGGAAACAAGTTAAGGGAAAAACCAACTAGGATGGACAAACCCAAAGTTTCTCCTTTTGAATTGAGCTTTGTTAGGAACCAACCTTGTTAAAGGTTACAAACGCATTGTTAATTGACCTTGTTAGAGGATTTTAACCGAAAGTTCATCTAGACCTTATCACTCCTTGATCTTGTCTAAAGAGTGGCCTTCTCTAATGGACTCACTAAAACCACTAATAAATGTTACCATATAAGTGTTGAGATAATGGGTGTTGCACACATTGCATAAAAAATTTATATATTATTATTTTATTTTATTATGTAATGTTGCACCTAGATAGACATGCAACATGTAAAGATTCTCATGGAATATTCTTCATGAGTTGTATTGTAACATTGTGATAATATTTTATGTTATTATTTAATATTGGAGAAAAGAATTAAATCCCCAATATTAAATGTGGGGTCAATGGGTTAGGTAGCACATAGTTTTAGCACATGGTTTATGTAATACCACTTGGTGGTTTTGTGGGACTTGCTACTATATAAGTAGCTACAAGGGTAATTGTTGTAGTGACAAGGAGAAGAAATAAAAAGGCAAGAGTCGAGCAGGACAAGGCTTGACAGGTTAGCCAAGGGAGCATTTGTGAAGGTTGGAAGCATGGCATGGGATGTGTGGATTCATGCTTGATCACATAGTTTGCTCGATGGTGGCTATGACTTTGAAGGCTTCCATAGTTGTATTGCAACAGTATTTTTGCTGAATAATACATGGTGATGGATGCTTTTGGAGGTTGAGTTTTTTCCCTCAATGAGGGTTTCCTAAGGTATATCTTGTCTCACATTTTTGTGGGTATGTTGCCTATTATCTTGCATCTGGATTTAATTTTGTGTTTATTTCGGATCTATTATGGGTTATGTTTAAATGGTTATATTCTTTCTTGCAAGTTTCTTACAAGTGGTATCAAAGCTATGGTTTTATTATTGTAACCCTAGATTGAATCCATGGGAATGCATGAGAGGATAAAAGAAAGAGGAAGATATATGGGTTATTTATTGCAGATCTAAGGGTTTTGGGTTTGTTGTAATGATGGAATGTTGGTGGTTTTTGGGCATGTGAAATTGTTGGACAAAAAATATTTTTTGGATGTTTCATTTAAATGAGGGTTTTAGGGGGGAGCTTGCATAAATGACCTCCTAGGCAGAAATAGACCTCATCATTGGATCTGGGTTGATGTTTCCATAATTTTTTATATATAATTTGCCCTAGTTTGGCCATGTCCAGAGGAAATGAAAGAGTTTTTTAGTTTCAGCCCGTCATGGCTGTCAAATTTAATCCCGTTGAAATTTTCATCACAAAAAAAACAATCATAGTGAAAATGGTAAAAAGACTGTCTTAGTAAAATGACCATAACTTTCTCTTAGGATATTGGATTTTAGAGTTCTTATAGGCATTGGAAAGCTAATTCAGAGCAGTACAACTTGGTGTAGGTTTGGTTCTATGATTTTGAAATTTTATTAGGTTTTAAGAGCCCTAAAATTAGATATTATTTATTTTGAGCATGGATTAGGGCATAACTTGGTCATACAGAGTCAGATTTTGTACTTTGAGTAGTCAACGGAAAGCTCTTGAAGAGCTCTACACATTGTTCAAATTTGGTGTAGGTTTGACATGGTTTATTTGGTGATATATTAATCTAAAAAATTTATGGTATATATTGACTATCGTTACATTGGGAGTTTATGACATTGTATGTTTGAAGATTTAAGATTTGATGTCAATGTATACTCAATTCATATTTCAAATTGGTCTCATGATGATATGATTATCAGTCTTTAGATTTGGATATGTATGATGACTTATTGGTTTTACAAGTTGTGTAGTGTTATAAATGGTCTATACCTACAAGTTACATTTATGGCTTGGTTATGGGTTGTCTTTGCCCATTGATCTTTCATTATTGATGCATATTAAGATTGGTGGCTTGGATTTGGGTTATCTATGCACTAAGTCATATGATTTGAAAATTTCTCTTCATGTAGAAGGGATGAGATGTTGTTACTAGGTACAGTCATGGTGGAGGATTATGGTTGACTATTTTATGTTGATGAGTTGGACACTTTTGAGAGTTGGATGCTCAGTTCATGGATGTGATCATGGTGCCATGGATTTTGTCATGACATGATTGGATATATAGGTACATCCTTGATGCTCATTAGCTTAGATTTTTTATTCAATTAGGGTGGTATATCTTACTGGTTGAGGATCATGGTTATTTGGTTTCTTTTGAGGAGCTCATAATGTGCACTTTGAGTTCTTTGATAGTTTGATGCCTTGGTTGATTCTCATGGTTAGAGGATGGTTTTTTATCATGATGTCATAGATAACTTGGATATATAGTTTAGTGGGAGCTTGTGACAATGATGGGGTGACAGTGTAGGATTAGTTTCTAGTTTGGTTGGTATCTTCTTGGGTTTGGAGATCTTGGTTTCACTTGGTATTGACACTTTGGTTGTGTGAGTGTAGACCTGGAGGATCTTCATGTAGGAGATGGATTTTATGATGTCATGGGTGACTCAATAGCATGATTGAGTGGGAGGATTTTTGGCATTGATATATTTATTCAGTGTTTACAGATGTTGGATATTTGTCTTAGATCTTGTTGCTGAAGAAGCGTCTTTAATATTTGCATGGTGCACTTGGTTATATTCATGGTGTGTGAAGATGGTTAGATCTTAAGGACTCATGGGGTTCTTGTTTATCTTCATAGTGTGTGGAGGTGGTTCTTCATGGTATGTGGAGATGGTTTTTCTTCATGGTGTGTGGAGATGGTTGCATCTTGAGGACTAACAGGGTTCTTGGTAAAGATGTGGTTTATGCTTTTGTTTGGCATGTTATCCTTGGTGTGAGGATGGTTTCTTCATTAATATGTCATGGTATACTTTTGATATGTGTTTAGATTTGTGACATGTTATAGTATGTTCATATGGAGCATGTTATCTCTTTTGAGATGGTAAGATCATGTTGTCATGTTTATGTTTCTGAGGCCATGGTTGGAACTTTAACATTGATCTTGGTTTAGTTTCTTGGTATTGAGTACACTGATCATAAGTTGGATACTTCATGATATTGCTATGTTGCATTTGGAGTTGGCATGGATTGATTGTTTACAGGTGCTCATGGATGCTTAGAGATGGTGGTGATGTTGATTTCTCTTGGATTAGAGAAGTATTTGTTGGGATAGCTGATGGTTTCACAGTCACTTGATATGGACTTGAGAGGATATTTTTCTTAGATGAGTCTTGGTTGGAGAATTAGATATCTTAATGAGCATTCTCATTCTCCACTCTTGGTCTACTTAGTAGTTTGCTACTTGAGAGGTATAGCCTATTGTTTCTCTCAGGTGTTTATGCTTTTCTTTCATGGATATGGATCTCAAGCTATGGTACATGAGTTAGTTTTGGAGGGTTCATTTGAGAGATGGTTTAGCATTTCTTATCTCCATTTGCATATGTTGTTATGCTAGTTTAGTTTGGGAGATGGTTTTATATTGGGCATATTTCTTGGTTTAGGATTGGTTTATGAGTTTGATCTTCTTGTGAGAGGCTTACATCCATGATTAGTAATATAGTTTGGTTTGGATATTATTGTGGCTTCTTTTTGGGGTTTTATGGAGGAGATCATACTTGCATAGTTTACATCTAGAGTTGTGTGTAGAAGGACATGATACAGGTTATGATTTGCATGGTTTCTCTTTGGTCTTGATTATCTTCGTACATCTTTGGTTTCACTTACATTGGATTTGAGATTGGTTATAGATTATGATCACTGGTTTAAGCTTATGTATGTCATGTGAGAGATGACATGGTTATTCATTTATCTCTTTCCTCTGTTGGTTGTGGAGAACTTGGAAGAGCATTGGAGACTTTTTATGAGATTTGTTCTTACAAGTTATTGGTATATGTGTTGTGGATTTCCTTGAGAAATATTCATTTCTTTTACATGTTGTGAGTGGATTGGTTATAGATTTGACATTATCTTTTGTAGTAGGAGCTTCTTGGTATATATGTGGCAGGTATTTCTCTTGAGGCTTGTGATTGTAGGTTGCATATTGGATATGTCAGTCATGTGAGATTCAATTTTTTATAGCTTTGGAGGTATGGATATTTGGATGAGTTTAGCACTTGTTATGGGTGTTATTTCAGCTTAACAACTATGTATACATGTGATTACCTTTGGATTAGGTTTTTTTTACTTGACATTTTAATTGGTACAAGATTTTATAATCTTCTAATGTGATAAGTTGGGTGGCTTTCTCTTTGGATGGATTCTATGTATGTCCAATGGCAGTGGCATAATAGGAGGTGAGAGCATTCATGTTTGAGATGTTGGATACTTTGATTTTTTTGTGGGTACCAGGATGGAGCACTTGGTGTACTTTGATCCATCATGGTGGATGTACTAGGAGGGATTATTCTCTTGTTCATTTATATGGCTATAGATTGACCTTATGTAGTGTATACAACAAGTGGGAGATTGTTGAGATAATGGGTGTTGCACACATTGCATAATATTATTATATTGTATTATTTTATGTTCACCTATATGGACATGTAACATGTAAAGATTCCCATGGGATATTCTTGATGAGGTTTATTGCAATATTGTGATAATATTTTATGTAATTACTTAATATTGGGAAAAAGAATTAAATGCCCAATATTAAATGTGGGGTCAATGGGTTAGGTAGCACATGGTTTATGTAATACCACATGGTAGTTTTATGGGACTTGCTACTATATAAGCAACCACAAGGGTAGTTTTTGTAGTGATAAGGAGAAGAAAGAAAAAGGAAAGAATCGAGTGGGACAAGGCTTGACAGGTTAGCCAAGGGAGCATTTGTGAAGGTTGGAAGCATGGCATAGGATGTGTTGATTCATGCTTGTTTGCATAGTTTTCTCGATGGTGGCTATGGCTTTGAAAGCTTCCATGGTTGTATTGCAATGGTATTTTTGTTGAATAATACATGGTGATGGATGGTTTTAGAGGTTAGGTTTTTTCCCTCAGTGAGGGTTTCTAAGGCTATATCTTGTGTCACATTTTTTTGGGTATGTTGTCTATTCTCTTGCATGTGGATTTAATTCTATGTTTATTTCAGATCTGTTATGGGTTATGTGGAAACAGTTATATTCTTTCTTGCAAGTTTCCTTAAAATAGGATTTCACATCATTATTAGGTCCACTCAGTTTATGAGATATTCTACTACAATGATAAGAAAGTAACATTATAAATATTGATCTATTGAGGTATAGCACCACCTTTCTTGTTCAGATCTCCTTTTTGCTTGGTCTCCTTTTTCATCTTCCATGCTAATCTCTTTTCATTATATTCTCTTAATGGGCTAATTCACACCTTTTCTTTCTTCTTCCTTCAACTCTTCTCAGTTCCTACCTCAACTAAACTCTATATTTTAATCTCCTCCTTAGTATTTGACCAAGATCACCAAATCAAATTTCAATCATCAAACTAGCAACCAAAAATTGTCTTGAACATCTCCTTAAATAGTCATGTATGTGCTTCTAGATTCTTCCATTTAGTTTTTCTTAATCAAAATCATCAATCTTGAATTCAATGTACTTAACCATATAGAAAATAGAAATTTTTATAGAACTTCATTTCCATCCTTTTCCTTTCTTAACCTCCATATGATTAGATCCTTATTGAATTTTCCCAGTCATTGATCCTGTAACAAACTTTGATTTCATTCCTTTGAACTTCTAAAACATTTTATATTTCCATCAAAATTTGGCCTTAAAATCCATTTCATTCAACTTTTTTTTCCATCTTTTACTCTATAAAGATAACATTTCACTCCAGTAAAATATAAATTGATTAATACTAGACTTGCTTGGGAAATATTGAATTTTCCTCTTACTTTTCTAACTGCTTAGTGAATATTGTATTCATTTAGTGAATAACATCTTCCTTTTTTAACCTTGTCACTCGATTAAGCTTGTGTAGCTCAAAATATTACAATATTACATGATTTTAAAATAATAAAACCAACATTATATTATCACTCCTTCAAGTGCCCATTGTATACCATACTTATTAACTCTATCTTCAATATGCTTTCTTCAAATTCTCTTCATCAATTATATTGATATAGCACTCTATTGATTTATCATAATGTCTAGCCAAATAAGACTTAAAATCAATGACAATGTGATAATATATATGACCCTTTTAAACACACTCGTAGTATTACCAATTATATTATTAGTTAGGGCTAACAATCTCCCCCTCTGGTTTTGATGGAAACAAATAACCTATTATTCTATATTACAAAACATTACATAAGACAATCATGTATGCATTGACAACAATACAAATTTTCAGCTCTTTGTCTTCATCAGTAACTCGATATGTACCTTCAACAGAAAAAATCTTCATCAAAATTTATCTACCTTAGGATATGATCTCTATCTCAATTCAACTTCATCTTCTTTAACTATTTCTCTCTCCCTTTGTGGTTTACTTTTATTTGCATCCTTTGTAGATTCTCTCATCTTTTGTTTACACTTACATATTATCTTCTCTTCCTCTTTTGGTATTCTTACTTTGGTACGTTTTTGTTTCCAATTTCTCTCCCTTTTCCTCTTTATAGATTCTCTCCCCTTTGATAGAAATGACAAAAGTTATTATAAATTTTTATTTGAAACATATAAAACTTTTTAGTTATCCTTGTACCTTGCATGTACAAATTTCAATAGTTTCATTACAGTCATCTTCACAACTTCAGGAAAATCCTAAAGAGTGAACTCATTCATCAACTCCACAAAGATATTACAATTCATCCATGAATTTTTGTAGCATGCATCTTCACCTATTGAATTTTGGATATGGGTAGGGACCCCATTTTACCTCTAAGATACTCAAAAGAATCCTTAGGCAATGTCTTAGTAAATATGCCTGCAATTTTCTCTTTAGACTTCACATGCTCAAACCTCACTTGTTTCTCTTGTACTTTCTCCCTCAAATAATGATACTTGATTGATATGTGCTTTGTTTTGGCATGCATCATATTTTTTGAAATATTTATTGCACTAGAGTTATCACAGTAAATAGTAATAGGCTTGGTTATCTCTTCTCGCATACCTTCTAGCAAAACTTGCTTAGTCCATACAATATTTGAACAATTCATTACAAAAGAAACATATTTAGCTTCAGTAGTAGATTGTGAAATACAACTTTTTTTCTTTCTTATCCATTTAATCAGTCTTTCTTTTTAAAAAAAAGTTCCATGACTTGTGCTTTTTCTATAATCAACATTAGCATCCATACAATTTTTCTTACATATATAACCACCCCTTTGATATCAATGGAAAAGGTGTCAAAACTATATTTAAAAAAATTGGGTAGCCTATTGTTGATCAACTTGATATCCTGCAAAAATAATCTACATATACAAGTTTCAGTCTTTCCACTTCCTTCTTCTAATTCTCCTAAACAATATTAGAAATACTAATCATTGTGCAAAGTGCATAGGATTCCACTTCGACTATGCTCAATTCAGTATAGAAAAACTTATCATAGGAAGTCTTTTTTGCAAGACATTACTCCAATTGCCTCTGCAAAATGTTGATCTTAGGTGATAGGGATTCTCTAAGAGTAGAGAATATTTTTACTACCTTTTCCTTATTAGATATCAGAACTATGATTTTATTGTGGATCTTCTCCACTTCTATTCCATAATCTTCAATGTTGGCCTTAGGGAGCTATAATTTTGTAGGGAGTGTATGGATTTCACTCATCTAATCCTTTATTTGATTCTCAAAATCTATTAGATATTTGTATGATAGTGTTCACTGTCCATAACAATTTTTTCCCTCATCAATATTTTTCCTCAACTCCTTGATGCATGCATCAAGTGCCTTCAAATTATTTCGTACATTCATGCACATTGTGTCAAAAAGTGTTGCATCATGCTTTTCTTGTGCTTGTGCTAAAGTTACTTCAGACAAGGTTGTTAGAATATATAGTCCATTGATATAACTGAGAGGGGGGGTGAATTAGTTATACAACTATTATCATAAATACCAACTTTAAAAAATCTTAACCATATGAGTAATTTAAACTAAAACCACAACAAGATACTCATATACAATAACACCAGATATGTTAACTAGGGAAACATTTGATCAAATGGAAAACCTTGGTGGGGATGGTACCCACAAGATGATGTACTAATGTAAATATTCCTTGTTAGAGGAAGAAGTATGTTACAACATTCAATACATATGAGTCCCTATTAGGAGACTTTGAATCCCTTTTAGGATATTCCAATCTTGTTAGGAGTTGTGCCAACCTTATTAGGAGTTGTGCCAACCCTATTAGGAGTTGTGCAAGATAGCTAGACCCATTACCCAAACAGCTTCGAGGGCAAGACCAATGAACCCACTGTCTAAATGATATCTATATTATTCCTTATAGAATCATAGAATTAAATTGTAATTACTTTCTCTATCTTTTTCGTATCAACTAGACTTTAGCTCCTTCTAATCTTGTAACCAGATCATGAACTGTGCATCCAATAATCCCTTGGATTATTTACATGCATTTAATCAATACTCTAATTCTTTTCACACTTCAAGTACAATGCACAATAGATGTCTCTCTACAATCAAGGAAAAAATCTTTCTTTTATATCATACCTTCATAACAATTCCTTGATTTAGCCTTAAGGCTTTTCTAATTAATTTTAATAAGATATATAATTAATTATAATTATAATAGCATTGTTGACTCACAGTCTATACAAACCTTTACACATGTGACTCTAGATCTTGTGCACTTGTTGATGTCACCACATGACTATCCTCTATCACTATGTGACTACACATATCTTCATTACATCTTAGATGAAAGATAGTGATCAATCATCAGAATATTGTTCTTCAATACTCTATTTCTTACACTACTTTCAGTAAATCAGGTATAACTTTTGTACATCTTCAATTTAGACTTCATCCTTTTAACCACGTCATCAAGACATACTCTAGAACATGTCTGTAACTACACATCACTTAACCCTTACTTAGTTACTATACAACATAAGATCTCTTATTTTTATTCTTCTAGTCTTCTATAGAAACATATCAATACTCTCCAATGCTTAGTATACTCCCCCAATGTAGTATCATCAGCATTTAGTCTAACAATCTCCCCTTTTTTTATTGATGGAAACATAGATGAAAAACTATCTAAGTTCCAAGAATACCAAGTAAACTTCTATTGATGCATGTTGTTCTCATCTTCTCAAATCCTCTTCATCAATTAAATCTAAAATCCTCTACAAAACTACTCCATCAATTATTTACTTCACACTAAATAATTCACAATATAATAGGTGCATATTATTGCATCTTACATGTATCTTTCTAAATCTTCATAAAAAGATATGTCTCCCCCATTGCTTAGGAGTCATTCTCATGCACACTCTCCTCTATGCCTTAGGAGATATATGTCTCCCACATTTCTTAGGAGTCCTTCTCATGCACACTCTCCTCTATTCTTTAAGAGATTTTTTTCATGTCTAACTCTCCTCCATTGACATCAATGGCAAAGGTGTCAATCACCATACCAATTATAAATCAACTACTCAAATTCATTAACCAACTCGAGTGTCCAAAGGAATTTTTCAATACCAAATACCAAGATTCCTCTATGATTTAGTACATATTAGATACTCCCTCATTGAGGAAGCATCAACATTCAGTCTAGTCAAATAGTAGTGCTCTATACCACTAGACTGATGCACTCTCTACATCACCTATTCAGAAGTAGGCAGGGGCATAACCCCAAGTATGCTTCTTAAGTACTCAAATGTATCTTTAGGCAAAGTCTTTGAAAATATATCTATAATCTGATACTTAGAACTTACATACTCTAATCTGATCTCCTTTTCTATTACTTTCTCTCTCAGCACATGTTACTTAATTGATATATGTTTAGTCTTAGAATACAATACAAGATTTTTAGACATACTCACTATACTTATGTTATCCTAGTAAATGATAATAGGTTATTCAACCTAAATTCTAATATCCTTTAACATTTGCTTCATCCACATAACTTGATTGTAGTAATTTGTTGCTACAATGTACTTTACCTTAGTTGTATTTTGTGAAATACAATCTTGCTTCTTTCTTAACCAATAAACCAATCTTCCTCCAAGAAAGAATTCTTGACCACTGGTGCTCTTTCTATCATCCATATTTCCTACCCAATCAGCATCAGTATATGCACAAAGTGTGAAATCATTAGATCTGTCATACTAAATTCCATAGTCAAATATCCCTTTTAGATATCTAAATATTCTCTTTACTACTATAAAGTGATATTCTTTAGGATCAAATTGAAATCTTTCTACAATCCTTGCTACATTTTCTATATTTGGTCTTGTGTGAGTTAGATACTGCAAACCTCCAATCATTGGTCAAAAATTCTTCTATTATAATGTAGGTATCCCATCTTTGCTAGAAAACTTATGACCAATTATCATGGGTATACCAACAGGTTTACAACTTTTCAAACCAAACCTTTTGAACAAGTCTTTTAGGTACTTGGTTTGAGAGATGTATATACCATCATTATTCTAAGCAATCTGGAATCCTAGGAAAAACTTCATTTCTTCTATCATGCTCATTTCAAATTCATTCTTCATATCTTCAGCAAATTTATCACTAGCTTCATCATTGCCTCCAAAAATGATGTCATCAAAAAATATTACAATGATTAATAACCATCTTCAATCTCTTTTAGATACAAATTACTGTCAGTCATGCCTTTAGAAAATCCAAGCTTTTCCAAGTAACTATCCAACCTTGCATACCAAGTTCTTAGTGCTTCCTTCAAACCATAAACATTTTTCTTCAATCTTCATACCATGTATTTGTCTTATAATAAAGGAAAACCTTCAAGTTGCTCAATATAGACTTCTTCTAGTTCTCCTTTCAAAAATGCAGACTTGACATCCATCTAATAATTTTTGAATTTCTTGTTCACTACATAAGCCAGGAACATCCTTACTACTTTCATTCTTTCTACGGGTGTATATGTTTCCTCATAATCAATGCGTTCTTATTGTGAATAACCTTTACAAACAAGTCTATCCTTGTTTTTCACAACTTCTTCTTTCTCATTCATCTTGTTCTTGAAAACCCATTTTGTTCCTATCACATTTTTGTCTTTAGGTCCAGAGACCAGTTCCTAGGTGTTATTTTTAACTATCTGATCAAATTCTTCCTTCATGGCTTGGATCCAATGATTATCTTTGATTGCTTCATCTATGCACATGGTTTCAATTTGAGATATCAAGCATATCTCCTCATTTACTCTATTCCTTTTCATTACACCTTTGTCTTTCCTTCCAATGATCTGCTCATGAGGGTGTTTCCTTGTCAAATTCTTACTAGGGGTAGGAGTAGTTATCTCAACTCTCATCTCTTCTCTTAGATTTGAACTTTTTTCTTGTCTTTGCTGATCAATTTGCACATCATTTTGTAATTCATTATTAGTATTAAAGAAAATTCAGCAATCTATCTAATAGCTCCAGAGATATCTTCTTCATTATCTAAATATCCTTACATTTACGCACTCAACTATTGTCTTAGTTCTATAGTTAAAGCATATGTAAGCCTTACTTTTCAATGAGTATCCAAGGAACATACCTCCATTACTTCTTGGATCAAACTTACCGATATCATCATCCCTCTTAATATAAAATTTGCTCCCAAATATCCTAAAATATTTGATTAATGGTGAATGTCCAAACCAAAATTCGTAAGGTGTCATGTCCATGCCTTTTTGATATGAACTCTATTTAGAGTATACACTATTTTATTCACTGCTTCTCTCCATAATGTCTTAGGAACATCATTTTCAAATACCATAGCTCTAGTTGCTTCTACCAAATACTTATTACTTATCTCAACAATCTCATTTTGTTTAGGTGTTCTAGGTGTATATAGCTATCTTTTGATTCCATTCTCTTCACAAAATATGTTAAACTCTCTAGAAGTAAATTATCCTCCTCTCTCTAATCTCAAGCACTTAATCTTAACACTAGATTCATTCTCAACTATATTCTTAAATGTCTTAAACTTCTCAAAAGCTTCAGACTTCTCTTTAAGAAATGTTACCTATATTATTCTAGTGAAATCATCAACAAAAATGATAAAATACCTTTCACCACAGAATCCTTTTGTTCTTTCAAGACCACTCATATCTATGTGAACAATCTCTAATTTTTCTATAGTAGAGAACTTCTTGCTAGGAAAAGAAACTTTCCTCTATTTTGCCAAGATGCATACCTTGCATACAAGATTAGTAGGCTTAACAATCTTAGGAAAATCTCTTACTACAAATGTACTACTAACCTTCACAATGTTATCAAAGTTCATATGACAAAATCTTCTATGCCACAACCAACTGTTATCAATTTTGGCTATCAAACATATCATTTTAGTAGGATTCAACTGAAATACATTACCTCTAGATCATATTCCAATTCTAATAATTTTACCATCTTTTTCTTTGATGATGCAAGTCTTCTCTATTAATTGCAATAGATATCCCCTGTCTACCAATTGTCTAGCACTCAAAAAATTATTCTTCAAACCATCAAAAAAATAAACATCATCAGTGTTAGTTTTACCATCAAGAGTAATGGATCCAATCCTTGTAATATGACAAGCTACATTGTTACCAACTCTAACAATACCTCCATCATGATTTCTAAACTTTACAAACTTATTCATATCACTAGTCATGTGATGTGAACATCCACTATCAATTATCCAATCAGACTTTTTCTCAACTTGTGTAACTAGAGCTCTTTCTTCTCTAATCTCTCTATTAAGATCATCTTCCTTGATAGCCAAAAATCCTAATTCATCATCACTTCCACTTTGATATTTCTCATCAGATTCTTCTTCTTCATTAGCATACAAACAATCTCTATCTCTTCTAGACTTGAACTTTCCTTTGTATTTTTTCTCTCTTTTAGGATATTTAGATGCATAATGACCAAATTCATTACAAGTCCAACATTTAAATATTTTCTTACCATCTTTTTCTATTGTCACAAGAAGGACTACTCCTTCTTTAATCTTTATTTCCTCGTTAGATCTGCTACTATTAGCAAAATCTCCTATTGTGCTTCCACTCCTTGATAGGTTAGGTAAAAGATTCAGTGTACTAAAGGTTATCTTAACTTTGGCTAGATCTCCAAACTATCTTAGTTCATCTTTTGTAGATTCCAATCTTCCAAGCAAAGTTTCCTTTGTGAAATCCTTAGTGCAAGGCATCACAAGATTAATCATCTACAAAACTTGTTTCAAAGGTGGTATCAAAATTTTCAAGATCGTCCACATAACTTCATCATCTTCCTTAATTCCACCAAGTGACTCATTACCTGCAAAAAATTCTAATATTCTACCAATATAACTTCTTATTTATTCATCTTCCATCATCTTAGCATCTTTAAATACACATATCCAATTTTGTAATCTCATTCTCTTTGTATGTATATCACCTTCATAAGTATTTTCTAATGCTTTCCAAATTTCATGAGATGTTTGAAAATTATTTACCTAATTGTACTCACCATCAGGAAGAGCTAACAATACTACTTCTTTGGCTCTCATGTTGCACATGAACAAGTCTCTTTCATCTTCACTACATTCCTCGAGCTTCTCTTCTATCACAATTGTCTTCTTAGCTTTTGTCAAAAGCTAATACCCTAGACCCATGCACATCAGATGAGTCTTCATTTTTTCCTTCCAAGTGTCATAGTTGGCCCTGTCAAATCTAGGACTATACTTTCTATATAAAAATTCCATTGATCTCCAAAATTTGTTAAAGTTTTCCTTCAAGGACTTGAAGCTTTGATACCAATTGTTAGAATATATAGTCCACTGATAGAATTGAGAGAGGAGGGGTGAATAAGTTATACAAGTATTGTCATAAATACCAACTTTAAACAATATTAATCATATGACTAATATAGATTGAAATGACAATAAGATACTCATATACAATAACACCATATCAATTAACTAGGGAAACCCTTGATCAAAGGGAAAACCTCAGTGGGGATGGTACCCATAAGATGATGTACTAATATAAATATTCTTTGTTAGAGGATAGACCTTATTAGGAATTTGTTACAACATTTAGTGCTTATGAGTCCTTGTTAGGAGACTTTGAATCCTCGTTAGGAGATTCCAATCATGTTAGGAGTTGTGTCAACCTTGTTAGGAGTTGTGGAAGATAGTTGGACCCACTGCCCAAATAGCTTTGTGGGCAAGACCAATGAACCCACTATCTAAATTATCTCTGTATTATTTCTTGTAGAATAATAGAAGTGAATTGTACTTCCTTTTTCTATCTTTTTATTTTCAACCATACTTTAGCTCCTTCTAATCTTGTAACCAGATCATGAACTGTGGGTCCAATAATCCCTTGGATCACTTACATGCATTCAATCAATACTCTTCTCCATTTTGTACTTCAAGTACAATGCACAATAGATGTCTCTCTACAATCAAGGAAAACATATTTCCTTTATATCATAACTTTATAGTAATTCCTTGACTCGGCCTTAAGGCTTTCCCAATCAATTAAAATAAGATATATAATTAATTATAATTACAATAGTACTGTCAACTCATAGTCTATAGAAATCTTTACACATGCAACTCCAAATCTTGTACACTCACTAACATCACCATGTGACTATTCTCTATCACTATGTGACGACACATCTCTTCATTACATCTCAAATGAAAGATAGTGATCGATCATCAAAATATTGTTCTTTAAAACTATGTTTCTATACTACTCTCAATAAATTAGGTATAACTTATGTACATCTTTGATTCAAACTTTTTCCTCTTAACCATGTCATCAAGACATACTCAAGAACATGTGTGTAACTACACATCACTTAACCCTTACTTAGTTACTGCTCAACATAAGATCTCTGACTACTATTCTTCCAATCTTCTTTAGAAACACTACTATGTTGACATCAATGACAAACACAGTCATGAGTGCAACATATCAATACTCTCAAATTCTTAAGATACTCCCCCAATGTAGTATCATCACAATTCATGCTAACAAAGGTTGTATTTCACTAATTATTTAGCCTTCAACTACAAGTCTTGATTAGCTATAGTTGTAGTAACTGTCTTCTACATCCTATCCAAGACTTCTAATAACATCTTCTCCAAAGACTTAACTAACTTATTATTTTGGAGAAATTTACTCAAAGTACTCATCAGTCCCTTTTGATCATCATCATTATTAGATGGTACTATTGTTGTTGTTGTTGCTACTACTAGAGTTACTGCTAGAATGAGTGTAACTAATTTTAGTTCTGTAATCTTCTTCTCTTCCTTAGCCTTCTTCCTCTCTTCTTCTAGTCTCTCAGCTTCTTTCTTTGAATTTTCTTCTACTGTCTTCCTTTCCTCTACCTCTTTTTTCTTCTTTCTTTCCTCTTCCTCTTGCTTTTTCTTTCTTTCTTCTTCTTCTTGTTTCTTCTTCCTTTCTTCTTCTTCTTTCTTTTATACTTCTTCTTTCATCTTCTCCTTTGCATGTTTCTTCTTATCATCTTGCTCATCTTCTTCATTAGAGATAGTGTAGGTGATGATATTTCCAACAATAGATGTCCCAAAAATTGCAAATGGATTTTCCTTTATATCCATTGTTATATGCATACTATCCACTTGCATGGATGCAGTACCTATAACTATGTGAGTTGATGAGGGTGCCTAATGTGTCTCCTAAACCTCTTCTTCATCATTAGTGGGAGTATTGGCTTCCACATAAACTGGACTATCTGGTTGTGGATGTGCACTCTCCTTTAATACTTAAGGTCCTAAGGTCATATGTTTCACTATGGCCTTCTGTGTTTCCTTTCTTGCATCCTAATAATTGCCTCCCATCAAAAGAACTGCTCTTCTTTTGTTCCTTAGCAAGAGCTCAATACCCTTCAAAAAAAATTTCCATGTCCTCCTTAGAGTTAATTTCACACAATTTGTTAATCATTATTTCTCTCAACTTAGTGCCCTCTTCTATCACTCTTTTCTTCCTATTCAGTAACCTATTGTATAGGTTCTCTGGAATCTTATTTTGAATGTTATCAAATATTTTGTTCCTCAAAATCATATTCCTCACTGTGGCATTCTTTAGTTTCCTTATATCCATATTATTATAAAAGCTATAATACTTATTTAGGCATACAAAATTATCATCATTTATAATTTGCATGTTAAGGTTTTCTACCTTCAATTTTCATGCTTTCTTTCCTTCTTATGTTGCTTGCTCCACTAGTCTATCCTTAGTTTCATCCTCTAATTCCTTAGAATCATTTACTTGTAGAGTTTTTCTTCTTTTTTTGGGTCCATTGGTAGTTTTCTTGACCCTTTTCTTAGAAGATGGTGTGGGTTTTTGTTCCACTTTTACCAATATCTCTAACTTCCTTAGTGCAACAGGTGTGATAACCTTTGATTTCCTTTTAGGTAATTGAATTGTTATTGGTTGCACTTGTGCAATTGCTGCATATAGTGTCTGCACACTTGGTTTAGCAATAGTTACACCTTCAAAAGGTGTTACAACAGCAATAGGTGTTTTTTCTATCACCTCAGATTACCCACTTCCCTTCATTCCTAGTGCAATTCATTTGACCTCATTAAATTCCTCTCGAGTCATGCTAGATTCCTTAAGAATAGAATCTATCACTTTCTCCACTTTCTTCTTTCTTTCCTTGATATGAAGTTAAGAATGAACTTCTCTCACTTTCTCTTCATAGGTACCCCATCTAGGGCACTCAATGTCCTTCTTTGATTGGAGCATGATCTGCACAAACCCTTCTATGAGTTCTACACTCATCTCATATCCCATGGGCTCAATGAATTTCACACTGGGTTCTACTACTTAAATGCATATGTTATCATTTTCCACCATGAAGTGTAAGTCATCTTTATACTTCTCTACCATGGAAGGAGGTATTATGTACCTCTATTTCATCTCAATTTGAAAACTCTTCATCATTATGTCTATGTCACTATCTCTAACACTTTCTAACTTTGCCCTATGGCACTGAGTCACCAACTTCATTGTGCACTCATTACTTTCCCAATTTGTCATCCCTAGGAACTTCCTTGTTGCATACAAAAACAAATGTCTTAATAAGGACTCAAATCTAAAGACTTCATTCTTGATCTTCTTCAGTTTTGCAATGTTATCCAATACCTGTACTCTAATTATCTCACATAAGTTCACTTTTATCCTCTCAACTACCATTACATAGGTTGTATACAAGAATCTGGTTCATACAGAGTTAACACTTGAACTATGGTCAAGCTTGTACCCTAAAATCTTACTCAATACCTTGACTCCTTTATCCTAAATTGTATCCACCTTCATTTTTCTTCAATCAAATCTAGTAGATAGGTTTGTCTCAACCAACTTCCTTACATTTCTATCATTTACAAGGTTGCATCCCTCATTACTTAGACTTGTGACCTTATGAATTAGTTCATTGTCAATTGCAACATGCACATCACCTAACCAAAATATTTCATCATGAACCCTACTCAGAATGATTCTAGTCTAGTCATGATTGTCAAACTTAGTATAGAACATATACTTCACTAGGTTCAACTCATTCAAGTGCACATACTTAGATTTCAAAGTTAGATCATTATTACACATGAATCCTAAGTCCTTGTGTATATCCTCATCTCCTATACTTCTAATTTTATAGTGGATATAACTCCTTACATCTTCTACATCAAGCACATTCTGCAGGATTCACAAAAATATTGTAACTTCATATACTGTCTAACTAGCCATTGAATCTTTCAACTAAATACACAAAAAACTTAATTTGAGCTTCATAAAATACCTTACAAGTTATATTTTAGGGCTTATATAACTTCACACTTCAAGAACTCCTTTTCATACTTCAATTCACTATCAAATCACTCTTCAATCGCTCTACACTCTTTGCATGAGCAAATGGTACACACAATCTTGCTCGTGATCTTTAAAACACTTCAAATTTGACTCCACATTAAATGTGATCCTACCACAAATTCAAATACTATCATTTATCACCAATAAACTTTTTTTTCTATTTTCTAGCTTTCTGTGATCATATCTAAGCTTGCACACTTGAGCATAGCCTTCTCTCTATGTCATGTACCTTTTATTAACTACACAACTTCTAACTCTCTTTCTGACATTAGTTTTGATTTAATAGATGCTCTGCCTCTAGGGTAAACTTTAAGAAAGCCACCTCCAAAAAAAGATATAAAATATTGGTGAATATTTCATTATTTTGAAAAAAACAAAATTGTTTATATTGGCGAAACTCTCAATTTTTTATTCTAAATATGATTAATTTTGGCAATTATTTTTTAATCATAATTTTTTTTGTATAAAATATTGAAGAATCTCAATAATAATAGGAAGTTCATTAATCACCATGGAATATTACAAATCAAAATTGAACATTTTTTACCATTATGGAATGTTATGAGAATCATTACATATACTTTAAATCAATAGTGAATAATAAATATTGGTGATATATCCCTAAATTAACTAATAATTATGATAATTATTGGTCAGTTCAATTTAACTTCTCCAATAATATATTATATTTAGGTTACTCAAATCTATTCATGTAACGAATATTGTGGTAAATATTTGAGTTTAAATTTTTCAATAAAATAAATTATTGAGGGATTTTAAATATTCTAGAATTGAATTTTATAAAACTATGGCAATTTAGGTTGTATCAAATCTTAAATTATTAGCCAAAATACTAGCCAAAAAATTCTAAAATTAGCCAATTTATGAATATTAGCCACTAAATTATACCCTTTCTACCTCTCATGAAACTACTTAATTTAGATAGGATGAGTCACAAACAACTTTTGACTTCAATCTCTCATTAGAAGCATCAAAATACTATTGCTCCAAAACTATATAAGAACTTTATGGATTGCAAGCTTCCACAAATGCTTCCTTGAATTCATCAACATGTTCTTTGATTTCTTCCTTCTAACTGTCACTGTCGCTATCATTCCTTCTATCATTTTTGTTATTGTTTCTTCTGTGATTAGGATTCCTATTGAAATTCTTTTGTCCATTCTAAAATATCTTGTTGTGTGTCCAAAGTTATTACATAACTGACATATAGGTGCATTCCTCCTCTGATTGGTTCCATTCTAATTATCAGGCGCTCTACAGTTCCTTGCAATATGTCTAGGATTGTTACACTTGTAACATACAAACTATTTCCTTTCTCCATTAGATCTTCCTCCATGAAATAGATGTGAATTATAATCTAACATCTTTTCTTTGCTTCCAAACTTCTCATCAATCCTTACATTTTCATGCTCAACTATTGTCTTAGTTCTATTGTTAAAGGATTTGTAAGCCTTACTTTTCAAAGAGTAGCCAAGAAACATACCTTCATCACTTCTTGGACCAAACTTACCAATGTCATCGTCTCTCTTAATATAACATTATTTCCCAAATATTTTGACAAATTTGACTGATGGTGAATTATCCAAACCATACTTCATAAGGTGTCTTGTTCATACCTTTTCTAATTTGTACTTTGTTCAGAGTATACACTATTGTATTTACTGTTTCTCTCCAAAAATGTCTTAGAAACATCGTTCTCTTTTATATATATATATATATATATATATATATATATATATATATATATATATATATATATATATATATATATATATATATATATATATATATATATTTGTTAGCTAAATTTAAAAAATTGTTATAATTTGCTTATTGTTGTCCTTTTTTTGCTGAGTTCTATTTTACATATGTTTGTTAATAATTAACTTAATTTAATGTAATTTATTATTTCTTTTATTGTTATTATGACTTTGGTCATTATTATTACTATCTTTATTATATATATATGTGTGTGTATGTAAGTACATACATATATACATTTATTTATTTATTTATTTTTAATTTTATTTATTTATTTTTCTTTATTTTTTAAATTTCCTCTTCTTTCTCTTCTTTGATATAGATATTTATTTATATTTATATTATGTTTTTTGTTTTTTTTCTCTAATTGAATATGTTTTATTTAGTTATTGATGTTCATTTTTTCTTGTTGTTAAAATTAACTTAATTTATCGTTATTATATA
This sequence comes from Cupressus sempervirens, assembly GCA_028749045.1. NCBI lineage: Eukaryota > Viridiplantae > Streptophyta > Pinopsida > Cupressales > Cupressaceae > Cupressus > Cupressus sempervirens. The sequence goes on from CM053793.1 coordinate 820,969,122, forward strand.
CTTGCCTCCTTGGCTTGTGTGTTGCCTTCCTTGGCCCCCTCTCCTTTTCTTTTTATTTAGTTTGGGTCTGCAACCTATTATTCACTTTCTGAGCTCTCTCATCCTGATGATGGATCATTGAGTATGATCCAAAACATTGATGCTGATAAACTAACACACAATCTTACCTAGTAGTAGAAATAGAATCTCATTCTTGTCAGGTGTTCTAGGTGTAGATAGTTGTCTTTTGATTCTATTTTCTTTACAAAATAGGTCAAATTCTCCAAAGCTAAATTCTCCTCTTCTATTTGATCTCAACATTTAATCTTAACATCAGATTCATTCTCAACTCTATTCTTAAATATCTTGAACTTCTCAAAATCTTTTGACTTCTCTTTAAGAAATGCTACCCACATTATTCTAGTGAAATCATCAACAAAAATAATAAAATACCTTTCACCAGAGAATCCTTTTGTTCTTGCAGGACCACTCAAATCTGTGTGAACAATCTCCAATTTCTCTATAGTTGAGAACTTCTTGCTAGGAAAAGACACTTTCCTCTACTTAGCCAAAATACATTCCTTGCATACAATGTTAGTAGGTTTAACAATCTTAGGTAGATCTCTCACTGCAAATGTACTACTAACCTTCACAATATTATCAAAGTTTATATGACAAAATATTTTATGCCATAACCAATTGTTATCAAGTTTTTCTACCAAACATGTCATCTCAATAGGATTCAACTAAAATACATTACCTCTAGATCTAGTGCTAGTTTCAATCATCTTACCATCTTCGTCTTTAATATGTAGGTCTTCTCAGTAAACTATAACTGATAACCTTTGTCCACCAACTATCCAACACTCAACAAATTATGATTCAATCCATCAAAAAAATAGACATTGTCAATGTTAGTTTTACCATAAAGAGTAATGGATCCAATCCCTATAATATGATAGGCTGCATTATTTCCAACTCTAAAAATACATCCATTATGATTCTTAAATTTTTAAAACTTATTAATATCACCAGTCATGTGATGTGAACATCCACTGTCAATTATTCAAGTACATTTTTTTTCCACTTGGGTAACTAGAGCTCTTTCTTCTATAATTTCTTTGTTAAGATCATCTTCCTTGATAGAGACAAATCTTAATTCGTCATCACTTTCACTTTGACCCTTTTCATCTGATTCTTCATCCTCATTTGCATATAAATAATTTCTATCTCTGTCTCTTCTAGAGTTAAACTTTACCTTATACTGTTTCTCTCTTTTAGGACATTTATATGCATAATGACCAAATTCATTACAAGTACAACATTTAAATGTTTTATTACCATCTTTTCCTCTTCTCACCAAAAGGGCTATTCCTTCCTCTATCTTCTTTTCCTCGTCAGCTCTATTGTTGCTAGCAAAATCTCCATGGGTGCTTACACTCCTTGTGAAATTAGGTCAAATGTTTAGGGAACTAAAGGTTGTTTCAACTCTTACAAGTTCACCAAACCATCTCAAATCTTCTTTTGTTGATTCTAATCTACTAAGTAAAGTTTTCTTGGCGAAATACTTAATGTAGGGCATCATTAGTTGTATCATTTGCATAATAGGCTTGAATATTGGTGTCAAAGTTTTCAAGATCTTCCATATGACTTCATCATTATTTTTGGTTCTACCATGAGATCGAATTTCTAATATTCTACCAATATAACTTCTTATAGATTCATCTTCCATCATCTTAGCATCTTGATATGCACATATCCAACTTTGTAACCCCATTCTCTTAGCATGATCATCACCTTCAAAAGTAGATTCAAATGCTTTCCAAATTTCATGAGATGTTTCAAGTGACTTTACCTAACTGTATTCATTCCCTAGAAGGGTTGATAGTTGAGCTTCTATTTCTCTCATGTTACAAATGAATAGATCTCTTTCCTCTTCACAGTAATTTTCTAGCTTTGCTTCTTCAATAATTATCTTCTTATTCTTTGTCAAAATCTGATATCCCAGGCTCGTGCACAACAAATGAGTTTTCATCTTCTTCTTCCAACTATAATAGTTGGCCCCATCAAATCTAGGATTATCCTTTCTAAAAAGATTCACCATCAATCTACCAAATTTGTTAAGCTTATCATTCAAGGACCTCAAGCTTTGATACCAATTAGTAGAATATATAGTCCATTGATATATCTAAGAGTGGAGGGGGGTGAATCAATTATCTAAGTAATATCAATATCAATAACTTTAAACAACCTAACCATATGAGTCATGTAAACTAAAACCACAACAAGATACTCATACACAATATCACCAGATATGTTAACTAAGGAAACTCTTGATTAGAGAGAAAACCCTGGTGTGGATGGTACCCACAAGATGATGTACTAATATAAATATTCCTTGTTAGAGAATAGACCCTATTAGGAGTCTATTACAACATTCGATACATATGAGTCCATGTTAGGAGACTTTGTATCCCTATTAGGAGATTCCAACCCTATTTGGAGTCGTGTTAACCTGGTTAGGAGTTTGGAAGACAGTTGGACCCACTGCCCAAATAGCTTCGAGGGAAAGATCAATGAACCCACTATCCAAGTGATCTTTGTATTATTCCTTGCAGAATAATAGAACTAAATTTTACTTCTTTCTTCTATCTCTATCCTATCATTCAAACTTTGGCTCCTTTAGATCTTGTAACCAGATCATGAACTACACATCCAATAATCCCTTCGATCACTTGCACGCATTTAATCAACACTGTGATCCTTCTCACACTTCACAAGTATAATGAATAATAGCGAATTGATTCTCTTTACAATCAAGAAAAATATCTTTCCTTTATACCATATCTTCATAATAATTCCTTGAGTCTGCTGGTAAACAGATTTTTTCTTTCCAATTCTAATTCACAAGTGCCCTAATTTGTCAACAAACTTTGATTACAATAGTTTGGAAAGTTTCTTCTAGGAAGGCTAACTTCCCTCTGAATTGTTAGGTACAACTCCCTATTGAAAATTTGAAATGAATTTTGTTTATCCTAAGTTTAACAAGGTATGTTCTTAACCTGAGAATAGGAGAGGTTAACTGAGTTAAAACTACACAAGATTTAACCTAGGCGAGAAATTATTTAGAGATGGTTAACTAAGTTTATGAGTTTCACACATCCTATGAACTCACAAGACCAAATGATTCTAATATGCATGCTAGCTACTACTAAGCTAAATTTATCAGAAACTAAATATAGAGAAAGGAAAACTAAATCACAGAAAAATGCCCAAGAGATCCCTTTCAAACTCATAACGATAATACTTATCATGATCAGTTTACGACCTAAAAATAGGAGAATGAAGCTCTGTTCTTTCCTTTTTAATTCAAACAAAGGGAAGATAAAACCATTAACATCTAAAAATTTACAATAGAAAATAATTGATACAAAATACCATTCAATTGACTCTACAACATCAAGTACTTCACACCAAAAATTAGTCAAGATTTCACTAATCTTTGAATCTGATACATATAGGGCTCAGAGATAACCATTACATAGGAAGTTCAATCAGTTCATCTACCTCAAAAATGAAAAATGGCATAGAGCCTAATTGCCCATTACAATGATTACATCAAAATATGAATCACTTCACTTTCTTTCTTTTTTTAGTTTTTGTCCTATAGACCTTAGCAGTGACAATGATTGGAACTAACTCCTCTGCCTATGTGTGTGTATATTGGTGTATCTCAAGAGCCATTTAGAGTTCTCTCAAGCTATGTCTTTGATGATTCCTAAATGATCTTGTAGTTCTTCCATGGCCACATGCACACCTCCACCAAGCTTTTGCAATTTAGATATCCTATTCTAAGGATTAGAAGCTATTTCTATTAGACCATCTATAAAATTAGAGAAGTTTGTCTACATAACAGGTATTCCAATGATTACCTTTCCTTGCCCACTAGACTATAACTCTATGTGCAAGTCTCTTACTAGTTCATAGTCTATGTCCTATTCCTTCTTTATTTTAGCTTTAGTTTCCTTCAGTCTCTCCTCTACGGCTATGATCATTTCAGACTTGAACTGCATGCTTTGAAACCATTCAAACAAGGGCTCATCCCCTTTAGGAAAGATCTTTGCTTCTATAGCCTCATGTGAATGATCATCTTCAATAAAGAAACATAATCATCAGTTTTGACTTTCTTCATAGCCAAGGTGGCTCTGTTTGATGATATGTTGTCCTTCTCTATTTCCAGCCTTAGTGTAGCATTGTCAATCTGCTCTATGATGGAGAGTCCTTTAATCTTAATTTTTCCACTCCACTCTCTATTGATTTTTTTGAAATGCTTATCTTCCTAGAGTTGGGAGATAAGGGCTTGAACATCCACAACTGTGAGATCACTAGTCATAGGCATCTTGGAAATGCTTGCCAATGGGGTGACCAATTTCCTAATGAAACTATTCAATTCTTGTATTTTTGCCTTCATTCTAACCTTTGACAACTTGAGGCTTTCTAATTGCCCTTCAATTACTTCAATTGTTGACTTCCATAAGCCAACCTTGGTATCATGTCTGGCCTCTCCAAGATCCAAGGAGTGTAAGGCAAAATTCTTAGGATAAATGTCCTCCAATCTTCCTTCTTTGATGGGCTTAGCAAATTCAATGGTTAGATACGCCATTTCAGGGTCTTGTCCAAGGATGGACAAAGTCTTTTGCTTCTTGACTTTACTCAATGATGATCCAAAGTAGATGGAAATGGACAGAGTATCTTTTTTGGGGGCACCTTCATCCTTCCTCTTTCTTTTTCTCTCTAAGGTATCATCCAACCATGAATCTTTACTTATTACTTTGGAGGTTGTTCCGAGAGAATCTATGTTAAACATCTTCCTTTTGGCTAGAGTGGTGTCTTCGGCAATTGAAGAAAAAGGATTCTTCAGAGTTTATGAAACCAATTGTGACAAGCCTTGAGCTTTCTTCATCTCTTTGGATTTCTTTGCTACCTCATCAAATTTGGTAGATTTGTTGTCATTGCTTCTACCGTCTCCCAAATCTACCACTTGTACATGAGGGCTACTTGGTAAAAGGAGCATAGGACTTACTAATGGAACTAGACTGATATGAGGTGAAGGGGGGGGAGTGACCACAATGTCTCTGGCTTCTTTCACCTTCTTCTTCTCAGCATCCAATGGGTATCTGATCACTGGGAGGGAGCCATCATGGCAAGTTTGTGCAATGGGGATGTTCCTATCAGGAGGTTGATCACCTCTGCTAGATGGTTGGGCTAGTTCTTGGGTGATAGCCAGCATTACACCTAATGTACCACCTTGAGAGGAAGGAGTCACTACAACTGCTGGAGAGGCTTGAGCTATCATACCTTTTCTTTGGCTCTTCCTTTTTGTGGTCCACTGGATCCACTTCTCGATTCTCTTGATAATTTGGGCCATCATCACCTCTAGATCTTCACATGCATCTTCATAAGGCATAGAGCTAGCAAGAGTGCCCCTCAACTTTTTCAGATAGGTATTACTATACATGTTTTGTCCATTATCCTTGACTCCTTCAACATCAAGGTTGAATTTGTACATTTTTAATTGATCTACAGTGAGCCTGGTGAAAGCACAATCATGGATCTCAAACTCATCTTTGCAATCATCCTAGTAGTCTTCTATAGTAGTGATATGTTTAATCACACTTCCAATCTAAAGAACATATTTTACATATCTGTTTGGGTCAAACATAGGTCTCAACCCCTCATACATTTCTAGCTTGTACTTTGTCTCAAACACCTTAAGCATGTTCTTCATGTTAGAATGAGATTCACAACTAAAAGCTCTCGCCTTCATAGGGAACTCATAGCCCTTCTTTTTTAAGCTCTTACTCATCACGTTCACCTGAATCACCTACCTCATAATATTGATCAACACGATCATGTCACTCGAGTACCTTGGCAACTTCAAATGGAACCCGTCAAAAGTTGTAAGACACAAATATGAAAAGGATAAGAACTGGATGAAAAATCTCCCAAATTGATTGATAGCCACCATAGCTTATGGGCTAAATCTCCTTTCTGGATACCCTTGAAATTCCCTACAAATTCTCATAGTAAATGTATCATTAACTCTTATATACTTTGCATAACCATTTTCCAATTGTAAACAAGGGTAGAAATCATAAGACTTCACATCATCAAGAAAATTCTCCACCCTTGGGAGGCTTGGCAATAATAGTAGAGAAGCTAACATATAAATGAGGAAAAAAGACATATAGAATGTGTTGTAGAACTTTGCAACATGAAGAGCACTGGAAAAATTCTCGCTTACCTCATAGGCCTAATCAATGTATTGGGTATTAGAACAAATAGCTTGCACAAAGAAGAAGTATTTTACAACAAAATTCAAATCTTCTACCTCACCTTTCAATCTGTGCAAGAGGACCATGATATCAACAATCTCAAGCTTGAGATTAGTCCCAAATAGAGTCTTAGGGACCTTACTCATGGCACCTCATGGATTTTGGAACTAGGATTGTATAATTTCCTTTCTCCAAATCATCTTCTTGGCAAAGAATTCAAAAATGGCTCCTTTGACTTTTAAATCCAAAAATTCTTCTAGCTCTAGAACTCAAAGGCAATTCACCACAATTTGCCTATCAATAGAGATCAATACTGTGTTATCTAGCAATACAATCTACCTAGTGTCTAGATTATAATGATTTATGCATTAATAAATCAATTCAGGAGCCTAGACTACAACTAGAAAATTGGTTGCTTCAACTAGTCTGCATCCTCAAAGCTTCTCGGTGATGGGATGGATTGGCTCTAATTTCACTCTCTTCTAAAAATCTTGCATGTTAAAGAAATGGAGAGAGGTATCTATAAAATTCTGCAAAGAAGACTTGATTCCATTTAATCTGTCGAAACCTACGAATCTAGTTGTCATTCCATTTGTGGGTGAATTTCAAAATCTTGAAAAGTAGAGAATAGTAAATGTACAGATACTAGCTTTTCAAATAGAGGTTGTGCAAACTAATAGAATAATAGTTTGAGTAACAGTGGTAATTTTTGCAATTGTTCATGTCTCTCTATATAGGAGTTTCAATCCATCTATTAATCTTTAGGATTCATACCACATGAATGAATTGAATGAGAGGTTCACTGAAATAGTAAATGTGTGGTTTCAATGGATATCTCAATGTATTTTCACTATTTCATTGGCCCAATGGTAATTTTATATCCTCTCACACTCACTTTCCCATTTTCCCTTAAGTTTGGAAAGTCACAAATAGGATACTCTGTGAGAGAAAAACCACCAAATCAATTTTTTCTTTAGTAACTTTCCCATGGCAGCTCAAGATAATCATATCATTATCTTTTGAGGCTTGGAGCACATTTCATGAATCCATTTTTCTCCTAAGTGTAATTTTCTTCAAAATTTGGAAAATTGTCCTCGTGGGTTGAAAACCATCCAAGGAGAAGACAATTTTCATTTCTCTGCCCAGGCTTGACTTTTAACTTTTCCTTTTGATCATGGTTTCCCTTAGGTTTGGAGATGTCCAAAAGTAGTGCAAAAATTCATTAGGGACCCACCTTTTTTATTTCAGAATTAGCTTTTTTGGAAAATTGACTTAATGGGTTGAAAACCCGTTGAGGAGAAGACAGTTTCTAGTTTTCCACTTAAAATTATTCTAAGAAAATTAATGAATCTTGAATGTTTCCTAAGGTGGATAATTGTAAGAGGAACATTAATTTTCCATTGGGTACCTTGTTATCCTCTTATTTCAGCCCATATGCATCATTTGATGCTTTCCATAGAAAATCACCTTCATGGGTTGCAAACCCACTGAGGAGAAGATGAAGTCTAGATTTATACAAAATTTTGTTCTCATGGAGAAAATGATGAATCCCAAGAAAATATAACTCTTTTAAATGATCTTTTCATGTTTTTTGAATCTCCGTTGAATTAGGTACTAAAATACCCGCAAAACTCACAACACAAAAAGGAAAACCACCTAGCTATGAAATGTGGGGAAGGGGAAGATGAAAAATCTGATGAAGACTCCTTCCACCTAAGGGGACTTGGACTTAGACTTAGACACACACCTAGGGACATTACTGAAACACAAATTCTACTTACTTAAATAGCTATAGGAAGAAAAGTGTGGTAGCAGAGTCAACCTTAAGGCTTTCCCAATTAATTAAAATAAGATATATTATTAATTATAATTACAATAGCATTTTCAGCTCACAGTATGTACAAAAATTTATACATGCAACTTCAGGTCTTGCGCACTCATTGACGTCACCACATAACTATCCTCTATCATTCTATGACTATGCATCTCTTCATTACATCTTAGATGAAAGATAGTGATCAATCATCAGAACATTGTTCTCCAATACTTTGTTTTTGCACTATTTTTAATAAATTAGGTATAACTTCCATATATCTTTGATTTAGACTTCATCATCTTAACCACATCATTAGGAAACTCTTTGGGATATGTCCTTAATGTTGCATCACTTAACCCTTACTTAGTTACTATGCAACATAAGATCTCTAACTGTTATTATTTTAGTCTCTATAGAAATACTACTTTGTTGACATCAATGACAAAAACAATCATGAATGCAATATACCAATGCTCTGCAATGCTTAGGATACTTCACCAAAGTAGTATCATCATCTTTCATGCTAAGAAACTCTATTTCCTTGACAATAATATTCCATAATGAAGGGGAATGTCGGCTACTAACACACTCATAGTTAGGTTCTTTTCAGGTCAAATTTCCACAGAATCATTATGGATCCTATTGATCAAATAATCCACATAATCACATTCTTTGTTCACATGTGGGTGTGGATGTCCATTGATATCATTAGAATATGTTTTGTAACCATTGCATTACCATCTATTCCCAATACCTTACATAGGACATATACAGTGTACTTTATGTAATTATGGAAAGTATCATAATCATAAAGAACATTTGCATTATCTAGAATAGGAATTGTGTTCCTTCTAGTCGTAGTCATGTACTTGAGGATGATCTTCCTCTTTGGTATATCCTTATGTAAGTGGTATTGTCTCTTCTCTTCTTCAATGTCTACATTTATGTATAGAGCACCACTAATATCAAAGGTTTCAACAAAACATGACCTATCAAGCAATACTAAAGTGGATTCATCTTTTTCCCTAATTACCTTTGTCATTGGATAGTAATTTCTTTCAAGCTCTCTCACAAAATCAACATCCATAAACACCTAGGTACAATTAACTTAGCCATGTTTAAAACCCATAGGTTGCAAATAAGAACTTCCCTCATTCCATTCTTGAAGAAACACATAAATAATGATACCTCAAATCCTCATGGTAATTGGGTCTCTATACTAGGAACATGCATCCTTCTCTTCTTATTTATTTGTAAAAAGGTTGTTTAAAGTACCTAGGATTATTTGTATAAACTCACACATAATGTTTATCCTTCTTTGTCTTTTTGACAACCTTCTAACCAATACTAACACTAGCTTCTATAATTGTTACAAAACCTTCAACCTTATAAATAGAGTTGAGAGCAAAGAACACAAATACAAATTTGACTTTTGTAATGATAGATAAACTTTACATGCTTCAAATACACTCACCAATGTTCAAGCTTAGATTTTTCAGCTATGAGAATGATCTATTTAGAGGCCAACTTTATAGATTTTCAAGCTCAAAGTAATAAATTGTTACATTAATAAGTACTTTCATTCATACAATTAATAACTTCAAAGTAACCATAGATGGAACATTTATGTCATCTTTTTGTTCATAACAAACCCTTATGTTGTTAAAATATTCAAAACTAAGCCATAAATTAAAATAAACTCCAACATGTCAAGATTTAATTTGTCCAAAAACTTAATTTACAATCCAAACCAAGTTATAAAAAACCAATAGACATGTGTAAGCCTAATGTAACCTCAAACTTTAGCAAACCATGTTGGAAATAACAATGGGAAAGTAAACTCTGAGAGGAGGGGGAGAATCAATACTTTAAAACTTCAACCATAAAATATTCACCACACATCCATCTCACAATTTTCATGTAAACATAAATATCTAACTACACATGCTCGTCCATAGCATGAAACAAATAACACATAACACAATAAATTTGTTACCCACAAAACCTCCAGTGAGAAGGTAAAACTAGGATGGAGATGACACCCACAAATATTCATTGTTGCAACTGTAAAGTGTAGCCAATTAAGGTTATAAGAAGTTTCATCATAAACTATGATCTACCCTATGAAATGCATGTCATGTTAAACTCTTACAAAGACTATTAAGTCTCAACTATTAAAGGGTTTCAACACCCTGCTAAAAGTGTGCATTGTTAGAGGACTTAAACTTGCAATAAAAAAAGCACTCGATTAATAGATTTACACAAGCCTGTTAAGACTACTCTATTAGGATATTTTCTCTACATTAATTTTCAAAATGATTCAACACCATGATCCTTCAGTTAGCACTCTATTACTAGATGTTAGATCTTCTCTTTCCTGGCATGCACTTGATCCTGCTTACTAGATATGGCTCCTATGTCCTCTCTCTGCTTTTCCTTTGTTCTCTCTAACTGATTCTATAATTCATAACATTATCACAACCTCCATAGCCACCATGAATTCTCTCTACACTTAGCATCTATCTCTCTTGCATCTATTTCTCTTCCTTCATGCAAGACAAACTATTTAGGGTTTGCCTCCTTAAGTAAACACAAGTTGGCTAGGGTTAGGTTAGAATCAATGACTTAGGTTGATCTATTTTACCACTTAGAACATTACTCAATTTGATAGGTTACATGCATTTCATAGGGATTCATAATGTACAACTATATACATCTTCTAGAATCATAAAATAGTCATTAAGTTGGCCCAAAATTGGTCTACATTGAAGTATGTGCTATTACAAACAACTATGTCCAAACCTATTCACTCGACAATTGAAGTCTCTGATGCTTGGCATCTACTATATATTCAATTTTGTAACTCATCTTCCGAATGACTTGGCGTACTCTTTTTACTCATCTCATGAGTGATTTGGCACTAAGTATATACTCAGCACAAACTAATGCTCGATACTGACTATGTATATTTCTCAACATATAGTTTAATTTTGTTGAATAATGACTAAGTTTTTTGTTACTTCCTTGTCAAAACCAATCTAAGATTAAAAATCTCCCCCTTTGACATGAGTGGAAAAAATACATTGTCATTCATATACAATCTGTATTATGAGCATAACTTAGACAATATATATCAGTGACTTAGTTCTCATACAAAATTTCAAAACTCTTAAATTTTTCAAAATGGATGATGAACTATCATACCTCATTCCTCCATTACTCCATGACTCCCCCTAAGTAAATGTTTCCTTTCTATATTTGAATCTAATACTCCTTCTGAGTATATTTTTTGTGCCTTGTTTCTATATTATTCACCTTCACTTCACTATATCCCTTTCTATACTATATCCCCCTTATATTCAATATCCCCCCATTTTGACACTTATGTCATGGGTGGTACGCTTATAGTGTGTTTATCCAAAAATGATTTATGGATCTCCATTATTATTTTCAATGTTGCATCCCAATTGTTAGACACTACCTCTAGAGATTGATACTTGATATCTAGCTTGATAGTAAGGTTAACTAGATCATCATGAGTGGAAAGATGAGAATCTTTCTTCATCAATGTTTCTACATAGGTTAGTTCCTTTATTACTTCCATGTATGGGGTCAACATGGATTGGATGTTGATCAAGGTAGAATGAATTTTAGCATATTGTGCTTTTAGCTTCGCAAACTTACCTTGAATGGATAGCAGCCTCTAAAAATGTGAATAACTTTGACCAAGAGATAGTTTTAAGATATTACTTGTAGTCTTTAGATCTCCCTTTGGTTGGTCAATACACCTCTAAATCTCATGTGTGAAAATATTCACATCACACAACTTGGTGTAAAGAGAGAAAATGTTCTCCAACACCTTCGTCACACTCTCCATCATGGTTGTTAAATCAACCTATCATAGTACAAGGGCACTAGATATCTTTTCAAGTACCTTAGTGTGAAATTTTCTTTCAAACCATTCTAATAGTTTAATATTTATATCTAGGTCTTCATCACTAATTTTATCCACAATATGTACCAATTGCTCAATAATTAGTTTATCTTCATTTATAGCTGGAAGAGTGAAACCATCAAGAAATGTATCTTTGATGTCATGAAGCACTTGCTTTTGCTTATGCTCCATTCTTAGCAACTCTTGTCGTTTCTTCCTATGTAGAGATTCCTATAGAATGCTCATATGCTCAATGATTATTGTGTTAAGACCTAAATTGGGTAGTTTAATTACCTCATCTAGGCTCACATATCCATAAGATATTTCTTCTAAGATCCTTGATGTTTCTACATTGGGCCTTGATATCTGCAATGGTGTGGCATGAGTGCTCTACCTCTAAAGAACTTGACTACTGGTAGAAGTCACAAAAGCTAGTAAGGTAACCAGAGTCTAGATGGCAATTTGTTCCTCTAGAGTAGTAGTCACCTTCATTCTTTAGACTTTTCATCTTGTCTTACTTCTATCTATACTTTACCTTCGGTTTGTGGAGTAGGTACAAAACTAGATTCTTGACCTAGTTTGACTTTTATTCCATCTTTCTCAATTGTAAATAAGGCTTGCTTAGTTGAAATGAGTGACACTAGAGAAAATGCTACTAGTTTTCTAGTAATAACACTTGGATGTTTAGTGCTTGCACTTGGGCCTTCTATCTCTATAGTTGTAGGGGGCACACTGGATGTATCAATCTATTTCTCCCCTATTGCTACCACTTCTACCTATTCAATTTCATTTGTTTTCACCAATATAGGATTAGTGCATTACTGTTTTGCCATGGTGGAATCCTTCAATATCTTCTTTAAATCATCATCAATCAAATGATTGATGTTTTGAGTAGAATTATCAGGAACATCCTTAATTTGTATTCAGTCTTACTGACTCAATTGGTCTACATGTGAAGGATTATCATTCGACACTTGTACATTTTGTTCATCTTGTTGCTCTTCTTCAGCTATAGTCTCTTATGTTTTATCTACTTATTTAGTATATAGAAATTTCTATAATCAGGGGAAAATTTTGTCTTGTGCTTTTCCATAGCCTTGGTAATCTTTCTCTTATCCAATTCTGGCATTACTTGGGCTAGAGTGGATTCCCTAATTTGTCTCTCTATTTGCAAAATGTATTTCCATTTTTGCTCAACTTAGTCATATAGACTCTTAGATAGTGAGTTCGCAATCTCGATAGGAGTTGATTTGAATATATCCATCATCACATGTATGGCTTCCTCTATGGTATTTTGTTCAAGTTTTCCTAACTTATCAAAATCTATGTGTGCAAAACCAAACAAATCTGCATTTTATTTTATATTGTCACACAAATTATCTAAGTTAGAGGAGGGACTGTGGCCTACCACCTTGAATTGACTCATGTCATTAGATTTTTTTTCTCCTTATCTAACTCAGTCACTAGAGTGTATTTTCTCCTTGCATATGTCTTCTTTTTTGGTTGGCTCAGCTCTGCTAAAGCAATAGTCATCTTTCCTTTTGGTTTCTTAGCAACCTTGATTTGTTTGGTGGCTGCCCTTATGCTAGACTTGGTAGCAGTTATTGTTGGCTTCTATTGTGAAAGTTTCACAAGCTTCTTTTTGGGTTTCTCCTTAGCTTTTCTTTTCTTCTCAGCAAGCTTGGGTGTTTCCTCAACTTCTTCTTCCTCAGCACCTTCTTCATGAACTTCATCTTCTCCTTGTCCTTGAGTGAGTGCCAAAGTGGCTTGTGTATCACCTAATTTAATAGTGCAACATGAATACTAACTATTAAATAAAAGCATTAACAATATTAAACAAGCTATCACTTAAAATAGGACCAATGGTTATCACCACAAATGGAAGCAAACCAAGAATGGTAGGCTCTTAATGGTATAACACATGATGAAATGGATGTGTCCCTAATAGGAGCAGATGTATTCTCACATTGTGCTCAAGCTTCCAAAGGATGGGGGATTTCACCAAATGTGTGTATGGATGAGGGTTTCAAACAATAGAGGTATGGAGGGATTTCAACATTATGATGGTATTTTGGTAGTTTTTAGGCTCTCAAAATAGCATTATAACATTGCATGAAAGGTGGATGATCTTTGTGAAGAAAGAAGGTTTCGTTTATAGGCCAAGGGGTAGAGAGATGGATAGTTAGGATGCAAAGATGATAAGATGGTGAGGGAGGGCTAAAATGAAAGGAGAAGAGAGCACATGGATTGTGCTTGTTTAGCACCAATAGGGAGGTGACACTTCTCACAAGGAGGATGAGTGTGAGAGGATAGGATATGGGTTGGTCAAAGGAGTAATGAGGGAGGTTGAGTATTTAAGAGGGATGTAAGAGTCATTAAGGGAGGTGTAAGAGATATTTTGAGGAGGTAAGAGGTGTGGTTGAGTTTGTTGACTTTGGCTTGAGTTAGCAAGTCTTAACCCTTGCTTAAAGTTGTGCACATGTTTAGGAGGGGGATTAGGATTAGCTTAGAAAGGGGGTTAGGGGGTAAGCATTTTAGCTTTGATGGGATGGGTTAGTTAGGTGGCTAAGTGAGGTTAGTATGGGTGAATGGGTTGGATTAGGGGTTAGGATTGGGTTTAGGGATTTAAATATTTTATTAAATAGTTTTATTAAATAAAATGGGGGTATGTAATTAAATTTAATAGATTTGAGGATTTTATTCAATTTAATAGGGGAATAGGGATTTAATTGATAAATTGATTTTGGGTGATCATTTGATTTTAGCAATTGTACTATAGTTAATTTAATTAATTAATTAACTAGGGGATGATGATTAATTAATTAAATAGTAAATATTTAATCAATAATGTCCTAGGAGATGACTAAATATGATTACCTATTGATATAATCAGATCTAGGTGTCCACATTTTGCCTCTCTTTGACATAGTGTTGAAACAACACTATTTCAAAGAAGTTTAGATATAAACAACGCGAAGAAGACTTTTTTGAAGCTACATGGTTGCCCCAGTCTCAAGTAAAAGGAGAGAATGGACTAGGTGATGCCCCCTCAAGAAAGCGGCGAGGAAAGAAAATGAGGGACGACGGCTTCTTGAAAAATTTCAGTAAGCTAGCAGGGGCCAAGAGGACATGGAAGAGGGAAAAATAGGTAAAAAGGAGAAAATTAGAGAAAAAAGAAGGGTGATGGTCAAAAAAGGGGATTGCTAGAGGACCTATGGAGATAGCTAGGGCACTGAGGGGACTTATAAGTGGCTAAAAGAGGGCTAGAAGGGGTCATTTTCTTTCAAATTGACAAGGAGATATAGTTGTTAGGAGCTCTAAGTTGGTGTTTACAATGGTGGCTATCAGATGACTGGAGCATCAAGTTGATGTGGTGCGATGAGTACAAGTACGACGGACACCCGATCATTTAGTAGGGTCAAAAACCTTCTTGTCATTTTTATTTTTGCAATAGTTATAGCATTCTCGTGAAACTAAAAATACAATCTCGTAGACTCAGGTCTGGCAGGAATGCATGCGGGATTGGCAGGATCATGATCCCACAAAAATAGCATAGGTGTAGGAAAAATTATTGTGTAAATAAGGTTTTGTGGGATCACAATATTGGGAGGGGATTTTACATGGGGTTGTGGGAAACTAGGTGGGATCGCAATCCTACTAGGAAAAACATGGATATCTCTACAGGGATGTAATCTCATAGAAGGGGGGAGGTCAACGTGGGTATGGGATAGGGTTGACCGAAGGAGGAAAGGGTAAAAACACAATCTCATGGGAACAAGGGTCTGAGGGATCAATAGGGTAAGATAACATGGGAATGTTGGTCAAACAAGGCAAGGGTGGGGAAAGTCAAAGTTGCGATCCTGCGGGAACATATATCCGCAGGAATGTGTGGTTAAGTGTTTGTGGGGATGTGAGTTTTTGGGGGAAAAACTCAAAAAAATATTGGGAGTGGATAATATGATGTTTGGGAAGCTAAGGAAAGTAAAACCTAACAAAGAAAATGGATATCTAAGTGTATTGGCTAGTGTGCAGTGGTCATTGTTAGTGTAGTTTTTTATTTTTCCTATATTGCTAAGTTTTTCCTACACTTTTAGTAATCCTGCTTAGATTAATAAAGTATATCTTTTTAGGTGAATGGTTGTGAGGTGTCAACTTCCTACATGTGAGCATCCATTAGCTATCTTGGGAAGATACTTTGCTATCTTTAGTCTGATACATGGTTGCTCCTCATTGGTTGGTGTTGCCACCTCCTCTCTCTTCCTGGCTTATATAAGATTGCTACCTGGCTTGTATTTGCATCTCTTATTTTTGCATCCTCTTAATGTTATTTTCCTTCTAGCATTTGCATTACTCTCTTGGAGACCAACTCTATGTTCTTATTTTGATTTTGTATCATTTGCATTCATAGTTTAAAAATTTATTCTTTGCACTAGTTTTTTGAATTATTAATCTTTTCATATTCTAACATGGTATCATAGCTTTTCTATGTGCAAGAGTAGATTTTAGTTTCCTTATTTGAGAGATTCAGGGGGGGCTAATAAATCTTATTGTAGTTTTTTGAAAAATGAAGTATGCTCTTCTCTTGCATCTTTGGATGATATTGAGAATCAGAAAAGTTTTGACAAAAATGTTTTTAATTTCTGGGGTTTCAATCTCAAATCTGACAACCAACATGCATATTTGAAGTTTTCAATCAGTATTGCAGGTTCCAGCATGCCATTGATGGACTTAGAAAGATAATTCAACATTTGCATGTCATTTTTTGGTTGCTAGGGTCGTTTCTTGGTTTTTGGAGCCATTTTTATTGTTAAAGGCATCTAATTTACACTATAGCTACATCTTTTGTACATCAGCAAGAAAAATGCTTTTTGGGTTTTGTTCGCAGCCCCAGAAATCCATCTGGGTATCTTTTAGTTTTTGCATGCAATCTACATATTTTGCAGAATCGAGTGTGGAAAGATATAGCCATACCGCTCTCCATTGGCAGTCACAGATTTGAATGCAGTTTTCAAATGCTTCGTTCTTGGTCATACAGACTCTGATTTCAGTGATTCTTATTATGACCTTGGCTTCTTTTTTTTTTCTCTATCCACTAGTGGAGTTGTTCTTTTATTTTCATGCATAAATTTTTCAGAAATTGCAAATTCTTGATCGTAACTGTGCACAATTCTTGTTTTGGAAACTTCAAAGGATCATAACTTTCTCATGCAACCTTGTATCAAGGCGATTCTTTTTTTGAAAGTGCATGATTTTTTTAGTAGATCACAATGGTGCTATTTTTTTCTTTGATTATTGTGCCTATGTTTTACTTTCAGCATATGCTCTTCATGAGGGTTTGTAATGCATTGAAATCAAGACCACTAAGTATTTCTTTCTAGTGATAGTTGTAAACGCACTAAAATAAGGTTCCAAATCATATTTCTTTTGGGGGGGTTCTTTGATTGAGTAACGGGGGGGGGGGGGTGGGGGCAGCATTGTCGTGGCTAGGTTCTCTTCTTTTTAGCATTTCTTCTCTGCATTTCTTCATCATGGATCAAACAAATATTGCCCATCCTAACTCCATACAATTACTTTGAGTGGAAATCACACATGAAAATTCACTTAAGGAAAGCTGGATTAAATAGGATAACTATGGGACTTGAAACTGAACCTGATAAAGATGAAGATAAGCCTAAATGGTTTAACAAATGTGATGAGGCATATGGAACATTGTGTTTGTTTGTTTCTCCTGACTTGCTATTTCACATTGAGTCTTTGGATACACCAAATGAAATATGGACAAAGCTAGAAACACTATTTGGCACACAAGATTCAATGAGGGGTCATATGTTGAAAAATGAATTAATTAGTTTAAGTCTAAGCAATTTCAACACAATCCAAGATTTCTTCACCAAATTGAAATCACTAAGGCTACAGTTAAAACAATGTGGAATTGAAAAGAAAAATGAACAACTAATTCTTAGTATTCTCTCTAAGCTAAGTTAAGAATATTCTGTGTTTGTCTCTACCTTCTATGCTACTAAGGGTGCACTTGGTACTCAATTCACCATACCATCTCTAGATGATTTTGCATTCAATCTCACTCGAGAACATGACAAGCCAATCCAGATGGGCACTCTTAAGTCCTCTAAGTCACATGCCTTAGCTACCAACCAAGGCACAAAAGAACAAAAAGGACAAAGTAGTAACAACAATAGTAAGGATGAGAAATAAATTATAGCAAGGAAAAGAAGGATCCGATACCAATTGCTTCAAAAGCAACTATTGATACCTCATCCTCTAAGGGCAATAAGCCTAAGAAAGAAAAGGTTAAATGTGCCTATTGTAAAAGACCCGGTCATGATGAACATAAATGTTTGAAGAAACAAATTGATCACTTGACATACATTCTTGAGAAGAATAATATTAGTGTTCCTGAGTCTATCAAACAAAGTTCTAATGAAGGGTCTAACAAGGCAAAAGAAAACAACAAGGGCAAAGGAAAGGGCAAGGCTCTTGTTGTAGTTGCTTCCTCACCATCCAATTGGGTTCTTGATTTGGGTGCTTTGCACCACATGGATTCATCTAAGGAAGAACTTGCATCCTTGGAGCCATGTACTATGCCTTCTATTTTGATGGGTGATGACACTTCTATTGAGGTGTGTGGGAGAGGGTCTGTTGATGTGGGGGATGGTGCATTCCATGATGTTCTTTGTGTACCCTCATTATCAACTAATCTCCTATCAATATACTAGATCACTCACATAGATTCAGGCAAGTGAGTTGAGTTCACTCCTGATTCAATGAAGATATGTAAGTTGCATAGTGATACTATAGTTGTAATTGGGAGAGCAGATCATCAGTCATGACTCTATCTATTTTCTCACTTTTTTCTTGATCCTCCATATATTTTTCTCACTCACTCTAATGATGTGAGTAAATTATGGCATGAGCAGTTTGGCCATCTTAACTTTTGTTATTTGCATCAGCTCAACCAGTAGAGCATGGTCATTGGGTTGCCTTCGATTCAATTCTCAAGAGGTGTTTGCCAAGGTTCCATTCTTGGTAAGCATCCTAAGGAAAAGTTGACGAAAGTAAGGCATGGAGAACTTCACAGATACTAGAGTTAGTTCATAGTGATTTGGTTGGTCCATTTCAACATCCTTCTTTCAACAGGGCCTGATATGTCCTCACATTCATTGATGACCTTTCTTGATATACATGGGTGTACTTTCTCAAATAGAAGTTAGAGGTATTTGATCATTTTCAAGAGTTCAAAAAATTTGTAGAAAAGAAATCTAGGAAAGCCATCAAGGTTTTGTGCACAGACAATGGTGGTGGGTATGTCAACCATCGGTTTGAAAGATTTTGCACTTCAAAGGGGATTGATTTATAGCATTTAGTTCCATAAAATCCTTAGCAAAATGGTGTTACAGAATGGAAGAATAGATCCTTGAAGGAAATGGAAATCTGTATGATTCACTCTAGATCTCTTGTATCACAGCATTGGACAGAAGCCATTAACTATGCTTGTTATATCCAGAACCATGTTCCTCACCGAGCCTTGAAGGGAGTTACTCCTTTTGAAGCTTGGAGTAGTTGAAAACCATTAGTTAAGAACTTTTGAATTTTTGTCTCCCCTGCATGGGCCCACATTCCTATAGAGAAATGTAAGGCCTTGGATCCACAAACCAAAACTTGCATATTTGTAGGTTATCTTGATGGTGTGAAGGATTATTGGTTGCTCCACCCTACTACACATGAATTATTCTTTGAGAAGAGTGTTCTGTTTGAGGAGGGATCTTCAAGCTCGCTTTCTATCACTTCTCCAACTCCTTCTACCTTGACATTAGAGTCACTTGGAATACATGATAGATCTTCTGATGAGTCAAATTCACCTAAACAGTCTTCTACCTCTACTTCTAATGCAGAAAGTGATTTAGAGAACTCACCTCCTTCCTCTCCTAGTCATCATTCAAAGGTTAATGATTCCCCTCTAGATTCTCCATCTGCCTATCCACTTTGGGCTAGATAGACCTTGCAGTCTTCAGGGTTGGGGATCCATCAAACACTAGGCAAACTCGTTCACAATTCCAAGATGCTCCACATGTCTTCATTGCTACTACCTCAGATCCATAGTCCTTTCATGAGGCTTATGGTATTCCTGAGTGGGATACAGCTATGTAGGAAGAGTATAGTTCCTTGATGAGGAACCACACTTGGGATCTTGTCCCTCTTCCTAAAGGAAGAAGACTTGTTTGATGTAAGTGGATCTATCAAAAAAAATTTTCAGCAGATGGGTCAGTTGACAAACACAAAGCTTGCTTAGTCACCCAAGGATTCTCCCAGGTTCATGGGAGTGACTACTCTGAGACTTTTGTGCCAGTTGCCTAAATGAATTCCATTTGAATTGTTCTTGCCATTCCTGTAGCTAATTATTGGGAAGTACATTAGCTAGATGTGAAGAGTGCTTTTCTTCATGGTGACCTTCATGAGGAGATCTACATGGAGCAGCCACAAGGCTTCCTTCGGGATTCTTCACTAGTTTTCCATCTTTAGAAGTCTCTCTATGGCCTCAAACAGGCTCCTCGAGCCTAGTATGCCAAGATGGACTCCTTCCTTCTATCAGCTGGGTTCACTTGGTTCCATTCTGATCCTAATGTCAACATTTTGCAACAGGGTGATTCACTTCTATTTTTGGTTTTTTATGTTGATGACTTGTTGATCACAGGAAGTTCTTCACCCACCATTAAGGTTGTCAAAGTGGCCCTTCAGGATAGTTTTTTGATGACTGACTTGGGCTTGTTGCATTACTTTCTCAAGATTGAGATCCTTCAATCTCCTTCTAGGATCATCATCACATAGTCCAAGTATGCTCTAGATTTACTCTCAAGGTTTCATATGGCTAACTGTAAGCCTGCTTTGATTCCCTTCCTTTCTAGAGTCAAACTTGAGGCTCAATGTTCTTCTCCACTTGTTGATGGCACTTTGTACCGCCAACTTGTTGGGAGTCTCATTTATCTAACTCATACAAGACCTTACATCTCCTATGTTGTAGGCATGGTCTCTTGATTCATATAGGAGCCCCATGATCTACACTGGAAAGAAGCCAAGTGGATCCTTCACTACATTCAGGGTTCTCATAGTTGTGGGATTCACTATGCAGCAGGTATTGATCTTGATTTGGTGGGCTACACAAATTTAGATTGGCCAGGTGATTCTGAGGATCACAAGTCTACTTTAGGGTATAGCTTCTCACTTAGGTCAGGTATTGTTTGTTGGTCAAGCAAAAAGTAGTCTACTATTACTCTATCTTCTACTGAGGCTGAGTATCAGGGGGTTGTAAATGTCACCACTGAGGCCATTTGGCTTTAACATCTTCTCACCAAGTTTGGTATCCAAATTAGATAGCCATCAATCATATTTTGTGACAACCAGAGTGCCACTCAAATCTCATGGAATCTGGTTCATCATCAGCAGAAAAAACACATAGAGGTCCACATGCACTACATCTGGGAGCTCATCCATGGTCATGTCATTGACCTTTGCTATTGTCCGACTTCCAAGCAAGTTTCTGATATCTTCACCAAACCCTTTACTGAGAGCAAGTTCCTTCATTTGCAATCTATTCTGGGGGTGCGAGATGCTTCATCTTTTGTGGGGGCCTCTTCCTCTCACTCGGAGTCCTAACTTTTTTGGGGGGGGGCTCTTTTCTCTTTCTTTTGGGAAATCTTATGTACATGGGTACCTCATCAAGCTTGACTTGCCGGGACCCATTTCTAAATCCACCTAAGCTTCGCTTATGGGGGGGTGTTAGTGTAGTTTTTTATTTTTCCTATATTGCTAGGTTTATCCTACACTTTTAATAATCTCGCTTAGGTTAATAAAGCATGTCTTATTAGGTGAATGGTTGTGAGGTATCACCTTCCTACATGTGAGCATCCATTAGCTATCTTGGGAAAATACTTTGCTATCTTTAGTCCAATAGATGGTTGCTCCTCATTGGTTAGTGTTGCCACCTCCTCCCTCTTCTTAGCCTATATAAGCATGCTACCTGGCTTGTATTTGCATCTCTTATTTTTGCATCCTCTTAATGCTATTTTTCTTCTAGTATTTGCATTACTCTCTTGGAGACTAACTCTGTGTTGCTATTTTGATTTTGTATCATTTGCATTCATAGTTTAGAAATTTATTCTTTGCACTAGTTTTCTAGGTTATTAATCTTTTCAGATTCTAACAGTCATTGGATATCTTGGTATCACGCGAGAAATGAGCAACGATATTATGTGCAGGAGACCTATTGGCACCCATAGATTGGGCAAGGATTGAGGGCATTGAACTCAACTATCTATCAAGGTTGCTACATACATGGACTTTTATGGTGATGGTGATAGTGTTATGCAAGCAGTGGCACAACAAGACTGCAACCTTTCACCTACTAACCAAAGAGTTGACCATGATGCTAGAGGATGTGTATTAGATTTTTAGACTACTAGTATGGAGGATGCTAGTGATGACAACTAGGGAGATGACAATAGAGGTGACAAAGTAAGGAGTGATTCGGCCCAGAGTGGAGTATCAAATCTAGAGGGGCAAGTTTTCTTTGGACAAGCACCTAGATCACATGGCCCCTGAGAGGCAGATTTACTTCTATGTGTGTGGGCTTATTTCGGGGTACGTTTCCCCAGATATAGGTGGGATAGGAGTGACCCTAGAATTGATACCAGTGATTATGTGTATAGTGGATGTAGGAGTCCCAACAACATGGGGTTCATTGATGCTAGTAGAGTTGTACAAGGATTTGCAACAGATAGTGTACCAAGGTGCCAGTCATCAGGGGAGGAGCATAGGGTTCCCCACTCTATTACAGGTATGGACCTAGGAGCACATTGTAGTGCTCAAGTCGATTAGTTGGAGAGATAGGCAGGTAAAGGAGCCAGTGGCCTACAGCTGGGCAGAGCCACTGACCTACCACCATACAAAGGTGGTGGACTATTGGAGAGTCCAGCTGGACGAGATTGTGACAGTAGTATGTAGGCCATATATGGGTTTGGGGCCATGGGTGGAGGAGGGGTAACAGCTACTGTATACCATATCCCCTTGCTTCATTTTTGGGCAGTGGGAGTACATTGTCGAGTAATACTAGCCAGATAGGGTCCTATGGCAGTTTGGATGGTGGCAAATGGCTCCAAGGGAGTTGAACTAGTATCAGCAGGTGATGTGTGATCTAGTGTCTATGTATGGGCCATCCTTATGGAGAGAAAGTTTACTAAGGGCATGGTTGGAGCTAGAGCCATAGCAGTGAGACTAGTTTGATAGGGCAGCAGATGCAAGCTCCACTCAGGAGTACAAGGATGGGTTTCAGTAACCAAGACTAGTAGACTAAGCACAGGTGACGAGGGAAATGGTGGTGGTAGAAGAGTTAGCCCAGGTATCAAGGTAGGGGAGATATGTAGCTAGAAGGCTATGATAGTGGGCAGAGATTATTGCTCAGGAGGACGGGCCAGCATGAAAAAGGTGGAGGGTAGGGAGGCAAGAGAGAGGAGCTCAACCAGAGAGAGGAGGAGAGGAGAGAGTAGAGTAGAGGAGGGTAGAGCCAATGAGAGAGGAGAGAGTGGAGGATAGGATGCCATAGGGGAAGGGGGAGTAGGGGCCACAGAGATGAGTAGGGGGTGATGGAGGAGGGCCATCTGCAAGGGGAGGGGGTTGTGGATGGGTAGCCTGTTACACCTTGCCATAGCAGATGCATGATATGACTAGCCAACTACTCTATGATACACAACAGGAGTGAGATTAGCTCAAGATAGAGCGAGATTAGCTGCGGCAAGAGCAAGATGTAGCATAGGGCCAGGCAGAGAAGGCAAGGATTGAGGTTGGGAGGATATATATGGAGTTGGGGTGGGTGGAGGGGAGGCTACATGTGGTGAGCCTAGAGAGGCAAGTAGTACAGGTGAGGTTAGATGCCTCGCATTAGGATTGAGATCAATTGGTGGTGGAGGTGGAGACCCTGAGAGCATAGGTGGTAGTGGGTGGAGGGATGGATGAGTTGAGGAGACTATGGGCTGAGGTGAAGGATCTGACAGAGAGGGTAGGATTCTACTAGGGCAGCTACCATGCAGTAGTCCTAGCAGATCAAATAAAGTATCACAGGTGACTGACATAGTCAGGTAAAGCTGGGACCCATACAAGTATGCAGGGAGGAGGGGAGAGTGGACGGAGCATCAGGGGATCATAGAGGAAAGGAGGGTCTTAGCTCACAAGGCATAGCCATAGGACAAGGCAGAGCTAGTGGTGAGATATAGGGGTTAGTGGGAGGACGGATGAGGTAGAGAGCTCGGGCATAGGAGGAGGATGGATGAGGCCACCACCTCCACCACCAATAGCACCAGGGATAGAGAGGGCTACCTATGAGTCTCATGATGAGGAGGTGGTAGAGGAGGAGGATCAATGATCTGTGATTTTTGGATATATTATGATTTTGATCTACTGGGTAATGGATTTTTGCAGGTGCAGACCTAATGTATTGATATGATTCATTTGTATGATATGGATATTGTATATTTGGACTGTGATGGACTATATTCTTTTATTCTTTCATTGATTCATTATAGAGGAGATATATATATATATAGATTTGATCATTCATTGGATATGTTTAGATGTAGCTAAGAGACTGATGTGTTTGATATGCAGGATGTGATTTTTGATGATATTGCTAACGGTTTGTGATGTAGGATATGATATGCGATGAGAGATATGATTTTTCTGATAGTTTATGATGTAGGATGTGATTTTCTATGATAATGTAAATATGATGTGATATGCTTATGATGTTATTTTCTATGATAGTGCAGATATGATGTGATGTGATTTTCTCTATGATATCGCAGATGTGATGTGATACATTTTGATGTAGTCATTGATGATGTGATTTGCCTTATGATATTTCAAATATGATATGATATGTTGTGATGTGATCTTTGATGATGTGATTTCCTTTGATAAGTTTTGATATGCTATTGTATGATGATGAGAACGTGTATATAGTACTCAAACGAACACAAACTAAAAGATAAGTGACAAGTGTAAAATGAATCACAAACTAAAGGATAAACAGGAGATTTACGATACTTAAAATGAACACAATGTAAAGGATAAACATGAGATTTATGATATGTGAACACAGATTAAAACAAAATAAAAGATGAATTATAATATTGTGAAATGAATCACAAACAAATGATGAACTAACATGAAGCACAAACTAATGATGAACTACCACACGAACATGAATTACAATCTAATGATGAACTATCATACTAAAATGAATTACAATCTAATGATGAACTACAAGTTTTGAAATGAAGCACAATTTAATGATGAACTTTAATTTTTAAAATAAATTTATAATTTTAATGATGAATGACAATGCTACAATTTAATGATGAATGACAATGCTATAATTTAATGATGAATGAATCAGTTAAAATGAATGTACAATCTAATGATGAATGACTATGCTAAAATTTAATGATCAATGACAATGCTAAAATTAATTACAATCTAATGATGAAGGAATATGCTGAAATTTAATGATGAACGACAATGCTAAAATGAATTGCAATCTAATGATGAATGAATATGCTAAAATGTAATGATGAATGACAATGCTAAAATTAATTACAATATAATAATGAATGAATATGCTAAAATTTAATGATGAATGACAATGTTAAAATGAATTACAATCTAATGATGAATGAATATGCTAAAATTTAATGATGAATGACAATGCTAAAATGGATTGCAATCTAATGATGAATGAATATGCTAAAATTTAATGATGAATGACAATGCTAAAATGAATTACAATCTAATGATGAATGACAATGCTAAAATGAATTACAATCTAATGATGAATGAATATGCTAAAATGAATTTACAATCTAATCATGAATGACTATGCTAAAATGAATTACAATCTAATGATGAACGACTATGCTAAAATGAATTTACAATCTAATGATGAATGACTTATGCCAAAATGAATGTACAATTTGAAAAGGAACACAAACAAACTAAAAGAGAGAATAGTAAATTTATGATATGCTAAAATGGACACAAACTAAAGGATATGTCTGAGACTTATGATAAGCATGTGAGGATAATGTAAAAGATCGAATGCTAGGATATTTTGAGATATGATAAAAGGACACAAGATATGCTAATACAACATACTAGATTCTTAGGAGATGCAAGATAAATGATGATGGTGGAATAGGATAACCAATGCTTGACTTATGATAGTGTTTTATGATATAAAAAAGTGATTGTAAACATAGAAGATACTAACTCTAAGGAGAATGATGTTGGAAAATGAGTGACCAAAAAACTTGCAGTTGGGAGGATAGTAGAGATTTGGAGCTAGGATAGTGACTTATGATAGGGATCACATCATGATGGTGGTGAAAGCGTAATCTAAGGGATGAGAAGTTGTGAAGATGAACAAGCATCAATGTTTGATGTTTTTGAATCAAAAGATTTTGATAGTGGAAAAAGCAGAAATTTGAGAGAGATAGCTAATGTAAAGGAAGAGGATACTATGGGTTATGGAGTAACAAGAAAATAAATGTGGGGTGTATAGGAAGCTTGAGCATGGGGTACTTCATGAGGAAGCACCACCATGTAGTGTGAGCACTTTATTTGATATAGGAATATTAGGGATCTACCAAGGTTACTAAGAACATCAAGGCCTTTTCCCCAATATTACATCGGACTAACTAAAACAAGCATGCAAGGATTGCCCTAGCATCACACATGAGTCTTAGAGAGATCAATGTGGGAATGATGTTGGGTGATCCACAAGCAAATGATATCACCCAAGTGCATCATGTTATCAAAAACAAAAACATGGTTGAAATATGCAAGGGTGATATCCGACTCACTCACAATTAGAAAAAGACCACAATCAAAACCATGCCTTTAAGTTGCCCTAGTCAAAACACACCATGATATGAAATGATCATGTCAACCTTGAGGGGGCAACACCTAAAATCACGTGGAAGCAATCAAACAAAATATACAAAAAACCAAATATTTTGCAAAGAAAGAACAAAAGTGTGAAAAAGTAACCTTTTGCTAAAGAGATCAACTAATGGGCTACTAACAGGCTGAAAAACAAGGAATAGACACTTGGAAAGGACTTTTAAGATGACAATATGTAGTATACTGACAAAAGGGGACAATGGTGCCTTTATACAGATGACAAGCTAGGGACACAAGGTGCCACAATAAAGACCTAAATAAGATGCATAAGTATGACTATACAATGACTGGGAACTCGGGAACATATGATAAAACATGGTAGTAGGTATGTAAATGATGAGGGAAAGCTCAAGATGAGTAGATAGCATTGTTATGATACAAGGATAGTTATAGGGGTGTGATATGTAAAATGCAATTTGTTACAAGGATGATGATATTGCTATATTTGCAAGATTATGGTACATAGGATACAAGTGTTAGTACAAGGATATGATACATAGAATACTACTCGTTGAGTAGGATGCATATGGTAAAGTACAAGGATTAAAACACCTAATAAGATATGTGTGGTAGAGTACAATGGTAGAGTACATCTAATATGATACATGGGGCATATATGAATGAAAGCCATTAATACAAGAATGAGGTGGGATGCTGCAAAGGGCAGAATGTTGGAAAGTGATATTACAAGGCATGATGGGAGTGCAAATAGTAAAGCTATGAGGAACACCTTGGAAAAATGGGGAGACGGGTGATGATATGGAGTGTTGATATGGGAGATGAGCATCAGTGATAGATAATAAAAAGGCTAAGTACACTTGGCACCTATTTGCTAGGTTTTCACTAGGGACCTATCCAAGGTGCTTGAATTACCAAGTTTTCACCATTGGATGCTTATTTTTCTTTACCTATTTTTGATTTGAGAATTTTGTATTCAGGCATAGAATTTCTTAAGGTGAATGATGTTGGTAGGATCATTTGGGGCTTCACCTTCAAGTGTACATAGCTGATAGGATCCTAAGCCAAAAGAGGTCATGACCACATAAGGACCAAGCCATGTGGGCTCAAACTTGCCCTTCTTTTCTCTATCAGTCTGAACCTTCATGTTCTCTTTGAGGACCATGTCACCTTCTTAAAAACTGTGCAGATGGACTTTCCAGTTGAAATTGTGCTTGAGGCAATTTTGGTAGACCATGAGGTGGTTGTAGGCTTGTTGCCTTCTCTCATCAATTAAATCAAGTTGTGTAAGTCGAGCCACTCTATACTCTTCATCAGATATCTAACCCTGTAGAGAAATGTAGAGGGATGGGAGTTCAACCTCAATAGGTAAGACTACTTTGGTACCATAGACCAAGGAGTATGGAGTTGTGCCAGTGGATGTGCAGAATGAGGTGTGGTATGCCCGTAGGGCAAGATTGATTTGCAAATGCCAATTACAGTCAGAGTCATTAACAAATTTCTTAAGTATTTTAAGTAGGGTTTTTTTAGTTGCCTCCACCTAACCATTACCTTGTGGGAAGTACGGGCTAGAAAAGTGGTGATGGATGTGAAGGGAAGTGCACAATTCCTCAATATTTAGGTTTTCAAAATTACCTCCATGGTCAGTGAAAATGGTATCTAGGATACCAAAGTGACATATGATATGATATAGGATAAATTTGGACACCTGAACTCCTATGGTAGTGACAAGGGAAACTACTTCAACCCACTTAGTGAAATAATTAGTGGCGGTGATTACCCACTTGTGTCCTTCTGAAGAAAGTAGTGTGATAAGACCAACAAGATCAAACCCCCAACAAGAAAAAGGCCATGGCAGCACTATAGGTTGCAAGTCTTGAGCTAGGGCCTAGATTAGATTAGCATGTTGTTGACAAGGTAAACATCATTTCACAAACTCACATGCATCATGCTCTAGAGTAGGCCAATAATACCCAACCCGAAGAATTTTCTTGGCTAGCACTATCCCATTCATGTGAGCACCACAAAGC
This sequence comes from Cupressus sempervirens, assembly GCA_028749045.1. NCBI lineage: Eukaryota > Viridiplantae > Streptophyta > Pinopsida > Cupressales > Cupressaceae > Cupressus > Cupressus sempervirens. The sequence goes on from CM053793.1 coordinate 820,998,198, forward strand.
CCAATATGTACCTCTTTGAGAGCCATTGTAGCCTCATTTTGGTCTAAACATCGAGAGAGAGAGAGAGAGAGAGAGAGAGTATCATGATAGCCATGACAATATAGGGTTTAGGCAATGATAGTATAACAAGAAGCTCTACGAATAAGGTTCTGGCATTGGGTTCGTGGGAGATGTGGAGATATGATACCATTTAGTAGGTAAGCGTGAACTTCACAGTACCATGGGGATTTGGGACCAACCAAGATGCATACCCATGTTGACTCATCATTCTCATATGCGGGTTCGAGTAGCTACTCAAAAAGGAATTCATATTGTGTAGCTTCACGCGGTATTTCCAAGAGAGAACCAATAGTAGCCATGGCATCCGCTGCTTTATTTTGTAGTCTAGGTATCTGTATGAATTGGAGTTGAGTAAAGTATTCCTTTAATTGATCAACCAACTCCTTTTAAGGTAGTATCTTGTCATCCTTGGTTTGATATTCATTTAAAGCTTGTTTGATGATAAGCTAAGAATCACCGTAGACTTGTAGCTCCTTGATATTCCATTCAATGGTGATCTTGAGCCCTACAAAAAGGGCTTCATACTCTGAGATGTTGTTGGTACACTAAAACTATAGCTTGAAATATTTAGGAATGTAATCTCCTTGAGGTGTGACCAATATTATGCCCACATCGGAGCCATGAGATGTGTAGGAGCCATCAAAGTATAGCTTCTAGGATGTTTGTTCCTCTATCAAACAGAGGTGTTCATCTGGGAACTCCATAATAAGGGGGTGGTCTACAACCAAGGGTGCATCTGCCAAGTGATCTGCAATAGCTTGGCCTTTGATGGCCTTTCTGTCAATATATTGGATGTCAAACTCACTAAGAAGCATAACCCATTTTGCCAAGCATCCTGTGAGTATTGTGCAAGATAACATATATTTCAATGCATCAATCTTTGAGATTAGTTGCACGGTGTGACTCAACATGTAGTGTTACAAATTTTGGGTGGAAAATACTACAACTAAGCAAGCCTTTTCCATTGGTGTGTAATTGAGTTCATATCCCACTAAGGAATGGCTGATCTAACAAATAGCTCTTTCCTTTCCTATATCATCAAGTTGCGCAAGAAGAGCACTGAATGTTGTAGGAGTAGCTGTGATGTACAATATGAGTGGATGCCCTACAACTAGAGGAAGAAAAATAGGTGGATTAGCTAAGTATTACTTGATGAGCTCAAAGTTATGTTGGCAAGCAAGGTCCCATCTGAAGTTCTAATCCTTCTTGAGTAGATGTGTAAACGGTTGGCATTTATCGATGAGTTAAGAGATGAATTGTTTGACTCATTGAAGTTTGCCTTGAAGAGAATGAAGGTGCTTGAGTGTCTTAGGAGGAGACATATCCATGATGGCTTTGACCATTTTAAGATCAATCTCAATACCTTGTCATGATACAATGAATCCCAAGAGCTTTCTTGAGGTGATGTCGAAGACACATTTCTTAGGATTGAGCATTAGACGATATTGAGCCAATTGATCAAACACTTCCTCAAGATGACATAAGTAATCAAGAGCATTAAGGGACTTGATTAAAATATCATCTACATAATCCTCAAGAGTCTTATGGATTAGGTCATGGAAGATGACCGTCATGGTGTGTTGATATGTTGCCCTGGTGTTCTTTAGCCCAAACGGTATCATGTTGTAGTAGAATGTTCCCCAAGGTGTAGTGAATGTCATCTTATGTTGGTCTTCCTCTGCTATATGAATCTAATTATATGTAAAGAAACCATCCATTAATGACAAGAGTTCATGACCTGTGGCAAGATCCACAATCATGTCGATATTTGGTAATGGGAAGTCATTCTTCGGGCAAGCTTTGTTGAGATCTCTAAAGTCTATGCAGATTGTGATATCACCAGAAGGCTTGGTCATAGGTACCATGTTAGAAATACATTCAAAATAATCTATTGGGAAAATGATTTTGGCCTCTAGCAACTTTTCTAGCTCTGCTTTAACTAATAACACAACTTTAGGGTGCATCTTACAGAGTTTTTGCTTGACTGGCTTGGCCCCCAGATCCATGGCCAAATGGTGCACTAATAGCTTGGGGTCCAACCCTGGCATGTCTTGATAGGACCATGCAAAGTGCCCAAAATTTTCATGGAGGACTTCAATGAGAATATCTACCTGCTTGGGTGGTAGAGATGTTGTAATGTATGTGATGTGTGGTATCTCCATCTAACTGATATCGATTAGTCAAGTTTCTTCTATCAAGACTAAAGATATAGGGGCCTATCCTCTTGTGGGGGAAGGATGAAATCTCCATCTCTAGCCACCTTGGAGAGGTTTTTTCCATCAAATTTTTCCTTTATTTTTATTTCATTTTTTGAGTCATCCAATGGCGCTCCAAATGAGTTTTCACCAGAGAATGTTTTTCTTTTATTTTTTTGCTTTTTTGTTTCTTTTGTTGTTTCAATTTTGCAAATGGAGATTTCCTCCTCCCCAAAGTAACCTACCAGATCTAGCTTGTCTACATATGCCGATGGTGGTGGTAGTTGTTTATCTGGTGTTTCTACCCCCATGAATTTAAGGAGAGTGTGCTCGGTAGAGAATTAGTCAACATGAATGACACTTGGTCGGTCCTAATCAATGAGTTTGGGGTGAGCAAGGGGTAGGTCTATGAGATTCAAGGATAGGTGGAAGAGCACAGAGGCTCCTAGGATAATTTTTTCAAGAAAGATATCATCATAGGCTTTCTTTTCTACTTCCTTAGGAATGTCTTCAACCTCAACAAGGTTGTTTTGGATGTTTGTGAAGGCATGGCCTTCCTTCATAGTGCCCCCAATCACAGGGAGTCCATAGCCTAAGCCTTTGGTTTTATGTCCTTGGTATGCCTCTTTAGGCTATCTCATACCTCATTCTAGATGGCCCAAACCACCTCCTTGATAATCCCATTGCTCAGTGGCCAGGGGATGTGACTAGGGATATTTTTGTTTAAAGTGATCAAGAAGTGCTTCAATTTTTGGAGGCGGTTCTTTGTACAACCATGTTCTAATGTTAGGAGCATTTTCCTCTCCATCAAGGATACCTTTGGTAAGAAATGTGGTAGGTCCAAGCTATTTGATTTGAGGGGTAGCATCGAGTCTTGCTATCTGATAGGTTGGGCGCCCTCAAGTATGTGGATCAATCAGTAGAACACCAATAGCAAAAGCATCTATGAGACTATACTCACCACAATCTTGGTAGTTGATCTTAACCGTGGAAAGAGTGGAGGCTAAAATGGTGTCTCGATCATGGCAAGTGCCAGAGGAACTGGCTATGGTGTGGCCAACTTCAATTCCAGGACAATGGTTGGTGTAAGAAGCTTCAACCAAATTGCAATAAGCAAAGGGTTTGGGATCTGCATGGATGGTTATCTCATTGCCATTATGTAGAAATTTGACACACTGATGATATGTGGATGGAATAGCCTTCATGGCATGAATCCATGGGTGACTGAGGAGGATGTTGTATGGAAAGTTAAGATCAACTATGTGACAAAGTGTTTCTTGAGTGGTTGGGCCAACTTTGAGAGGGAGCAAGATGGTTCCTTTAGTGGTGCACTCCAAATTTTCATATGCCTTGATGGTGATCACCTCATTAATCATATCAGCCTTAGTATATCCTACCTATTTGATGAACTTTAAAGTACATAGATTTAAAGCTGATCCATTATCTATCATGACTCATTTGACTGCAAAGTCAAAAACCATGATATCTATGTGAAGTGAAAGGATATGATCAAGTTCAACAGCTGGGATATCGATGGTTTTGAAGGATGAAGCACATGATGTGGAAAGATGGCCAACCAAGTTGTGGAACTAGGTGGCATTTATGTCAGAGGGCATGCATGACTCATGTAGAGTATTGTCGAGGATCTCTTGATAAAGTGGGCTTGTTCATAAGAGATCCAAAATGGAAATCTGAGCCAGTGTGTTTCCAAGGTGTTCCAAGATGTTATACTGCATTCCTAATGAGGATGATCCTGATGGGGATGATCCTGATGGGGATGCTCTAGATGGAGGTGGTCTTGATGGTGCAAACATAGGTGCGCCAGCTATATTGAGTCGAGTTCGGAGAGTAATAACTACACACTGAGTATCTAGGCCTTTGATGTTTATAACATTAATAGATGGCTTAACTTGTGATATGTAGCCGATAAGGCTCCCGTAATCCAAGTATGCTAAAGTATAGTTTTGAGCTAAGTCATAGGGTTCGCCGAATTTTTGGCTTCAAATTCAAAATTCAGTGGACCCCAAAAAACCAAAATAAATTCGTTAAAATTCATCCAAAATTTGTATAGACAAGTGAAAAGCTCATGTAGTCTTTAAAAACACTAATTTATCACCCATATTTTAGGATTTTTGACCAAGTTTTCACTATCAATAAAGCCATCTGCAAACTGAGAATGTACCAGCAGTTGAGGAACAATGATAGCTAGGGCTTTTATCTATGTTTTCGTGAGCAACAATGGCTAGGGCTTTAGACTATTTTTTTGAGCACTAGTGGCCAAACTTACATTTGTGTTTTTCTTAGCATCGGAGGTAACTCTTTCATCCTTGTCTGGTTGTTCACCAAAACTGTGGTTATCTATTTTCAGATTTAGGTCACAGATTCAAATCTATTCTTTAACTCATGTCATCTCTACAACTCCTCAATCTCCTTGAATGACTCATCACTACAACTCAGCTCCATCTAAGATTTTAATAGGTTATAAACTCATAAGATTTTAATTTTGTGTTTTTAGGTTTAGGTTTATTATAATAAGATTGTCATTTCATATTTTATTTTTAAGTATGAATATAAATTATTGTCATTAAAGTTGTTGTAATTAGATTTATAATGTTATTATGATTAAATTAGTCTATGTTAATTCAATTAAAAATTTTATAATACAAATTTAATAAATTTTAAAATATTATACAAATATTATATTTTTTAAATTTTGTAAATTTTACAATTGCTTTTTTTTCATCTATTAAACATTGTATATTTATTATTATATACTGAAATATTATAATTTTTTATAACTACAAATATTTATATTAAAATATTATACTTATTTTTGTAAACTATAAATATTATAATGATTATTTATCTCTATTTTGTAATGTCAAACTATTTTGATGATTTATTGGATATATTGTTGGACATGGAGATATGATTTATTTTGTAGCTTTATATTGAAAAGTTCTTTGCATGAAACTCAAACATATAATTAATAAATAATATATTCTTATATTATTTTGAAAATTGCATAAGGCAAATTTAATGTCAATGTTTTTCCAATTTTTTTGATTGTCGAACTTCATCTGAATTTCATAGTTGTCAAACTCGAACTCGAACCTTGTGATTTATGTTTTGAGACTTGTCTCGATTATCTCCTTGTTTGCCTTGAGTATTGTTCGATTTGTTGATAGGATGGTTTGTAGGTTCTTTTCCTAGGTTTGTGTTATGAGGAGGGAAAGCATTTTGATACATCATTAAGCTTGCATTAGGTGAAGCTTGTACCCCCACTGTGATTTCCTTCTGGTCAATGAGGTCCTGGACATAATCCTTGAGTTGCATGCATTTAAGGGTAGTGTGTCCTTTGACATGATGGAATTTATAGAACTCATTATCCTTGTACTAGGATGCTCTAGACTGATTGGGCTCCAAAGGTTGTGTTTGTGGATATCGAACAAGGTTATCCTTGGCTAGCTTGTCAAATATTACATCAAGGGGTTCCCCCAATGGGGTGTATGCACTTGGTTGTCTTTGAACATGGGGTTTAACATCTGCTAAAAGTGTGATGGCATTGGTTTGATTATGATAAGCAGGTACTTGTTGATTGGTCTACATAGGTGGTTGTTGATATATAGGGGGTTGTTGTTGATAAGGTTGTTGTTGACAAAATGTGGTGGGAATATTGGTTGTGGCCCCAATGATATGAACTTGTTGGGTGTTGGTGGCACCACCTATCACCATATTTTTGGTTTTATTCCAATATTAGGTTTTTCATTAGTGGGACCTTGGTCTTGGGTGTTTTCCTTGTAAAGTCTGATAACACCATCCTTAATGAGGCCTTGTTCAAGTCCCATCCCCTTTTCCTTAATGTCTTTGTATGTCTACAAACAGTTCATAACCATGTGATGGGCAAGGCTAGGGTGCACATTGTTTACGAACATTTTGACAACATGACACTCTAGGATGGTACATGAGATCTTAGTTGTGAGTATTTTCCAATGCTGTAAGTATTCTGCAAGGCTTTCTCCTCCTTTCTACTTAGTATGAACTAGGTCCACTATAGATAATTTAGTTTCAACAAGATGGGTATATTGAGCCACAAAGGCTTTAGAAAGATCAACAAAAGTTTTAATAGTGCCCTGAGGGATACAACAGAACCATTCTAGGGCTGGTCCTCCTAAGTTTTTTTAAAAGAGCCACATGAGGAGCACATCATTATAGGCCACCTCTTGACAATGCATATAGAATTCCTTAACATGTGTGACTAGATCACTTTTCCCCCTAAATTTGTCAAACTTGGGGATCTCAAAATGTTTAGGAAATGGTGTCATTGTGATAGTTTTTTCAAATGGGTATGGGCAGTCATTTTCAAACTTAAAAGTTTTGGAGTATGTCCCATCCTTGAGGGCCTTGAGAGAATTTTTAATCTCTTCCCATTCAGACTTTACAGGTGGGGGAGTGAGTGCCCCCGATCCAGGTGCCCCCAGTGTAGGATACATGCCAGAATCTAAAGGTGGATATGGAAAACCCTGATTGCCATATGGCATCTATTAAAATAAGTTGCACAGCTGGTGGAATGGATGTTATGGGTTGCTGGAATGTGTTTTGTGCATACTGCTACATCTTCTAAGAAGTTTTTTGGTGGGGAGGATAAGTATTAGGTTGTTGCCCTATGAGATAGTTCTACATAGATACCTAACCATATTGTTGGCGTGAAGATTGCGATTGAAAGGGTGGTAATGTTAGTAATGCCTGAACCATGCTTTGGGAATATATATTATGCCCAATATATGGGGGTTGTGATCCTGCTTGAGAGTGTGATTGATTATGAACAAGTGCAAGGTAATTAATTTGTGCTAGAGTGTTCACTATAGGGAATTGCAATGGCAGTGGGTTTTGGCTATTGCCTATGGGTGGCATAGAAAAGTAGTTGGTAAGGGATGGTAGTGAATAGCTAAGTGAAGTGGTGGATGAAAGTGCCTCAGGTGCAGACATAGCTATAGTGCTAGGGGGAAGGCTAGTGGTAGGCCCTTGTGTCAAAGCAACATTCCAAGGTCCTAAAGGAAATGAAGCTAAAGAGCTTTGGCTAGCTACAAAGGGATTGATAGTAATGTTAGGTGGGATGGAAGATGACGTATTTGACCCTAATGGTGGCATGTGAGTAGTAGATGGACTAGATGTGATGTGGGGTGGAAGAAAAAAGGTAGTGTTGCTAGATGCAAATAGAGGATTTAGCAGTGGAAGCAGATGCAGATGGTAAACTCAAGGTTGGTTGGGATGTACTATGCACCAAGGTTTGAGTGAGAATGGGATGGGTGTTTTGCAGAATGGGAACAGGCACCTGGGTTGAGGGTATATTTGGGTCTATTGGTTCTACCTTAGGAGGTTGCCACCCAAACAAAGGGTGCATAGGATCTGATATATCGATAGGTGGTGGACGCCCAAATTCAAAGATGCCGACATTATCCCTTAAGAAATTTGTCATGATGGTTTCCTTGTTTTGATCTATGATGGCATTACAATGGTGGCATGACCAAGTTGGTTCATGAAAGCCTCAATATCTATAGAGGAACCTAGCTCTCCTAGGATTTGTGGTGACGGATCTGATGGCATCATGGAAACTATGGGGTATGACTGAGCTCGAGATGTGTTACTACTATGACTAGGATCCATGTCCTGCTTTTTTCATGTGTTCATGCCAAAATGTGTGGTGGGTGGCATGAAAGGATGATTTTCCTATGGATGAAAATGTAAAGAGGGATGATGCTAGGTATATATGATACTTTTAGGAGTCTAGATGATATGGTGCTAAGTGAAGGAGGTTGTGTTTCTCTAAAATATGAGTGTCAAAATGTGATGGTGATATGAAATGTGTGGCCCTAACCTTTGGCTCAAGGTGATGTGGGACACAAATGACACCCTATTTCTAGAAAATGTTGAGTTTCAAGGATAACTATGATGGTGGGATAGATGATGCTAAATGCTTCTACATAAGTGAGGAAATGGTGGGAGATGCCAGGTTTTAATAATGCATGTGGAGGATTCTTCTTTGAAAACCTAAGATGGGAGGAGGTAATCCTATTTCTAAATGTTTGTGTGTGGTAGTGAGGTTTCTAAATGAGAGACTAAAGCTATAAGTGAACAAGTGTGTGTGGAAAGAAGGAGGACTTAATCAGAATAAGTAACACTAGAATTATTGATAAGGCTCTGATTAACACCACGTCGAAGAGTTAGGTTCTGGATTTTTTAGTCTCACTCAATTTGTAATGCTACCTCTACACCGTCTTTCTCAATTTGATCTAGTTTGGCAATCCTCGGGTTGGGGTGCATTTCTTTTGTTCTGCTTCTATTTCCTTGTAAACTGATATTTGTGGAAGTTTAGCCTTTTTGAATTTAGTCTTGGGATGGATTGACATGACATATTTACAAGGGATTTTGATCACAACTATGAGGTTTTAGAGGTAGTGACTACACTAAGTATATCTTTTGGACCTTGGGTTAGAAACACAAATAGATTGAGAAATAGCTAAGGTTTCTTCAACAATGGAAAAGTTTGAGTGAAGTGGGACAAGCTTGACTTTAGGTTTTGTTGTGAATGAACTTGCTAACAAATTTTTGGTCAAGGGAAAAATGTGATATTTTTGGTCAAATAGGATAGATAACAAGGATAATTTGGAAAGAGCAACTTTTTGGTTTTGAGCAAAGGATTGTTTGCAATTAGATTTTGTTGGGTATTTTTGTGGGTTTTTAGATAACAAGTATAGGTAAGGATAAACCAAGAAGGTAAAATGCTGTTGCGAATGGACTTGCTAACAACCATTTTTTACATGGGAAGATGGGGTCTTTTAAAGACAAGATGTGATATTTTTGGTCAAGTAGGATGGGTAATAAGGATATTTTGAAAGAGCAAGACTTTGGAGCAAGGAAAAAGGATTTGTAGCTAGGACTTGCTTTAGTGATTTTTTTGTTTTTAAGGGAATAAGTATAACTTTCTTGGCAAAGAGAAAATTTGGACCAACAAGACAAACAGTTGTTGCAAATGGACTTGCTAACAACTACCTTTTGAGATAACAAAGGTGGAATTTCTTTGATACGATGGTTTTTGTGAACAAATAGTTTCTCAAAGGACAAAGAAACTTTGAGAAAGACAAACAGATGATCTCTTTACCAAAAGGATTTTGATAGTAACCACAAAATTGTGTATGTTTTACAAATTTTTTCACAGGTCTTAAGCACAAATAAGACAATTCAAACACACACTTTATCCCTAAGGTCATTTTTTTTATTGCAATATGTTATTCAATGGCCCACAACTTGGTATCTCCTAATTCTAGTGCAATATGTCCCTCTCATCGAAGAGGTGAGTCAATACAATAGTCAATCAACAAATGATACACATCAAAGAATCTTTAAGGCATGGCAAATAGAAGTTCCCCTTCTATGGAAACAACGACCCTTTGAGATGAAACCCAAGTGGCCTTATGTCTCTACTAGGGGTGCACAATGGTGAGTAATCTTGAGGGATGTTATTTCCCTTCAACCATGAATGAACATACCATGGAAAAAAGCAAGATACTTTTGACTAAAAAGGGTTGTAAATGGGTCTATGGAGTCCTTCAAATGGTTTTTATGTATGTGATCAACTTTAGAATCTATTCTGGACATGCTAAAATCATGGGAAAGTTTTCCCACCTTAGGCTACCTTGAGAAACACACTGCCCAAACTTGAATGATGGAGCGAGAAATTTTACCTTTCCCCTCATTTATATACCGGCTAGACTTTTTACCATTTTGAGCTTCTCACCAAAGCAGAAGCGCTTCCCAAAGGTGGATGAACTCACTAGAAGCACTTCTAAGTTGTTGTGGACGGTCTCGCTAACAACTTCAATACATACGTCACGTATTTTAAGGTCTTACTCTGAAAGAAAAGAGAGAAGTCAAAGATGTGCTAAAATGCACAATCTCAAAACACGGAAGACATTAAATTTATTACTATTTGGACACTTTAATGCTCTATTTTATGATTTGAAAACACATGTGTTTAACATACAAAGATTCGTTCCAACGTCACAATGTCGTCAACAAAAATGAATCGAGTCAACAAAAGGGAAATCAAGTGCGAAAGTTTCAAAGAGGAGGGAATAAGAATGTTTTGACCTTAGGGGATCCAAGATTTGATGAAGTTTATTTCAAGCCTCAAATTTGAAGTGTTTGCACATAATGTTCATTAAGAAAATGAAATGTTCATCGCAATGGTTTATTTTAAACCTTAATCATTCATTCCATCAAAGATAAAAAAGCAAGATTTGTTCAATTTTAAGCTATTTAAAAGATGATTATGATGATGAAACTACAAAAAATGAGTCAGCATGAAATCTTGCACAAGGAAATGTTAGAAATTTGAACAAAGCAATCAACGCTACAAACCCACGAGTTTAGGTAGTGATCCCACAGGTGTGGGAACATGGTCAAAAGTCACGAGAATGCTACACAAGATTGGTGAAAAAGACTGTAGGAAAAATAAGACCACAGGATGAAAAATTGCAAAGTGATCCCACAAGCAAGTGATCTCGCAAGGGGATTTATCCACATTCCTACCGGCAAGTTTTCGACGGGTTTAACTAGTCAATGTTTGAAGTTGGTTTGAAAGTTTGACTGACTAGAGACCATGTTCTTGTAGGCAATAAAAAGCAATCACGTAGGCAAAGTCATGCATTCCCATAGAAAATGGTTTAGCGGGGATGTAGAGCTAATTCTGAGACACGTGCAAAAGTTGGTTGATGACAAACTGCAAACTCGCAGTCACGGTTCGTGTTCCTATAGGTTTATAGGTTCAATCCTATGGTCACAAGACCGCATTCCTATGGTTGCGGGATCATGAATAGAAGGTTTTCTGAAGTGGTTAAAATTGAAAAATGTTCAGATGGTCAGAAGTGTGTTCCCCAAAGATTGACTTGTTTACCTACAGCAATGTTAGCAGATTTCCTACAAAAACCCACATGCAAACAAGGTTATTTTGGTTAGTTTATCACAAAAAACTCAAAAAATGATTAGATTGACCCAAATGCAGGGTCTCACCAGGTGTTCCAAAATGTATCACCTAATTTAGTAGTGCAACATGAATACTATCTATTAAATAAAGCATCAACAATACTAAACAAGCTAACACTTAGGATAGGACTGATAGTTATCACCATAAAAGGAAGCAAACCAAGAATGGTAAGCTCCTAATGGTATAATACATGATGAAATGGATTTTTCCCTGATAGGAGGGGATGTATGCTCATGTTGTGCTCAAGCTTCCAAAGGATGGGGGATTTCACCAAATGTGTGTATGGATGAAGGTTTCAAACAATGGAGGTATGGAGGGATTTCAGCATTATGATAGTATTTTGGTAGTTTTTAGGCTCTCAAAATAGCATTATAACATTGCATGAAAGGTGGATGATCTTTGTGAAGGGAGAGGGTTTCATTTATAGGCCAATGGGTAGAGAGATGGATGGTCAGGATGCAAAGATGATAAGATGGTGAGGGAGGGCTAGGATGCAAGGAGAAGAGAGCACATGGATTGTGCTTATTTAGCACCAATAGGGATGTGACACTTGTCACAAGGAAGATGAGTGTGGGAGGATAGGATATGGGTTGGTCAAACAAGTAATGAGGGAGGTTGAGTATGTAAGAGGGATATAAGAGTCATTAAGGGAGGTGTAAGAGATATTTTGAGGAGGTAAGAGGTGTGGTTGAGTTTGTTGACTTTGGATTGGGTTAGGGAATCTTAACCCTTGCTTAAATTTTTGCACATGTTTAGGAGGTGGATTAGGATTAGCTTAGAAAAGGAGTTGGGGGTAAGTGGTTTAGCTTTGATGGGATGGGTTAGTTAGGTGGCTAAGTGAGGTTAGTATGGGTGAATGGGTTGGATTAGGGGTTAGGATTGGGTTTAGGGATGTTTTAGGGGTTTAGATATTTTATTAAATGATTTTATTAAATAAAATGGGAGTATGGAATTAAATTGAATAGATTTGAGGATTTTATTCAATTTAATAGAGGAATAGGGACTTAATTGATAAATTGATTTTGGGTGATTATTTGACTTTATCAATTGGACTATAGTTAATTAAATTAATTAATTAACTAGGGGATGATAATTAATTAATTAAATAGTAAATATTTAATCAATAATGTCCTAGGAGATGACTAAATACGATTACCTATTGATGTAATCAGATTTAGGTGTCTACAGCTTGGACTAGCTCATCCTCTTCATCTTCTTCTTCTTCTCCCCCTTTTTCAAAACTCTTATACTTCTAACGTTTCATGTATAACAATGCCTGACATCCTAAATCATTAAGACTTTCGATGGTATCATTGATAATGCACCAGATGGGTCTCCTTTATAAGTTATTTCAAGTATTTCTCAGAAAGGTGGTTTCCTTACATCATTACTAATTAATTACACATTAAAACTTGTTTTCCTTCCTTTCTAACACTTGTACAAGAGATAGCTGCCATATTTGATACTAAGGGTACACAAAAATTCAAACAACAAAACTTGACACCAATAAAATACCTTTCCAATCTGATGAATATGTTAAGTTATAGTTTAATTCAGTTCACAAATGCAATAATATCCTATTGCAATTCACCTTTTTGCTCTCTTTGATCATTGGTGAATGTAAAAGAGTCATGAAATGGCTATATAATCCTTAAATATTGTAATAAATGCTTAATACTTACATAGTTGTAGGCTCAATCAATATAGGGTTTCCAACTCACTCGACATAAACATGATTTCCACTATTATTGGTTTACATAGAAAAATTGATCAATACTGCCATACCTTCTTTACTCAGCAAGAACTAAAATTTCATTCACACTTGGTAGTAACTATGAAACTTTTCATGCTCAGCAACAACATGAAAACTTAACAAACCTATATATTTCTTCCAGGTTCTAATCAATGCATTGTATCTAAATTCATGAATATATAATCTTTTTACAACTTAGATTCTCAGAACTAATGTAAAATATATCATTGAAATATTAGTCCCACATATACCTTTTGATTACCTAGTTGGGGGTGATGTGATCACCTTATCCATTGGATGAAGTGACCTCATCTAAACTTGATGTGCTAAAATCTTTCTTCTTCTTCCATGTCTTTTTCATCTGCACTTTGACCTTTTCAGCATTGACCTTCTCTTTGCTTTTAATTTATCCATTGCTTGGTGCTAATGATCTAGTTGGATGGTTTCTATTGATATGATCAGTTTTCAAACAACTAATACATGTAGTCTCACTCAACCATCTATTGCAGTTTCCTTGGAAATGTGTTCTAATGCAATTCTCAAGAACATGTCCATATTCTTGACAATAGTGATGATTGTACCTTTTATTGTAATCCCAATTGTAGGATTTTCCATTTTGTTGTACCTTTGTCTACTTGTTTTATGTCTAATTGACATTAGATTTGCATTCATATGCTTTATTTCCATACTTTTGACAATTGTGGTAATAGCCTTCAAATCTTTGTGTGCTTAAGGTCTTGGTCCTACATTCATGTGCCTGATGTCCTTGTTGCACTTATGACAGTAATCCTTGAATTTTTGCTCTGGGTTCTAATTTACATTGTTGCTCTTGCAAATATTTTCAGTATGACCTAACTTTCCACAATTCTGACAAGTGGGTTCGTAGTTATTACCTTTGTAGTTTACTTGTTCACTACTTTAGATGATTCTCCTTCCTTAATACTGGTGTATCCTAATCCAATAGTATCATTGTTGGATCTAGGAGATCTTATCAATTTCTCAAAGTATTGGATGGCTTCACTAGGTTTGTTGAAACTTTCATCAAATTCCTTTTATTTTCTTAGTTCATTTCTCAGTTGTTCATTCTATAACTTTAGGGTTGTGATCTCAATATTCTTTCCATTTAATTCATGATTGGAAATCATAAATTGATTCATTATATCCAGTTGTATGTGAGCAATTATTTATACCTCTAATGTATTTTCTTCCCATCTATTGGTTAGTTTTCTTTTGTCGTCTTCAATCATGACTTTTTCTTCCTCGGCTTTATTTTTCTACTCGATCACCTCACATAGCAATATTGATTGGACTTCTTTTTCTATCTTAAGATTTTTGACCTCTTTAGTTAGGGCACCATACTTTTCCATCAGATATGCAACAGCTACATCAAAATCACTTGAGTTCCCATTCTAAAACAATCCAGTAGTGTCTTCCTCTTGGTAATGAGTGTCATTTTTCTCAATAGTTATCGCATTCCTTCTCCTTAATCAATGTTGCAATTCATCTCTTGCTTCCATGGGTATTTGTAGGGCAAGCTAGATTTCAATATTTTGGTTCTCAATAGTCTTTCCCAACTTATAGATTTCCATCTTCAAGATCTTTCTTCAAAGCCACAAAGCTTTCCTTTCCAAAGAACAAGGCTCTAATACCAATTTTTGGGAATAACAATGGGAAAATAAACTTGGAGGGGGGGGGTGGGCTGTGGGTGAATTAGTACTTCAAAACTTTAACCATAAAACATTTACCACACATCCATCTCACAATTTTCATGTAAACTAAAATAGCTAACTACATATGTTCATCTATAACATGATAGATATACCACATAACACAATAAATTTGTTACCCAAAAATCTCCAATGAGAAGGTAAAACTGGGATGGAATGACACCCACAAATCTTGACTATTGCAATTGTAAAGTGTATCCAATTAAGGTTACAAGAATTTTGATCATAAACTATGATCTACCCTATAAAAGGTCTTCCCTATTAAAGGCTTACAAAGACTATTAATTCTCTCCCTATTAAAGGATTTCAACACCCTACTAAAAGTGTGCCTTGCAAGAGGACTTAAACTTTCAATAAAACAAGCACTCCGTTAAGAGATTTACACAAGCCCATTAAGGCTACTTGGCTAGGAGATTTTCTCTACATCAATTGTAAGAATGATTCAACACCATGATCCTTCAATTAGCACTCTATTGCTAGATGTCAGACCTTCTCTTTCCTAGTGTGTACTTGATCATTTTGATCAAATATGGCTTCTCTATCCTCTCTCTTCTCTTCCTATATTCTCTCTAACTAATTCTACAATTCATAACATTATCACAACCTCCATAGCTACTAATGCTCTCTACACTTAGCATTTATCTCTCTTGCATCTCTTTCTCTTCCTTTACACAATACAACCTATTTAAGGTTTGTCTCCTTATGTAAACACAAGTTGGCTAGGGTTAGTTTAGAATCAACAACTTAGGTTGATCCATTTTGCCACTTAGAATATCCCTCAATTTGATTGGTTGCATGCACTTCATAGGAATCCATGAAATACATCTATAAACATATTCTATAATTATAAAACAATCATTAAGTCAGGCCAAAAATGGCTTACATAGAAGTTTGTGCTATTACAAAAAACTATTTCCAAAACTGTTCACTTGGCAATTAAAGTCTTTGATGCTCAGCATCCACTATATCTTGAATGTCTTGGCATACTCTGTTTACTTGGCTCATGAGTGACTGGGCACTAACTATGTGCTCAACACATACTATTTCTCAATACTAACTATGTATATTACTTGACATGTATTGTAATTCTATTGAATAATGACAAAGTTTTTTGTCACTACCTAGTCAAAACTAATTTGAGATTAACAAACCATCCCTTAGAAAGTCATGTGGCCTTGCGACAAGCCTTAGCAATCAATACTAAATGTTTGCAACCCTAAATTGATTACAAGACCTAACATGTGGTCATGCAACCATAGTGAACATAAAACTTTGTATCACACATCCTTGAGAAAAAAACATTTTAGGCTTAAACAATATGTGGTCTTGCAAGAACCATTAAATGGTCCTCAATATAGCTCTATGAGTAAAACTTTTAAATCTTCTTCACACTTGCACTCAAGTGGACCAAATATTCCTTCATGAGCTGTAGACATGGAAACATCATGCTTCATCATAACCCTCTTTAATAATTTCCTACTTTCCTTGTGATGATGTACAACATCAAATATAACTTTTAATCTAAGGCTAGACATACGTCACAATCTTGCCAATCCACAACATAAATAAACCCTTTTCATTTTCTCTTGGAAACTTGTACATTATCTTTTCTTTTCATAAAGCTTCTTCAATTAATGATCACATATGTGGCAAAATACCACCCCATTACACCATGAAACCAAAGAAATTGTAAACATGCACCATAATGAAAATATTTTATCAATACAAAAAATCTAGGACATGTGGCATACCTTCATGTGATCACACCCTAAACATACCCTTTTCAATAGAACATATAATCATGTGCTAGACTTCAAGGATAATTGTTATCGTTGACTGTCTTGGGGACTTGCGACATACACCTAAACTTAACCATATCACAAGATCATAACTTATCTTAACCTTAATGTTTCTAACTTGTGATCAAGCACCATATGTATGAAAACAAGGCCTTTTTTAGTCTATGACTTAAACACATTTGACCAATATTGATCTATGAACCAATGCCAAATCAGACTCAGAGAGAAAAGACTTAATTAGATACCACAACATAAAAATGAAACTGATAAGACTTGACCACCTTAGGATTTTCAAAATTTTGATTGCTAACCTTTCCATTATACCCTAAACAACATGAATTTGAAAATTTAACATACATGTTAGACATTTCAGGCCCAAGAAAGAGTAATATGATAGAAAATAAGCATATCTTTTTCATTTTTAACACTACTCTCCATTTTTTCTTGATCCCTATGAAACTAATTGCCTAACCCTTTCTTCATAGGTAACAACTTATATTGCAAGGAACTACTTTTTTTATATCCTTAGGATATTGATTTGTCACTATAGTATGTAAGCTTGATAATCAAGCTCTTCTCATTGATGATGATACTCTTATTCCTCCTTGAGAGGTCTCATCTCTACCCAAGTATTTGTTAATTTTTCTTGGCATATGCTAATTCTTTTATTTCTTGAATTTAGGTTATGGGTGGGAGGATCAACATGTTGATATGAGTTAATGTGAACCTCCTTTAATTAGTAGGTTTATGAGTGGTAAAATAAGTTTTACTTGTAGTTGGGCATAATGAAAACATATGGAGTGAATCTATCAACACATCTAGCAGGTTATTTCTAGTAGGAGGGTGGGATGCATACATTTTTGTAAAAATGAGGGGGAAAATATTATGGCCATAACATCTCTCCATCTCAACATGTAGGGGAAAGGGAGGGATTAATGAAGGTAAATCATATTGATATTCATAAGATCCAGTCTTAAAGAATGTTTTATGTATCACCGGGTGCTTGAGGCTTGTCTTTTGAAAGCCAAAAAATACTAAAGAAGGCAACTCTTCTACAAATTATGAAATTTTGGTCCCACTAGGCATGCAATTTAAAGGTTGTTGACAACCAGAACTTCTCTTGGGTGTAATAGCCTCATTCGAATTTCAATTGGTATGCCATCTCATGCACTTTACAATGACCTCTAAGATTTTAGAAGATAGCTCTTCATCCTATCCTCAAAAAAAGGGAGGAAAATATAATCCTACTTTGGGAAATCTCCCAAAGTCATTATAACACCTTAAAAATGCACAAACTACCTCTTATAAAGAGATAGTAAAGAAACCCTCTAGATCAATGGAAGAATAGTCACAAATATATCACTAGATATCTAACCATGAGATGTAAAGTAGGAAAGATATGAAAATAACCATAAATATATAAGATTGAAGAATAATCTATGTAATTCAAAATTTCATGCAATAGCTAAAGTCATGAGGTGCACACAAAAATTTAATGGAGATAGGTGAATCATTGAAAGGCAAAGGGCTACAATTAATGCCTTTCATTGACTCAAAATGTTCAATATGGTTTTAAGGTCTACTTGAATAGCCTTTTGAGTCAATGAAAGGCATTAATTGTAGCTTTTTAGGTTGGACCATTGTATTGGAAATAAAACTTTGATAACCATGCTCATTTTTCAAAAGAAGGATTGGATTTCCATAAATAAACTAGATTCCATTCAATGAGATCATGGTGGTGCTTTCATCAAGAATTATCACCATATAGGCAATTAACATAGGTGCAAAGATGGGCACATGAAAAGATACATTTGTGGCATGGATGACATGTAGTACGATAATGCTAAAAGATGTATTTGACCAAGGTCATGTTCCTTGAAATACATGTGAGATTCCCATGAGTCTAGTTTTGAGAAAGCATCAGGTCTACCAAGATTTTATAGCTAGGAGGAGGATGTGTGGCATTTGTTCAGGGAACATCTTACAAACAAATCCTTAATTGCTCAAACCACCTACAAGGAAGTTGAATGTCATCTTGAAAGAACCTAGGCTTATCATCAGAGAAGAAAATAGATACATAGATAGATTTTTAACATCCATGAGGCTAAGAATAGCCCATGGGATAGCCTTCCAACTAAACCGGCTTTAGTAATTCAGTTCTATTTTTGTGCAAACTAATGATGTGCCCCCCTAACTTCTAATTGTACTCCTCATTGAATAAATTGTGCCAAGAGCTTCCAGATATAATATCCAAAAAAAATTGAACTTGATGTCCTTGTACACATCACATTATAACATAAGGTGTTGTTCTATTTCTACCTTCCTAGAGTTGCAAAACATGCAAATTCTCTCTTCCCAAGACTCTTTGGGCCTCTTCCATCAATCGATCTCACATCAGAATTGATAAGAGTTGGTTTTGAGATGTGCAATGAGACATTTAGATCTCCAAGAAATATTGTCCCCTATGTATTCCTTTTGAATTTGATCACATGTGGGGTTGAACTCAGTAGTATAATTAAGTTTTTTTCCTTCCAAGTTCTTTACCCCAAATTTTCTTATATAATTTCTCCATAACAAACAGATTTATTTCTTTATTATTAGTGGAACACATATTGAAATGGACATTCCATTTACACATCCACTTGACATTTTGTTGCATCCATGTCTTTTTATGTTTGTACAATATATCACTAAAGACCATTTTTGCTCATTTATCTTCACACATTTTTTCAGTTATTTTTAGGTAGATAATGAGGCAAACCATAATAATTGCCTCAATAGGTGCAACCCCCACTTCACTTAACATAATATCATATGAGATAGTGTTCTTGATTTGAAACTTGTTTGTGATCGAATGCTTTTGAATCCTTTGTTGTTGGCCCATATTTCACATCCATAAAGAACAACCTATAGCACAATAGGACCAAACAAAGTTTGACTAGTTTTGCAATCCCAAACCTCTACCTCTTGACACTTATTTTGAAGCACATAAAATGCCTTCCACCCACCAAATAATATTTTACTTATACAACCTTACTAATTTATATTTTTTTTGAAGTTTATCCCAAGGTATTTATACTCTTTAACCTCCTCACGTATGTTACCTTCAAAATAGAACTTATGCTAATGCTATTTCCTATTTTTTGAAAAAATATCATGATTTTAGTCTTGCTGATATTGACCTACATCCCAACCACTTTGAAAAAGTGCTCAAGAGAAAGTAGATGTTCTTGCAAATCACAAGAAGATTTCACAACCAAAATGAGTTTGTCTGCATAAAAGAGCAGCCTTATTAGAAATTCACCTCAATCAATACCCTCGCCATTTTTCATGTCTAACCATTCCTCAAGTTTGTCAATATATAGGCCAAGAAAAGTAGGAGATAATGGACAGCCCTATTTGACCCCTATATCACTCCTAAAAAAATCTAAAATACCATTTGACATTTTGATTTTGACTTTTACCCCTTCATACATTCTATGAACAACAACTCTAAGATTCACAGGGATCTCCAATTCTTCTATCATGTGCCGAAGCGTGTCCCTAGGGACAATGTTAAAGCCTTTTTAAAATCAACAAAGCAAAAAAAAACCTCACTTTTTCTCCCACATTTTTTTGATAATATGCCTCAATGTGATATAGGAGTACTTTGGCCTAAAACCAACTTGCCCTTTTGTGCATTTATGATTTTCCTTAGCCCATTTGTTGATTCTATTTCTAGCATGCTGCCAAAAAATTTTGTAATCATGGGGTTGATCATTATGGTTCTATAATTTGAGGGATTATTAACATCTTCACTTTTGAAAAGGGGTATAGCAAGGCTAATGGTCTAAATTAATTTAACATCTAAGAGACATAACACACTGGCAAAAAATTTGGCAAGACAAAGGGTAAGTGATGATTAAAACACACATCATGTTGAAAAATATCAAAGTGTTGTGTTCTCACTCTTGTGTGGAGGAAAATAATGGGGCACACACATCATACCTCTTGTGCATGGAATTTTTTCCCTTTTAATCCCATTATATATTGGTCTTTTAGTTTATATTCATCCATCTCATAATATATCTACTTTTCATCCATATCCATTCATGTGTCTTTCTCCATCCCTAATAAATTGAACCTTTTCCTAGCCAAGGGCATGTCCTCGGTCTAGTTTCAAAAGTCGGTCTTGTTGTATCTTAAGATGAAAATAGACCATGTTTGTAAATACTTGTATATATGATGACATAAAGCAAATGGTCAAAAACATGAGCACTTGCGAGTCAACCAACACCAACTTCTTTTTTATCGAGTAGGACTCGACCAAATCCTAATTTTTGGCCAAATCATCTTATGTAGTATGCCATGTGGAAACCAAACCCTCAAAATTTGCAGAATTGCATAAGTTTCAAGTTCAACAATGTATTTCTCCATCAAAACTCTACTGACTAAAAAAACTAGAAATACCTTTTTGTAGAGCCCAGAATCATAAATTGGGTCATTTAATTTTTATAATATTTTGATTAGTGTTGTGGTCTCAAAACACATGCCCCATTTCAACTAGAAATGGGGACCCCCTAGTAAATGTTTTCCTACCAGGCTCCTATTCTAGAGTTTGGGTCACTTTTGGACTCTACCCTAGCTCTAGGACAAACCCATGTATTAGACTGGAGAGGTTTAGGAAATAAAAATTAGGAGAAACGTGAAGTTTTGAGCTCACATGTGCTTTGAGTGTGCACTAGTGCACATGTGCATGTGTGCTCAACGTGCAAGTGCACACTACACCTCCTTCTAGAGATGCGCATATTCGGAGGGTGCACACATGAAAAGGTGTGCAATGAGCCCAAGGTTTATATAATACCCCAAACCCCTCCCTTCTTCTCACTTCAATCTGATATCCTCTTTAGTGTGTACCTTTGCACTTGTCCCCTGTACGCTACTCCATTAGCTCTCTGCTCCCCTGCAACTAAATAGAACAAAGTTAGCACATTAACATGAACAAAGTGTGCATGTGCACACCTTCCAACCTTAAAAAAAAAACCAAACTTGAAAAAATTTGGACCTAAGGTGTGCGCATGTGCACATCCACAAGGTGTGCATGTGGACACCTTCCTACTCAAAAGGACACTTAAATAAATTTAAAAGGAACTAAGTTCAAAACCTTCTAGGCACAATGAAGGCGTGCACATGCGCACCTCCACCTTTGCTCCTTATAGAAGAAAGACAAAAATTTAAACCTAACATGTCCCCCAACAATTGCATTGTGTAGTGTGCATGTGCATACCTCACATAGGTGCGTAGGTGTGTAACTATTCCAAAAGCTATTCAAAGGCCAAAAAAATGCACCTACACACCTGTAAGGGTGTGCTAGGTGTGCCAAAGTGCATGCAGCTACATTTTGTCATGTTTTGACTAATTTTGACCTATTTTGGAGTCAATTAAAGTCTATTTTATGTCTATTTTTAACCCTTCAAATAATGTTGGTTTCTCTTGTACAAATAAGATGGCATCCTCATCCTCTTTAATGGAAGAAAATATGGCTCCAAAACTAGTTGCATTCAGGTATTAAGGGGCACCCATGAAATCAAGGTTTCAAGATGGACATTCAGAGATCAAAGATACAAAACCCAGACATATATATTGGGATGCATTCCTCACAATCTACAACAAGCCTGAAGAGAGGTTTGCAATGGTATTAGCACTTATCCAGTTAGGCCTTGTCAATGCAATATCTCACCCAACATTAGTTCAATCCTCATAACTAATAATGACCCTTGCAGATCATTATGTGATTGAAGAAAAGGTCATCAAGAGTTTCACAGGAGAGATAGCCCTAGACCTCTAACCCTAGAACATTGAGAAGGTATGTCATCTCCCAAGGGTGGATCAATATTTGCAAATTTCATAGGATAGGTTAGAAAGATGGTATAGGGAGAATGAGAAAGAGACCAAAGAAACAGTATAGCCCTCCTTCTTGATTAACAAAACACCAGTGGGTCGTAGAGTGGCAAAGATTGATGTGACAAGGGATTACATAAAGGATGACATTGTATATGAAATTGTGCTTTTGAGTAGAGTTATGGGCCTCCCAGAAATAGGTCTCCTTTAGATCTAGATGGTCCACTTCACTGAAACCATCAAAACAACAAAGATGCCAATTAATTAGGCTACCATCCTAAGTGACAACATGGATGAGAAAATTAGTAGTCGTCAAAGTTGACCCACACTTCTATATGACATTATACATGGTGCACTTATTGGTGGCAAGAACCACACATTACCTAGGCCTTTATAGAAAGGGAAGCATGTTGGATGCAAATGCTTGGCCCTATGTGGTATATCCACAATTGGTGAAGAACAAACTCCCATTGCAAAGTGTTGGATAAAAAGTGGTGAATGACAATTTTATTTTCACAATTATCAGGTTCATTGAATGTGACTATGCCAAAATAATGTCAATAGAGATAATAGCCAAGATTACAGAGATCAGTGCCTACTACATTCATTTTAAGACCTTCACCTATCTTATGGTAGCTAGTACTCTACTATGCCCAAAGAATCTCCCAAGGCACCCATCAGACAATATCATAACGTTAGAGATTGTGCCCCAACACACTTTTGCATATGATAGAGTGAGAAGACAACACAAGAAGTCTAGCCCATCACAATTAGTGCCTTTGAGGTGTTGAAAAAGTAGGATATTGCTACCTTCAAATCTAAGTGGGATCAATATCCCTTGGAATAATACAACTCCCCTCACCCATATTTTGATAACATTGGGATGGTAGAACACTTGACAGGGAAAGAGTTTGTACATGAAAAAGTGTTATAAGATCATTGGATGAACACTATAGATGACTACAATATCCATATAAGAGATAATTATAGAACAACTCTATACTTAGCAAAAAAGTGCTAAAAATGAAGATCCCTCTTAAAGATGTGGCAAATGATGTTGAAGATATCATGGATGTTTTATACAATAGGGATAAAATCTATGATCAACTAATAATGAATGTTAAAATAGGGAGGGATGAGAATAGTGATAAGAATCATCAGGCAAGGCATATAGGTTGTTGGAATTACAAATAGTAAAGGAGTAAACTTTTGAGAGGGGGTGCTAATTAGGAGTTTAAACTTGGACCCATAAAATTTCACCATTCATACATCACATACATAATAAACTTAAATAACATATAAAGAATATGCATCAATCATGTAAACATATAGTCAAACACACGCATTTAACACCAGATATGATTACCCAAAAAACCCTCCAAATGAGAAGGTAAAAATGGGGTGGGGATGACACCTACAAATCTTCACTACTACAATAATAAAGTGTATCCAATTAAGGTTACAATGGTTTGACCATGAACCATGATCTGCCCCGTGAAAAGCTTGCCCTGTTAAAGTGTAATGTCCCTTTACTAATTTTTTATGATATTTCCAGCCTCAAATCAGAACTTTAAAATCAAACAACCAATATTACAAAGATCTGCCAATTTCTCAATAAAACCCAAATCGGGTATGTCCAAATTGGTGCCAAAAACTTCACAACTTCACAAATTATTAATAAATCTGAAAATGGACATTTTTACAGAAATTTCAGCAGCATAACAGCCTAAAAAATGACATTTCCATATTTGTATAGCCTTTACACAACAGCTCACAAATGTAGGGCAAAACTATGCTCAATCGGGCTCCCAAAATTAACACAAAAAATGCCCGAAAACACCACAAAACACTCATAAAATATCTCAGAAGTTTAATCATGACCCAATACATATATTTAGCTCTATTTTAACATCATAAAGTCTGAAATACAGTAGCAAA
This sequence comes from Cupressus sempervirens, assembly GCA_028749045.1. Taxonomy (NCBI): domain Eukaryota; kingdom Viridiplantae; phylum Streptophyta; class Pinopsida; order Cupressales; family Cupressaceae; genus Cupressus; species Cupressus sempervirens. The sequence goes on from CM053793.1 coordinate 821,022,596, forward strand.
CCAAACTGATATGAAACACTCAACTGAAAACCCAAACTCAAACCAAAAACAACCCCGAAAACACCCAAATCGGCACTATTCAGCACAAAGGAAAACTCTGTATGAGCATGCACATGGAATGGCTTCAAACTCCCATCCTTAGCCTTCTTGAAAACTTGAAAACTCCCGTTCTTGGGTCTCCTTCTCCACAGGTTTGGCAGCCTCTGAAGAACAACAAGAAAATTAGCAAGAATCAAGATGTAGAATGAGCCCAAAATGCCTCCAAACCCCTTTTAAAGAGGGCATAACCCTAACTCACGTCCAAGAGGGGTTAATAAAATATAATTTAATAATAATTTTTATTTATTAGTCCATTGGTTTCCAAAGATTAGCCCCTTTTTCCAAAATTTCACCTTTTTGGAGCTTGCCTGCCTTAACAAAGTTTATTTTATTTTTAATTATTTGAATAGGGGACATGACAAGTCCTCCCCTCCCAAATATTGCTTGTCCTCAAGCAATGAAGGTTGGAATTCTCAAGAATATGTGCTCCTTCCCAAGTTGCATCCTCTAGTGGTAATCCTTTCCATTTGACCAAATGCTCTATGATGCTCCTATTTCTTAACCTTTTCTCTCTTGTATCCAAAATCTCTTTTGGTATCAAAACTAATTTCCCTTCATCATCAAGAGGTGGTAATTCTGTAGATACTATGGTTTTCTGGCCTAGAACCTTCTTTAAGAAAGATACATGAAAAATATTATGTATTTTGTTGTTTGGTGGGAGCTCCAATTCATAAGCTACCTCTCCTACCTTCTTGATGATTTTATAAGGCCCATAGAACCTTGGCTTGAGTTTCTCTGCCCCACTTCTCTTCAAGGTGCTTTGCTTATATGGCTGCAACCTAAAAAATACCAAATCTCCCACCTCAAAAGATCTTTCAATCCTTTTCCTGTCAGCATATATCTTTTGTTGGTTTTGTGCATGTTGTAGATTATCCTTGAGGGACCTTATTATGTCTTGGCTTTTCTTGATGAAATCACTTGCTGTGGGTACTCTGCTATCGGAAAGTATTAGATCAACAAAGGAAAGGGCATCATAACCATAAAGAGCACGAAAAGGAGGCATACCAATAGACATGTGATGAGATGTATTGTAACAATAATCTCCTAGGTGTAACCATTTCACCCAAGCATGTTGTTGATTTGAAACATAGTTCCTCAAATATCCTTCTATCCATTTATTAACTATCTCTGTTTGTCCATCTGTTTGAGGGTGATAGCTAGTACTGGGAGTGAGTTCAGTTCCTGCCAAATGAAAGAGCTCCTTCCAAAAAGAGCTGAGGAATCTACTGTCCCGGTCACTAACAATGTTTCTAGGCAAACCATGTAATCTAAAAATTTCCTTGAAGAACAATTCGGCCACTTGTGATGCCTTGAAATCAGATGTGATAGGAAAGAAATGTGCATACTTAGTTAGTCTATCTACCACCACATATATGCAATCCTTACCTTGAACCTTGGGCAACCCAGTGATGAAATCCATGGAAATACTTTCCCATTTTTGTTCGGGAATAGGAAGTGGCTGCAACAACCCTGCAGGAAAATTTTGCTCACTCTTGCTTTGTTGGCATACCATACATTCCTTAATGTGTTTAAGGACATCCTCCTTCATACCCTTCCATGAAAACCACTCTCGAATTTGCCTGTATTTCTTGAAGTATCCCTGGTGACTAGCCAAAGGTGTGTCATGAAAGGCCCTCAATATCCTCTCCTTAGTTTTTGACCCTGGCACTAAGAAGATTCTGTTCTTGTAATAAATCAATTCATCAACAACCTTGTACCTATTATCATCCACTAACTTATCCAAAATCTTGGTGGCAAATGAATCTTTAGCATACTCTAAAATTATGGAGACTTTCCAATCAGCAGAGATAGATGATAAGGAACACAAAGTGGGCTTTCTTGAGAGAGCATCAGCAACCACATTATTCTTTCCATTCATGTATTCAATATCAAAATCATAAGCTTGCAATTTGCTTACCCATTTTTGTTGACGATCATTCAAATCCCTTTGGTTCAAGAAGAACCTGAGGCTATTATGGTCTGTCTTTACAATGAATCTCCCACATACCAAATATTGTCTAAACTTATGAAGTGCATGCATGATTTCCAACATTTCCTTATCATAGATGGAGTACCCTTTCTCTGATTGATTTAATTTTCGACTCTCAAATGCTATTGGATGTCCCCTTTGAGTTAGGACAGCCCCTATACCTTCTCCCGAAGCATCACATTCAACAACAAAAGGTAAAGAGAAATCTAGAATTGCAAGCACAGGGCATGAACTCATTACCTCCTTAAGCTTATCAAATGTTTTTTGTGCCTCTTCTGTCCAAACAAAAGCTCCTTTCTTTGTCAAATCAGTCAAGGGGGTAGCAAGCTGAGAAAATCCCTTGGAAAATCTCCTATAGTAGCTACACAACCCAAAGAAACCTCTCAACTGTGTAAGATTAGTGGGTGGAGGCCAATCCAAAATTGCCTGGATTTTTTGTTGATCAACCTGTACTCCTTTAGAGCTTATAATATGTCCCAAATATAGGATCTCTGTCAAACCAAACTTGCATTTAGATAGCTTAGCATAGAAGGATTGCTACTCCAAGATTCCCAAAACAGTGTCTATGTGCTTTAGATGCTCTTCCCATGTTTTACTGTATATCAAGATATCATCAAAAAATACCAAAACAAATTTTCGAAGATGCTGACTGAATACCTTATTCATACAAGATTGGAATGTTGCAGGTGCATTAGTGAGTCCAAATGGCATAACAAGAAATTCAAAGTGCCCATAGTGACATCTGAAAGCAGTCTTTTCCACATCTTCACTCCTCATTCGGATTTGATGGTAGCCTGATCTTAACTCAATTTTTGAGAAGTATACAGCACCATGTAACTCATCAATGAGTTCATCTATGCGTGGTATGAGATACCTATTTTTTATGGTCTTCTTGTTTAGAGCCCTGTAGTCTATACACATTCTCATTGTACCATCCTTTTTCTTGACAAGTACCACAGATGATGCAAATGGACTAGAGCTAGGCCTTATGAATCCCATGTCCAGGAGTTCTTTAATAGTTTTTTCAATTTCTTCCTTATAACCTCTTGGATGGAGGTATGGGGTTGTTATAACTGGTTTGGCACCCTGTTCTAACTCTATAACATGCTCAAAACCTCTATTTGGTGGTAATCCTGGAGGCAAATCATTGAAAACTATACTATGCTTATCAAGAATATTTTGAATTTCAAAATGGAAATTACCTTGATTCTTTGGAGAGCTTGTTGGTTGGATTATGACTCCTGCTGCCCATGTTACTTGTCCTCTTTGAAAAGTCCTCTCCATCCTCTTTGCAGAGACCGCCTTAGGTGCTCCATTCGATAACCCTCTCAATATGACTTCTTTCCCATTGGAATGAAATTTAAACTCCATAGTTTGATTGTTCATGTAATAGCCTCAGTTTGATTTTTCATGTAATAGCCTCCGATAGAGTGCAACCATTGAACACCCAATACAAGATCTGTCTCCCCAATACCAACCACATAGAAGTCATCACATAACTCATAATCTCCTAAGGTCATCTTGAGTTGTTTCACCACCCGTGTGCAAGGCATAGTGAATCCATCAGCTACAGTAACATTGAATCCCTCAAAATCTTCTTCTTTAAGCCCTCTTTTCATGACAAATCCCTCATCAATAAAATTGTGAGTTGCCCCACTATCAAGAAGAACAGTCAACCTTTGCCCTGCTAGTACCCCTCAAATTCAGAAAGGATGGTATCTTGGGACTCCTGATAATGCTGCTAAAGTGCCATCCTTGCTGATTTCTTTTACTTTCTCTTCTTCTACCTCCTCCTTAGTATCATGAAATTCCTCATGCTCATCTGAATTAGATTCTGAAGCAACTTCAATATAGTGCACTTGACCTTTCCCCAAACATCTGTGTCCTAGAACCCATGGTTCTCTACAAGTAAAACAAAGCTTTTTCCTTCGTAATTCACTCCTAGTCTCTTCATCTACCTTCTTTTTTGCCACATTTGTCACATCTTTTGGTGGTAGTATTGGGAAAGTCTTTTTCTGAAAATTTCCCTTATGTTGCCAAAGATTTGTGGGTTTTTGATTAGTGATTGATTTCATAGGCACGCAAGTTTCAAGTTGCAAGCTTCTTTTGATAGCTTCCTGTAAGGTTGAGGGTGAGAAAGCCTTAACCAAACCCTTAATAGAATCTTCTAAACCATCAAGAAAAAGATAAACGATCCTCTTTTCACTCATATCAGGTACCATAATAGCCACTTTTGAAATTCTTCTATATACTCATTAACTGATTTGGTTTGCTTCAACTTTGACAATTCTTTAAAGTACTCTTCATCATCCTTGAGGTCAAATCTATCTATCACCCTTTGACTGAAATCTTCAAATGTAGTTACCTGATCATGACCTTGAGTAGTCATTCCATGATACCACCAATCATAGGCTGCATCTTCCAAGTGTAGACTTGCAAATTGAATAGCATCACTCTCTTTCATGGGGTTAAGTGTGAAGAAAGTTTGTAATTTTTGTAGCCATGCTCTAGCTGAAATTTTATTTGTTCCATCAAAAGTAGGTGTTGTAAACTTGCTTATTTTATTTTTGAGCTCTCTTCCACTTGTGTCATGCTCCCTCCTGTTCTCTTTCTTGGGCATCAAAGCGTTCATCATATCCACATATTCTCTAAAAGGAACTGAACTACGAAAGTCATCATCTAAGCCATTGTAAGTAGCTCTTAATGTAATCAAATTACCTGTAACCTCTTCCACTGGATTAATGGTTGGATTTGGTACTGGTGGCTCATCTGCAGGCAAGAAAATAGATTTGGTTGATTTAGATGGTGTGGATCTCCCATTTCTTGGCTCCTCTGAAGTGCTCCCTTTCTCATTAATAGATGCAATTCCTTGTAATTTTTCTGTCAATATTCGCAAAGCCTCTCTAGTTTCCGCCAAACCATCCACTGTTTGCTTCTGAGTATTTTGGATGTCTTGGAAGAATTTCTTTGCCATCTCATCTGGATCAGCCATACTTTTTTCTTCCTTGGATTTTGTACTTTTGCTTTCAACTGGGGGTTTGATCAAAATTTCTTTATTCTTTTCTCACTGCAAATATTTTTTTTCTCTTTCACTTAGTTGCATGCAATCATAAAATATGACATGCAAGATCTGGGTAGTTATCAAAACTTGACATGCAAGATCTGGGTAGTTGTTAAAACTGACATGCAACTTCTAAAAACCCTCAGGCTGGCAAGATCACGGCTCTGATACCACTGTAATGTCCCTTTACTAATTTTTTATGATATTTCCAGCCTCAAATCAGAACTTTAAAATCAAACAACCAATATTACAAAGATCTGCCAATTTCCCAATAAAACCCAAATCGGGTATGTCCAAATTAGTGCCAAAAACTTCACAACTTCACAAATTATTAATAAATCTGAAAATGGACATTTTTACAGAAATTTCAGTAGCATAACAGCCTACAAAATGACATTTCTATATTTGTATAGCCTTTACACAACAGCTCACAAATGTAGGGCAAAACTATGCTCAATCGGGCTCCCGAAATTAACACAAAAAATGCTCGAAAACACCACAAAACACTCATAAACTATCTCAGAAGTTTAATCATGACCCAATACATATATTCAGATCTATTTTAACATCATAAATTCTGAAATACAGCAGCAAACCAAACTGATATAAAACACTCAACTGAAAACCCAAACTCAAACCAAAAACAACCCCGAAAACACCCAAATCGGCACTATTCAGCACAAAGGAAAACTCTATATGAGCATGCACATGGAATGGCTTCAAACTCCCATCCTTAGCCTTCTTAGAAACCTGCAAACTCCCGTTCTTGGGTCTCCTTCTCCACAGGTTTGGCAGCCTCTGAAGAACAACAAGAAAATTAGCAAGAATCAAGATGTAGAATGAGCCCAAAATGCCTCCAAACCCCTTTTAAAGAGGGCATAACCCTAACTCACATCCAAGAGGGGTTAATAAAATATAATTTAATAATAATTTTTATTTATTAGTCCATTGGTTTCCAAAGATTAGCCCCTTTTTCCGAAATTTCACCTTTTTGGAGCCTGCCTGCCTTAACAAAGTTTATTTTATTTCTAATTATTTGAATAGGGGACATGACATAAAGGCTTACAAAGACTATTAAGTCCCACCTTGTTAGAGGATTTCAACACCCTTTTAGAAGTGTGCCTGGTTAAAGAACTTTTAGGTCATTCACATGGAATGCCACCCTATTAAAGGATTTGGTAAAGCTTGTTAGGACTACTCCACCTAGGAGATTTAACTGATATCACTTGTCAAATTGTCTCAACATAGATCTTGCAGTTGGCACTTGCTTTCTTGATAATAGATCACCTCTATCCAATATCTAATTGATCCTTCATGATCTGATGTATCAATAGTGTATCCTCTATCCTCTATTCTTCACTTAAGTGATTATATAATTCACTCTTACTGCTAAGTCACCTTGAATACTTTGCAAACTATCTTGTTCGCTCCTCCAATTTGATCATTCACCCCTTTGCAATGCTCTCAACTTTATTAAAAATTTAGGGTTTTGTCCTTCTTTAGAATACTGAGATGGCTTAGGGTTAGGTATGAATCTACAGCTGAGATTCATCCATTTTTCCACTTAAACCTTCCCATTTTTTGATTGGCTAGGTGTAATTGCATAGGGAATCTACATGTAGATTCATCCTTATCTCTAAAAGATCAAAATCTATCCTTAGGTCAGCTAAAAAATGATTTACATAGTTGTTTTTGCTATAACAAACAAATATGTCCAATCTGTGGTACTTGGCATATGTAGTCTTTGATGCTCAACATACACTATTCTAACTCAGCACCTCAACTACTCGACATCTACTATTTACTCGGCACTTGAATCACTTGGCATGGTCTATCTGCTCAACACTTGAGTAACTCAACACATGAGTGACTTGGCACTCATTGCAACTTGGCATGGTCAAATATTTACATGTACTCAACATGCATTACTATTTTGGCATGAACTAAATAAATGCCTTAAGTGTGTTAACGCTCACTTGTCAAAACCAATCTGAGATCAACAATCTCCCCCTTTGACATGAGTGTTAAAAACACTAAAATATACATAATCAATCTGATCTTCTTAAGTATAACATATCCATGACTTGACTTATATACAGAACTTTAAAATTTTCAAAATTTTGAAATAACCTATATACCTCAAAATTTATATCTCTCCCTAAGTTAATATGTATATTCTGTATCCAAAATCTATTCTCCATTCTGAGTATATTTGTTTCTGTTGATTGATACTCTTTGACTTCAATGCACTTATACTCTTTCATGCTCTATTCTGCTTTTTTTCTTTCTCTACATTTTATTTCTCAAAAATGTATAACTCCCCCTTTCTTTATTCTTCCTCGTAGGATATTCTCATCCTTTTTGTTGTCTCCCCCATAGGATATTCTCCCCTTTATATTGTATCTCCCCCTTTTTGACACTTATGTCAAATGGGCTATACACGGATAGTATGTTTGTCCAGACCTGTATTATGATTTTTAGAGTTGCATCCCAATTGTCACATGCAACATCTAGTGACTCGATTTGGATGGCAAGCTTAGCAGCAAGGTGTACTAGGCCATCTAGAGTAGAAAGATTAGGGTCTTTCTTTAGCAAAGTTTCTGCATAGCCTAGTTCCTTGTGCAATATCTCCATATGAGGGGTGAGAGACACCTATATACTTATCAATTTGGCTCTTATGTTAGCCTCTTCTATTTTTAATATAGCTAATTAACTTTTTTTTTGAAGTAATGTATTAAAATGCTTCTCACTCTAAGTTGGATTCTGAGGTAACCTTGTACTTGATATATTTAGATTTCTCTCTAGGCTTAGAATATGATGTCTGGTCTCTTGGGTGAAGAGTGTAGGGTCACACAATTTGGTGTACAATAAGAATATGTTCTCAAGTAGCTTCTTCACATCCTCAACCTTTTTTTCTAATGCAACTTGTGGCAGTGCTATGTCACCAAATATCTTCTTATTGACCTTGCTCTAGAATTTCTTTTCTGACCACTCTAAAAGTTTGGCACTTTCCACTATGTCTGAAAATTATTCTAATAGTGGATTTTTTTTTTAGGATTAGGCAAGCTGAATGCATCTAAAAAGATGTCTTTAATTTCTTGCAATGTTTGGTTTTGCCTACATTCCTTCCTAAGCATTTCTTGATGCTTCTTCTTCTCTAAAGCTTGTTGTAAAATGCTTATTTGATCTATTGTCATTGTGCCATAGTCAAATTTAGGAATAATAATCTCTTCATCAAGAGTGATATCACCATAATAAATTATCTTTTCAACTTTTTAAGATCTTGAGCCTGGCACTGAGATCTACAATGGTATAGCTTCCATGCTTGGCTTCTGAAGAACTTTTGTAGGAGAAGTGCTAGATGTTGGTAGTGTTACCAGTGCCTGAATGGCTTCTTGCTCCTTTACCTTAGGTATTTGTTCACCTTCTTTAGACTTGTCTTGATCTATGACAATGACTTGACTTGCACCTTGTGTTTGTGTTTCAGGTATAGATGAATCTATCTGTCCTATTTGCTCTATTGTTATCTCCTTTTCTTCTCCTATAGTTTGTTTCTATTCAATTGTATCAATTTTAATATTAGCATCAACCTTAGTAGATGTCCTTAGTAGATGTGTCTATTGTTGTTTGAGTGAAAGGTTGTACTTGAGTAATTGAAGGGATGACAAAAGGTGATTCTTATGGATTCACCTGATCCCTTGTGACCTCAGTCACTACCTTTTGAATTTCTTCTACACTAACCAAAATTAGATTATTACATAATTGTGCTTGTAGTGTAGATTAGTCTAGAATCTTCTTCAAATATTTTGCAGTTAATGGATTGATGTTCTAAGCAGATGCATCAAGGACATCTTTGACAATTATGGTTTATGTATTTGCACTTGTGCCATGAGGGGGACTGACACTCAGTATTTGTGTGTCTTGTACACTCTGTTCCTCTTTTTGCTATTGAGTTGTGCTCATGTTAGTATCTACCTTTTTAGTCACCTCCTCAACTATATTTCCTTCTTCCTTACTATCTTCTTTGTCATCCTCTTCTTTGTCATCTTTTTCATCATTCTTACCCTCAAAGGGGTCCTCTTCTCCTTATTTCATAGTAGTTAATAAATATATCAATTTCCACATTTGTGTGGATTTCTTTACAACATCTTCAATATTATTTTGAACAATGTTGAAGGCTCTATACTTTGGTGCAAACCTTCCTCCATATTTCTTGTTTGCCTTGGCAATCTACCCTTTTGTCAATTATGGAATTACCTAGGCTAGTGTTGTTTCTCTAATTTGTTTTTCCAAATAACAATAATGTCACTTTTGTTCAACAATGTCATATAGGCCCTTTGGTATAGTGTTATCGAATTCAAGTAGAGTGTTCTTAAATTTAGACATCATTGCATACACTACCTCTTCTACTAGATTCTTCGCCTCTCTTCCAAGTTTTTCAAAATCAATATTCTTTAAAATAGATAAATCTACATTATTTATGACATTTTCACACACATTTTCAATATCAGAAAGTGGTTTGTGACTTACCATTTTGAATTGACTCAAATCATCTGATTCGGTCTTTTCTTCATCTGAGTTATGTTGTGCAACATACTTTCTTCTCGATTTCTTCTACACTTGGCCTCCTTGTTTTGTAGCTTTGATCTTCTCCTTAGCCTTTTGTGTATTTGCACATGTGCTAGCTCCAGTGGTAGGTGTTGTTGGCTTGGTTGGGCTTGGCATTGCAATTTTCTTTGCCTTGGCCACAAGCTATGCCTTATCCTTTCTCTTCTTTGACTCGGCATGTGTTGGTGCTTCCTCAACTTCTTCTCCCTTGACACCTTCTATTTTTTCTTCTTTTTTGTCCTTTCCCATGCCTTGGGTCAATGCAAGAGGTCCTTATGTTTGTTCTTGTTCTTCCTCTTCATCCTATTCTTTTTCTTCCTCGCTTGCACCTTGGAAATCTTGTAGAAATAGTGTGAAATCAATGCTAAAATCTTTACAATTACTTTGAAGAAGTTTCTAAATCACCTTCTACTCTATTTTCTCTTGCTCAAATTTGAAATGATGAAAAATGAGTGAAAAATGACCATATACCCTTCAAAAACCCTTGCACTTAATGCTTAGTGCTTGTACAGCTATAAACTCAACATTAACTTGATTTTAGAATCATTTGGCATCCGCTAATATTACCATCACTTGGCAACTACTAAAAACTCAACATCAACTAGATAGTTTGGTAGCTTAACACTAACTAGTATTCCACTTGGCATACATAAAGAACATTTCATGCTTGGCAACAACATGAAAACTTTAAAAATTTAATCTTGAATTTTCAACAACATCTTGCATTTTCATTCATGCTAATGTAGTCCTTTCAATACTAACTTCTTTTAGAACTAATGTATGATATAATACTTTAAATATCAGTCCCACATACCTCTTTATTGTTCAATTTGATGAGGTGTGATCACTTGACCCATTGGGTGAAGTGATCCCTTCTCCATTTGATGTAATGCAACCATTTTTATTCTTCCATGTCTTGTTCATATCATTCCTAATGTGTTCAACATCTACCTTGCCTTTGCCTTTATCAAATTTACAACTTGGTGCCTTTGACCTAGTTGGACAATGCTTACTAATATGACCAATCTTCAAACAGCTAAAGCATGTGGTTTGACGCAACCACCTTTTGTAGTTACCACTAAAGTGTATCCTAATACAATTTTCAGGATAGAGAAAATACCAATAAGTAATAATGTTATGGAAGAATTGCATGATGAGATTCAACAGATTAAAGATAGGGCTCAAGAGCAATTTTTAGAAGCAGAGAGGTACTACAATGCTACTAGTCTTGAGATTTTTGAGGATGAGTCAAAGACCAAGCTTTTTATGGTGCACTCAGTTTTCCAATAGTTTAGAGCTACATTTTAAGAAGCTTCATCAAAATATGACATTAAAAAGGCCTTCAAAACTGAAGAAGCGTTGTTAGAACTAGACACCAAGCTTGAGGATTTTGTGAAAACAAGGATCGAAGTAAGCAATTATCGTCAACTAGTAAAGGAAAAGTATGGAATTTTGGATTTACCAAAAACTACTCAAGTAGCTGAGATAATAGATAAGTTCAAGAGAAAACATTCAGACATCATTTTGATGTGAAGAGGGAAAAAACCCAGATGCTGGAAATCAAGTTTTTATACTTAGGAGATTTTTGGATTTTTTGAACCTATCACTAAGGTGCGCACATGCACTTTTCACAGAGGTGTGCTGACAATTTTTAAGAAGTAGTGCATTGATAGTTAACTACCAATTCCTAATCTAGAGCATTCCATGTACTACAAACACATTTTGACATCAGTTCAACTTCAAAAAATGCCTAGAGAAGGTCGAGCTTCTAGAGACTTCCATGTCATCTTACAACTTCATTCTTCTTATTTTCACATTATTTTATTCTTTTGTGTCATGTAAAGGCTCATGCACCCATTCATTGATATAAACAAGGGTAGAGGCCTACTTAGCACCATTTAGAGAGTCAATTTGTATATAATTAGAGTTTTTTAATTAGTTTTTAGCATGAGTTGCATTTTAAGAACTCTCTCTCCTAACACAAAGGGAGGAGATGATTTCTTATAAATACATGGATGTAATTTATACTCCATGTCATTATTTTGATGCAATAATATATGTTGTTGGTGCTCTCATTCTGAGTGTAGTTATTCTTGCCAGAGTGTGTCATTTTTGTGAATGCATATTCATGAATACTAATAGAGCCAATGGTTTTATTGTGTTGTTCTGGTTGTGTGATCTTTTAGATCTAATGTTTGCCTTGTGTTAACAAATTTTACTAACATAACAAATTAGAGAAAGGACCATCTTTGTTCTTGCATAATGTCTTGTCTCACATGAGTGCACTTTTTGTGGCCTTCCAATTTGATGAAACATGAAACATATTTCAATTTATATCGAGTTCCCATCAATGATTGCATTAGTGGAATTGAGGAAGTGTTGCTCCTATTTTCATTGGTTTTCTACCTGATTGCTTTTGACAATTTAATTTTCAGATGTATTGTTACCACAGTTTATGTCCGTTAGGAATTTCACTTTCAAGTTGTTTACTTTAATCCCTTGTTACCCTATATTTGTTATTTTCTTTGCTAACACTTGGTTAAAATAGGAATTCATATAGTTTCATCGATTATTTGCATTCATTATAAAAACATAAAATACCAAAAATATATTTCTTTTGTGGTTACTTTTTCAAACAACATTAGATCAAATAGATTATTTAAAATTGTTCAGAACCAGCAAAGGTCTCCTCGTGAACATATGCATTTATCTTCAAATGAGAGGATTTCAATAGGTCACAAGATAGCTCCGAACCTTGGAGTTGGTCCTCGATTAGCTTTTTAGGAAAATGATTTGAAAGGATCCATGTCACTCAACATCATGCAAATTGATAGCTCAATAATTAGAAACAATATATTAAAATTATAATGTAAATAGTGTTAGGATTAACCATAGATAGAAATAATGATTACATGCAAATATAAACAATATCATAAAATAGTAAATCGCATAGAAAGGAACACAAGACACCAAGATTTAACATGGTTCACCCAATCCCTGGGATATATCCACCAAAAAATGAGTCCAATATTATTACGATCTAGTGATTACAACCTGATTACAATTTGTAATCCTTGACAACTCAATATTGCTGCAAGAAGCAATTATCGCATCACACCTTATGAAAATCTCTAACCCTAAGCCCTTTTTATACAAGTTCTTTTGTCAATTTAGGGTTAAAATTAGTTACAACATTTTGGTCCAAAATTGTCGATAAAATAGCCCTTTTTTCTTGGCTATGCCTCCGAACCCCCGCTCAGTTCCCTGCCCCAAACCCTGCCAAGGAATTATGGAGTATGGTTAGTACTTCCTTGATTAGTCACCACAAACTGAAAAATAAGTCTATAAACATTCAAGAAGGCATTGATTTGAAAAAAGAAAAAATAGATCATATACAAATAAATTGAAAAATATATGATTCACTAGAAGAGAGAATCTTCTTCAAGAATGAATTTTTTTGTTCCTTAGGTTCTCACACATGACAACCTTTGCTTATGACTAGCTCTCTCTATAAATAGAGAATTGAGAGCTTTTGCCACTTAACCACAATTGTCTATTTTAAGGTTAGGTAGGATTAGGTAGGATACAATGAATCTACCCACTTTCCTATTTAGTTCCTCTAGAAACTACTTCTACAATATTCTTTGAATTCACCTCAAAATAGTTTACCTTGAATTTTGTGCCACTAGCTCATCATAGTTATCTTCCACGCACTTCACATAATTCAAGAAAATAAAATAGTTGGCTCATATTTGTCAAATCTACGATTTAATATGAATACTAGCACTCAACATTAATATGTTGTCACTTGACTTCTATATTGTTGGTTCACTTGGCCAACACTAGCTCACTCAACAAACACTAAAGTTTATTGATGCTCAACATCAACTAAACTTTACTCGACTTCCACTATGTTCACTTGACATACACTGAATATTGACTTTTCTTGGATCCAATTGATTTTCTACTTGACTTGTACTAACTTTTCTAGGCACCTACTATGCACTCGATCAAGCTTGGTAGACACAATTCTTCTTACTTGTTCTTCTAGACTTAATCAATGTATCCAACCTTTGTAGCCTTAAGTAGATAAACAATACACTATATCATCATTGTCTTAACTAATCTTTGTACTCCTTTTTCATATCATAACTCAACCTTTCCTCTAGGTGCTCTTGTTATCTCATTTGATCATATCCTCTTCATCAATCAAAAAAATGATAGTACTCAAATCAACTAAGTAGTTATCTTACCAGCAAGTAGCAAGTTTGATATTAGTGACAAAACAATGATTGAAACACATCCTCGTACTTGTATCAATCTTGTCTCAAAAATCTCCCTCGTTGGCATTGATGGAAAACCAATACCAGCAACACTACCAAAAAGAAAATAATTCCTTTTATTGAAATCTCTACCTCTATCAGTAGCTTTCATCTTCTGTATAGGCTAAAAAATTCTATTCTACTCAATAGACAATCAACTCTTCCTTATGACTCTCTTCGTCTATCATATTGCAGGGCTTCTCCTTCTGACTTTCTCTAATCACTCCCTCTTTCTGATATTCAGGTATCTATCTCTCTATTTGCTCTGTTCTTATATCTCCCTTAGTACTTTCTCTCTCTTACTAGATAGATACATTTCTTTTAGTCATTTCTTCCTCAATAGGGCATATATCTCCCTCTTTATTAAACATCATATACACTATCTCCCTTTGAGTAAATATTTCATATTTCTTTCTCCTTCTAAAGTATTTCCCTCTCTTTCTCACTATGTTTGGTATTTTGTTCTTTATTTTTCTTTTTATTATTTCTCCCTCTTTGCCAACAATGCCAAAGATTTTTCATCTCAACATGCAGATGTTAACAATTTTAGTTTCTCCCTCTATCACTGAACTCGTGACTATAAATCTTCTAATTCAGTTCCTTCATTACTTTAGACAACTCCTAAAGTAAGATCCACTACATCAATGTCTAACATATGTCATTCATCTTAGTTGATGTAGGGTACTACATATGCTTCTTAAGTAGCTTTGGATAGGGGTATCACCCCTAGTTCACCTATTAGATACTCATGAGCATCCTTAGGTAAAGCTTTTGTGAAGATATCAACTATTTTCTCTTTTGTATTCACATATTTCATCCTCACTTCTTTATCTTGAACTAACTCTCTCAAGTAATGATACTTGATTGCAATGTGCTTAGTCTTTGTGTGCATCAAAGAGTTCTTGGATATTTTTATAGCACTTGTATTATCACAATAAAGTACCACGAGTTTAGTGATTTCCTCCTTTATACCTTTCAGTAGTTGTCTGATACATCAATGTTTGTACAATTTATTGTAGTAACAACATATTCAACTTCAACAATAGATTGAGATATGCAATTTTATTTCTTGTTGGTCTAGGTGATGAACCTTTTTCCTAAGAAAAATGCTCCTCCACTAGTGCTCTTTGTGTCATCAATGTTTCCAACCCAATCAATATCAATGTAGGCTCCCAACTCAAATTTCTCATTGTTCTTGAAGTATAGACAATAGTCTTCTGTTCCTTTTCATATATCTCATAATTCTCTTAACAACCATCAAATGATTCTCCTTAGGATTAGTAGAGAATATTGTAACTATCCCAACAAATAATGCAATGCTAGGTCTACTATGTACTACATATTACAATTTTCCAATCATAGACCTATACAACATTTCATTCACATCAGTTGAATCGTCGTTCTTTGACAACTTATGTCCTGTTACCATAGATGTGCTAACTGGTTTTAAATCTTCTAATCCAAAAAATTTCAATATTTCCTTCACATACTTAGACTGATTGATATATATACCATATTTCATATGATATACTTGTAAACCAATAAAGAACTTGATCTCTCCAAACATATACATCTTAAGTTCTTTCTTTAATTTATTTGCAAATGCCTTACTTAATCCATCTTGACCTCCAAATATGATATCATCAAAAAAAATATCAACTAGTAAAATAACTTTACCTCTTCAAGTAAAAATTGTTGTTATCATCAGTCCTCTCAAATCCAATCTTCACAAGATAAGTATAAAGTCTCTAATACTATGCTCTTAGGGATTGCTTTAAACCATATAAAGCTTTGTGTAGTCTAGATATCATGTTCTTATTGTTAGCATCAAAAAATCCTTTTGCTTATTCTATATAAACCTCTTCTTCTAATATACCACTCAGAAATGTTGACTTCACATCCATTTGATAAACTTTGAAACATTTGTATTTTGAGTAAGCAAACAGAGTTCTTAGTCCTTCCAATCTTGCAACAAGGGCAAATGTTTCTCCATAGTCTATCCCTTCTTCTTCTGCATATGCCTTGTAAACTAATTTTTCCTTATTCCTTGTGATTTCACCATATTCATCTACCTTATTTCTATACACCCTCTTGGTTCCAATCAAATTCTTATTCTCTGGTCTAGGAACTAGAGTCCATGTCTTGTTCTTCTCAATCTTCTCAATCTCTTCTTTCATGACTTTACTTTCCTCATTTTCAAAGGCATCTTTCATTTTCTTAGACTCATTCATGCTTAGCAAACATGTATAATTTCTTAGCCCATTCCTTGTCATTGATCTAGCATCTTTATCTCCAATAATTTTCTTAGCAGGGTGATGTCTTTTGTCATACTTTGAAAATCTTACTTCTGCTCTACTTTCCTCATTAGGTATGTCAACTTCTGAATCACTATGCACTCCTCTATCGGGTAATTCAACATCTCTTTCATGTACACTAATCTCAAAATTAGAATGTGCCTTAGCTTCAATCTACAACTTACTTCCTGATTGTAACTTGATTCCTAAATGCAACTCGACATTTATTGTATATGAATCAACAATCATTGAAACTTGTTGATTTGCAACTTGATTTACAACATCTTCATCAGTAGACATACTTTCATAAAAGTATACAAAATATTTATCCTCTAGTTCCTTCATAGGTTCAGCCTCATGTACCTCTGTATATATTCATCAAACTTCACATTTGCACTTTCCACAACTTTGTTAGTGTTAGTATTTAAACACTTACAAGATTTACTACTTCTAGAATAGCCAAGGAATATCCCTTCTTCACTTTTAACATCTAATTTACCATTCCTGGAATCTTTAAGAATGTAGCACTTGCTTCCAAATACCTTAAAATGTTTTACATTGGGTGAGTATTCATACCATGATTCAAAAGGTGTTGAATGAGTACCTTTCTTAACTTGCACATGGTTCAAGGTATAGACAACTATACGTACAAATTCTCTCCAATATTTCAAAGCAACATTCTTCTCTATCATGAGTGTCCTAGCACAGTCCATTATAGATCTATTCCTCCTTTCAACAATTCCATTTTGTGGAGGGGCCCTAGGTGTAGATGTATGTCTTTTGATTCCTCTATCATTATAGAACATCTCAAACTCATTTGATGTAAATTATCCTCCTCTGTCAGATCTTAGACATTTCAGGCTTTTGCCTGTCACTTTTTCAACTCTAGCTAAGTACCACTATAATATTTGAAAAGCATCGAATTTTTGTTTAAAAAACATAATTGTCATCATCCTAGAATAATCATCAAAAAATAGGATAATGTATTTTTCACCCTTGTAGCTTTGCACATAAATTGGTCCACACAAGTTAGTATGAACAATCTCCAAAATTTCTTTAGAGGTACAAGTCTTACTCTTAAAACTAGATTTTGTCATCTTCCCTAATTGACATTGTTTGCAAATTATATTGTCAAGTTTCTTCAATTTAGGGAAACCTCTCAGTCTTTTCATGTTAATGATACTCACTAAGTTATCAAAGTCAACATGACATAACCTCTTGTGCCTTAACTACACATTATCAAATTCAACAACAAGAAAAGTAGCATCATTCATATCAAGATAAGATAGATTACCTTTAGTTTGATCACCTCTCCCAATTAGTTTCTCATCAGTGTCATAGATCTTAGCTATCTTGTTCTCAAATTCAAGTTTGCAACTTGAAGTATTCAGTTGTGACACTCAACAAATTATAGTTAAGTCCTTCAAAATAATAAGCTTTGTCACACAAATTCTTTGTTGTGAGTTTGATAGATCCTTTTCCTTTTATCAAACAGGGTGCATCATTACCAAACCTTAAACTATTTCCATCATAATAATTGATGTAGGAGCTTCTTGGGTGTAAGAGCAATCTTGCATCACCCAAAAATATTTTCATTTTAGTCTTTTTTATTTTAATAAGGACTAGTAGACATGGTGGTTACTATTTATGGAAACTTGCCATTTTTAGTAAGTTTGTCATACGAGCTTGGAATGTTCTCATTTTCTACATGAAGATTGATTTTAGAGTTGTAAGCCTACAATAAAAATATCATTACTCCAACTTAAGTATTGGAGAAGTTATTGTAGATTTTCGGTGGAAAATTTTGCAGAAAAATCTTTAGGCTCACCGTTAAAGGCCTTAGTGTGCTTGGATGAGGTCCAAAAACTTGATGGAAGGGCGCTTGCGCTGTTTTGAACTTGTAGATCAGGAGCTGATGTTTTTGAAAAGTGGTTATTATAACCAATCGGAGCAACGATTCGTGAGTTATGGCCTGTCAAAGTTGGGCTACCTGAAATATCTAAAATAATTGTCAAAGATGTATTTGGTCGACTCTATATGTACTGTTAGGATCTGTCAACCCTAGGTATTAAGTTTCAATGTCTAGAACCTTCTTAGGCAACATAAAATTGCCTATTTAGGAATGGCACGAACATTGCCTAGAACAACTCTGGGTGATAGTTTGTAGTTTGTCTTGCAGATTACTGTAATGAAGGTACCCATGTGTGTTAGCATATTATACTTGTGAATTTTGCAATTCCATATTTACGTTGCAAATAAGAAGTCCATATTTTTTCCTCACATTTGATGTTGTTTCTTTGTTTCTGTTATGATTAATGGTATTAAGGGGAGCACCCTTCATCAATAATTCAGAGTAATGAACTTACTTTTATCTCCGGTCATGTGATGTGAACACTCACTATCAATGATCCATCTATCACTCTTGTTCATATAAGACACCAGTGCAGTTGCCTCATCCTCATTAGAATCATCCTTCATTACAACATACACCACCTCATCATCATGGTCATCAGATCTATCTTTGGTTTCCTTATGCAATGTACCAATACTTCTTGCCTTTGTCTTTGTAATCTTTGTTGTCCTCATGTCTCTTTTACTTCTATATTTGTCTCAACTTCTATAGTTCTTTTTCTCTGGACATCTAGCATCAATATGACCAACCTCATTATAATTAAAACACATGATAGGTAACTTACCTTTGAATTTGTCTTTGCCTCTATGAAATCTCCTTGCCAACAGTGCTTCAAGATATTCTACATCCTCCTCATATGTGTCACTATCAATAGAAACATATTTGACCCTTTTCTTCTTCTCTTTAGGATCCTTCAACGACATCTTAGCTTTGAAAACCGATTCAACATTGTTATATTTGAAGTTATCAAAATTAGAGAGCTCAAAGGTAGTAAGCCTACCTACCAAACCTTCCATAGTCAGATTAGAACTTGGTATACATCTCAGTTCTTATATGACAAAAAATCTAATATCATAGATGGGAAATAGTGTTTTCAGTACTTTGCTTAATACAATAGCATCATTTATCTTACCATCAACTCCTCTTATAGCATTAACAACATCTTTTATTCTAGGGAAATATTGAGTGACATTCTCACCTTCTTGCATTCTCATATAATCAAACTTACCTCTAAGACTTTTAGATTTGGCTGTCAAAATATTTATGTACCTCCTCCATAAATGGTGTGAAGAGCATCCCACATCTTTTTTACAAAATCACAACCCTTGATACCATCGAACTCAACATAACATAGGGCAGAGGTGATCTCCAAGATTGCCTGATTGCATTCTTTCTTCTTTTTTAGATCATCTACAGTTAGGGCTCCAACAGGATTGACATGCTTAGTGGTGATGGTAGATTGTCCATGGTCTTCAAGACCTCCTAGGCCTAGCCTCATCATAATTTTTCGTGTAGGGAAGTTCTCCTTGTTAAGCTTAGGTACCTCTCTTTTTGACATCTTGATTTTTTTTCTTCTAGTACCTTCAAACTAGTTCTCCTA
This sequence comes from Cupressus sempervirens, assembly GCA_028749045.1. Lineage (NCBI taxonomy): Eukaryota > Viridiplantae > Streptophyta > Pinopsida > Cupressales > Cupressaceae > Cupressus > Cupressus sempervirens. The sequence goes on from CM053793.1 coordinate 821,042,482, forward strand.
AGCATTATGGCTCTTATACCAATTGTTGGAATTCTTTAGAATAATCAGAGGAGGGGGGGTGGGGTGGGGGTGAATCAATTATCCAAGGTCCAAATGAATAAATAAAACTTTTCACAACTTAATAGACCCATATCAATAAAACTTTATTATGCATGCAACCATAGATCATGCAACTTTTAAAATTTGTAGGTTACTATCCTAAGTCAAAACAACTTTGCAAAAATGTAAACATGAAACATAACAAATTCAATATCATATTTGACACAAGGATTTTACATGGAAACCCAATTTGAGAAAAACCACCGATAACATGCTACTAATTCTCACTCTTCTAAAGTAATGCTCTGTGAAAGACCAACCCTTTTAAAGATTATAATACACATTATTAAATGTGACCTGGTTAGAGGATTTCAATCACCATGTTAGGAGTGAGCCTTGTAAGAGGACTTTAGATCATTCACTTGGAATGTCACCTAGTTAAAGGATTTACAAATGACTGTTAAATTAGTCTTAATCTAAATGATTTACCCTAGACTGATACAATGATCAGAAAAAATAGTAAGACTTGATCTGATAACAAATTACAACTCATTTGTATATTATAGATCTCTATTTCAGTTCTCCATTCTACTTGGCTTCCACACACTTCAACTCTGATAGCGTGTTCACCCTTTTCATAATCTTAAGCCTTCTTGCTTTGCATGCCAATTGCAGTCTCTTCTGTTCGGCCACTAAATGAAGCAATACCCTAGACTCCTTGTCTTCCTTAGGTTCTCACACATGACAACCTTTGCTTCTAACCAGCTCTCTCAATAAATAGAGATTTAATATCTTTTTCCACTTAACCAGAATCGTCCATTTTAGGCTTAGGTAGGATTAGGTAGAATAAAATTAATCTACCCACTTTTCCATTTGGTTCCTCTAGAAACTTCTACAATCTTCCTTAAATTTACCTCAAAATGGTTTACCTTGAATCCTATGTCACTAGCTCATCATAGTTATCTTCCACACACTTCACATAATAAAAGAAAACAAAATAGTTGAGTTAAATTTGTTAAATCTATGATTTAACATGAATACTAGCACTCAACATAAATATGCTATCACTCGGCTTCCACACTATTCTTTCACTCAGCCAACACTAGTTCACTCGACAAACACTAAAGTTTACTGATGCTCGATATCAACTAAACTTTACTCGACTTCCACTATGTTCACTTGAAATACACTAAATCTTCACTTTTCTTGGCTCCAACTAATTTTCTGCTCGACTTGCACTAACTTTTCTCGGCACCAATTGTGCACTCGGTCAAGATTAGCAGACATGATTCTTATCACTTGTTCTTCTAGACTTAATCAGTGTATCCAACCTTTGCAACCTTAAGTAGATAAACAATACAGTATATCATCAATATCTTAACTGATCTTTGTACTCCTTTTTCATATCATAACTCAACCTTTCCTCTAAGTGCTCTTCTTATCTCATTTGATCAAATCCTCTTCATCAATCAAACAAATGATAATACTTAAGTCAACTAAGCAATTGTCTTACCAACAAGTAGCAAGTTTGACATCAGTGACAAAACAATGATTAAAACACATCATCATACTTGTATCAATCCTGTCTCAACAACTTCATCTAGTTTTATATATGTCATCAGTTACATCTTTATGTTTCAAATAGAAATATCACTTTTATGTCATTGAAATTGAATAATTTTGATGGTGTTAGCCATTTCTTTTATAAAAGTGTAACATAGGTTTGTGATTTTACCAATCTATATCACTTTCCATCTCTTTGTATATCTGCCTCATGCTGATTATCTCCCTCTTTCTCCCTCTCTTTTATGCCCCCCTCCTTACCCCCTTCTCTCACTCTTCTCTGATCTATTTGTCCTTCTTTCTATACCTATCTCTTCCTCTCTCTCATTCTCTCCCTATTGCAAACATAAGGTGAGTTGTTGGTATTGCAACTTGATTTTCCTCAAGATTTAAATGTTTTATTTCAATTGTGTTTGGATGCTTCTAAGAGGATACATAGCTTAATTGAATACTACTTCTCCATTTAGAGGTTTGTTGCACAAACAACCATTTTTTAACCATGAACCACAAAAATCTACCAATTTTTCTCGAGTTGACTTACTCCACTTCTTCTATATACCCATTGTAAACTAAGATGTAATTACTGGTTTTAATTTTCCAAATTAATTGAATTAAGGGGCAAATCCAATGTACTTGAATTCCTCTTTTAAATGCTTCAAACTTCTGCCACATTTATAATGCAATATTGACATGTGTGAATGAAATCTCAATTAAAACTACAAGAATGAGGTATAACACCCCTTAACTTTTTAATGTGACCAAAGATGATGACACAACATGTCTTCTTCTACCAGGTGGGCTCGACAGAGATTAGATCTTGTGACCTTGTACTTCACCACAAAAAAATCTTGCCAATCAAACTAGACCCCAACCCTAAATACTTATATTAAGATACGCATACATATTTAATTAAAATATATGATTTATTTGAAACTAGCACTTTTCTATTGAAAATTTTATTATACAAACAATATTTTCTAACAAGGGTTGTGTGTAGTAGGAGTCCTTGCCTTAGGCAGGGGAATGAGATGGGCTTCAAGTAGCGTAGATGAAGAAGATAAATATTAATCAATAATAATTAAGAAGGGCGAGTTTGAAAATGTAATTCATAAGGAAAGTGAAAGCATCAATTTTGGAGAGGCCAATAAGACACCCACATTAAAGAGGTTTCCATTATTGATTAATATAATAAATAATTAGGTATGAGTTGCATTTGAATTAACTATTTATATCGTTGTAATTAATTAAGCCATTTGTCACAATCATTGGAGTTTTTACCTCCAACAACATAACTTAATTCTGAAAAGAAAGAGTTGTGTTCATTTGGATTTCACTTTGTTAGATTAAAATATATGTACTAAAATAGAAGTAGATATCATAGGAGAAGATATGCAATGTTGTTATTTTTTGATATTACAATCTTAAAGCAATATAGAAGCATTTATCAATCTTCAAGCAATATACAATAGTTACCTTTATTATACAAGAAGATAAAAGCGAAGAGTATCTTAAGCTTTTTCTCTAGACTAAAATTGTATATCATCATTACAAAAAATTTCTACCAATGCATATCATAAGATTTTTTAATTACAAAAATTTGCACATAAAATGCATATAACATCAATTCTAAATGAATTCAAGTTGAGACTTTAATAATAAAAAAATGAGATTGACATGTTCAATTCAAATTTAAGATAGAAGGTAGAATTATAAATCCTCATTCATAATAAAATGTTTCAATTCGAAGTTATAGGTTGAACTCTTCAGAACAGATGAAGAATCCAAAAGCAGAGTTGACAAAAATGTATCACAACAATTTGTCCCTTAAACTATCTATTCCTACAACAACATTGTCCCAGAACTTTCTTAACAGGGTACAGGTTTCAACTACGGGAAACCGAAGTCTTAAATTTCTTCAAGGGAAAATCTTCAACAAAACATAGATTTCCTTTATCATCTGCAGCAACACAATAAACATGTAATCGTTCACAAGAAAGAATCCAAAACAAAGACAAAAAAGAACATGTCTAGTGGACTTTACAATTCCAAACAAAAGGGACCAATTTAAAGCATTTAGAAGACAAAAGGCATTTGAAAGTTCCTTAACTAAAAGGTAACTCAAATAGTTAGAAACTAAAAGTAGTTAACTCAACTTTCTATACCGGAAAACAATTATCACAAAGTTGTACAAAATAACTAGCAAATGCCAAATATTATTTATAAAGCTCACAGAAAGCTCAAAATATTTAGATTTTATAATTCATAAATATCAAAAATAGCATATCCTATTTAGTATCTTATACCATGGTACCATAACAATCTGTTCTTGATACAATTATTGAAAATTCTACAAAATAGATAGCTCTATGATTAACCAAAGCATGACGAACAAAGGTCAATGATTTTTATTATTAAAAACTAGTAAATAACATAAGACAATCCAAATATAAGAGAGATGTATGTGTAATCACCTAAAAATGGTCATCTAGACTATTATCCCCCTTCTCGACATTTTGGCTAATTTAATTTAATCACTTACCTAGACCAAATTGCTAATAATCAATTTATTTGATTATAACCTATAGTTTGACTATGCTATCCTAAGTTCATTATTTGATTAAAAGAACATTTCCCCTTTTAATTAAATAAAAGACCCCATTCTTCTAACCCACTTAAAGTGCACACATAAAGTCCTTTTTCTATTTTACAATTAAAAGAAAAAGCTTGTGAGACTTTTGTCTTATGTGACAAGTCAACTTATATTCTATTGGTTGACTTGTGTGTGCACATGGATCACTCCTCTTTTCAAATTCCACAATTGATCACCCACCATTTTCATCTTGATCTCTATCGTCCGTACGACTTTAAAAGGGAGAGAGCTTTCCCCCTCAAAGGATCCATCCCTCATTTGAATATTGTTATGTTGTAGGTTTTCTAACAGGTTTCTTTGGAGCTTTGTGGAGAACTTCTCATTTCTTGTCTCATTCTCTCATTACCATTGCACACTAGTTTAGATTCATACTTACATGCTAGTTTAGTTATTTCCTTGCAATAATCTATCTCAGATAGTTTAAATAATGGTATTGTAACACTCTCATTCATATTCTAGCATAGCTACATCTTGCATCTCCATTCTAGTTTAGTCTTCCATCTTGCATTACATACTTGAGGGATTCCTTGAGATATTTGCACTCTTTCTCTTGTCTCAAAGAACCTCCCGTTGCATGGTTTACTAGCAAGAAGCACATTTCTAAGGCTTAGCTGAGAGCCTTCATGCTTGAATACTAGCCTCTTGCACTCTGTGGATAGGGAGCTCTAAGCTGACATCCAAACATTCAAACTCATGGAATTGTTGGGATAGAATGGTTTACAGTGTGACACATTTCTAGAGTACATTTTTGGCACCCACCATAGCTTAAAATAGTTTTTAGTGTTATGACCCTTGCTTTGGTGATAATTTCAAGTATGGTCTTCTCTCCACCATGGAGGTCCGACAAGTGGATCATAAGGATGAGAGTTGTCTGATAAAGTAACCAATTTGTTTGCAATCAAAGTTTTCAGAACCACCTCATAAGGCTCAACCATAGGCATGTAAACATGTTGTTTCTTGGTAAACTTAGAGTTCTTGTCAAATGTTTGTGGTTTTGAACTTTCTTGTTGTTTCACAGCATAGATGGCGCTAGAAAGGTTAAATGTAGGTTCCTTGGTCTTAGGAGTGTCCACTACCCCATCGTTGACAACGTACTTGTTCTTATTCCAAGGTTTTCCTTTGTCTTTATTATTCCCATTGTTACTTTTGTCTTTGTTTATAACAATGTCACCTCTTTTGATAGCAACATCCTCAATGCGATATGCACTCTCCACCATGGCATTGAAGGATGTGAATAACTATTTTCTTAGATCAAAGTATAACTCAGGTACGAGTGTATTGACAAAAATGTCAATTTTTTCAGCCTCAGGCACTTGCCAAGGATACCAAGAGTATAAAGATCTCCATCGTTGAAGGTATATTGCAAAAGATTCTCCCAGTTTTTGTTTGATGTTGCATAAGTCTAGCACAATCACAAGATGTTGAATGTTGTATGAATATTGTTGGATAAAGCATCATGCAAGTTCGTCAAATGTTTTAAGAGGAGGACTTAGTTTTGTAAACCATTCCATAGCTTGTCCTCTTAGACTCCTAGGAAATAATCTCATAAGAAAGGTGTCTTCATGCATAAAATCCATGCTAAGAGCATAGAAATGTCTCACATGATCATGAGGATCAAAATTCCCATTGTATTTGTCATACTTAGGAACCTCTATATCTTTAGGAAATGGTAGCATGTAAAGACTCCTATCAAATGGAAGAGTGCAAATTGATTCAACAAATGATGTCTTAGGTGGCTCTTTTGAAGTTTGCAGTTGTGCAAATTGTTTCCTTAGTTCCTGTATTTCTTCCCTTAAGATTTCAGCCTCAGTGGGCTCTCGTTTTGGAATTATATGCTCAACATCAAAACCTTGAGGGAGTTTCCATCCCCTAGCTGCCATGTATCAGAAGTATTGGTCTCCATTTTCCTCTAAAGCTCTAAGTATTAATTTTTGGGCGAAGCCATCTTGTTGAAATTTGATCACCTCTTTTCTAGTTACTTCTTCATCACTATCATGATGGGATGGTTTAGGTGGTAAAGGACATGTGCCAATGGCAGCCCTAGGAACCCTTGGAGGTGTGTGATTGCCATCATCATTCTCAAAAGGATTTCAAGGAAAAGTTCCTTTATATCCCTCATAGCGTGCCTGATTGTCAGTGTCGACTTGTTGGTTTTCTCTTTCCATAGCGTATATAACCTCCAAAGTCTTTTTGGTTTCACATGCTTGTTCTTCTAAGCGACATTTAATTTCATCAGGGTGCACCATAGTGACTATACCACTTGTATCCAACTTGTTGTTGGGACGACCATAGATCCATGATATGCAAGTAGTGCCCTCTATGTACCATCAGTGCATTAAGTTCCCTTTTAATGGTACTAAAGTAGTTGTCCCCAGCAACAACTCCATGTCTATCAACACATTATCTTCTACTGAAACATTGGTTCCACATAATTGCTCATCTCATGAGTTGACACCATCTTCACAAAGTGTGAAAAAAAACTAAAAATGATGAGCCTTGGCATGGGCGAGTACACTTTGGATTCTATTGCTGCCTTACCAGTTTCCCCTCGGTCCTATGGGAAACCAACTACTGCAAAGAAGCCTTCCGCTTCTGCTATGACACTTTTTGGCACTTTTTTGCAATCATCACTACCTCTAGAAGCAAAGAAGGAAGAATAGGCCATTAAGGACTGGATCTATAGAGAAGAGGAAGATGAGGAAGTTACACTAACTACTCCTATTTCTCCTAAAAGATATGGAAAAGGCTATAAATTTCTAACAAAATTGGGCTATCAGGGCCATGGGTCCTTAACTGGTCATAAAAATGCTCTAGTTGAACCTTTAAGTCGCACTCAAGGTCATGATACTCAAGACACTGCTGGTCTAGGCTTTGGGCTAGACAATGATATACCAACATGTGAACGAAGATTGCTCACGTCTAGCGAATCGGAGAGTGATGATTCTCCCATAATTGAAACCACTTCACAAGATAAAGACTTTGTCCCTCTCACTTCCCTCCTTTGGGGAGAAGAAATATTGACTAATAATAATAATGAGGAAGCTTCTACCTCTCAACAATAGGAACAAGAAGGATCTACTCCTAAGGACACGAATAGAGGACGAATCAGACAGAATAGTGCTCGTCTCAAAGCTAGAGATCAGAGTACATATTCTCATGAGTATGAGTGGGAAAGTGTTTCAGACGCATCTTGTGAGCTAGGGGTGGATGTAATTCATGCCTATACAACCCAACCAAATGCAGTCGAACAGTTTAGTATAGGGTTAGATGAGTTTGACTCACAACATGTCTCAATGGATCATGCTAGTTCCTCTAGGTCTATTCCTGAGCTGGACTCCTTTGCGACATTCTCTATAGGCTCAACTTCACAAGTCACCAAAGATGACTCCTTCCATATCAATCACATTGAAACTTTCGCCTCACTCTCACTAATTCACCCTAATCTCATAGATTGGTCTCTCCAAAATCAAAGACCTAAAATACGGTCTTTCCAAAATGACTATGAGATTGCTTGTTACCTAAATGCCATTGAACCCATCACTTCTTCCACTAGCGAACCCATAGTTAACATGATGAAATCAGATATCAAGTACCTCAATCAAAAAGTTAAAAGAAAAAATAAGCGGTCAAATGGCAAAAACCACATTGTAGCGGTGTCTGATCCTTAGAAAAGTAAAAATGAAGGTGTATCTAATGGTGAAAACCTCCCTGAGGCACCTACGGATGAGGTACTTGGTAGTCTGCCAAGCTATTTCCAAGATAGATCTTTAGTTCTCATTGAACCTACGCAACCTATCAACTTGGGTACAAAAGAATGTCCAAAGATTATTCATGTAGCTTAGTCCTTGTCAAACGAAGAAAAGACACGGTTTGCTCAATTCTTTCAAGACAAGAAGGTCAACTTCGCATGGACATACTCTGATATGCCAGGGCTTGATACAAATCTCATCATGCATCACTTATCAATCTCACTAGATGTCAAGTTTGTCAAACAAAATTTGAGAAAAATGCATCCACATGTGGCCCTACTGGTCAAGGCAGAGTTGGAAAAACTCTTAAGTGCAAACTTCATTAGGGCCATTGATTATGCAGAGTGGATTTCCAACATTGTACCTATATCTAAGCATGAAAAATCCATACGAGTTTGTACTGATTTTAGAGATCTCAACAAAGCATGCCCCAAGGATGACTTTCCACTACGAAACATCGATATGATAGTGGACATGACTGTGGGTTATGAGATGTACTAGCTCATGGATGGATTTTCTAGGTATAACCAAATCAAGATAGCTCCAGAAGACCAAGAAAAGATAGCTTTTACATATGCATGGGGTACCTTTTGCTAGAATGTCATGCCTTTTGGGCTTAAAAATGCTTGCGCTACATATCAAAGAGCAATGACAACCATCTTTCATGATATGATGCATAAAAACATGGAAGACTATGTTGATGACATACTGCCTAAATCTAAAAAATGAGACACACATCTCAAAGACCTTAGTCTGATATTGGACCGTATGGAACAATTTCAACTTAGGCTAAATCCAAAAAAATGTGCCTTTGGTGTCACTTCTGGGAAATTGCTAGGGTATATCATTTCAGCAAAAGGCATTGAGGTTGATCCTGAGAAAGTCCAAGCTATCATGGATATGCCTCCACCAAAGAATATCAGTCAACTTAGAAGTCTGCAAGGACATCTACAATCCATAAGAAGATTTATCTCTCAATTGGCTGATAAGGCTCAAGCTTTCAATAAAAATCTGCATAAAGGGTCTACCCATATTTGGAATAGTGATTGTCAACAGAGTTTAGATCAAATTAGAGGCTACTTGGCAAAACCTCCAGTTTTGATACCACCCATTCTGGGAAAACCTTTAATTCTATATATTCCAGCTACGAATTCTTCTCTAGGAGCACTCTTAGCCCAAAGTGATGAGACAAGTAAAGAAAGAGCCATATACTATATCAGTTGAACTTTGGTAGCTTATGAAATAAACTATACAAGTATAGAGAAGGCATGCCTTGCTGTAGTATTTGCCTCTCAAAAGCTTTGAAATTATATGTTGGCACATACAGTCCACTTGATTGGTAAGATAGATCCTTTGAAATATTTGTTAAGTAAAGCCACGCTTACTGGTCATCTTGCTAAATGGATGATGGTTCTTTTTGAATTTGAAATTCAGTATGTCGAACGTAAGGTAATCAAAGGACAGGCCATAGTTGACCAGTTGGCTAACTTTCCACTCGAAGATAGAACGCCTATGCAAATTGAGTTTCCAGATGCCTCAATCATGTTTATTACTGAGAGGACATGGAAGATTTTTTTGATGGGTCTCATACTCATAATGGAGCTGAAGTAGGTGTTTTCTTTATTTCCCCTCATGGTCATACAATCCCAAAGTATGAGGCAGTCACAAATGGAATCAAAATGGCTCTTGAATGGAGAATAACTGAATTGCATATCTATGGAGACTCTCAATTTATTATAAACCAAGTGAACAATGACTATCAAACAAAAGATGACAAGTTGATCCCTTGTAAGAAGTTGATAGATGCTCTAAGGAATTATTTCACTTTTCTGACATTCCAACAAATTCCTAGAGCAGAAAACAAGGCTAATGATGCTATGGCTACCTTAGCATCTATCCTCCAACTATAAGAACACGAATTGCGATTTGAGTTCCTAGTGGAAGAACTACGTCATCCAGCCTATGATTCTTCAGACAACCAAGTGATCTACACTATTGTGGGTCATGATTCCTCCCACTATGCGGCTATCTTCTCCTACCTACGTTATTAGGTTATTCCCAAAACCCTCCGTGCAACCAAAAATGCCAACTCCTTCGTAATGCCTCACACTACACTTTGGTCTCTAGTGACTTGTATAGGAAGGCTCTAGACAAAACGTTGCTTAGGTGTTTAGAGCTAGAAGAGTCTGAGAAGGCACTTGTCGAAGTCCATGATGGCATTTGTGGGGCACATTCTAATGGCCTTGCACTTGCCCGAAAACTACTTAGGACGGGTTATTACTGGCCCAACATGCAAGTTGATGCTGTGCACTATGCGAGGTCCTATCAAAAATGTCAGTTCCATGGCAACTTGATACATGCTCTCGGACGAGAGTTAATCCTTTCTATGACATATTGGCCATTCCAACAATGGGCCTTTGACTTGGTAGGAAAAATTCATCCAAGCTCATCCAGCGGTCATAAATTCATCATCACAACAACAGAGTATTTCACTAAATGGGTTGAAATTGTACCATTATCTACTGCTATAGGGAAACATGTTGCCCTATTTATACTGAATCACATCATTTGTCGATATGGTATCCCATCCTCTATTGTTACGGATAATGGAGGGCAGTTCAAGAATAAGAACTTAAAGCAGCTGTGCAAAAAGTTTCAAATTAAGCAACACTGGTCCTCTATTTACCATCCCCAAGGGAATGGCCAAGCTGAGGCCTCTAATAAAACACTGCTGAAAATCCTACACTACACAATTCACAAGTTTGGGAAAGATTGGCACTTGCAAATAAATCTGGCATTTTGGGCCTATAGAACCTCTAGTTGTACTCCTACAGGGGCTACACCTTTTTCTCTAGTCTATGGCTCTGAGGCTGTTCTCCCATTAAAAGTTGAGATCCCCTCTTTGCGAGTCTCCTTACATGGGTTGACGAGTCTCCTTACATGGGTTTATAATTGATGAGGACCATAGAGCTATGCGAGTACAGGAATTAGAGACTCTTGATGAACGTCGTCAGGCTACTTTTGATCACATGAGGGCTTATCAGAAACGCATGTCTACTCAGTATAACAAGAAAGTTCACCCTCGTGAGTTTCAAGTAGGTGAACTCATGCTTAGAGAGAATCCAAAAAATTAGCAACATCGAGAGCAAAAGGGGAAATTTGAACCCAATTGGTTGGGTCCTTACATTATCACAAAAGCATTCAGGTCTGCTGCTTATCAGTTGTCTACTCTTGAAGGGGAAGAGCTTGCAGAACCTATCAACATCCTACACTTGAAGAAGTTCTATGCTTAGAGGCTTGTTGCTTAGCTATCTTGTATATATCTATGATCTTGAAATAAATCCTAAAAAATCAGAAAAAGTCTTGAAAAAATGATCATCTTAGTGAAAACCTAGCAATAGGCACTTTGATGTATCACCAAATTTTTTTTCAAAAATAACCAAAAAAAATTGAAAAAAATCCCTGAAAAAATCTGTCAAGTGGTGAAAACATAGAAACAAGTGCTACTTGAAACCCTTGCACCTATGTCTATCAGTCTTAATCACCTACTTCATTACACATTTCCTGGCTTGGAATTGTTTCTTGTCCTTGTCTCAGGGGCATACCTACTTAGCCTATTGAGGTATTCTTTTGCATTAGGGTTTCTTTGACAACTCACAAAATAGTGTTTCTCAACACTTCCCCCACCTTGACATCTAGTGTTTTTCAACACTTTTTAGATAGTTTACCTACGGTCTTCAATGTCGCGATATTTCTCACTATCAGAATCAAGTCTTGAAGAAATGGCAAAGTGACTTACACACACACACTTTAACACTCAAACGACAGAGCTATGCTGATCTTTATCTACTTTGTGTGATATCTATCATGATTTCTTTGCCATGTGTTCCCTCCCTAATAGTCTTTTGAGGATGTCATTGACTAAAAGACTGGGGGCATGGGAAATATTTTCTTGATTTCTGCTTGTGGGTATACTTTGTTTGTCTATAGTGTTGTAAGCGTTTATGCTTGTCCTATTCAACATTTTGACTTACAAATGTATCATCCTTGATTGTTTTGCAAGATCGCACTCAGGGTTTATCCTAGCACTTATGCCTTGATACATATGTAATCTTGCTAAATTAAACTTAGGGAATCTAATCGCGTAGTTATCTTGACTTACATGTCTCTGAAGCTTAGATTGGATTTCCACATCCCTATCTGATATCGATCATATTCATATCCTCATAGTTATACTAGTGATGGTTGTATGATCTCATGATGTCCCTAATAAATGCTCAATGATGAAATTAAGAGTCTAAATGTTATGTGTTTCTTGCTGGTAAACCACTTTGCATATTAGCTTGCATTTTAGGTTCATGTCATTTTTAGTCTAGTTGTGCATTCCTACATGTGGGAAGAGCTCTCTCTTCATCTTTTTTTTCTTTGCGGCCATATCAGCTAGCTACTTTCATCTTTTTCTTCTTCATGTCTTTTCACCTCCTTAATCTTTTGCTACATTTCTTTGCTATCCTATCATCACAAGGGGTTAATCCAAAAACATCACATATGATCTATCCAAGTGTCACATATTTTCACAAAAACATTTAAGTCTTTACCATCCATATGAGAGATCAAAATCAATACACATAAGCATATACACATACATGAGCTGAAAACAACAACTGAAACACCACATGAAAGCTGAAACATACATTTTGAGACAAGTACACAAGAATATCGATAAATCAAGTATCTCATATATATATCAAATGTTTCATGGTACATATACAAATATGGGATCCAAAATCTAGATATATGTCTCAAAAATACATGAGGTACAATTAAAACATAGCTATCGCTCGACATCATGTCTGACTGCCACCCTCTGTGACTGGTGTTGGCCCTGGTGGGGGAGCTTGTCTCCTATTCGGTGGCTGCATTGTACCCTCTGATCTACCTGCTCACTCTGAATAGTCAGGAAAACCCTATCCTAGTGGTACCACACCCCTATAGGCGGCGTAATAGTATGCAGCTTGTGCACCATGATGCACTGCCTCTTACCTTGCGATACCCTGCTCTCAGCGAAGCTCATCTGCTTGTGCCCACTCATCCATCACTTGCTGATCCCGTACTGCGATAGTCACCTAAGCTGCCTGCAGCTCTACCTCCAAGGCACAGATCCTCGCACCCTGATTCATTCCTCCTGCTTGTTGCTCTATAGGTGCCTCTACCCTCACCACTCGTTGTCGCCTCAGGGCACCTCCTCCTCCTCACCATCATCATCATCAGACTCTGATGACTCCTCCTCCTCCTCTTGTACCCTCTGGGCTCACGTCCTCCTTCACCCTGCTCAGGAGCTCTCCCCCTCCATCTGCCTACCACCTCTCCCTCTCCCACTCCCTCTCCCTCTGCCTCCTCCTCCCCTGCCGCCTCTGCGTCCCACTCTTCCGAGTGCCACATTTGGATCTGTGAACTGAGGGAACAGGTGTCTTTGCATCTCATAAAGATACCCTAGATCTGCCCCTACATCTACCACATCTGGGCGATAATCCCAGGGAGTCACCACTAGCGTCGTTGTATCCTGAACTGATGTATGATAGTCCAACATCAGTAGCCATCCCAATCCCTCATCTGTGCGCATCTAGGCATAGGTGGTGGTCTCCACCGATATCACCTGCTGCTCTACAAACTATCACCATACGCGATTGATCACAAACTGCTCCACAATGTCTATGCTCTGACCCACCAGTGGTCTGCTATATCTAATATAGTCGAGCTCCCATGAGTCTAACCATCTGCCACACTCCCGGTATGGTCGCCATGTGAATGCAATTAGCTCATCAAAAATGTGACGATAGTAGGTCACATCTCTACTATGTCTCTATGGGATGAGCCCTCTATACCCAAAAATGTAAGGCTAGCTACGCTCTCGTGGCTGCACCCGTGGTTGGATCATAGCGATGTGCTCCCAAGCCCAGATCTGTGCTAACACTGCTCTGCATGCCCATGACCCACCCTCATGGTATACTATCTCGTGGAGCTCATGGTACATCTCTGCCAATATGGTAGGCCCTCATGCCATCCTACGTGGTTGGGAGATCAGATCATTCACCAGTCAACCCCATCCTAGCAGGAAGCACTTCTAGCCTTGGTCTGTCACTAGGGCCTGGGATACCAAAGAGCATAACAAGCTGGGCAAAGGATAATCATATTCATACTTAGTCATCAATCTATCCCAACTCAGGTGACGATCCAGAATGGTCACATCCTGGAATAGCTCCTGCACTCGCGCTTGCCCCTCTATCGGGGCCGTATCATAGTACACATGTGCTACCATCAAACTTGACATCAGTACACCTGGCATCCAACATCAAAATTGCCAAATCAACAAACTACTAATCAAGCAACTTACCAGCTTGCCATGGCATGGCACTTGCAGAATGCGACATACATCCTCCAAGGTAATAGAGGCCTCGCCAATTGGTAAGTGAAAGGTGTTATGCTCGCTATGCCACCTCTTTGCCAATGCACTCAGCAAACCGTGGTTTGCCCGAATATGGGGCATCCGTACAACCCACTACAAGTTCGTAACTGCTAGAGCAGTCTGCTCATCATCGCTCAAATGATCCACAATGCGTAAACCCACCACCTTGGGAGCTCTGATCTGTAATGCTGAGAATACCTCCTGTCCAGGTAAAACATGCAACCATCAATAATCGTCACATGAAAAAAAAAAAAAGCATTAAGAAAAGCATCAAAACCATCAGTGCGACACTTTTTACATGCAGCGTGCGACACAATTTTCTACAACAGTATCACGCGACACTTTTTTCTAAGATATGCGACATAATTTTGTTGTACGATATTTTGCACCATTCCATGCGACATTTGGGTATAGCTAAAGCAACACTTTTCACTAAGCGGTGTGATAATGTTTTTGAAAAAAAGTATTGCACAACAATATTTCAATGCCCGCGTGATACTTTAAAATTATCACATGACTTTTTTCTGAAAAACCCTTAAAACATGTGAAAAAGCTCACAAAAGCTCGAAAAAGCGACAAAAAAGGTAATTACTTACCGGCGCCCCATATCGCTCTGGCCGATTGTGCAACCGGCTGCGCTTGAAACAGTGTCAGTGAAGAGGAATGTTCGCCTGAGCCATGATGCTATGTGGAACACTCACAAAATCTCTCAAATCACAAAAAGACAAATGAATAGTGAAAATGACACTTGGACCCCTTTTATAAACTCCAACCTCATTTTGACCTAATTTTCAAACTCCTTGGAATTGCGCAAGAATTGCACCCCTAGCTAATTTCGACGTCCTGAATCCATTTTCAAGATCGAAATCAAAATTTGAGTTCATCTTGATGGTCAAAATCACATTTTAAATTTTTGCCTTCTTTTGAGCAGCTGACCTTTTGAGGTCTAATCTCTGAATCATTGCTAGGGCATCTTCTCTTCTTCATATTCTCACCATTTCCACACTTCATATCTACTCAAATTCACCTCTTTCATATCTAACATCATCTTTCTACTAGATTTGACCTAATTTTTTTATGCTATATCCTTCATGGTCAACTCTAGTCAAACTGGGGCATTTTATCACTTTCTTATAGTCATTCTTGGGCTCTAATCATTTATCTGTCATATCGAACATTGCTATATCTTGATTTTCTCATGTCTAGCCAGTTTTTGCATCCTCTCACCTCATTTTGATTTCGATCCCGAGGAGGCAAAAATACTCTATTGCTGATTGTTACAACTATCTATTTCTTAGGAGCATTTGTTTGACCTTATCACTTGCTCTCGATCTATTCACTTTGCTAGGTGTTAGAATTCTTTTTAGATCCTAACATCATCTTCCTAGTGTTTAGTACTATCGCTATCAGGCTGTGCATTCATAACTTGCTATCTATTTCTGCATTTCATTCTTCGAAATCAGACATCTATATCTACCACTGCCTACTTGGCTTCAATTTTCTTTGACATAATGTGTTCCTAGATTGATCACACATTAGTCAAAGAGAGGCAAATGTAATCACCTAAAAATGGTCATCTAGACTATTAGGCCCCTTCTCAACATTTTGGCTAATTTAATTTAATCACTTACCTAGACCAAATTGCTAATAATCAATTTATTTGATTATAACCTATAGTTTGACTATGCTATCCTAAGTTCATTATTTGATTAAAAGAACATGTCCCCTTTTAATTAAATAAAAGACCCCATTCTTCTAACCCACTTAAAGTGCACACATAAAGTCCTTTTTCTATTTTACAATTAAAAGGAAAGGCTTGTGAGACTTTTGTCTTATGTGACAAGTCAACTTATATTCTATTGGTTGACTTGTGTGTGCACATGGATCACTCCTCTTTTCAAATTCCACCGTTGATCATCCACCATTTTCATCTTGATCTCTACCGTTTGTACGACTTTAAAAGGGAGAGAGCTTTCCCCCTCAAAGGATCCATCCCTCATTTGAATATTGTTATGTTGCAGGTTTTCTAACAGGGTTCTTTGGAGCTTTGTGGAGAACTTCTCATTTCTTGTCTCATTCTCTCATTACCATTGCACACTAGTTTAGATTCACACTTACATGCTAGTTTAGTTATTTCCTTGCAACAATCTATCTCACATAGTTTAAATAATGGTATTGTAACACTCTCATTCATATTCTAGCATAGCTGCATCTTGCATCTCCATTCTAGTTTAGTTTTCCATCTTGCATTACATATTTGAGGGATTCCTTGAGATATTTGCACTCTTGCTCTTGTCTCAAAGAACCTCCCGTTGCATGGTTTACTAGCAAGAAGCACGTTTCTAAGGCTTAGCTGAGAGCCTTCACGCTTGAATACTAGCCTCTTGCACTTTGTGGATAGGGAGCTCTAAGCCGGCATCCAAACATTCCAACTCATGGAATCATTGGGATAGAATGGTTTACAGTGTGACACATTTCTAGTGTACAGTATGTGGCTACAGCTTGCAAGAGGAGTCTTATGGAACACTCAACTACTTTTTCATTAATCTAGAAGCTGAAAATTGATTCATTTACATTGGCCAGAAAACATTCAATGATAACAATTACTTTGAATGGATAAAGGCAAGCAAGAATTAAAAATTTCTGGTCTCAATTTGGAGGCCACAATTCCTATATTTATTTCAAATACAGAATTTATTGACATACAAAATTTGTTGCATTAGATCATTGACATTTTTTTATAGCATGTGAAAAGGAAATAAAAATGTTGCTACAGTGTTGTAGTTACTAAGACCAGGTCTCATGTGAAGGCAATACATTTTTTTTTGCTAAAGAAACATAAACTATGTTGATACAGTTGAATAGAAGGATATATATTTCAAAAGAACGTAAATGTTAACTATTACTATATGAGGAAAGTCATTATGGATAGATACAAGGGAACTATAATAACTATAAAATAATTACTGAGCTGAATAATACGAAGGTTAAATATTAATATTGTGGACATAAGAAAATAACATAACATGAAAAAGTATAATATTCCAAGTTTTAGATAACATGTTTTTGTTTGTCTTTATGTTGGAGTTTATAAACAAAATTTATGTATTTTCAATTCCGAACAGCAAAAAAATTAGTATGTTTGCAGAGGCTTTCATGTATTCTGCATCATGTTGTCAATTTGAGGATATCAATAACAAAAAGGAATGGTAGCCAGATTTGGGGATAGTTAATGGATCTTCAATTTAGCAAAGAAGGATTTGTTAGTGCAAAAACTTGGAAGCAAAGTCAATAACTATTAAAATAAAGAAAAAACAAAAGTGATGTAATTTTATCTCATATTGTTGTCATCTACTATAATGGAGATGATGTTGTCATTCATTGCAATGGAAAAAGTTCCCTATATTTCAAATGTTTGAAGCATGAAGACAACTATTGACATTTTTTTTTGTAGTTTTCAAACGGGATTGTTGCAAGTTGTGGTAGTTGTTGTTCAAGTATTTTTCCATTCATGGTACATTCAACAATGTCATTATTAGACTATATTATACATTGTAAGAAAGGTCCATAAGCCAAGTGTGTGATTTTTCCACATGCAATACATTTGACATTCTCAGTGGATGAAGATGGTGCCAATGATGCTGGCTGGTGGCAATTTGTACAAAGTACTTGATATAGTTGCAAATAAGAATTATTTTCTTTTAATATGCTAGTTACCTATTATTGGGGAAAAAAACTAGATATCGATTTAAAACTTTTACTATTTAGAATATAATTATTTTTTTATTTGAGAGCTATTATTGTATTGATGCTTACCTAGACACTGGGGGAGACAATGTTTTGTAGAGCATTGATTATACTTTCATCATTGAGGCTATCAATGTATGTTGATGGCATTGTTTTGATGCTATTTGTTCCTCTTGTTCCACTACGGACAACATTTTTGAGAAACAAGAGTGATGTCTTGAAAGTTGGAAGGATTTTTTGTAGTGTTGTGTAAGCTTGAGCATGAAATTTAGGAACTATTACCTACAAATAGGAAAAATGTGTAAGTCAATGAAAGAAGAAATTGTATTAAGGTAAAAGCCTAAAATACAATCTAAGAAAATGCAATGAGTAGCTTACAATAGTTGTGTCCATTATAGATTTTCCATCTTTTACATGGAGTTCATACTCCTTTGGGGTCTGCTTGTGTGTTGCCACTATAACACCTAATGTGCCAATTGAATAGTTATTAGCTGAGTGGATAAGTTGGCATATTCTAGTGTCAGGCATTAGTTTTTGTTGCCTGCAGACCTAATCAATGAATTGTATGGATGTCTTTGTAGTGAACTGGAGACAATAGACTACATCACCTCTTTCATATTGTGTTTTTTTTTCATTATGAAATCTTTTATGTGAACACTTGCCCCAGACAAAAGCTTTGTCATAAACCTATCAATTAGTTGGTTGGTAATATTTGTTGTTATGGTCATTTGACCATCACTATCAATCAGATCAACATGCATGATAGGAGCTATTGCTGGGCTTGTCGGATTTTTGGCATAGGCAGGGCCATAAGTGACAAGGAATCACCTTCAAAAATAGTTGTGGATTGTGATATATAGATATCTATGATGCTAGATGCATTGTCTTCATCTGTGTTAACCTTGCGGCAAGAAGAGATTATTTATTTTGGTTTATGCAATTATATGGAAAGAAAATAAAACACTTTAAAAGGTGTATGATATTTATCACCTTTTTGCTAGTTGCCTAGCATCAGAGTTGTTGTCTACAAGAAGGTTTTGTTGCTGTGACGAGGATGTGTACAAAGGTCTAGAAAATGTGGCAAAAAAAGTAGCAGTGTAACTTAATATAGAACAAAACAATATAGATTTTTTAAAAGGTACAGAATGTGAAGTGTAGTATGGAAATACCTTTTTATAATAATTTAATTTTGTTTTTGCATTTCATTGGTACCAAGGCTGTTTTCAACTTCATGTTTGTTATTTTTGGAAGACTCCATTCTGGAGTATTTGACTAGCAGAATTTGGAATTTTTTGAAATAGAAATGTTTATGTTTCCTAGATACAAAATTCGTTAACTCTATAGATACAGAACGCGACAAAAATTTCACATAACTTCCAAACAAAAAAGCTTCTTAGGAAAGTGTTGATTTTGAACTAGAACAACTAATCTAACCTGGAAATAGCACACAAAATCTACCCCTGTGGAGAAATTGTAGGTGTCAAAATCTTTTGAATATCATAGTAAATGAGGAGGATGTTGTCTTTCTATGCCAGAAGACAAAAGAATAAGATAGAGTGCTTTTAAAGAAATAGACCTATGAAAAATAAAGCAGCGTTTAGAAATTGAAGCATTGGTAGCAAATTTAACACAAGTTGATTTGTTATTAAAAAATAAGTAAAACATTTGTATGAATAGACATTAAATCTAGACATAGAGCCAAATCATAAGTTAAATCTTATAAAGTGCCTCAAAAGCCAATGGTTGCACATAACTGAAAACCACAGCCTTTATTAATGTATTATTTTTATTAAAAAAAATCACTCTTTTAATGTTTTTGGAAATGGAATAAAATAAAGCATCAAAAGTGGGTGGCTACAATGTATATGCCTATTGAGGTTTTCAAGAATCATAGGCTTAGCCATTGAAAAATAGAGAATAAGACAGCCAATTTGGTTTTCTTTTTCCTATTGTGAATCATAATTGGAGAAATCGAACAACAAAAAAATAGCAAGTGAAAGGCAAGAGAAGTGCACAAACGTTGATCTTCAGGTAAAATTTCAAATGAAACAAACATTGAAATCTTCATACCTGGTATGATTTCAAGATGTTGTTTCGAAACATAGAGAAGCAGTGTTTGTGAATATAAGAACCTAAAACTTGTAATCTTTGAAGCCATTTAAAGTTCTATATGGGAATATAAGAGTGGTGGCGGGAGGGAAAAAAATGTGGCTTTTATTGATGGCCAAAGGACATGCAAAGCCAAATCATTTCCTTGTAGTCCGTGCAGAAGGAAACAACGTAGAAACTGGAAATTTGATATTTTTCAAAGCATTGAACTTGTTGAGTTGTTGTGACTTGATCATATTAGATCTGTGTAATTTAGAAGTGGAGTTGTAGTGATATTGCAAAATGATCTGACTATCATGTGTCTAGTTGCATACAACTCATTGTGAAGACATTGTATGGGTTGATGATTTTGCAACTAGACACATATTAGTCAGATCATAAAGGATAATAGGTAATGATGATTTTTCAACTAGACACATATTAGTCAGAACATAAAGGACAATAGGTAATGATGATTTTTCAACTTGGTAGTGGGTAATGTCGATTTCGGAGTCTATTTCACCAATAGCTTGGAATATGTAAAGCTTTGTAGGCAAGAAATCCAACATTCTTTTATTATGTTCATCAACAGATAAACTTCTATGGAACAAGTATGCAAGTTTTGGATCATTAGGAGTTGTTTTGTAACATGTTATGTTCAAATACATGAGGTCTGCATCATTTTGTTGACCAGTTCTTGCCGGATTTAGAACAAAAATGAAGTGTTCATTTTTTTTTCTAACCATAGTATGTAACTCGAAGCAAATCACATTTTTTAGCCCAAATGTGTACACTATTTTTTCACTGTTTATTGTTGGCTCCTCAAATATCCAATTGTTGCAAACAAGCTATGCCTGGTACAAGTCACCACAAAATATGATATCAACATTTCCAAATGGTTTTTTTGGTGTGTGTTTTATTTGGTGAAGCCTTCTATCAATATTAAATAGCATTCTTGAACCAATTAGTGAAACTTCATTAATGAACAATAGTTGTAGCTAATCAAATTTCTTACTTAGATTGTCAAGAGTGTTTGAGTCCAATGGCAACATCTTTGAAGAGTTACATGGAAAATGAAAAATAGAATGTGTAGTAATGTCACCGTCATTGAATGCAACTTTCCCTATGGAAGCTACTATTATGCTTTTAGGCTTGTACGGGTCACTGTCTAGTTGTTTGTCATAGATTTGAATTATTGCTTAAAAAAACACTCTTGCTGTAAAAGTTTTGACTGTACCAGCCCCTCCTATCAAGAATAAATGGAGTGGTTTGTCAAGTGCAAGTTTATTTTTCATTAGAATATCTTTTACAATTAATTGTTGCTCTTCATTTAGTTGTCTTTGCAAGCTGAAGTATTCTTGGTTGGTAAGCAAGAATGGGTGGGCTATTTCTGAAAATGATGAGTAGTTGTTTTCATGTAATTTTTTTGAATTTTTTGTATGTTTGATGTCAGATATAATGTCATATTTTTGTGTTTCATGCTCTTCTTTTTTTTGGGCATGGTCATTGTCAAGGTCAATTGTTGGACGAATGTCATTGCTAGCTTCTATTGTAGCTTGTTCAATGTCACCCCATTTACTATTAACTTGTGGGGTAAACATTTTTTCATTTTTTGTGATTTGTGCTTTATGTTCATCAAATGTTGCACTCCATGTTTGATGTTGTTGCAATAACGAATGCTCATTGTCTCTGAAAGGGACATAAAGCATAAGTTTTTCTCTATAGTAATTTTCATGGTCAGTATGTGGATTGTATAGTACATATCGTATGATATGGAGTCTTGTACTTTTATGAGTCCTTAGTGGATTGTTGGAGTAGCAAGCTGTATATTCTACTAGTGACAATTTGTCAAGCACTTTTGGTCATTGTATGTATTTTCCTATTGCTGATGCATACATAATATTCTTAGAATCATCTTTTTCTCTTGCTAAAAGCTTAGGACTTTTTAACATCAAGATTCTACTTCCAGGTGGTGAGGTATTGATGAAAATGGTTCTTCTTGAGCTTTTGCATAATGGCAAAGAAAGGGCAATATGAACTACTTGATGGCTAGACATTTGTTGGTAGTTTAGCAATGCATTTCCCAGTTTTCGTATGAATTGTATCTTTCCATTGTAAGCATAAGTGCATTGTTTTTGTATTTGGCTAAATGTTTGTGACAATGTTCTATCTTGTTTTGTCATATATGAACTATAATATGATGCAATAACATAGACATCAAGTATAAATTGTGTATCTGTATTTGCATACCATAGTGTCTGTACTTTCCTAGCAAATGAATTTATCCATATGTCAGCTAGTTGTCTTTTTAGCAAGACAATTTTTCAACCAATGTTGTTTGCAATATGGGAATGTAATCTACTTCTTCAAGCTAGAATTCATTTAGAAAATCATCAAATGTGACATCCTTTGTATAATGTTTATTTTCTAATTGTTTGAAAAGGAGTTTTGCTCTATCTTTGATTGCAGGATTAGGATTCAACAAGGGCTCCAATATTTTTGTTTGTCTCATGGGAGGGAATGGGAAGTTAAATCTGCAACTCAATGTTTTGTATTTTTTGCATATTTTTGTATGGTGGTGTATTTGCATTTTGACAAGGGTTTCTTTTAATAGTGAGAGTCATAGGAAATGTACTTGTCAATGAACTCTTCTATTTCAATGTTTTGGCAATGTCCAAATATTGGTGCATCCATTATCCATAGCATGAAGTGGACATGTTCATTTCCGTGGTTTTGAAACTCTGTAACAAAGAAAAAATCTGTGACTTTTCCAAAGACGACATCATTTTTCTAAATGCTTTAACCCTATGATTAAAACATCTACTGCAAAGGACTGGGTTTTTTCTAATTTCAAAGTCAAGGTCTTTATCCTCTAAAGTTGCATTTGGCTTGGCTTGTTGCACATTTAACATATGTTGGAATGCGTTGCATAATGGCTCCCAAAAGTGTTCAACACTTGTTAATGTTACGAAGAAAGTTGGAGGACCTAGTTGACGAATCATTGTAAATATATTTTTCCTAGTATTTTTCTAAATAGTCAGGAGATGTTCAAATGCTTTTTAGTGATTTGAAACCTATCGGGGACTTTAATATTTTTTCTAGGTCCATAGACTTTCAGACATCCTTGGCATATAGTTTTTCACCTTTCAATTCAACTTTTCTCATACGAACCCATGCCAATGATGATATTTGTTAGATGATTATTTTTATAGCTTTAAAGAAAATATATGTTATATGTGTCAAAAAGTCATTGTCTTTGTGCATCAGCTCCCACTTCACAATTTTTTGGTAGGTAGATTTTTTTGTGATTTCTTCTGGTCATGGGGACCCAAAAAATAATGTTGGAAAATTCATTTATTCTCAAAAAGTATCTTGGAAAATGCCAAGTGGTTTACAACCTTCAGATGGGGCAATTTCAATAATTGTTGCACCTAGGTCATTGATTGAGTGTGATTCATTAAACCAATGTATGAGTGATTCAAGTTTAGGTTCCTCCACATTGTTGAGAGAAATGTCGCATGTGTCTATGTCAGAATCTATATCACTATCTATTTGCTTTTGTGCTTGTTTATTGGTAAGCAGAACTTGCCAATCTTTATTTATTAAGATATTTTCTTTTATATACAATGGCATTTTGGACAAGATTGATAAAGCATTCATGACGTGGGTAGGTCTCACATTTTCTTGTGCATATGCATTTTCATAATGTAGTTTATATTTTAGTCTAACTACAACAGTATTTGTCTCATCTATGGCTCTAGGCAGTGCATGTTACACTTTATCAAAATCAACAGGGACATTGATTATTGTACCATTCAAGCCATATTGCCCTTTTTTGTAGCTCAATTGCTCAATTTGTGCAAAAGAGATACGTAGTGAGACAAGTCTCTCTTCTAGGCTAGTTAAGCTTTGAATGACATGGTTTCGTGTATTGCATCACATGTTCCATGGTGTAGCAAAGACAGGAACTTTTCCATTTACAACATCATCTACATAGTGTTTGCAAATCAATTGGCCTGTGGCAATATTTTTGTTACTTGTTGAATAGAGAGAGAAGTAAAAGCATGAACAAATGCATCAGTGATTTTGCAAATGTCTTTATTAAAGCATAACATCTCACAGATTGTACATGCCTTGGTTGGAGTATCATTGATTTCCCAAAGATATTTTCTGACAAATTTTTGGTTTGTGTTGTTTAGCAGAGGTGGAAATTGAGGGCTTGTTTGTCGGTGTGTTTTTCGTCGCTGATGAAAAACATAGCTTTTTTTTTATGTTTGAAGATTGGCTTTGCTAGTTGATAATACTATTAACATCAATTGAATGGTCAATGGCTATGTTTGTTGCACATTTTCCTTTATTATGTATTGTTGCTTTTACCTGTCATAGTGAACAATGAGGATTGGATTTTTTTAAAGGCATACTTGCAGTATTTTTATGGTCGACGCTTTTGTCACTAGAAGGTGCTATTTTGTTTATTGTAGATGCAATTGATTTATTTTTTTGAGATTTGTGTTCATTTTTTTCAATTTATTTTAATGTTTCTTTCTTTGTTTGAAGTGGCTTGTAATGACAATGACCTGTATTGTTTCTAAAACAAATTAAGTTTATGCTTGTTCGTGGTTGAATGCAATTACAGTAGATGTTAAATATATATAAAGGATCTAGTTGCCATACATTTATAGCTATATGAAAGATGTATGAAAACCACATCAAGCAAAACTAAGAGCCTTCTAGGTTGCTTTCAACATACTACACTCCAATTTTGCTAATTAGTTGTTGTACATGCAAGAGAACTTCATTATCTATCATTGTAGGTTGCTTGAACATGTGGAAGCAATGGACTGCATATTTATCTTTGAATTTAAATGCATTGGCCAATGATTGGGCCATGAACAAGCGCAAGACAATTGCATCAAATCTATTATCAACTAAGAAGGCAATAGTTGCAAACATGCTTTCACCACATGAACAAGTAAATGCAGTCAATTGTTCTAGACCATGTTTGTCCAATTCTTCTATAGTTATCTATGAAATTTTTGGTATATTGCAAGGTAAATTTGACAACTGTGGTTGAATGTCTTTTATTCTATTATATGTGTTTGTTCTTGAGAAGATAGGTTCATAGTGCCCAGCCAATGGATTAGTATCATGGAAAAGAATTGATATTGTAGGATGAGGTGCATCCTTTTAGAAATACAAGTATGGTTTCTTTTTTGTGAATGACTAAATGCATCTGTGTATGTTCAGCCAAAGAGATAGCCAATGAATGAAAAATATGTCACCCCAAAGGTCGGATTCACCGAGTGTGTTGACTTCAATTGCTGAAAGTTGCATTCTTCGCAAGTATGTGGACTTGTCACAGACTCTATGCAAATCATAAATCAATGAAAGGTTCAATTCATGCTCAAAAGAGTGCAATGCTTCATCAGAGCCATGGTGGAGGGAATGTACAAAATAGTCGACAAGTCCATTGTGAAGTTCATTAGATGTATAACGACAATGGAGCAAGACTTGAATTGCATCAAATAGACAATCACCAACCTTGAAGTTAAATGATTTGATTTGGAAATAGTGCGCACTTTCTAGAGCATCATCAATAGATTTATTTTGTATTTTGTTATTTGATTTGTACGTCTCCACTATAATTGGATTTTTTGATACTTGGTCTAATGCATTAGGAAATGTTGAAGATATGTTGGCCATTTGATGGATGAAGCAAAAAAGTACTAGTGTGGGTAGAGATGATATGTTTTAGTAGTTGGTTCTATTTATAGACACTTTGGAAGTGTAAACTATACTTGAAAGAATATAGGACAATTGTCTATTTTTTTGTAAATTTGATTAAAGATAAATTGTAATTGATCCTCAATACCAAAGATGAAGAAGGTCCTAGATTGAGTACACCTGTTCCACCCCCTATAAGATAGAGAGAAAGACATAATGTGAATACATATAATTTTTCTGTATACGTTGTTGATCATAAACATAAATATAGACATGCCAAAGATGATTGAAATGTGGGAAAACATGAAGTAAATACAACTATATGAATTTGTCGTTGGCATGTTGTTGCCAATATCGATACTTGAATTCCATAATAAAAATTGATGCAATATAGAATTTTTGTATGAATGCATTTCTTTTGTCATGGCCATGCATTAATCAAGCCTAATTTGTTGGATCCATTAGTCTGTGTATTTGTCTATTTCCCTTTAATATATCTTTGACTTTAAATAAGTAAGCATGCATGCAAATGTTTATATTCATGCTCAAACTATTCTAACTATGCAGCTTTCTTAATTTCAAATTCAATTACAAATTTTGGAGTATAGCATTTTCTTTAAAAAGAGTGAGTGGAAGTCTATGTACTTGACCTACAATGGTAGAAAATAGCGAGTCTTTGGATTCAATCCGTGCAAAGTACCTACAAGATAGAGGGAATTAGATAGTGTCAATACATATAATTTCATATGTTTGTATATTTGGGTGGTGATAAATGGAAAAGAGAAAGTAATCAATATTTTTTTAGCTTTCAAAAGAGAAAAGATAGATTTGTTGATGGTAGTAAAAATTATGATTTTATATTTTAATGTGTTTGCAAATACTGCCAAAAGTAGAAATGAAGGTAAAAGGTTGTATTCTTAAATTCTATTGAAGATGACCGCTATATTTTACCTATGTAGATGCCACTCCTAGAACTTTATGGTGTCGTATTGAACCGAGTAAAAGTTAAATTCAAAATTTGCAACAATCACAAGACAATGAATGGTTAATAATATCATTATGACAACCTAAATAATTTAGCAAGTGTAAGTGAAAAAATACTAGCATAAGCTATACTAAATTTCAAAAGAAAATAATTGGTAAATCTACCTATCTACCTATCTAATTTACTAGTATATGCAAAAAAATTCACATTTTAAGTCAAATAAAATCACTAGAAAAAGGGAAAAATCAAAGCATGAAGCAATAGAATCGGATATTAAAACTTTGGTATAAGTCATTCACAAATTGGGTCAAAATTCTATAAGGAATCCTTTGGTTAAGAAAAAATATTTGCACAAGATTTAACTTGGATTTTGAAGAGACAAATCATTTATTTAAGAGAACACAAACAAAGAATTTACAAGTTGTTGGTAAATTTGTAAAGAATAAATTGAACCCCCTTTTAATTGCATGTCCAAATTTATCATTTGTTACCAAATTTTGATAGCTTTAGTGCTAACTAATATGTACGACTAATTATCACCATTCTAATCTAATTGTACATAAGAATTTCACACTAGTTCAGCAAGCTCACCAATATTGTATGCAAACACCCTTATAGAAAACCTACAAAAAGTTTGCTTCTAAGCTTATATTTTGTTCAAATTATGCATTGATGGGTGTCGGCCCTACCACATTGCTGAGTGGCGAAGTGAAAATTGTCCATTCTCGTTGAGCAACATGCATAAAAACACTACATCCAAAGAAACTAAAAACCCTCCTCACACCATTGAAAAAAAAGGCATTGCCTTTGTAATCTTACACTATTGGAAAAAATTAGGCATTGCCCATACAACGACATTGATGGGGATGAGGCAATTTTGATCATGAATTGAAAATACTTGTTATTGAGACAACAAAAGCATAGTCAAGATTGTTTAACACAACATTCATTTGCAAATCAATATGACCACCACCAACTCATTGGAAGATGAAACAAGTGACAATACCTTAATTGATAATTGCACTCAAATAAAATATAATAATATCAGAAGGACAGTCGTGCATTCCATGTTAAAAAAAAAAAATTCATTCCTCTCACCCAATCACCCATGTTTATCCAGGCTTGAAAGAAAATCTATGTAGAAATAGTATGTGGACCCCTTGAAACCACATAAATTTTGTGTAAAAACACCATCAATTAGGCCCAAACAAAACTGTAACCCTTGTCGCATTTGAGCATTTGCGCAACCAATCTTTCGGAATAACTTCCTAATAACACTAAGTTGTAGTGCAAAGACAACCCCCTGGCTATCTGTACAATATGCCTATTCCAAAATTTGACACTTTAAAACAAACAAAAAATATCTAACATTAAATCCTACATTTAAGAAAAAAACAATGACTTGAAGGCTCTACTCTTGATACAAAATAATTCTCACATCTTATAGTGGACCAGACCTGCAGTAAAATTAATGAAAATCAAAGCAAAAAATTATTAAACCCACGTCATAAGAAGCCAAACATGACCAAATGACAACAAGAAGTTGAATATCATGAATGTAAAAACAATAATCTAACTAAGGCATCAACAATACATTCTAAACATAACAATCTATAGCTAAAAAATATATAAAGAAAGACAACTTAAACGGTAGAGCTTTAAAAATTTAATGTTGAAACTTTTTCTAGATACATAAACAAAAGTTGTATATGCCAAATATGAAGAACATAAATGGATGCAAACTTTTTGACAAAATGCTTCAAGCGCATAGAGCATTCAATGTTATAGTAGCATTTCACCTCAAGAAATCTGGATGCACATACAAGGCAGACAAGATGCTAGAGAAACAAAATCCTAATGCTCTTTAGGATAGCTTTATGACAATGAAATCTAATCTGGTCCTACAACTGTTATTGAGATATAATTTAGTTGCTTTCATACATATGCCTATGACAATGCGTTAGCAAGGAGCACATTGGCAGCAGTAAAAAGTAATGGTTGCAATTGTCTTAGCCTTTCCCATATTTCAAATTAATAACAAGTCAATAACCATATTAATCAACGTGTCAAATTTTTTTTAAGCTAATTACCCTATTGTCGTCGACTTATTGGTCCCTGTTGTAAAGGCATGATCCTAATGTTTTCACATGGCTTTTTCATATTAATAGACCTCTTCCAGAATTATGAAAACATTAGTTTATCCTATGAACACTTAAAAATTTTCAATTAAACTACACTTTTTATTATGAAGTTCTTTTTTTCTATTGGTTGTATTCTATTTTCCTTGGTAGTCTCATTGTTTTTTCTTCGTAAAATTAGCAAAAAGAAACATGATTTGTTCAAGCCTCTACAATTGGCTCTTTGTAAATAATTCACATGGCTTGGTTTCATTGCCACATTTTGCATAGATGCGATGCCTACAAAGGTAATTGCAAAAGCTTAATATTGTTCATGGCATGAACAACAGTTGCAAAAGCTCACTATTCTTGATGGCTTGAGCAACAATATAATATAGTGACAAAGTTACTCTATCTATTCTGATGTTCATAGTTTGAGGCCCCTCTATTTATTTTTTTTGGTTTGATTTATTAGTGGAAACATCACGAATTTGGACTGGAAGCTAGTGGCCATTAGTGTCTATGGGTGGTCTGTTGGTATAAATCTGGGGACTTTTGTTCTTCTTGCAAGAGGTTGTAAAGTGAGAATGATGAAGTTGTTTATTATTTTGGTTTCAATGAACAACATGGAAAAGTTCGTAAGCTATATTTACATCAGAAATTTGACATGCTGAGATATACTTTAAATTTGTTTTCTGATTTTTAACTGACAATTTATTTTTAATCTTAATGTATTTAAAAATGCGCAAAATTGTGAAGCACAATAATTATGCAAATGGATTGGAAGGAAACAAATATGCATTTTTAAATTCTATTGAAAATGTTTACTGCATATTTAGCTGGTTAGATCGTAGACCTTGAACTTGACGATGTTGTACTGAACCTGCTTAGAATTAAATTCGATGACTGCAAAAAACACAAGGTAGAAGAAAGTTAATAATACCATTATGCTAAAATAAGAGGGAAAATGACAAATAATAATATCATTATGGCAAATTAATTCTCCAATAAGGGCAGGACAAGGATATGGTCATGATCTACAGTAGACACTCTTTTGTGTACTTCTCTACTTGACAATAGGATTTATCCTCACTATCTAACATCTTCTCAAAAGTTGGGCTCAAATATAACTTTAAAATGGTATGTCGTGAGAACAATGAAGAGATCAATCTGGACCACCATCTAAAATTCTATGATTTATCATAAATTCGTGATAATTTATGCCAGGTTAAAAAAAATGATTGTTTTGCAATTAAAATCCATAGTTAAATTGGCACTCGAGAGTGTGTCCTCTAAATCAATTATACTGCATAAGTAATTTCACTTGTACATGATAAAAACAAATCAAATCATAAAAATGGGTCATAGCAGACTCCAGATGAAACGACATGCTTTGCCTTTCATATTTAATAACTTATCTAAGTCTTTTAGAAAATCACCCACATCATGAATGAACTTATGTTGGGCCCCTGTCTGCCACGATTCACAATGTTCAAAGGTCACAACGTTCAAATTCATTAATAGATTATTTCAATTATTTTGAAAGGGCAGTATCTAGCTAGATTAAGTTAGAGTACATGCAAGACAAATTCATTCTAACAACAGTTAGTAAATTTTAATCATCAAAACTAAGCAAAGAAGTCTGAATGCTTACAAGTGCCAGTATTAGCAAGTTTGTGTTATATCTGTATCTTCCTCTTTCCAAGCTTCGCAGTTATATAGATAGTGGACACATATTTATAGATACACACAAGTGACCATAATGTATAGGAATTAAAATTTCTCTAAGATCAAATAGGCAATAGAGAATACATCAGCATATATAAACATGCTTAAAATTGGGGCCAAACAAGTTGTCCACTTTAAAAGGAAAACCTCCTGATAGGATGTTGGTTGCAAATTAATTTCCAAGCACATGTGGAAAGAACAATAAAGCAGAAAGTACCCCGTTCAAGAAATATTAAAGCATTGTTATATACTGGACACAAATGGGAGGATAACATCTCTAATGAGAGGCACAAAAAATTCAGCATTCGAATAGCCAGTACTTGTATCATTCAAGTGGCCAACTCTGAGAGTGGCTAAAGATTTTTTCAATCCAACTTCCATGTGAACAAATGAGGAGACAAAATCTCTGATAAGTTGCACAAAAAAATCAGCTTTCAAATTACCAGCACTTGTATCATTCAAGTGCCCAACTCTGCCTTTTTTATTCAATTTTGTAATCTAATTAAAAAATATCCAAATAGTGAAAATGAGAGAGCACAACATAAAACACACAAATGAGACTTGCCAATTTAAGTAATTTGATGTAATCTTCTAGGATGCAAATAATCTTGAATGCATTTTTATACATCTTGCTACTGTACATTACCAACTCTAACCATTGAAATTCAAATCTCATTCAATTTAACCAAGCCCAAACAAGATTGATTGAGCAAACAGATTAAATGACTAGACCGTTTCAAACAAATTGGAATTATTTATGCTGATGAAATCCTTCTATTTATAGAAAATCAAACAAACTGGCACTCCTTGATATTAAAAAATCATACTAGAGCCTACAACATTATTCGTAGAACTAGTGTATACCATAGTTGGAAAACTTAGACTTAGCAAAAACTTGATAAGGCTTGAAAAACAAGGGGAAAAACTTGACAAAAAACTGGTGTATACCAATGAATCAATTATAGAGAACAAGCTGAGTTTAGATATTCTTAAAAAGAAAGTGGATACGAAATCACAATCTCATGAGAAATGCTGGTGGCCTGAAGCAAAACAGTAAACAGTACTGCAAAATAAAAAGTAACTACATCATTACAAAATTACAATTACATCTTGCTCTTCCCAGCTCTAATAAAAACTAAGTGAGAGGTACAACTAGAGGGTCTAGTTCTAGAAGCCTACATTGAGTGCAACTGTTGTTTTATGGAGCCTAGTCAAACTCAAAGGTTAATTTTACCTCACTTCTATTAGCACAGTTTCCCCCCAGATTTTTTCTGCATAAAAATGAACTTTGACTATACCATTTTTTTTTCTTCATGTGGTTATGTACAACAATAGCCAAGTTTTCCTATTGCACTAATGGAGTCAACATTCCACTTCTAATTGATAGCATTCAACTTGCAAGGGCTTGGAAGACATTTAAGCCCACTTTCCTTGTCTACTCACAATCTAAATCATTGTTGTCGGAAAACAATTGAGGAAAAATGGCAATTTTTTTCTTTTTGATACAAAAGAAAGATGCAAATGAGCCAACTTTTTCATAAAAATTGCAAGTTTTTTCTGTGAGTTTTTCTAGGTTTTACTCACTGGCCAGTAAAACTTGGTAATTACTTAGCGAGTGTTCCATCTATGGTGTATACTTTCACTTTTCTAAAAAAACCCATTATACTTTAGCTAATCAACATTTAAGTAATTTGTCACTATTTAACTCTTGAACTTGGTCATTTGAGGATATGAGTAAAGTGGCTACCTAGGCCAGTCATAATTTCACTGCTTAACAATGTCATAACAAAAAAAGCTACTTATCCAAACAATTTTAGAGAAAAGGACGCTAGTAGTTAGACCCAGTTAACTGGAATAGGAATCATCTTAGCAGCAAGACCTGTATAGTGATTCTCAAGAATTATCTATTACCAAAATATGAAGTATCTTGATAGAAAAAGTTATAAGGAACTATTTATGTTCACATACATAATCCATCAGCAAAATAAAAAATACTCCATGAAAAGAGAGAAGTAACTTGATAAAAAGTTATCAAGTAGAGGAAGAAAACCTTAACTTGTTAAAAAAGTTAAGGAAGAGTAAGGAACTGTGTATGTTCAAATACAAGCAATCTAGCAGCAAAAAAACAACTAATCAATTAAGAGAATAAGAGTAGTAACGTGGTTTAAAAAAAGTTAAGAGGAACTAAGTACATTTACACACATAATCCATCAGCAGACTTTTATCAAGCAGAGCAGAGTAAGAAACTCTGCATTATTCACACTCACGTAATCCACCATAAAAAAAACAAGTAATTCATCACCAAAAAAAAAGATTAACTCGATAAATCAGATTAGACTACTTAATTGAGGAAAATGTCATTTTAACAATAATAATCCATCACTAGAAAAAGAGGAGTAACTTGATAAACCATATTAGCATACCATTATAATATAATCCACCACTTGAAAAAAAGAGAATAATTTGATAAAATGGTTTGGCCTACTTAATTGATGAAATGAATGAAAAAATGAAATAATCCATCAGCAATAAAAGAAGCGTAACTTCATAAATCTAAAAAGGCTACTTAATTGAGGAAATGCATTTAAGAGATGAATAGAGCAATACCTTGATAACGAGTAATCAAGATCTAGACTACTCAAAGAAGGCCAATCAAAACAATTCTTTTGAGATAATAATAGTGCGGAATAAGTGACTGATAAGTAAAACAATACAGAGCTTTAACTTGTATGTTGCAGCATGCTACAGGGAGGCCAATAAACAAAAGGCTAGGTCAAGCAATAGAGAAATACAACATATTCCATATAGTTGAAAACTGAAGTAACATAAAATTGTTTGAATTCCTATTTTCACATTGAGAGTTCCAACTTCGTAGGAAAGGAACTCCTTACAACTTTAGAAGTTTAAAGCGTTGAAGACAACCTAGAAAATTCTCCTATCAAATTCCATTTGAAATTTCTTCAGACAAAAGAATAAACCCTTCAACAAAGACATAAGCTAAACCTACAACGACATGAATATAGAACCAAAAGTAATAGATAAGCATGTCCCATGAGATGAAGAAAGTGATACTCCCTGCTAAACCAAAAACTTCACTTCACCCTCCTAATAACAAAATTCCAATATGCTGTGACCATTAATTGCAGATAGCAGAGGATGCATTTATTGAGTGCAATGTCTCCATGTAATATGGAAATGTGGAACGACCCCCCTTTAGCCATGAAGGGAAAAATAAATAAATACACCTATTCCCATTCTTGACAAGCTAGGAAAAAACCAAAGACTCAAAACTGAAGAACAACAAAAATAGTGTTGAAGAAAGGAAAAACGCAATACAATACCCAACCAAGAGACAGTTCCCCTTCTTTTGATTTCGCAAATGCCCTAAAACCTAGAAACTTCTTCCGCGCCCAAAATCGCCACAATTTTTCGAGCCTGAAATTAAACAATTCTCCCCTTAAAGACATGCACAGGTAAAGAAGTCACTAATCCTCTTAACAAAACTTAAATTTAGTAAATAACAAAATATGTAATATAAACAAATAAAGCCTAAACGTTCTAGCACTTCACTACCAATATTTCCCATAGAAAGGCAATTGCATTACAACATAAAATCTTGTGAATATTCATAAGATGTGAAATTCTGCATATGAAAAAACTAGTGAATGAAGATAATAAAATAGAGGAAAAAATTATTGTCTCTACCTGAGAAATGGGTACTACTTCCCTTACTTGTCCAGGCAACCAAAACAATAGAGAGCACCTTAATGAAAAAAGAGTGGGAATACCTGAGTACAAGCACGCCAACTATAAAATGAAACAAAGAGATACCAGTCTAAAAGATTCAAACACCAATTTAGAAAGCTGCAATGGGTTTTGCGAACACTGTAGAGGGAAACATAATAAGTGATTATATTAATTTTTGCCAAGTGGAATGTTAAATGCAACCTTTAAAGAATATTAATTAAATGGATACATATTATGTCCTTTTCTTTTTGATCTGTCTAGTTTTAATAATTATTTTTTGATAACTACTTTTATTTCTGCAGCTGACCGTACAGAAGCCAACCCAATGCAGTAAGTGAAAATTTATTATTTTTGCTTGCCACAGAAAAAAACCACTAGTAAAAATTGATATAACCAATCAAAAAATTGTTTTTAATAAAAATAAATAATAAAAATAATGTCAACTACTTTAACTACTTAAATCTATACTATGAAATCAACTTTTTATGAAGAAAAATTAACTGCCATAATCTAGATGAAAACATAAGTTTCCTTCCCTATAATATAAGGCAGGGACTAATAATATATTACACAAATACATGCAACAAATATACTCGATTTATTGGTGCTAATTTGACTGGACGTTTTTTTTTACCTTACCCATTTTCCACCAAGGTGCCATTCTTAATTTCAAAAATTCCAAATTATCCAATACAAGAATAAATCCATTGTACTTGAAATCGCACTCGTTTTAAATGCCCGATTTATGTCATACTTAGAACACCAAAGTAATTGAATATAAGAGTAAATCCATTCGACTATTCTACTTGAAATCCAAATCGCTTTTGAAAGCTTCAAATTTATGTCACACTTACAATGTGGTGTCCAAATAAGCAAACTTACCTCAACTCTGATTGGGACTAATTACAGTGTACTAGCGTACACACATGCAAATTAAATGGAATGTAGTTTCTGCCAATTATCTTCGGCGCGCCTTCCACCAAAAAAGCAGGAAAATCAAAATAAATAAATAAAACCGCGTACCTAAACAAAGCTGTAACAGAGATTTAATTAATGGAAAATAAAGAAGGGAATACGATTGAAACGTCTTGCAGCAGCAGAACATGCCCGGGAGTTTCACTCTAAAAAATTGCATCAGTCTCAATATTGGAGGCATTGGACGCTTAACTTGCACCGATCCATTGAAAATTGTGACGTGCAGCTTTCTGTGCTGTTTTTCAGTTCACGGAGGTAAACTATCCATTCTTCCTCAAGTGTCTGTAAATTGCATATATTTTTTAAAACCCTTATTATTTGGCAACAACTTAGTTGTTTTATTACTAATTATAGGCTCTGAAAGTAATGAAAGTACTCTGATATGGTACAATGCACTTTACTTTACTTTTTCTGTGCATGTACAGCTAATTTGCTTTTTCTAAGCTAAAAAAAAAGCGTTGGGAGTTGAGGATTGCAACGTAAGCTTTCTTTTATAAAGCAAGAAATCACATATCGTCGAAGTGACTCTCACGGAGATGAGATTTCCAGGTGCAAGCAGCTCAAACAAAGACTTTTTGGTTTTGACCTACATTATTGCTTTATTGTTTCTTGTCTCGTCAAATACAGGGCTCACTAATTCTTCCCTTCTTTAGTTTAAAGGACGCGATCTCAAACTTATGTTTTTTTAACGTCTTAGATTCGTGTCACTCTTTTATGTTATATATCTTCGTTTGAATAATTGCTTCCGAGAAAAAAATCTTTATCTTTTACACCACACAATGAGATCTTTCTGTGTAAATGACATTTATCCGAGGATTTGATAACGCTGAGAATATTATCGAATCGCAGGATTGTTGTTTCAGAAATAGGATTTGAGGCGGAAATTAAGTGGAGCAAAGATGCAGAAAAGCTTTAGTTGTTTAAAGATAGATTTAGAATCGCGTTTGACTTATTCCAGGTAGTTTTAGCACGTTAACGGCGTGGGGAGACTTTTTCCTCAATATATAAGTATTTGATAATTTTCTCTTCTGGGATCTGTGATAGTTTTTAACTATCAATGTTTCAGATCATATTAGTTGATCCATCATTAGGCTGAAAAAGAACAAAGGATAGTTTTCATAGACAATATATGAATATGGTGTATATAAAATAAAAAATGTTTATGTTTTCTTAATTCTGCGGCTTTCTATCTTTTGTCACTCGTCATTTGACCGGATTACAATTGAATTCGAATAATCTGCTCATGTCATAAATTCCTTTGCAGCCCCGCCACTGTGACTAGAAACAGAGCTTCTTTCTGTTATAGCTTAAATGACATTCTGCTAGTAAAATTTCATATCGCTCTTCACAAATTTCATATGAAAATTCAATGTAGGCCACCAGTAAATCTAGAGTTTTTTATATCGAGGCTAAGGTCATTAGCAATGTTTTTTAAACCAAAAAAAATATCGGCAATGTGTGTGAATTGGAGGGAGGAAAAAAAAGAAGTATGGTTTTCAGTAGATAGAGGGTGGGATGTTAGGGACGAGGGGTATTTGAAGATGACAAATATAGTAGATTAAAGATTAATTATATTGATTTTTGATAATCCCCACCACAACATAAATAATAGCTGTGGAGCAGCTGGAGTCTCTGCCAAAGGCTGCGAAGATGGGTGTGGAGAAAATGTGCAGGACAGATTCAGTTTGCTTCTACAAATTGTGAAAGTTGTGCCCCGGGTTTTTCTCCACTCTGCTGTTCTGTAAATGCAAACACACTAGAAAGTAAAATAGTATTCTGTCAAAGACAAACAAATTTTTTAATTTTAATTACCTTACCATGACAGAGTTGTTGTAGATATTTGTGCTCGTATCTATTTAAAAATTACCTAAAATTGCCCAAATTCTGTTAAACATATTGCATGGGGTGATGTTTATTCACTACAAGCTCTCTGAAATGAGTCTGCACCTTACACATTTAGAAATTTGAGCCACTTTTGGCAAATGCCGTAGGATACTACAAGGACATTCAATTCTCATCCACACAAAAGCTATAAATAAAATTAATCACAATTTGAAATCATACATGTGAGAATTTCTGCATAAACTTTTAGTTATTGAGTCTTGGGCATGATTTTTTCTCAAGATCGGTGATCAGAAATGGCACTTGTAGCCACTTCATCTTACGAAAGTCTATTTTCAGTTAACTTTGATGCCTATCCATGACTCAATTGAAAATTTCCAAGGACATTTTAGCAAACTCATGTTCAGTATATGCTGCAATCACAGTATTCCATGGTCACCTTCTTCGAGGCAGGCTGCCAAATGTTTCACGTACCCCTTTATGCTTCTATATTTTGCATACATGTTACCAGCGCACTTGTAAGTACAATACTGACAAGAATCTCCCTGTTCTAATGCTTTGAGCCAAATTACTCAACATTTAACTATATAAAATTAGTGAAGTGCTCCGAGTCCATTCACATGAATATTGAACAACAAAAGCAAGTCTATAGAACATACAGTTAAGGAGACTTGCGAACGTAGAAGACAAAAAGGCATCTTATGATTTGCAAACTTTAAAGCACATAAAGCCTATGCTATGGACAGGCAAGGAAAAACGATGAATTTGGCAAAATAACTTACCATTATCTTGTGATATTGCTATCAGAATTCAACTAGGTAGTTTCTTAGTCAAAGTCATTGACCCATATTTCATGAGTAGTGGTTTACACAAACCCATCTCTCATGACAATGAATGGAACAATTAACATGCATTGGATCTAGGTGATGCTCATAGAGGTGAAGCACCAGGACTTTCCAGGAGCTACGGAGTATTCTCCATGGTTAAATCCACTCTGCTTGCAACCCCATTTGGAAAACCTTCACCAAGTCATCAATAATTTAGTGAAAGCCACTAGAGCATCACAGCATAAGAGTTCACAATATGGTATCTTGTAATGTTCCCTAATGAGATTTCACTTAAAGTCTAACCTAAATTTCTCAATTAGGGTTTGGATTTTAATGTCCTTTGATAGGATTAGTTATTTATATTATTTGAATTAGTTTATCTGTACAAGTTATTATCATCCATACCCACCTTATTACTATTCCAACTTAATGAATGAAGGAGTAGGTGTTATTCAAGATGTCTAGACATCAACTTTGCAATGGATTCCCTCAAAGTTTACAAGCCTAAGTTTGTATTCTTTAAGGCTTACGGATACTAACCCCTACCCTATCTTGGGACAAAGACCCATTGTTTGGATTTATACAAGCCCCTCCTTAGTAACATTACAACTTCTCTTCTATAATTCAAATAGTAATAGGTTCTGTATATATATATGTATACATTCTCATTTTCATTGTTATTAAATTTCCTTCCCAATCTATTCCTTGTGAAGAGTAAAAATCTGTTTATAATCATTCTTCTAGATTCATATCATCCACTGCAATAATGGATCTGCATCCTGTATATTGCCAGTGTTCCAATAAATATTAAATTAAACATTTGTTATTCATTCCTTCTATGAGATGATAAGTGATGCCTTATATATGTCATATGAGAAGGATGAATCAAATCCCTTGTATATAACTCCATATTTTTTAATATATTTATTTAATTAATTATTTTTAATTTCTATTCATGGAAGGGGATATCACAATAAGGTATATATTGCATAATTTTTTTTTAATATATGGAACTGAGGGAAGATAAGAAATGCATTGGTTGACATTGGGAAAACAATATTTCTGTTCCTGTTTACATTCCTTTAAAAGATGAAGATGCAAACCATAATGTAAAAAGGCCTTAGACTAATATACAATCAGAAGAGACAAAAACGCATCTTATGGTCTAACTTTACAAACCCAAATTTTGAACAGGTAGGGAAAAACAATGAATTTGGCAAAAAAACTTCTACCATTATCTTTTACGGACATCAATAAATTAGTAAAAGCCACTAGAGCATCAAAGCATAAGAGTTCACAGTATGTTATCTTTTGAGCAATAATGACTTTTCATAAAGCAAAGAAAACTGTTCTTTCTAAATTCTTTGTAAGGTTAAAATTTCATAATTGTGACAATAAACTAAACTGGATGTGTTATATTTTCTATTGAATTATCAGATTGAGGTGTCCAAACTCACCATATTGTTAGATACAGTGCCTCTTAGTGATTGCTATATTTCAAAAGATGGCAACCATTAAGCTGTAATACTAATATTTAAAAGTTAACAAAATATATCCATAGTTATCAACCATGTGAATTTTTTTTGTATAGTAAAGATTCAGAATGAAGCCGTGCTTTGCTGAATCGCATGATATTTGTTTTTTATCGTACAGCAGTTTAACATGTGTACATTTTTATAGCTTTGTAACAATGGAATATCTAACATTTTTATTGTGAAATATCGTGCTAGAGCAAAAGAAACTCAACCATATTTATTAGATGTTGAATTCAATTGATATAAGACAATCCATTACTAGAAACTAGGACCTTTGAATGAATGCAACAGTACTATAATCCCTTCGGCTTAGGAGGTGACTTTTTTATGTATTTCTTCTCTTTCTTGAATTGTTTTCTCATGTCTCAGCCTCAAATTTAAGCATATTTCTTGCATTTTTTCTTGTTTTTTAAAT
Organism: Cupressus sempervirens; assembly: GCA_028749045.1. Taxonomy (NCBI): domain Eukaryota; kingdom Viridiplantae; phylum Streptophyta; class Pinopsida; order Cupressales; family Cupressaceae; genus Cupressus; species Cupressus sempervirens. The sequence continues at coordinate 821,082,679 of CM053793.1, forward strand.
ACTATAGTAAATATAATTTTTATATCTGTTGTGACAAGTGGATATGATATAAATACCCAATTTGTATCAATACAAGTCAAAGCACAAATATTTTGCCCAATCAAAATATCAGTTTATGAGCATTTGAGATTACTCAAGTATTTGTATGAATAAAAAATCATCATGCTAGAGGGTTTGAATACTAACGAAGGTTTGCTCATTTGGAAAGCGACCATACATCCTTTGAGGAAACATGAAGGTGAGTGCTATGGTCAATTGGTGTTGTATTAAATGAAGGAGATGAAGCTCCTTATATAGATTTACAAAGATGATGTTTCTATAATGATACAATCTTGACTTAAAGATGAAAATAGAAACTACCTAAAAAGTAAAAACTAACTAGGATGACCATTAAAGAAACGTTACTATATTCTGATACCCTCCCTTAATGGTAATCGTCTAACTACCCTATAGAAGACTGTACATGTCTTGTGGTCTCATAAAATCTTTAGAACATTTTGTTGTTGCTGAGACCCTCCCTGGATTTGTAAAATCTTGATGATTGATAGTAGCCAAAATCCATCCAGAAAAAATAGAGAAGGATTCCCTCTTCTTCTGAATGCTCTGCAGTAAGAGACAAGAGCCTGCCACTATGAGTCTACCACTTACCCTCCTAGAATTTGCAAAACTTATGGCCAAGAATCATCTCAAAAATGTCAAACCTGATGTTGGCTAACAAAGTTGTCCTTTCCTATAGCCAAAGACACACACTGGGAAAAGCTACCACGATTTTGAGGAAAAATTGGTAAACCTTAGAAGAAACTAAAAAAAATCACAAATTTTGAGGAAGAAATCACCAAACCCAAGATTACAAACTATTGTTTTTTTTTTTTTTGAAAAAAGGTAAAAACCCTCAAAGGAATCCCATGCAACTTTGCAAATTAGAGAATCTAGAAACAATTTTTGAGGATAAAATTGAATAACCAAACAATTAGTAGAATTTTTTTGAAGGGAAAAAAATTGTGATAACTTGTCGAAATTTTTTTAAGGGAAAAAATAATGAAAATACATCAGAAATTTGTTAAGGGAAAAAATTATGAAAACCCACAAGAGAAACCTTCATACTTTAAAATATGAGAATTCATGTATTAAACTACATTTGCAAGCAACATGCAAGAACATGCAACTCGCAAAATGCACATGCGACAAATATGCAAGTGCATGCAACCTTAAAAAATTAGAGACTTTTGCTCAAACAAGGAAATCATGTGATCAAAATTCTCAACCAGACTTGTGATTTTTACCAAAAATCTTCGAAGTCAAACCATAGATAAAAATAAAAAAATAAAATTCTGAAAAAAAAATCCAGATTAGAAGAGGCTTGAATTTTTCTTAAACGTGTTGCCAGATTTTATGAAATCCCATCGACCCTCTTTGGTACCATGTTGTGGTAAATTAATGTTGTATTCAACAAAGGAGATGAAACTCCTTATATAGATTTACAAAGATGATGTTTCTATTATGAAACAATTGTGAATTAAAGACAAAAATAGAAACTATTTAATAAACTAAATACTAACTAGACCATTAAAGGAGTATTATAATTCAAATAGATAGAACTTTGATTGTGCTCAAAAGAATCAGGCAAATCTTCTTTTTCAAAATAATAAATTTTATGAGAAGTGTAGATGGATGACAGTACCAACTACTAGCATTGAAAACAAGCTCTCAAGCTCTATGGGTTATTGTCTCAAGTCAAGATCCATCGGCTTTTAGCTATTGAACTAGGCACCAAAATGAAATTTACAAACAACATTTTTAAATATCTTTCATATTGGGCATAGTGCAATGAAAGCACCACAACAATAGTTTCAAATGTTTAGTAATTATTGTTCAACATACGAGCATTGCTTTTCTTATGCCTTGGCTTAAGTCTTACAATCCTAGATATATGATCTAGATAGTTCTCTTAGTATTTTCCTTAAACCACCTTAAATCTGCAATCACTTTCTAAATTCCCTCTACTTCAACTCTTTGCAAAAGCAAAAGCCAAAAATTGTCTTTAAAATGAGCTCAAGATCCATATTCATAGATTGCAAAAGGCCTAGAAGCAATATTCCCATATCCAAGCATGTTAGAACACATGTCAAACTTCCATTGACCCTTCGAATTCATGTGTAGGTAGTTAAAATTGTGACATTTTCAAAATTTTGGCAAAAAATTGCATTTTGGCAGCAATTGCAGAAATTCAAGAGGTACAAGGATAATTTGCTTGATGAGAAAGTTTCGTAATTGCATGATTTTGAAGGAAATTAAGCTTGATATAGAGTTTTGAGGGGTACATTTCATGAAAAGTTCCATAGCATATCATTTTAGGGAAATTACGATGCAAGGAAATTGTGAAGATTTAGGTATTATTTGGATGTTGTGGAGATTTAGGGTTCAACTCTATATATATCCATGATAAGTTTGAAATTTCACAATGGGAAATCTTGGTTGAGACTGAAGGCAGAAAGGGAGTGAGTGTTTACTCCAATGAGGTTATGTTATTGACAACACAGAGTAATCAAGAAAATAGCTTACAACAAATAGAATCGTAGTTGCCAAAAGTTATGGCATTTATTCTATTCAATAGTATGCAAGTACATGACAATATTACAATAATAGATAGTCATCTATTATTAGTTAATGGTTATCTATTGTAAATATCTAGTTAGCTCTAGTTTGCTTTCGTTTTTTAGCTCTTTGTTAGAATAGAATGTTTCTATTCTTTACGATTGTTTTTCTAAGGAAACATCATTTTATTCTTTTGTATAAATTGACATTTCGGTCTCTGTTAATAACAGGCAAGTATTTACCAATTACTTCGGTAATATGGTATTAGAGCTTGGACTTCAAGTTTTTCGAATTTTTTAAATTTCTTTCGAAATTATTTGCTCTAAAAATTTCAAAATTCTTTCTGAAGTCTTTCATGGCTTTTTATGTTCTTTAAAATACCTAACATCGGCTAGGGTTTTTAAGAAACCATTGTCTACAAAATCAAGTTTTTCTTCTAGTTCAGAACTGGACACGTATGCAACTTGCGATTTTTTATTTTGTAAAATCGTGACTTCAACCTCAGAAATCACGAGTTTTCGTCCTTAGACATCTTAGGTTTCCAGAGTTCTATTTGAAACATCACGTTTGTTGTTGCTAAGGCCTTTTTTTTGACAAATTGTGGCATCCATTTACATTTTTTCGAGTGCTTATCAAATCGCAATTTTAAGGGTAAAGAATCTGCTCGTTTAGTGTCCATTCTTCCTCGTTTGTACTGTCCCTACAAAAACGCTTCAGTTCTGAAGAAAAAAGGGCATTTTTGAACTTACAAACACCATATTTTTTGCTATTTTTGACTTCCATGACCACTGATCTGTTTTTTGCTCCAAACCCTAGTTTTTTGAGCTCGAAAATATATTTTGATTTTAGATTCTTGGTGGGTTTTTGAAGAGCTCAACTGAGTTGTTAGATTTTTCTAGGTGCCTCGATTTTCAAGCCGGCGGATCCAGAGAATGACAACATATTCCTTCTAGGTTTTTTGAGCTCTCTTCTGGGTCACTATTTTTTTTGGGTCTTCTATTTTTTTGCCTTGAAGAATGTGCCTTCATAGATTTTCACAATTTTCATTGGAAAATGTGCCATGGCATCTTTGACAAACATTTTTCTTGAGCACAACTCCAAATTCAGTGATCGAAATTATGGCACTTGGAAGTAGTGGATCATCGCAAGTTTTGAATATCTGAACATCAATCAACTTGTTCTGGGTGTTATGAAACGTTCGACTTCTCTTGATCCTGATCAAGATAGATGGGATTTGAATAATTGAGAGGCAGTGATGCTTTTCAAATTATCTGTGGCTGATGATTAACTTTCTCAGATTCCATCCGGCAAGACACTTGCCGAGATTTGGACACATCTTAAAGGTCTTCATGAGACTTCTGACAAAAGTAGAGCCTTCTTTTTGAAAAACACTTTGTTTTCTATTGTCATGGATGAGCGCACCTCGCTCTTGGAACACCTAAATCGGATTCAGGAAATCTGTGATCAGTTACTTGCCATCGGTTGCAAGATGGAGGAAGAGGATATTGTGGTTATCACTCTTCGGAGTTTACCAAAGTCCTATGATCATTTTATCGAGACTCTCAACATCACATCTTCTAGTGTTGATTTGAAGTTCATTGATCTCTGCACCCTATTGCTTTAGCAAGATCAGTGGAAACAATAGTTCGGTAGCAGCTCCAGTTCCACCTCCATAGAGCAAGCCTTTGCCTGCGAAATCCTTTGAGAAGGATAAAGGCAAGTTTCAGCAGCCATCTCAGTAGAAGTCTTTGGCTCCAGCATTAGATGGTTCCTGAAAGAAGAACATTCAATGCAACTATTGCCTTAAGTTTGGACATATGAAGGTTGAATGTCGTAAACACTTAGCTGCACAGTCTAAGCAATCAGGTTCGCAGCCCAAAGTGAACAGTGTAGAGCACATTGAGGAGGCAAAATCTGCCTTTTACGCCTTCATGGCTAAAAGACTTGCAGATCATGTCAAGTCATCTGCCTTGATTCAGGTGCCTCTCGTCATTTCACTCACTGCAGGGACTGGTTTACTAACTACCGACCTTATTCAAACTGTTATTTTTGGTGGCAGAGAAGAGTACACGGTTGTTAGCAAAGGCAACATTCAAATTCAATCTGTTGGGAGAAATCTCATATTCCTTGATGTGTACTATGTTTCAGGGATGGAACTAAATCTACTCTCAGTCGATCAATCGCTGCGACATTCTCCACACTTGGCAGTCACCTTCAGTTCACATCAGTGCACCATCATTGATCGATCGACTAAGTCTACTGCTGCAGTGGGTCTTGAGGATCATGGTCTTTTTTAGACTTATTGATTCTGGTGATTCTCAGGACTTAGCTATGGCTACTCGGGGGTCTTCTTTCTGCATACTTTGGCATCAGTGATATGGGCATTTAAATGTGCATTATCTCTCACAGCTTGCTCGGGATGAGCTTGTTCTTGGATTGCTTGAGATTCAGACTCAACAGCTTGGAGTTTGTGACGCATGCCAGGTTGGGAAGCAACATCACACACTTTTCACTAGTGGCGACTCATGCCGAGCTTCTCAAGTACTTCAGCTTGTACGTGTTGATATCCATGGTCCTATGGCCACTCCTATTCTTGGGTCCAGATATTTTCTATTGTTTGTTAATGATTTCAGTTTAAAAATGTGGGTATATTTCCTTAAAAAGAAATCAAATGCATTTCTTGTATTTTAGAAGTTTAAACCTTTAGTTGAAAAAGAGTTTGGGAAATCTTTTATTACTCTTAGATCAGATAGTGGGGGGAAATTTTGTTCTAATGTTTTCTCCAACTTCTTGGATACACATTGCATCAAACGCTAATTAACCACACTCCACACGCCACAACAGAACAATGTAGTTGAATGTTAGAACAGGACAATCATCGAGATGGCTCGATCCATGCTCGAACACAGAGATGTTTCGAAGTAGTTAACACTGTAATTTATCTGTTGAACCGGTCACCCACAGTGGCGATCAAAGGTAAAAACTCTGGAAGAGGCCTGGTTAGGTCGCAAGCCCAGAATCAGTCACCTGAAGGTTTTTGGCTCCCTTGCTTTTGGTTGGATCCTTGATGCGTCATGCACCAAGTTGGATGCCAAGAGTCAAAAACTCATGCTTGCTGGATACAACAGTCTTCACAAAGCCTGCCGCCTAATCGATGTTGAGACATCTAGTCTCATCTACAATCGAGATGTATTCTTTAATGAGTAGTGAGGACCATTCATGCCTGTTTCTCCTATTCCTGATCTAGTAGACCAGCCTATGATGGCTCATGATTTGGGAGTTCGGCTTCCATTAGGTCCACCTGATGGGAGGGCTCTAGTAGCTCCTGCAGCTCCAATGATACCAGTGATTCCTGTACAGACACCTCCGACTTCTCTTGCAAGGTCACCTCGTTTTATAGATGCTTCACCCGAGTTTGATCCGAATTCTTTTGATGAGGAACCTGGTGATCAAGCATCTTCTAATACTCATGTTGGTCATTCCCCCATCTGGCCTAAGTGGTGGGCTAAGACACTTGCTGATCTTTGTGATGATGAGTTCATAGATGGGAGAACTACTCGAAAAAAGAGCAAAACTACAGAGTCTGTTAACTTTGCTCTCATGGCCAAAATTCACTGTGTGTTTGAACCTCAAACATATTCCAAGGCTAAAGGAATTCTAGAGTGGGAACAAGCCATGACATCTGAACACCAGAGCCTGCTGAAGAACAACACCTGGTCCTTTTTGATCTTCCACCAGGGAAGAAACCCATTGGCTGCAAATGGATCTACAAAATCAAATACAAATCAGATGGTACTTTGGACAAGTACAAAGCTCGTTTAGTGGCGAAAGGCTTTTCTCAACGTCAGGGCATTGATTATGAGGAGACTTTTGCGCTTACTGCAAAGATGAGCACCATCAGCACAGTTTGGCTGGAGGTTCCCTTAGATGGACGTCAAGAGTGCTTTCCTGAATGGTGATCTCTATGAAGTGGTCTACATGATGCAGCTCCTTGGATTCAAAGTTGCTAGTAAAGACCATCAGGTTCTTAGATTGGTAAAAGCCCTTTATGGCTTGAAGTAGGCCCCTTGGGCATGGTACATAAAAATTGATAAGTACCTTAGTGATCAAGGCTTCAAGAGGAGTTCTTTAGACTCAAATCTGTACATTAAGACTACTGACAGTGACATCATCCTTCTGGTTATTTATGTGGATGATTTGATCATCATTGGCAGTTCAACATCTTTGATTCAAGGAATCAAACAGAATTTATGCCAGTCTTTTGATATGACCGACCTTGGGCTCATGCATCATTGCCTAGGTGATGAAGTTTGGCAACAGTCTTCTAGTATATTCATCTCTTAGTCCAAATATGCCAGGGCCCTGTTAGACAAATTCCATATGCAGGATTGCAAGCCTGCCTCTAAAACTATGAAGATAGGTCTCAAGTTATCCGCAAAGTCTGATTCTCCTTCCGTTGATGAAACTACATACAGGCAACTAGTTGGCAGCCTCATTTACCTCTCTGCTACTAAGCTTGATATTAGCTTCGCAGTCAGCTATATTTCAATCTTTATGATAGCTCTTAAGATTGATCATTGGATGACAGTAAAGCGTGTGCTTTGTTATGTGAAGGGCATTTCAGAGTATGGACTTTTGTACTCTCCAAGTTCTAATCCTAAACTTAGTGGGTTCATAGATTCAGATTAGCAGGCTCTATTGATGATAAAAGTCAACTTTTGGATATATGTTTAGTTTGGGGTCTAGCGCAATCACATGGACCAGTAAGAAGCAACCGAATATAGAGGGAAAATAGAGTTTTGTCTCCTCTATAGAGGCCGAATACAGAGGGACAATCAAGGCAAGTTGTGAAGTTGTTTGTCTTCATCAGATGCTTGGGGATATGCAGATGTCACCATCAAAACCAACTACTCTGTTTGTTGATAACGAAGGCGTTATCAAGTTAGCATGAAATCCAATCTTCCATGAATGAACCAAACACGTGGATGTTCACTGCCATTACATACGCCAGCTAGTTGAAGACGGGACTATAGATTTGCAGTATGTTCCTACCACAGATCAGATTGCAAACATTCTCACCAAGCCTCTTGGTCCTGATAAGTTTGTCAAATTCAGAGGACAGCTTGGTGTTCTAGATAGATTAACCATTAAGGGATGGTATTACAATAATAGATAGTCGTCTATTATTAGTTTATGGTTATCTATTGTAAATATCTAGTTAGCTTTAGTTTGCTTTCGTTTTTTAGCTTTCTCTGTTAGAATAGAATGTTTCTAGTTTTTACGATTGTTTCCCAAGGAAACATCATTTTATTATTTTGTATAAATTGACCTTTTGGTCTTTGTTAGTAACAAGCAAGTATTTACCCATTACTTCTGTAATAGACAATTCACCCATGTTCTCAATACAACATAAGTACATATATATGAGTCCTTGGTTGGTTAAGACTATAGACGACTAGGAATTGCCAACTATCCAACTGCTCATTGGGATCTAACAACCAGGTTACACATAGTTAACTTGGTGCACTTGGCATATTTGACCAATTACATCCGTCCCCTCAAAAAGAAAAACTTCCAAATGATTGAAGCAAAAATGGGGCTATGCACAACAATACTACTGAGGAGGGTGGGAGGATGTCCTTAGAAAGGTGGAGGACACTAGGATCAATGTGGTTCCCGAAGTGGAGAGCTGTTGGTAAAGGCATTGCACTTGCTTCATGTGGAGCTTCAAGTCATGCTCAACTATGAGGTCACCTTCCCTCAACCCTTTAACCATGAGAACTACCTCCATGAGGTCACTCTTTGTCTGCTCCAACTCCAAGGTTGTAGTCTTATGCTACTGCTTCTCAACCATGAGCATCCTTCTCTGTCAACTTTGCCTTTTGTCAAGTCTACTCTCTAGCTCAATCAAGTGATCCTGTTGGGTGGCCAAGGTGGGCCTTTATAGCTTATAATATGTAAATGCTCTACAGTGGTGAGTTGTGTCTACTAGGAAAGTTGCCCATGATTTTTTTTTGATATGGGTAGACAACTCACCCCTAACACCCTCTGCATGTTAGAGTTTAGCTTACTTGTTTCCATAATGTCCCTTAGTTATCCTTGTGATTTTTGCAGAACTATTTCATATATTCTCTGTATTTCTTATTCTCCTGATGATCATTTCTCAATGATAATATTCTATATATATAGTTTCGCACACCTATAGTCATGTCCTTTCATAAATAGTAAGTATATTATAGTAATAATATAATAATATAAATTATATATATTATTTTAATAATATAGATTTTTCTTTCTTATTAGTAATATTTTTAATATTATTGCCTAATATATTTACTTTGTATATTATTAATCTAAATTTAACTATCATAATTTAATAGCAATATAATATAATGGTACGATTATAATAAATCATACCTATATCATTATTTATATTATTATTATTTTATTGATTTATTATTTCCCTATATTTTAATTATATTTATTTTGACAAGGATATCATAGTCCTTTTCTCTTTGATTTTGCTTGTCCTTAAGCATAAAATCATTCATGCATAACCATCATACAAAGCATATAATAAGATGTAAGAAGACATAAGAGATTTATGGAGTATACACCTTAATGTATGAAAACACAAAGTATAAACGAGGTAGACACATGAGTGCTTGAAAACACGAAGCAGGCACATGAATGCATGAAAACACTAAGCAGGCACATGAATACATGAAAACACGAAGCAGACACGATGTAGACACATAATACATGCATTCTTGATTAATGTCTTACAATTCACTAGAGCCAAGAAGATGATTTACAAAATTTACTTATTTAATAGATTCTTGCAACCACACATGATCATTAGTACATATGTATATGTATAAGTTTCATGAAAATGTGTCAAGATAATTTTTTCCAAGCTAGTTCCATTCTTCCACACGAGGTGGCTTACTTAGGGGGATGCTTCTTTTGTTTTCCATTAATTATCATTCTTTAGTCAAAAATAACACTTAGGATGTAAATAGATTGCTTAGGCACCAAACTCGACTATCTTCCTCAAGGTTCCTGTGGATCCAAGCCCACAATCCCATCTTGGAATGACCTCAAGGCAACTTGATCCCATCTTGGTCAAACCTCAAGGCAACTATGGGGTCATTGATCCTACCCCTCTCAGAATAACCGATTGGTTGGACTACCCTAAATACACCTTTGTTATCTCTTCTAAGGTTACCTTAATACATAAGCAATAAACTATATGCAAACTGAACTGGTCATGCTATTCCGATTATTACTTTGGTCTAAAACAATTGATGAGATACAATATGTCGCTTTGACACCAAACTCAATGGTCTCCCTCAAGGTGTCTGTGGATCCGAGCTTGTAATCCCATCTTGGAGTAACCTAAAGGCAACTTGATACCATCTCGTTTAATCCTCAAGGCTTTTTAACAGGGACACTGATCCTTTACCCATCTCGAGACAACTCATTGAGTGGATTTATATAGGCCTTCCTCATATTGTATCCCTGCTCCTTTCTAGCTTAGATATTATAATGGGACTCAGCATGGATATTATATGAATTGATTGATAAATAACATACTTACGTCAAAGACATGTATCAAAATTATATAAAGTAATCTTTTTAATGATATTTGTTCTGTTCCTCATTCCATGCGCACATAGAGACCATATCATTGCTTATCAGTATTCCACTGCTGTTGTAGCCATCCTCTGTGGCTTGGCTAAATATTATGACACATTTCACTAATTCATATTTTGATTTTGGGGGCCATAGTCAGTGTCAACTGACTTGCTCTGACACACTGCCCAAATGTTCCAAATAAAATTATTATCTCTAAATTGCTTGTGACTGGTTCAACATCACCGCAGAGATGTATGCTTATTAATGTAACCACTGAATGCTTGATTGTATAGTTCACAGAGTTATCATGTATTGGCCATGTGGTACTCATGGAAGAGTTGAGTTCTTGTTACTGGATGTTTGATTTTCTTGTCTCTATTTAATAATAACAGTGTTTAATTTCTTAGACTGCTGACCATTTTTCTCCTGTTTTGATATTTTATGCAATGTGTTACCAAATTTTGCCCAAATTTTTAATTTGATCATAACTATTAGTTTAACGAATTATTTCTTTTCATGATCATGTGAAATGAGTTAGTTATTTATATATGTGGTACCAACTATTAACGAATAATTTAGTTATTTATATATGTGGCACCAACTATTAACGAATAATTTCTTTTCATGATCATGTGAAATGAGTTAGTTATTTATATACATTGATGAAATAACTGGCAACCTACAACTGTTATTAGATGGTTAGCAGTTAAATGATTTGAATAATGATCAATGTATTTTGTTTTGAATTACCATGGAATTAATGTTTTTGGCAAGAATGTTTTACATGGGTGATTGCAGGAGAAGATTGAAGGGAGGGGAAGCATTGCTAAATGGGATCATCGGAATGGGATGTTTGTTGGTTTAGTCATCAGGATTGACAGGTATGACCTAAGATTTCTTTGGAAAGGATACGAAGACTTGTCCACAGGTTACATTATGGGACCGCATGAGCTATTAAGGAAGAGGCATAATAAAAACATAAAATAATCTAAATTAAAATATAATGCATACTTTTAGAGATTGTTTATTAAATTTTATCTTATCATTATAATAAACACTTACATACGAACACATAAATATAAAAATGAAATGGCACCAATAAATTATAACAATATAATCTAATGATGTCACCTCATCAATAAACTCATGTGAATGCACATAAGAACATATTATAATAATAAAATAAAGTTTATAACTCTTCAACTCCTTATTTATTTTCCCTCCTTATTTCTCCTCTTTTTCAAATCGAATTAATGTTTGAATTTGAATGGTGATCTTGGAAACCGATAGAAGCCGAGGAGTCTCGGCCAAGTCTTTAAGAAGCCATGATCGACTTAGACGGATCATCCCCTCCTCCTTTCTTTCCATCCTCTCCTATCTCTATCTGTTGTGTTTCATACTGAGCCAAGTTGGACGTTTACAACGGAGCACTTTCTAGCATTTCTCACACCCGATTTCCTGATTTTTCCCTTGATACTTCGGCAACTGAAGTCTAGGAATAAGTCTCAAGACAGCGGGTGAACAAGAGTTCTAGCCAGGGCAAGAAGAGCCACATTCTAATCACAGGTCACAAGTCTTGTTTTTACCTTCTTTTCTAAGGTTAAGCTCGACTGCAGTCAATTACTTATTCCATGGTTGAATGAAATATCATAGAAGGATTGTGAATCATGATTCGAATTTTCACTAATGTCTATTTCTAGTCGATACATAATGATAGGAATGAGAATACATCAAATATGCTTTCAACCTTTTTCTTTTTTGAATTCGAGTATCCATCCATGGCCAATTAGGCATCATAGTTTGAGATCAATATATATTACTAGCTGTTGGTTTCCTGAAATGCATAAGAGATCATTCATCGAGAATCCTTGAGAATACATCATTTATGAATTTAAATGGTAGATGTATAAAACTTGATTGATCATTTGAATCAACAACAAAGCACATGCTGTCATAAATTTCCGAACATATTCATAATACTTACTACATCGAGGAGTTCATCGACAAGATGCAAAAGAATTGGTGAAGAGGTGTAAATAACATCATAATGCTCATAATCTTAAGAACACTGAGGAATTCACCGGCAAAGAAGCCATGGAATGATGAAGAGTTGTAAATTATAACAGGATGATTATAATTTTTCTAGCACCTAGGATTCACCTGGCATAGAAGCCAAAGAATGGTGAAGAGGTGGAAATAATCCTGCAAGAACAAATAATGGAATCAGATTTGAATATCTAAGTAATGAATAATTAATAGCTCATGCATGTCCCGGTAATGGAATCTGTTGTCAAGTTGAGTGGTGGATATCGGGTTCACGACCTCAACTGAAATCCTTGGCCAAGGTAGTTTTAGGCATATGTGCCAATCTTGAGATCACTTGTTTGTCCGTAGATGTCAGTTATATAGGTATAACTGATGGGGCACTCAACCACCTAGTAGCTTGGATGGCTGAACTAAAAAACATCCCAAGCCTGATCTCGAGGTAGGGAGGGCCATTCTAATAAGTTAGGATGTGTGGGAATAAGTATGGTCTGAGGTTGGGAGGTTAAGCCTATTTCAATGCTTCTTCTCTCACCAATGCTGAGGCTTGAACAATAAGATAAAGGGATTCTTCCGTTATTATTTTATGTTTCTTTTACACTTTTACTTTTTACCCTTAGAAAAATAAATTAGACAGTTTAGTTTTCTAAATAAAGTAAATATTGACATTTACATTGAATAAATATTTCAGTCGATATAATTCAGTTAAGAAAGTTAGTCGTTACTTTATTTTCAGCTGAAGATGTTATCAGTTAGAAATGGTTAAATTATTAGCAATGTATATAAATTTATTTATTCCTTTTGTTCTCATTATATCAGCTGAAAATGAAATACAGTTAGACTTGAAACAGTTACTATTATCATAGTTATATTCGGTTAGTAGAAGTCATTGTCTTGTGAAATGGAATCGGTGACTTATTAAATAGATTATTAGGAGTTCAAAATTGGTTAAGAAAATTTGTTTGTTACACAATGCTTAGATTTTCTGCCGTAATTCAACTTAAAGAAATCGCTATTCAATCAACCAGCTATAAAAATAGTTGCAGATTAGAATTTCTGCTGTAAGTTCACACCCTTGCTATGGATCTGCAAGAAGTTCAGTTGAGTTTTCCTTTCTTTTTGGTTGTCGTAGATCACACTTTTTAATGTAGTGTTGCCAATCACCAACTGAATCCCAGACTTTCTCAAGTTCCCGATAATTGTTGATGCTTTCCTTATTGGCTGCAATATATTATCTCCCAAGTCTCTTTTAATTCCCTTTACTCTTGAAGTATTTTCTTGTTAATTATGGGGATTCGCAAGGATGATTTTTATTATTTTTTAATATCTATCTTATCACGGGTTTTTCTATTTCAAATTCTAAACTCATTCGATGCCCTCTTTTAATTGCTGCTATCCTATCTTCGGTTTATAATTCCTTATATATGCATCTTTTATAAATCTCTTCAAATAAAATAACATTAATCATGTCTCCTATAGGATGGCGACACTTTATGGTCTCTTAAAATTTCAAATCTCACTTCCTCTGGAAACTTGATTTTGAGCTTGACAGAGATCTAGGCCTGAGAAGGCTTTGAACAACTGCACCTCCAAAACACTATTCTGCGAGTATGCGGGTATAACTGTCCAACTGCTAAGTATCTCTTCTACCACTGTTGTTTGTTGTAATCACCTGTAATAGAATAACACCTAAACAACATTTCCGCCTCTGAATATTTTTAATCACGCAGACAAGGGAATTATTATTCCAATACTCCACCAACATTGTTCTCAAATTTTTATCTATTATAGTGGCCTTAGGAAGAGTAATGCACCTGAAAGCTTCCATATACCTATTTATACACAAAGGAAACACACGGCTTGTGGAAGATGATTCTATGATGCACTTTTTGATGGCAAACTTCAGTAATACTAATTCTAACGTTTCATTCATCTGTGTATTATATTTTGCCACCATAGCAATTATATTTGAGGCTAAACCGTATAACTTAAAAGTTCACTGGGCAAATATATACCCAAACTTGGGAATAGAACGAAGGTCTTCTACTTGTTTCTTGTTCATGTTAGCAATATACCTAACTTTAATTATTGCCCACAATAATCAAGCCTGCATAAACCTTTATAATAAAGTTGGCTTAGTACTACTTTGCTGCTAGATAAATATAATAGCTTATAGCTCTGCAGAAATATATTTTTCTTCAAAGGTTAAATGCCCAAATATATTGATCCACATTTTAACATTATCAAATCTTCCGAGTTTGGTCCAACAGCAAAATACAGATCTGTAAATTTAAATTAATCCTTGCAATACTATAGGTCGACTAATATAAGTACCTATGTTTCTTATTCCTGATCATATTTTAAAGCTTTCCCAGTCTCCAACTAACTCTAGAGTATGCAAACCACTTTTAAATGTTATGCACCAAAACTATGAACTTCAAAAATAATTCAGTGATAGTCAACATAACAAACCCAGAGAATCTTATGCCACTGATATGTTAGAAAACATTTATTTTCTCCGGAAATACTTAGAAAAAACAATCTATTTTCTTTCCTTTTGGCAAACAATCCTCAAACTTAAATTGTCCTTATCACTAATAAAACCTTCACAAGCTGGTAGGAAAACCACCTCTGATATCAATTGTAATGTCCCCTGCTAGGACTTTAATTTAATTATTTATCCTCGTGCTTTTTGCAGAACTATTTCATATATTCTCTGTTTATCTCATTCTTCATTCTTCGGATGATCTTTTTCAATGATAATATTCTATATATATAGTTTGTCACACCTAGAGTCATGTCCATTCATAAATAGTAATTATATTATAGTAAAAATATAATAATATAAATTTATATATATATATATATATATATATATATATATATATATATATATATATATATATATATATATATATATATATATATATATATATATATATATATATATATATATATATATATATATATATATATATAAATAATATAGGTTAAATTTTCTTCTTATAAGTAATATTAAATTTTAATATTATTGCCTAATATATTTACTCTGTTTATTATTAATTTAATTTAACTCTCATATTTTAATAGCAAAATAATATAGTAGTATGATTATTAAATCATACCTATATCATTATTTATATTATTATTATTTTATTGGTTTATTATTTCTCTATATTCTAATTATATTTATTTTGACAGGGATATCACAGTTTCCTTTAAAGATATCCTGGCACCTCATATATATCACATCTTTTATAATGTCAACAAGGAAGGGTTTCTTAAAAATTGGACAACTAGCATGGTGATTCCTGTCCACAAAAGCGAAGACATAAATGACCTATCAAACTATTGCACTATTATGATTAATCCCTTACTAGGGAAGCTTTTTGGTAGCATGTTCAAGCACAAAATCAGCAGATGGGCTAAATCGGAAGGTAAAAGGGAAAAAAGACAACCTGGGTTTAGACCAAAGCATTTCACTGTTGATGATGGGGTTACGATTAGATTCTTGGTTGAAATTTTTTGGGTCTTTCCCCTCGCCAATCTTGGGCCTTTCCCCTCGACATCTTGGGCCTTTCCCCTTGCCAATCTCTTTATGCCTTGTGAGATGTCTTCAATTGTAAAAATTTCATTTGTGTTCTTCATTACCGGAGGTCTATGTTTATCCTTCTTGCGCTCATATAATCCCCTTGCATATCGAAGCCATTGGGGCCTTGTGATGTTGTTCTCTATTTGCTTTCTCTTTTGTTGCAACTCTTTCCAGAATTTCTTGGGGTTTTGTTTACCTAGAGTAATCAGCTCCATCCTTCTCATTCTCACATATGAGTCTTTTTCATATTTTAGCAGCATCTGATACTCTTTTTTGTTTTCTTTACTCTAAATATATCTCAAATTTGTCTTCGCTAACTTGCAGTCTTCATGAAACCAAGGATTTGCTGGAAAAGAGTTTTTTTTTGTCTCTTTTTTGGGTTTAGTTCCTTTACACTTCTCTAAAGCCTTGCGAATTAGAGGAACTAATGTGTCTTTGTTTACTTTTTGCTGTTCCATGTGCTCAAATGCTCCATTTGGGCTCCAAATCAGCCTTTTAAGTGCATCATTAAATTTTTTCTGATTTTCCTCATTCACTAGAATTCTGCATTGAAATGATCATTTCTTTTGTTTAATCTTTGTTTGCCCTTCCTGTTGCTGCTCCATGATAAAGGCTAATTTTAAAAAAATTGGGTTGTGGTCTGACCTTAGTCCTAAAGGACACTCGCTTACCTCTAACTCTTTTACTCTTTTGATGTGACCTTGAGAACAGATAACATAATCCACAACTCTTTGTCCATGTATCTTTTGCATGTAATGTTTCCTGTATTCAGCCATCCTTCAATACCGTTACATATGACCAAATTATACAAGCTGCATAATCCTAGAAGTTCTGCCTCGTAATGATTGAAATTACCTTTGCTGTTGATCTGAATTATGATTCTGGATTACAACACCTGGTGTGATACCTGCGGTATTGTTAATTCTAGTGTGAATAGAACAATTTTTGGACTACAGATTATGCAAGCCAAAAAGTGGTTCATTTCATTTAGGATTCAAGTTTATACAAAGTATGATGAATTCGAAGGGTCACAAACATTAATTCGAAAAGAAATGAACAGTCCACATAATGTTTATTACAAAATAAAATATCAAAACTACGAAAGCTATTAAAAAACTATTTCAAATTTTATGTCTACTTCTAGAATTCATAACTTTCAGCACATAGCTCGAAAATGTACACTACTTACACTGTTGGAAAGATAATCAAATTATCTATCTCTAATTTTAAACAGCCAAGCTTGTTGGAAGCTTTTAGTGCCCAAAAATGCCCCAAAGACCTCCGAAAATGCCAATTATTGGAACATAGAAAATACTGAAAAATCAGATTTCAATATTTTCCCATTTCTGCTTCTGCCAGCCTCCGTTGGATTATCATGGACCATGTTCTTGTTGTTGGTGAAGTTATAAAATAGTTGATGGGTTGAGTCACCCCTTCAGAATGGTATATGTACAACTTTGGATCATGGTGGTAATCATCATTGGAAGCACTATGTAATCTATTCGGCAAATATGCAAATAATAAAAAGAGTACTGCTGCATTACATGTTCTTGTCTATTGTCTGTATGCATTAAACAATTTACCCCACACGGTAAACATTTGGCGCTATTGCCCAATGGACTTGGAATGAAGGTAGAGGAATGAAGACTAATGCTGAATCGACTTAACAAGGATAGGAATAAGATAAAGGAAAAAAATGAAATATGCAGCACACAAAAAATTTTAATTTTGGCACAACTGGCTGAGCGCAGATTGAGGTTTCAGTAGATTGCCGACATACACCGAAGCACCGAAGAATTGTTGGAAGAGACTCAACAGCGGTTGAATTTGGTGGAAGAAACAAGGGAGGAATTTTTTAACTTGTATACGTTGAGGGAAGAGAATCTAGATGGAAGGGAATTAACTTGCACGACTCGGAGTGTCGAGGGAGCACGAGCGTGGAGTGAACTCTTTGTCTGTGATACACTTCCGAAACGAACAACTTCGCTTGAGGAAAACCCTTTTTTCAACAAGTGACCCAATTGTTGGAAATAAGATGACTGTTCGAAACAACGTGGGTGTATAGAACAGCGCGGGTGTGCAAAACAGTGCGAGTACATAACAAGTACCTCCAACTCGAATAGTAATGGCTGAACCAAAGGAAAAATTGCCAAAGTTTGATGGTGATGGAACAGCCGATCCAATCAGACACTGTAAGACATGCGAAATAATTTGAACGACGAATGGCGTAACCAACACAGATGAATGGGTCTGACAATTTCACGCAACACCAAGGGGTGTAGCAGTTGATTGGTTTGCCGACGCTGATCCCCAAAAATTAACTACATGGGCGGGAGTTAAAAAAGAGTTTATCACCGAATTTCAATTGCTCTGAGACAACAATGAGATTGTAGTAGAAATCTACATTGCAAAGCAAGGGAAAAATGAAACAGTCCATGTATATGCCAAAAAACTAAAAGAATTAATAAATAAAATGGAAAGTAAGTTGACAAATAGGCTGAAAAAGCGATGGTTCATTAAGGACTATGCCCTAAGTTAAGGAAGAAAATGAAGATTGTGTCGCCATCATCATACACCAAAGCATACAATCGGGCGATGGACTTAGAGAGTGAACAAAAAACGAAAAAGAAGAAGAAAAGTATCTCATCCAACTCAGATGGCTTGACTTCAGCAGGAGATAGCAGTGGTGATGAAAGGGATAGTAAGAAGGTCCAAGGTCTCCAGAAGGATATGATCAGAATGATGAAGGAATTTAAGAATATGCAGAAAGAGACAAAGGGAAACGAGCTATGTTGTACAGAATGTAAGACAGAAGGTCACACGAAGGGATCCTGTCCGAAAAACCAGTTTTGCTATATCTGTCAAATTATGGGACATTCCACAAAAGAATGCCCCTTCAATATGAAAACAAGAGGGCATCAACAAGTTCTCCTAACACAGGAGGCTTCCGCGTTAGGAGGGAGTGGAAACACCAACAATGATGGTGCCACTTTGGGTGGGTAAGAAAATAATAGAAGATATACATGGAGGCATATTACACCCTTCGGAGGAGCTAGGCAGATCAGGTAGCAATTGAGAGGGCTCGGGAGGAGTCAGTTGCCGGGTTAGCCGTGTAGAGGGCGGCTTGGGAATCCGAGAGGGCAGCCTTGCTAGAAAAATAGAGTCAGTTATAGCAATTAGCAACACAGAAATAGAAGCTAGCAGATGAGAAAGAAAAGGAATTGGGAGAGATTGCTGGGATGATGCAGTTAGCTCTGGAGCTTCAGATGGAAGCGGAAGCCGAATTAAGAATTTGAAAGGAGCAAGTCTACAAGCTACGGGCTGAGTTGAGTGAATTGAGGGCATGAACACCTACCACGCCAGGGACCCATCCCCCTGCCTAGTATTTGTGTATTGATATAATTGGTTGTGCAATTTTTATTTTTTGAGTTTTGTAATTGTCGTCCGGAGATGATTTTTCTTTTTGGGGGGATAATGTTGTCTGTAAAATTACAAAATAGCCGACGAGTAGATTAGCATGTTGTCGGTGAAGTTATTAAATAGTGGAAGGGGTTGAGTCACCCCTTCAGAATGGTATATGTACAACTTTGGATCATGGTGGTAATCATCATTGGAAGCACTATATAATCTTTTCGGCATATATGTGAATAATAAAAGGAGTACTGTTGCATTACATGTTCTTGTCTATTGTTTGTATGCATTAAACTATTTACTCCGTACAGTAAACAGTTCTGATCAGCTGTCCTCTGATGTTCTTTTCCAAAACTAATCAGTCTCCTCTTTTAACCATAATGGGTCATTGCTTTCCTTGTAGCTTCCTTTTAGGTTGAGGGGTTGATTATTTGCTGTCCTAGCACTAAAATCACCTTAATTAGGACTTCCCCTTGGGTGTTAAAAATTGATATATCTATTTTCAGCGATGCGTAAGGATCCTCCTAGTCTAGATTCTTTTAAAAAAAAGTTTTTGACCCCTTTGGAGCAAAGTAGCAAGCTGCCACCCTTATCACAGCCTGATTTTCCGTGATTTTCAGCCATATGTACTGCTTGTTTGGATCTTCTTTCTCTATACTTATGAATCTGCCCCAACTCTCTTTAATTAAAACAATGATTCCACCATGTCCTTTGCCATTATCGGTTCTTTCGTTCTAGACTGAATTATCTTTGTATTCTTCGAACTTCTACACTTCACATCCATCATGTTAATGTGTCTCCATGAGCAATATAATGTCTTTACCTTTGGCTATGGGCCCTAACTCAGGACCTCTTCTCCATGGTTATCCTCTACAATTCCAACTAACTATATCTAAGTGATCTTGGGGGCCCCGAGTTCCTATTTCTCATGTTCCATACTTTCGCTGATTTGGGCCTTGACATTTTGTAGCCATGCCCACATTCCATTGTCCCTTGCTGCCTTTACCTTTTCCCATTCTTTCCTTCTTTCCTCTTGCTGAAAAATGGTAAGATCCTCATCAACATAAATGCATGTACCTTTGAGTAGCTCCTTGTTGCAGCTTCATTCTCAACTAAGGCTATATTCTCCAATTTTGTAAGGTATCTTTGAACCGTGCTAAGTATGTTATTGGGATCTGGCCTAGAAATTTGTGTAGTCATCCTCCAGTCTTAGCCTCTTAATAAGTATTAACTGCTAACACCCTTTCAAACGCATTTTGGGGGCTTCCTTGGCATCTTAGCAATGGTCTTGGCCATCATCCAAAGTTCTCCTCCAAAACACTTAGCAATTGGAGTGGTAGCAGCTTGTGACACTTTGAACTGTGCAAGTGATAGAGATGACAACTACTTTTGATTGGAAAAACCTTCTTGTTAATAGATTCTAAAAATATTACGATAGAAGTGTCGACCACAATTTATTGTTTTTTTAATATATATAGTATATGGTGATATAGAATGTGATTTTTAAAATCAATTAAACGAAGCTCTCTAGAATATGTATATTTAATCTTTATACAAGTGTTGGATAAAAGCCTATACACACACACAAACATTCCCAACTGTACTAAGCCTAGGGAATAAAAAGTCTTGGGTTTGTGTGCATTTGTACTTAAACATATTATAAACATGCACACATACATACTAGGTCACAAGGTTCACCGAATTTTCGGCTTTAGTTTTGAAATTTGACAAACATATAAAAATTTAATAAAGTTTGGAAGCTAAAAAAAAGTGCACCTATTAATGTGTTCATCCAACGACTATGACTGTCTCAGCCCACCATCAAAGCTCTTGCTTCTCTATTCAAGCTGCCATTAGAGCTTTTTGTTCATTGTGGCCAATGGAGCTCTGCTTGTGCATTCACCAAAAGTGAAAAGTCTATTCATGCCCTTCCAAAACCATCGTCTTGTGCCTTCACAAGCACCATTTGTTCGTGGTGTGCCCTTGCTGGAATTGGTTGTTGCGAATCACTAGGAATGGAGGAAGGCTCCCATAGATTTTGCAATTCGATAATAAGTTGACTAATTTTAGGGGTTTGGTTTTGTTTTTATTTTAGTTGTCTACGTTAAGCTATATTTAATTTTGTTTGTTATAATTTACTTTTTAATATCAGAGAGGTTTAAATTTAGTTAATATTTTATAAGTTTTATGTCTATTAATATTTTATTTAAACATTAATCTTTAGTATATTTTATTTAAAATTTAAATTTATTAAATTATGTTCTTTGTCCTATTATTACTTTTAGTTAATAAAATTGATATTTTATAAATGTGACGTCTTTTTATAATGGTTCTAAATCTATTATACATTGTTAAGTTTTTTAATTTATTGGACATAGGTATTCATATTTTTTTCAAAATTATGAGGCAAATTTGTTTTTGATCGGTAAGAGGCCGAAGCCAAGATTAATTATTATCATTTATTAAGTTCGAGTAGACTTAAGAGGCTCACAATTTATAGTTGTGTTGTAGGCTCTTGCCTATTATATGAGGCCAATTTAATGTTGCTTTTTAAAGAATTTTTTGACCTTGCCAAACTTCATCCAAATTTCATAGATGTTGAACTTGAACCTTGTGACATAGCGTACATACATGCATACATACTTTAACAAACATACCTATATATAAATACACACACACACACACACAGCCACACCTGACCATACCACACCTAGGGTGTGAAAAACTATTATATAGTATACCTAATCACATTGAACTTAGGGGTAAAACAAAACCCACCATTTTTTGAACCCAAGCTTCAAACCTGAACCTGAATTTGAACTGGTAACTTGGTTGCAAACATAAACAAACTATTTGTGTTGGATTTTACAACTTAATCTGAAGACATAAACAAATTTTCTGAGATATATGAAGTTGACCACGGCTATAAATCTTCTCATATTCTTTTTTATGGTATGGCTGAATCTGAATGTCCTTCAAATTTTTAAACTTAGAGTATAGTAGTTCTTGATTTCCATGACCTAGGATCTATTTGAACTTCATATCATGCTCTATTAAAAATGCAGATTAACAACTTTTTTTATCACTTGTTTGATACCACTTAACTAAATTTCTCATTTCTTCTATTACATTTTTTATTCAGTTTTCTATTTATTTACATTTCTTTGGTAGATTTATGATCTCATGTTTTCCTTATCTGATCCTATATCTTTCAATATGTGACATCATAGTTTAGGTTTGGATTTAGCAAGTGTCCGTTCCCTTGTCCTTGATTGGTTTCCAAATTCATTAATAAGTTCAGCAGCATAGGTATTGTGCTAATGATTTCTCCTTGAATCGTGGAACAACATTATTGAATTCCTAAATTGTTTTTGATATTGTGATGCAGATGTCTTGTATTGATCTTTTCTAAATATGGAAGTTGAAACAGACTTTTCATGCATAAATTGTGAATATAGAGAGGACTTGAATGAGAAATCGGAGTCAGCAACTAGGATCAGACACGGAAAGATATCCAGAGAATGCAATCACAAAAACAACTGTGATGCCTATGAAATTGCCAGTGGAAGAATTGGATACAATGGGCCTGACAAAGATGGCTGTCACGACAAACAAAAAAATAAATTGAAATTGAAGTGTTTTGATAACTTTCAGCCCTGTGATGATACGTGCTCTAGAAAGTTGTCCGGTAGAGAAAACCAGAGCACAACTTCTTATAGATGTAGCAGCATGGACCCAGGTCACAGACCTGATGGTAGCTTTTGTATGAATTCTAATTCTCTTCACAGATTTTCTCATTCTACCTTACAAGAAATGAAAAAACAAAGCTGTAAGAGAAGTTTCGTATGCATTTGTCATAGCTACATTCATACCAACAGCACTATGGTACCCAAGCATTCATGCTTTAACTGTTCCCAAAGAGGAAAGAGGCCTTGCCATGGTTTGCATTTTCATGATAGTAAACAGAGACAACATGGGTATGACTTATGTAAATTGGATGGGTGTGCTTTGTTGGATGAAATGACAAACAGATCTCCATGTTGCAAACATAGTTGCTGCTACCACTGCCAAGGTTCTATTAAATCTCATGAAAAATTTCATTCAAACCCACATGAAGATACAGTTTTTAGCCCAAGTACAATAGGAATCCAGAAACAGGTAGTCTCAACTACGACAGGTCCAATAATTTCTAATAGTTCTCCATCTCAAGATTATGTTGTTTATGGTTTAAATGTTCCTACTGTTGAAAATGAACACATTCTTTTTGGACACGATAGTGGCTCTCAAAACATTAATGGGTGTAAAAGTGGATTAATGTCAAGCTGCAATATGATCACTCAGGAAACTGACAATAAAAAACATCAGGATGAATTGCTGAAACTTAGCTTAAAGATTTCTCAAGGAACAAGACAAAAAGTTGAAGGATTCTCTAAAGATGATTTGAAACTCTCTCTTCCAGATGCTAAAGAATGCTTCAATGAAGGCAATTGCTTTGATTCTCTTGAAAGTCATATTGAGGAATTAAAACAAGTTGGTCTCAATGTATGTTCAACCAAACCTTATTACATGTATTACCCAAACAGGGGTCCTGAAATGGATACTTCCTTGTGCCATCAGTCACGGGAGAAGAATTGTTTGGAAGTCCAACACACGATGACCTGTATGCCTGATTTGAATTTACCAGCAAATACTATGGATGCATTTTCTATTGTCAACACACCAGCAAGTTTAGGGTATAATACACATAGGAGAGAAGATTCTCAGTCTGCAGCACTGAATCAAATAAGCACTCAGGGTTATTCAGGTATATCAAGCAAGTGTATTTATGTACAAATAACTTGATTTATTTAAAGTAATGGTTTTACTGGTAAAACATGGACATAATGTACCCATCTTTTGTGCAGTTCATAAAGAGAGCGGTTTTGACAGACCTTGTGTACTACCCGATCAAATGATAATGGGCTTCATGAATCACATCACCATTCCTTGTGATGTACTTTCCAAGAATTTCCACCAAGGAGGTATGCATTACAAGTTCATGAGTGAGAATGATTAAATGGAGTTTATTTTGTTTTACAGAGTTGGACAAAGAGCAAACCTTTATGATCAAAGCTTGAGGGGAATGCTTATGTTTATCATCCTGAGATTAAAAGTGTTAAAATTGTTGTTTCTTATGCCACTTTTATGTTGTAGGTTCCAATTCCAAGGAGTCGAGTCATTTTCACGCTCCTGAGTATAAAGTATCAAAAAACGAATCATTTCCTCTTTCTGAGAATGATGAGGTAGTGGCCAATCAGATAGATTGTGGTTCTGAAGACACATCTTCTAAGCAGAACATGATACAGATTTTACCCAATCATAATAATTCTGCGATGACCTGTGAAAAAGGATCAGCACCTGAAGAGATTTTGTTTAATCATGATACAGTACTTTCTTATGGTAAGAATCTGAATGGCAATTTAAGGCCAGCAAATGTGATAGGAACAAGATCAACAAATAAAACATATGATGAGACCAACATTGTGCAGCTACATTATTCACGGTCCACAGAATATTCAGCTCAGCATAGTGGTTTAGATGCTCAGTGGCCTGTAGATGGTAATATTATAGTTGACATTAGCTCCAGTGGGAATGAATGTGTTGACAACATACTAGATAATACACTGCAACCTGCCAGTCCATTCATGAAAGATAGGAGAGAATATGGACCACAAGGAGATGTACCAGGGAAGGAACTTGAGAATGACATGGTGGGTAGTAAAAATCCTGTTATCAGTATAAGTGTGGACAACCAGAAATCAGTTCACAATGTTAGCAAAGGAGGATCTTTAGGAACATGTGGATTGCAGGAAAATAATTTGCCCCGCAAATGCCCTTCTACTCCTAATGGTGGGGATCACCCAATCGTTCATAACATGAAAACTAATTTAACTGCCTTAGAACACAACTTAATTGACTCACAGATACATTATTCTAAACACAGCTCACATGATCAACAGGAAGCTGAAGGAAACAGAAATACTCAAATGTGGGATAAAAATATAATTTGTGATTTATGTGGACAAGGTCCATCTTTAATGTATGGAGAATGGTATGCTTGGTGCTGTGGTTGGCGATCACGTTATTGCAAATGCTCAGAGGAAAATAAGCGGTATGTTTATTAGTTTTGATTTTGAGAGAGGATTCTAAGCAGGCTCCTATTGCATTTTATTTTTATTCATCTCAACTTGAATGAATTATTGTAAATGGATGTTGAGTGCATATGTTGCTAATTATATAAATGATTATTATATTATGTTGGTATTAAGACTGACAACTTATATGCTCACTCTAGGAAATTGCTGAAATTAATGGAATATAAGAAAGCAAAATCTTCACACAAGTGGAAGGGTTATAAATGGAGCGGGAAGGTTCATAGAATGTGTGGTCTTTGGTCTTCAGAAGTAAGTTAATCATAGTTTTGAAGAGCTGCAAAGCATCTCTTTGGCCATCTTTCTAAATAATGCTACCTATTCAATTTAGAGATATTTGAATTGTCAGGTTTTCGAAAAAGATGACACGAGAGATCAATTTGAGGGGCTGTTGGTTGCTGTACGCAAAGCAAGATCTTTTGTAAGATATCGCAGTTGAACATGATTCACTCTCTATATATATATTTTAAAGATGTAATCATTGTGATAGGTTCAAGGTACTCTTAGATTATGCTCATTGCCAAATAAAGTGTAACATTCAGTCTATTTCTTCTTCTATTTCTCTTCTGTTTGTGTGTTTTAGAGAAGTAGATGGAGATGCAGAAAGGGTTTTGTTTGCAACAATCATACTTCCAGCAGTATGAAGAATGAAAAATGAAATAAGCAACAATATTTAGGAAACCCTATTACTTGTTATATTTCAAATTTATTTTCAAAACTGAAGTTACAATATATAATTAAATAAGAACAACCTAGATCATAAATTTGTATTACAAAGCCATTTCAGTAATACCCAGAAAATTTGATTGCCTGTAGAAATTAACTGCACTTGGGATAAGCTCATAAGAACTCCCAAATCTGGACGCTCCTATCTAGGTGATTCACCTTTGGTCATGATTCTAATTTGCAGCTCTGTATGTACCCTTGGCGACTTTCTTTAGGCCCAAGGAACCTCTCCAAAACTCTATTCTGAAGTCAAGAAACCGTGATGGCCCTCCAGGAATGGTACTGCCAGCTGTGGAGAAGGTATGGCCAGTAAGAAAAGGAATAGATAAATAATCTCCCTCAAACTCTTTCCAATCAACCTCCCACAAGTGGAAGTACAAATCAACAATGAAGCCCAACTTTGATCTCTGTATGAAACCACCAGCTAAGTCTTCCAGATTGGATATTACCAATGTAGATGTTCTTTGCAAGGATTTTCGTCCTCATAAAGCCACAAGATGAACTAGTTTAACCTGCAAATGAGTTCCTCAAAAATTTCAAATCCAAACATATCCAAGGTGAGCTCCAAAAATTCACTTATATAGCCTTTTAATTCTCATACCCAGCTAGAGGAGCTTTTTAATTTTATTTAAATTTCTTGTCTCCAATAAAGTGGTGCTGCATTCCAACATAGACTTTTATATAATATTCTCTCTTTAACTCATCACTTGGGTGTACATATAGTTATTAGTCAAATAATGATAAAGTTAAATACTAAGTTGATGATTTGGTTTCTGCTTCGGGTCGGGTATGGGCTTCGGGTGTACAACGTTTTTTCCTTGGATGCGGGTTCGGGTATGTCCACACACACACATGTTCAAGCATAGAAATTATAAATATGAAAAGAAGAGTTATGTTCACAAAACCATAGTTGTCAATGAAGTTATAAATAAAAAACCTCACGTATCATATTCATAATTTGCAAAAATGAAAATGCTCAAGTCTCAAAATGTCATTACACAATGAAAATTTAATTTCCAAATTGAAATGAATTATTCATATGTTCTTTATATACAGTCTTGGTTACTTCATATTTTGCTTCTAAATATTTAAAGGCTTAATGCAGAGATTTACTTGGTATATTCATATAGAGGTTTGATGAGAATTTAAAAGTAATGCATATTTTATTTCATATGCATGTCCATATTTTGTTATATTTGCTTGGGTACCACCCTTGGGTACTTTCTTGGTGCATTGGTTCACTATGGGTCAGTCACATAAGGACGCACAGAGAACCCAAGCATCTAGGAAGAACCCTGGAAGAACTACTTTCCAAACTGTACCAGTACCAAGCCCAGGCTTAAATAGCAGAACCTGGCAACTTTGTCTAAATTTTTAATTTAACTTTATAGTTTTATAAACTAAATACGCTAGACCAATGTCAAACTTGGGATATCAACATCTGATGCAATTGCTGACAATATGTAAAAAATAAGAAATACTAACAATATGTAAAAAATAAGAAATACTAACTGGTTTAGTTGGTGCATGGACTGACTTACTGAAAATAGCATGGGAAAATGTATTAAAAGCATTCCAAAAAGGGCATTATGCAAACATCAACCACCTGAGCTCAAAGAAGCACCTCACTGCCAAAAAAAACTGGATCTAACTGTCATCAGGAGTTCCTTGACCCTAACTCATTAGCCTACGAGAATCCATTGAATCTGCTAATGATCTATCATGCTGAAATCATGCTGAAGCGCTTGGGAAAGGGAAATTACAAAAAGTTTGTTTACCGCATAGGTTAATTAAGAAATGCACACAGATAACGAACACAAACAACATAACTCCTTAGATTATTCGCATATGCCAGAACATTACATTATGCTTCATAAGATGATTTACAATGATCTTAGACAGGGTATAAATACTTTCTGCCGAATCTTCCTGAAGGAGTCTGTTGGCCACATACAATATGTCCGCTACAAACTATTTACCGACAACGTCGGCTACAAAGTACAAAATCACCGACGACAATCAAGTCGGCTGACATCATCCCCCCCCAAAAAGAAAAGTCGTCTCCGAATGACAATTACAAAATATATAAGATAGATTAACAAAACAGAATACATTGACTAACTAACAAGATAGATTTGTTTCTACGACACTAATATCACATTCATCCCAAGCCTGCACTGAACTAGTCTCCAACCCACACTGCATTAGTAGCCTATGCTAAGACAATATTGTCTCCTTAATCAAGTTGACCTTGATAGCCACCTGTGCTGCTTTCTCTGTTTCCAACTCCTGGGTACCCTCAGCCAAGTGTCGCTGCACTGCCTCCAACTGGATGATCAGCTCCTCCCGAGTTCTCTATGCATCCACCAAGACAGCCTCACGTCCAACACCCACTCCAAGTGCCTCTGGTACACAGACACTCTATGCTTGCAGCAATTCCAGGTCTCATCAATTGGTCAAACTTCCCACGATTGATATCCACAACGACTGGGGGTCTAGGGAGCAACGCCCCTAGCAGGGTCGATGGGCAGCGCCCTCGCGGGGTCGGGTGCGCTCTCTATCGCAATACAGGGCGGGGTCGAGGGGCAGTGCCCCTCGCCGCCAAGACCAAAATAGCACTTCCGAAGCCACATGAAACACCATTTTTGTGATTTTCTTTTGATCCAACACTCTTTCTGACAACTGCTTATGTTTTCCTTCTTTTTGGAATCATGCATTATTCATTTTGAACATCTTTGAGTTGTCGTCCTTTTTTTTATAGAAAACCTCCTGCCACCCTTCTTCTGCCAGTGCACTACAATCTTCTTCTCCTTCTCCAGTTTCTTTCTTCATACGGGTTTCTATCCTGCTCCTAGCTGCTTGTATCTTCTGTGGCAAAATTTTGACAATGTGAAAAAGTGAAGCCATTGACGAACAAGATGAGGCCACGGACAACATGCAACCCGTAGGGAATAGGAAGTCTTCCTGCACAACAAACATCCGTGGAAGATAAAGGCAGGCCGCGGAGAACAAAAGATCGGTGTTGAGAAAGACTTGGCGCAAAGGATGAAATGATTGTGGGAGACTAAGAGAAGTGTTTGCGGATGAGGGAATACCAAGCCGCGGAAAGAGCAAATGCAACCAGTCGTTTGCGTGAAAGAGGAAAGCACATCCGCAAGAGAAAAGGAAAAGGACCCCGCGGAAGATGAAAAAGTCCACCCGTGGAAAAACAAAGAAGTCCGTGGAAAATGCTGAACGCCGGGCGCAGAAAATATAGAAGACACCCGTGGAATGTAGAAAGACGCACGCGGGAGAACAAAGTTAACTGCGGAGGAGAAACTTGACCGCGGGGAACTAAAATAGTCTGCAGATATATCCGTAGGACACCTAGTCCGCGGACAGGTGTCCGTGGGCCTTCACCTGCCCACTAGCCTTCTTTTTTTTTATTTTTAAAATTTGCATATGCCAGAACATTACATTACGAGCCTTCACTTGCCCACTAGCCTTTTTTTTTCTTTTTTAATTCGCATATGCCAGAACATTAAATTATGCTTCATAAGATGATTTACAATGATCCCAGACGGGGTATAAATACTTTTCGCCGAATCTTCCCGAAGGAGTCCTACGACCACATACAATATGTCTGCTACAAACTATTTATCGACGATGTTGGCTACAAAGTGCAAAATCACTGACGACAATCAAGTCGGCTGACTACAAACTATTTATTGACAACGTCGGCTACAAAGTACAAAATCATTGATGACAATCAAGTCGGTTGACATCATCCCCGACTTGATTGTCGTTGGTGATTTTGTACTTTGTAGCCGACGTCATCGGTAAATAGTTTGTAGCAAACATATTGTATGTGGCCGACAGACTCCTTCGGGAAGATTCAGCGGAAAGTAGTTATACCCCGTCTGGGATCATTGTAAATCATCTTATGAAGCATAATGTAATGTT
Organism: Cupressus sempervirens; assembly: GCA_028749045.1. Taxonomy (NCBI): domain Eukaryota; kingdom Viridiplantae; phylum Streptophyta; class Pinopsida; order Cupressales; family Cupressaceae; genus Cupressus; species Cupressus sempervirens. The sequence goes on from CM053793.1 coordinate 821,112,817, forward strand.
CTGGCATATGCGAATAATCTAAAGAGTTCTGCTATTCGTGTTCATTATCTGTGTGCATTTCTTAATTAACCTATGCGGTAAACAAAGTTCATTTACATCCAACTCTCCAGAGAAATCTTATGTCTGTGATGATGAATTTTATATATTTGTAGACTCTAGGAGAATATGGGATTTGCTTGCAAGAAACCTTTGAGAATGCATTGGCCTAAAGAAATCTTGGAAAGTCAATGAATTGCTTGGATATGCTTGCAAGGAAGTGTTAATTTCTTTAATCTAGTATCTAGGTAAATAGATTAGGTCTAGATTTACACAACTAGATTTATTTGATGAAATAAAGCAGCAGAAAACTTAGAAAAGCAAAACATAGTTCATATGCTCTTCAATCAGTTCATCATTCAAAATAACTTCAGAACTTTCAAGAGCTCCCAATACATGGGAAAATGGCTCTGAAACAAGTTACAAACAAAACAGCAAACCTGGAATGTACATGGTATTGCTACCTTCTCCTTTGCTGTTAACTTCTGTAAAATTTATTCTTTCTGCCTTGCTGAAAATCAGAAATGTCTTCTCTGATTCTCTCTCTCTCAATGTCCTTGAGAAAGATTATTTTCTATTTAACCCTTAGCTTCCTTTTATATAGCAGTTGGGAAAAGTAGAGTCTTGCTCGAAGTCTACTTCCATAAAGTAGAGTCCTACTTGAACTCTTCTTCTTAGGTGACTACTTTAATTAGTTAGGTGGATAAAGCAGAGTTCTACTTGAACTCTACTTCCTCAAAGTAGATTCCTACTTCACTCTACTTCTAACTTACCTTTATGAGCTACAATTATCAACAGGAACTTCTTAAAATGTGGTGACATCCAGCAATGCTGGGAAGTTCCAGCTCTTTTCAGTGCATTTCTTAGAAATGCTAAGTTGATGTTATTTAAAGACAGAGCTTGTTACCCTAATATGATTATCCACAACTAATGATGCTGGTCCAAAAAGTTGATTTTTATGGAGGTTCTTCATTAGTCTCTATCCTCTACATCTTAGTTGTTGTTTAGTTAATGCTATCATACATGCCTATCTAACTTGTGCGATATGACATTTCAATAGAAGCTAGGAATAGTCCAAACAATTTCAATTTGTGTATTTTGCATGATATTGGAAATAGTTAATTTGTTCCTCATTTCAAGGCAACTTGGACGTGGAAGTAAGAATGTTTTTGAATACTGTGGAAGATAAATGTGGGCAAACTTTTGGCTTTTGATACCTGACAAAATATGCTTTATTGTTTTGTAACAAGGGAATATAAATGTTGTATAGATAAGCCCATTACATTATACTGTATATGAGGCTCACAAAGCAACTAATATATGACATGTTTAACCTATGAAATAGTTATGATGGGTCCAATGGTTAACACAAGCAAGAAATTAGATTGATGTGCCAGTCAAATGTATAATATACTATGCAATCATTATGTAATATTAGGGTGTAATACTATACACCAATTGTAACAAACGGATTTTCATAACAAAAATAAAATTGATCTAAAAAGAGTTTTCCTCAACTAATTATTGAACAAATATACTGAATTCCTTTTCATGGGACATTAATTGCTTTTAACTGCAAATGATTAATTGAAATAACAAAGCTCAACTGAAATAACTATATTAATGATCAACTGAATTAACTATAACAATGATCAACTGTATTAACTATAATAACGATTAAATGAAATAACTGTAACAATGATCAACTTGTAATACCTATAATAACGATTAATTGAAATAATGATTTACTATCTTTCTATACATATAAGTGAAGTAAATGCTTAACATGAAAAAGAAAGAAGAACATATGAGAGGTATCCAGTGAGTCTTTAATTGGTTGTGCAAGCCTCGACCTTCGGTAAGAGGAGAAGCATTGACTTAGGCTTAACCTCCCAACCTTAGACCATATTTATTCCCACACAATCTATTGAATAGAAAGGTCATCCCTACTTTGGGATTAGGCTTGGGATACCTTTAGTCCAGCTACCTGAGCATTCCGGTATTTAGAACGTCTACACAGTTATGGATGAACATGTCTAAATAACTGGCTCTACTGACATCAAGTGATCATAGATGGCAAACATGCCTTGACTTTGGCCAAAGTTTTTTGATGAGTTCAATGACCTGATCACCACCGCTCGACTTGACAATAGGGGAACAATAGTATAAACAAGCATGGGCTATTAAATGAATTTATTTTAAAATTGTTTTGTCATGTCTGACTTTTATTTCCATGTTATTGCAGATTCATCTCACCTCTTCACCTTTTCCATGGCTATATAGCCAGTGAGTCCCAGGTGCTCGAATCTCACAGAAAACGGCTCTGTCTATTGATCCTCAACTGACATAAGAATATTATATGTTTCCAGCTCATCACAATTTGTGATTTTGAGAAATGTAATCTTTAAGACTTGCAGAATAAATATCATTTGATTTTGACTTTCAATGGCAGAAATAAATTATGATATCATGTCATGGATACTTGGCTTTTATTTGTCAGAAACAACTCTTTCCTAAAGAGGGTCTAACCGATGATGCTTAAGCAAGATGATTTGCATCATAATATAAAACTATATCTTACTGCTATAGAAATCGGAATGTAGTAATAACTAATAATGAAACATATTGCAATGCTTGGAATATGGATAACCACATAACCTGGTATAATCTGGAAATAGAATGGAGTCTTGTTGGACACTAATAGTCAGTTCTTCGACGAAATAAATCTCCAGGCACAAACTCAGTGTGATTGTTAATGACTTTTGTAATGTTCCAACCCCGGAGGAGACAAACTTCACTGTATCCAAATTTCATGGAAATGGCAAGTAACCAGAAGATGGGGTACAAAGAGGGTATAATGGCCATACACTGCGAATGGATTGGCAGTACATTGCAAGTAACTGGTCGTACTATGTCTGGAGGGTAGAGTAAGGGTCGTACGGTGTCAGAGTGTGCGGGTAGGGGAGTGATTGAAGCCGTACGGTGGGAGCAGGGGAGGGGTAGCCGTACAGTGTTTATGAGGCCATACAGTGTGAAGAATAGACAGGCCGTACAGTAAGGGAGATATGGGGTAGGGTGGAAGTCACGTGGAAAATGAGGGCCGTATGGATAATTCAAGCAGCCATACGGAAATACTGGATGCCACACAATTAGGTGTTGAGCCACAACAATGAATGCAAATTCGTTCACAAAAACACAAGTAGATCAGACACAATATCAGAAACTTGAATACGAATAATATATGCCGAAAGATGGTGCTTCGATTTGCCAAATCCGAGCGAAGTATTACATGCAACAACGGAATAGGGTGAGGGTTGAATTCCCACCGAAACCACACAAGCCAAATAGGGAAGATCTTTCACTTCCGAAATGGTGAACGATCTAGAACTCCAACAGGAATTCGCAATACATAGAAGATAATCCAAAGCATGATTAAAGACTACCTACAAGCCGTGCTTAAATACCCGTTGGGAATCTTTTCGAGGGTGTACAAAGATAGCCGACGGTGACACAAACTATGGAAACAAAAATAAAAATGGGTCCGAGATACATTAAATCAATCGACCCATTACAAAAGTTTGATAAATGATTTATTTTATAATGGGAACATTACAACATCTCCAACAAAAATATCAATAAAAGGGCAAAACGTGGAAGAGAAAATGCAATGTTTATTAAGTGGCATACTACAGAGATATTGTGTGATATCTGTAGAGGTATGGGGTGATAAGAAAACAGACATCGGGTGATGTAAAGGAAGTCGGTGATGAGTTAATGCCTTCCATCTCTCTCGACTTCATAATATAAGAAGGTTTCTAAGTCTCTTTGGCTTCCAAGAAGCCGTAACTCCTAAAGAAGAGACTTGGCTCTTGGTCGCCAAATAAATATGCCAAATGTTCATTCGGTTTTCAGCAAGAAAAAGAATAAATATGGAAAAAGATTTGAAGATTATAAATCGAGGATAATTATAATTTATATCCATCTATTTGCACATAAATATACTTATGAGGTGGCATCATATTATTTATAAAAATAATATTATGGCGTCACTTAATTCCTATATCTATTTGCACATACATAGTTATACATTATAATGATGTGTTGGAAAAATCAATCAAAAACCATTTGAGGTATTGTTGATGTCAGTTTTTACCACTACATAACATATAGCAATTGAATATCTTGATACGGAGTATCAAACACAATTCCTCTCTTGAAAAGTTAATACTTATGTAGACATAAGCAAAATTCCAATGTTCCTTATACCTGTGATACTAACTCAGTATATTGATGTGATTTGCTGGTAATCACGTAGGTGGTCTTACACTATTTGCTTAAGGACGATTTGGACTTTGGTGGAATGATGGTAATGGTGATTCGGTGTGAATGTTAGATGATGTTGATGGAGAAGGTGATGGTGATGGAGGGTGAATGTTCTTATGACTTACGCCTTTTTAACTTTCCTCTTCAAAACTCCAACTCCTAACTACTTGCTATTCTACTCTTACTCCTATGTATGGAAAGATTAGCAAATGGACGGGGATTGAATCTAATGAAAGTTTACCAGCGACTCTACCTCCATAAATGCAATGATTCAAAGGAAAATGAACTAGTATACCACACAAGGCTTCCCAACAAGCCGCTAGGATGCTAGTGGCCTAGTTATAGATCCCTATCAAACATCTACCAATACTACCATGCAACTATCCATCGACTTTTAATCTTACTTAGCAACTTATTGAAATGAAATTTACTTCAACAACTTCAACGAAAACCTTATTCTAATTAGTGGAAGTAGAAACCATGCAATAATACAACCATGCAAGTCACAACAATGAGAAAGAAAAGCGATTTTGGCATTATCTTAGCAACAATTTTCTGCCACCTTTACAAATGAGAGCAAATGGCCGTATATAGAGGCCAAAATTTACAACCAACAATAGAGATTAAGAGGCAAAACCAATGATCTAGATAGGATCCTAGAAACTCCAATTAGGGTTGCCACCCCATCGATCAATGAGAAAACGCCACCTCATCAATGGACCAATGAAGAAAAAGAAAAGTGGCAACCAATGAGAATGCACCAAAATGGTAGCCAATCAAAATTAGATACTTGTCCTATCGTAGAAGAAAGAGAAATTGCCACTTGGGCTTACATCAAATGATCTTCTAATATAAATCTCCCTTTTTCTTTCATCCTTTTAGCCAGGGCAATGAACTTAGCTAGCCTTTCGTTGACTTCCTCCATGGGAGGGCAAGGTGTTTGTCTCATCTTGAGCTTGACTAAATTCATCATGCTACTTGCTGCTTGTAGTGTCTTCTCATGATCCTTCTCATATTACTTGGCATATTCGATAAAGGCATTGAGGGAGGCAAGGGTGCCCAAATGTTTCTTCTTGATAGCAATCTTCCCTAACTAATCCAATCTTGATCCCAACTCTATCTCATTGATGCTCTCCTCTTTGATATCTTCAAAATCAAGTGCCGCCCCAACTTCGCTCATCATGGTTGAAATGGAAGTGTCAAGGCTTGGGTGGTGCTGTGCAATTGCATTTTGTATTTCCTCCAATGTTTTTAATTTGGTTGTCAAGGCAACAAACCAAGAAACTGTACTCAATCCTCCTTCATCAACCAAGTTGGGCCTTTCCAAATATTTTTTTGGTAGCCCAATGAATGTCTGTAGCCTGGGAATGGCTAAGTCCTTGATTGGAAGGAAATCCTTCCACTCACCTTCAAATTTTCTGAATTTGTCTCTAACAGTCACTAATGACTGGAAGGTCGAGATAAAGGAAGGCAAGAAATTTTGCCCGTCTTGGATTGTATCATGGATCCAATTCTTGACTTCATGCAACTAAGCCGATATCTCTTCTATGTTGCTACCACTATCTTGAGGAAGGACTGCCTGGTGCAACTGTTGGATAGGGTGGCAATCTCTCCAATATTTGTTTTTGGCCTCTAACTTTACGATCGTTTCATTTGCCTTCCTCAACCTTTCTCTGATTGAAGCTATGCCCTCCTGGATCTCCTTACATTCCATGTCATCCGTGTTTCTTCCCAAATTATGCTCCACTATTTCATATTCCTGAGCCGCAATCTCATCCAATGCCTTGTTGACTATTGGTATAGCAATCTAAACCTTTTAGTGACCATCACTGTCGCTCTTAATCACCTTTGCCACTGTTTTTGCCATTTGTTTCTAGTTCTCACTATCACCTTTTTCCATTAATCCTTGGATGTCTTCAACTGTTAGGGCAGTTACTACCTCGCCTCTTGGCATAAGCATTTGCCTTAACCATAGTGGTGTGGTGCATCTCTCCAAATCTAGATTTGGTTCAATTAGCCGATCATCACCAACGGCCACAAGTGCTTGACTTATTTCCTCAATATCAATCGACTCATCCTCTTCTCCACTAGTAACTACTATATCATCTCTACGTTGATTCTTTGAGAGAGGAGAGTACTCGGTGCTGTCACTCTAACCACTTGATTCTGAACTGAAGCTCACCTCTACCATGGTCCTTTGTTCACTTGTGTTATCTTCTTGACCTCTAGCCTCAATTATACTTTCCCTTGACGGTGCTGCATGTTGTCTCTTTGCTAGAGGTTTCGTATGTTTTTTACTTTTCTCAACCTCCAAAGCTCTCTTCTTGCTTCTAATTGTTTCTTGCTGCCGGCTACTTTATTCACCCTTCTATTTGATTGATTCCGTTGGACCTTCCTTTGGCTTCATCTTCTCATAAGTAAGGTGTACCTTTTGACTTTGCAATTTCCTCAACTTCCCATTGTACCACAACTCGATATGCAAATCAACTGCCCTTGTAACTGCCTCCAAGGAAGGATCCTGGAGATCATTCCAATCTACTGGATTCAACTTTGTTCCCTCCATTGTATTATAATCTTCTCTCAACACATTTTCATCATCCTCCGATTGATTGGGAATATCAAGGCCTTTCCATCTGATATCTCTCATCATGTTCATGACGATCTTGAGAAAGCTAGCTTCCTCACATGAAAGTCATCTCGTGCATTGGCCCAGAAATCTTCTATGGTAGAAACATGTTTGAATGTATTTCCATGAGATGCCTTGATAAGACCATTAGGATCGAATCCTTGCCTTGCTCTATACCATCCTAGATGATACCATTCCAATTCTTTCTCGGCAACTGCAAAGGCGACAGGACTGGGGCAACTATCATTGCCAATTCCGAATGAGAAGGTAATCCCAATCTCACCTTTGAGTTTCATTATTTTGTCATAATGCTCAAGTTGCCTAGCCAACTCCATCAAAACTACCTTGTTGGGTGGGTACCTTGGAAGCCTCTTTGGACAAATTGTGCTTCCTGATACTCTAATGTATGTGAATTGCGGAAATTGGATGAACCAACTCCCATATTTTTTAATCTTTGCTTCTACTTCCGATGACAGCCTCTTAGCAGGTGTCCCTTTTAATATGCTTACTGTCTTCATGGAAAAGGCGTCACAAAATATTTTATAGTCTTTGTCGTTGTGCAAATGAAGCTATGGATAGCATTCATGCAACAAACATTGCCTCGACCAATTACCCATTTTTCCTAAGGCCTTAAGTCCCGAATTTTCATACAAAATCGCAATCAAATAGAACAGATAGGACACCATATAGAATTGCTTTTGGTTTTGCACGGTCCTAAGTTGCAATTCTAGATTCTCGCTTATGATCCTAACCCAATGAAATCTTCGTTTCCCTTTTTCAATTTCATCAATAAAGAAGTACATCCAGTTTTCAAATTGCATACCTTGAGCTAAGTCCATGATTTAGCTAAGAAGCATGATGAGGTCGCCATATTTTGATTTGAAGTTTGACACGATAAGCCTGGATGATCTGGTGACTCCCTTTTTTCCTTCATGTAGCCAACCCTGCTTTAGATGCATGAAATAAGCCTCTTGGTTATCTTGAAATAACTTGGCCGCCTGATCCATCATTACCATTGTCATGCTTTTGTACTGGAGAATGTTGAATGCTTCTTCGATCACCTGTCCGCCAGTGTTGGCCAACATTCTTTTCCCTTCATCAAAAATGATGGATTTGCTGACCAAATCAAACCTGGATGCACATTGCATAGCCAATTCTGGGCAAGGCAAGGTAGGAGGGAAGGCCGCCATGTGTACAATTCCACTATTGTATATCTTCTTTGCCATGGGGGATTTTCCTTCCTTCAATCTGTTCTTTAGCTGTGTCATGTTTATTGTACCGATAATGGTATTGGTTATTCGCCTTACTTTTGAGAAGAAGGTGGTCTTGGGCATCTTGTCCTCTTTGTCTTTCTTGGTATTTGTTCCCTTTGGGTTCTTTCTTGCACTAACATCTATCATCTTAAAGACTTATTTCTATCCCTTTGTTCTAAGTGATATGGACTACCCTTATCGATCTCCAACCTTCTTTTTATCGATGTATTCTCACTTATTTTTGCCTCGCCAAGTCTTATCACTACACTTATCAATCTCCAATCTTCAACCCAGGGGTGGGACTACTACTTATTTCTGCCTCTTCGTTGCTTTAAGATGGACTACACTTATATCTCCCAACTTCATTCCTAGGGTAGTTTAGCTTATTTCTGCCTCGCCAAATGTTCTATCATGGATTCTACACATATCTTTTCAATCTTCAACCTATAGATGGGATGATGAAGTGGTGGATGATAAATGCAAGAAGAGCATAAGGGAAACAAAATTGAGCAAGAACAAGGAGTGAAATCTGCTTAAAAACCACCTCCAGCTTTAAATGAATTGAATTTACCTTTACCAATAGCCAGGTCTTCTTTGAAGTTCGGATCAGACCTTAGAAAATTCAAGCCCTTTGCAAATAATGATGCCCTAGCTGGAAAAATCAGAATTCTGTCCTCTTGAAATCGCCCATGCATGTGCCAAAAATCAAGTCCTTGATCATGTACTTCTTCACCAACAAAAATCACCCAACTTCTAGGGCAAATAAAATTGCAGCCTTTGGAGAAAATTAGACCACCAAAAATTGCCTAGGGCAAGAAAAAAAATCAGATCTTCCCTAAATTGCCCAACAAGGGAGAAAATCAGACCTCAACAATGAAAAATCTGCCTTTGCAAAAATGCCAAAATCTGGAAAAAATCGCCCTCCTTAAGAAAATTGCCAAATACTACAAAGCAGCTCCAAAAACAAATCGCTAAGCATGTGAAATCTGCTCTTCTTTAGAAAATCACCAAGTCTGTGAGAAAGCTGCCCCCAAGGAAAAATTGCCAAAGATAAGAAAATTCTGTCCCAAGAAACAATTTGTCCAAGGCAAGAAATCTACTTCAAGCACACAAATCTGCTCTCGAAAATCGCTAAGTAGAAGGCTGCTTACAAAATCCCCAAGGCAAGAAAGAGCTGCTTGATAGAATGAGAAATGAAAGAAGGGGGAAGCCTCTTATATAAAACTCCACACACTCCTCTAAGCTGGCCGACTAGCTCTGGGAGAGAAAGAAAATTTAATTAGTGCCTTCAATCATGGCCCAAATTAAATGCCAAGCTAAAAATTAATTTTGCCTTAATGAAATTTGCATTTTTAATTGCCAGTTAAGACCAAAATTGCAAAAATAAAATTAATAAAGCCTTGGAGATGTTAAATATTTCCTTTAATAACGTTTTAGGTAATTAAAATATCATTTAAAATTGGATTTGGCAAGCCAAAATCAATTTTTCAATTTTAATTTACCAATCTCTTTAAATATTTAAAAAAAACTTCAAGGCAATTTTAACCTAATTAATGCCAATTTTTGTAATTTAATCCAAAATCGATTTTGTAATGCCATTTTAATTTATTAACAAAATTAAATCATTTCTTTAGAATCCAAAATCAATTTTCCTAATTCAATTTAACCATTACAAAAATCAAAATTTTTACCAAAAAATTAAAATTTTCCCAAACAAATAAATCTAAAAAAAAAATTCATTTTGAAAATGCTAAAGATTATATAACTAGATCCAATTTTCAAAATAAAACTAAGTCCAAAATTTTGTAATTTTATCTTGCCAAGTATAGTCCAAATTATCGAGAAAATGTTGTCTTTGAAATTTGTTCGGCTTAAAGATAAAATTACCAATTCCGAAAAATCAAGTTAAAATCGGGTGAAAAACAAATTTAACGTCCTTCCTAGCTCGAAGGCGTCCAAGGTGAAATTTTTTCTAAATCTAAATTTTTTGGACATCTTCAAAAGAATTTACCAAGGTGATCAAGAAAAAGGGGGTCCCCAAAATTTTAGGGCGATGGTGTGAGAACCTCACAACAGGTACCTATTATTTTTAATTAAAATAACTAATGTTTTAAATGTTTATTTAATAGCTTATGCGGGTCCATCGATTGTATCTTGATGTTCAAGTCGCTAGGTTCTTACCAAGGCAATTAAAGAGCATACCTGTCAACCTGATAATTGAACTAAGCTAGTATCCCATTTCGTTGATCCCGTTTAGCAATGCTTCCCCCCTTCATCTTCTCCTGCAATCACTCGTGCAATATTTCTACGATAATAACAAGTTCCATAATAATTCTATAATAACATTTTAAAAAGTATTTAATTATTAACCATAATTCCAAAATCAAGCAACTGCTAAACATCGCATGATAGATAATGGATAACAACCATCTTCATTAAATAGTTAACATAATGAATGCAACGGATATATTTAACTACCCTCTTCATATGATTATGAAAGAAAATTCATTCCATCTAATGGCTATAAAGAAATTTAAAAATTAGGTCAAAATTTGGGATGTAACACCAATGCCCATCATATTACAATGTATATGGAGATTGTTGAATGATATAACTTATCCATCTATCATGATGAGTGGTTACACAAAGGAGGCTCATATTTATGTAAATAAATAATGCAGGATTGTGACGATTCATGCATACATTGGGATAAGTTCTTCATTATATCAACCTCTAAATGGGGAAAAGGGAGAAGGCTTCTTTCAACTGACACATTGAAAGGACTCTATGGGTGTGCGTGTAAAGGCAATTGGGAGGTTAGCTAAGCTAATGCTATATATAAGGCAATGTAGAGGTCAGTCATTCTAGGGATTATAAGTAGGGCAATATGGATAGCAACAAGCAAGATAACAATAATAGAAGTAGGAGATGGAAATATTATGGTTAGTTAATTTGCTTTTGCATTAATCTCTTTCTTGGTTTAAGGACATGTGCAATGTCGGTTGTATGTGAAGTCAAGCTAGATGAAAGAAATCATGGTACCCTGCTATAGATTACTCTTTAAGACTTGGTGTATATTTTTTGAGGATATCCTATCATTGGCCTTTTAAGGCTTTTGTTTGAAAACTTGTTTTTCGGGTGAAGTTTTATTGAACTTAGAACCTTTGGGATCCCATAAGAAAACTATGCCAATGTGATTGTCAAACTCTTAGTAGAGTACGTCATCCCATTGTACCTTAAAAAATGGCAATAGGAAGATTGTATATATTGGTCAAAACTAATAATAAATTTAAAGCATACACAATAATAGTCAAGTAACATGCATCGAACCATTTCCGTAGTGGAACATTAATTAAGCTCACCAACATACATAACTTGTACAATGTATCGCATAACTTGATATTAGCATAGTAAATGGAAATGTTTACAATCATTACAACATGAACACACCATAGTAACAACAATTCTCACAATGACTTACTGAACTTTCCTATAATGCTTTGATTTTCTAATGCACTCCTTGAGTAAGAATGCTCTTATTACAACTGAAGGGTTTTCCTCCGTTGTTTCCAAAAATCATAATATCTTTAATATCTATGATTACAATTGGAAGTATCTTACTAATTTTATATGCTTCCAATATAAATACCAAACTAGTTGGCCTAGACCTAGAGTGATGCTAAGGCTCAAAATTGATTTTTCACACACTATAGCACAAGTTAGCCTTGTAGGATTTGCAAGATTCTCCTACCAAAGTTTTCCCTTTCCTTTTCCCTTTGACCCAGCATTCATTGGGTTGCATCCTTGATCCTTAACATCTAATGGCCCCTCGACATGGATTTGGAAGTAGCGCAATTATCTACACTCGACGGATCGTTGGCTCTTCATTCTTGCACCTTGGCATGTGTAGCCAGTATTGCAAAACCTCAATCCCCAACAACACTTAGGCACACGTGGGGCAGCACCTCCAGTGCACAACCTCCAACAACACCCTAGGCAAATAGTCCCTTTATTTTTTCTAAAAGAGGAAGATGACAAGTCCTTCCTTACCCAAATTGTTTGTCCCCGAGCAATGCAAATCAAAATGCTTGAGAATCTCAATCCCTTCCCATGTGGCATCTTCATCTTTTAGCTGTCTCCACTTAACTAGATACTCGGTAATCGTCTTGTTCCTCAAATATTTGACATGGGTATCCATCAATTCTTGAGTTTAGAATCAACTTTCCCTCCTTTTTTAGGGGTAGCAACTATTGTCGAAAGCAATGACATATAGAATGATTTTCATGACATTTAATATTAACAAAGGAGCAAAAGTCTCCTTGAATAAGAGGTGCAAATCCATAAAGGATAAGATCCAATATCCCCAACCGGGAAAGCCAAAGTCAACTTAAAGAATAAAGAATATTCCTAAAGACTATTTTAACAACTTAATTGACCATTTAAAAATAATTCTATTTAATACCCTTACTTAATGGTCAATGTTCTAATTACACCATGCTTATCCTAAAATTTTACAATATTTGTCAGGACTTGAGCACTTGGTAAGAATGTTTGAAATCAAGTCCTCAATTGGAAAGTAATGCAACATCATTCATCCATCTTTTACAAATTGTTGTATGAAATGACAATGAAGCTTCAATGTTTTGTATGCTTGTGAAGATTAAATACATGGCAAGCTTTAGCACCCGTTGACTGCCACAAAACAAGGGTGAAGGCCTTGCTTGAGACATGTACATGTTTGAAAGCATCTGACGGAGCCATATTGCTGTTTACCGTACAGAAAAAGGAAATGAACGCATACAGAAAATGAACACGAACAGCAGAATTATATTCGCAATAGTAGATGAATGATGATTTACAATGATCTCGGACGGGATATAAATACTACTGCCGAACCTTCCCGAAGGAGTCCGTCGGCCACAATTATTCTATCCGTTACAAACTATTTACCGCCGGATCGTCGGCTACAGAATACAAAATACCGCCGGACTGTCGGCTACAGAAACACCGCCGGAACCAGCCAGTCAGCTAACACCATCCCCCCCAAAAAACAGTCGTCTCCTGACGACTCACAAAATTAGGAGACAACTTACATACTACAGAAAGAACTAGAGAGAAGGGGCCGTCCCAGAAGTGTGTTGCTGGCGACGTAACTCATACACCTGCTCTGTCCTGATACGGAGATCTGTCTGGATCTGAGAGTTCACTTCGACGGCCTCCTTTAGAAGAAGTGCCTCGTCCATGGCCTGCGTCCTGGCTAACTGCATCTCATACTCAGCCGCATCCTTATCTCGAACCGCTGCCTCCATACTTTGCTTAGCCAAGTCCTTCTCCTGCACCGCGGCTGCCAAATCTGCCAATAGTGCTGTCCGCTCTGTGGCCCATGCTGCCTGCTGGGCGGTCAAGTCGGTGGCTAGTTTCTGTCTAGCCTCAGTTTCAGCTGCCAATGACTGCTCTGCTGCGACTATGTTCACCTCTGCACGCTGATGACCGTAGTAAACATCTTTGTACAGTCCCACAATCTCATGCGCCAGTTTCATCATAGGAGTGTCAATGGGTCCCAATTCCAGCTCCGTGGCCCAATCTGTCAGCATCTCCTCTGTCTCCGTTGCCGGCCAGCCCCTATCTATAAAGCAAGTCTCGAATCGCCGAGGACAAATCCCACGGATATATGCTCTGATCAAGTGCCATTACCTCCGCCGAGTCAGGGCCTGAATTGCCACATCGTGGCCCTTCTTTAATGCAGATTTCATAGTCCTGAGGTAATCCCGACACCTGTCTTCATCTGACCCATAGTCCTCCTTGGCGAAAGCCTCCAATGACCATTCAGCATCACTGTGTCCCCCCTCGTCAGTGGGAGCCATGCCCACATCCGGTGCTGCCGTCTGTGTTGTTGGCGCAACCACCGCATGTGGCATTCCCCCCTCCTGAGGCTGAGGCTGGGGTTCCGCCGGCCATGTTTCGAAACGCCCAGGAGACTGAATGGAGGGACCCCGCTTCGCCGGAGTGAGTCGGAACTGCTGCCTCAGAAACTCACTAGCTCTATCCATCACCTCCGGTTGTTCGACCCGCGCAAGCTCCATATTCATCTTCTGTACTGGCTGGGCTGACTCGGCCTCTGCTAAAAAGGATGATGAAACGGTGACCACTGCGTCACAATCAATGACCTCCAACCGAACCTGCAGCTCAGACTGTGGTAGTGGTGGCTCTGCGACAGTGACATCCGTTGGTGCAGCTGAAACCACTTCTGCTACAGCCGTCGACAGTGGCTCGGCAACTATCTGTGGGACGGTATCTGGTACTGCGTGCGGAACCACCTCAGCCACTGTCCATGGGACATCTGCCTCCGCTGGAGGAGTCATAAGAACTGGGGCATGGCGCTGACCAAAGGCCGGAATGACCGTAGAAGAGGTAGTCAAGTGCGCTGAGGTTGACAGCTGAGGCAGGGTAAAAAATGTAGGCCCACCTCCTGCTGTCTCTTCGTCAACTTCAGCCGATGTGCTCTCCTCTTCTTCCCCAGATTCAGCCCCGTCACTCATTGAAGTGCCCTCCCTCCCGCTATCTGTTTCTCCGGAAAGGGCCAATTCGCGGAGTACTTTCCTGTGTCCAGCAGCTGACCCTCCTGTATCCAGGTGTCGCCAGTAGAATATGGGAGGCTCCCCGTCTGCCAACTTGCCCCGTGGAGGAGCCTCAAAGCCATCCATAGGGATCTGATTAGCTGCTGCCTCTAAAAACAACCCGATGGCATGGTGCGGCATAAAAAATGTTCGGTGCTGAAGCGTCATGAATTCTTCCATTCTATCGGCAAGCACTGAGGCCCAATCATAGGCCACTCCCTGCATGATACCATTCATAAACACAATCTGTGGCAGTGCGATATCTGAAGCTCGAGTGGCACCTGTCAACCTGCTCTTGATAACGTCCATGATACAACGCCAATGGCCCTCTCGAATAAAGTCCCTGCGAAGCCCTCTGCACTTTGTCCCCTGAACTACTGCCTCCTTCTCCATGGGTGTAAGGTCCCTGCATACTAGGGCTATCCAATGCTCCTTCCGTTCCTGCGACAGTTTATGATTCTTTATTTCCACTTTCTTCCCGCCGGGGCCAGGAATGCCGAAGACCCTGGTGAAATCTCTCGGTTTAAAGGACACCGTCATCCGCTGCCTTTTGTACAAGAATGTACTTGTTCTGCTCTGGACACTATATGTTTCTATCATGGTGCGCAATACTGATTCAAACATCCGAATGGAAAAGATGGGAAGCTGAATAGCCCAATGTACCTGTGCCCGCATCAAAATCTGTTTAATTTGGTCTGCCTCCGGGGTCTCCTGCCACCACTTCCGGCATTCGCTTCCACTAAGACTCTCAAACTGGATGGTGAGATAAGTGAGTTCTTCCTTGATCTTCTGTTTCTTGCTACTGGAACCAGAGGGGCCTGCAACTCGAATTCCCGATGCCAAAACTCTTGAAGTCTTCTCCATATTTGCCAACTGACTCTTCCACGGCTTCCGCTTGCCCGCTGACTCCATGCCAAAAAATGATTTATTCTTCCTATTGCCGACTTCTTAAATTTCCCGCGGAAATACTCTGACTGACGGCGGAGGTTGAAGTTTTCTCCCGCGGCGATTCTCTTGTCTATCCGCGGCGTTGAAGTTTTTCCTGCGGCCGCAGTCTTCTGAGGCCTCAATATCCGTCACAGAAACTTTGAAGTTATTACTTACTGGCAATGCTGACATTTGCTGGTAACTTCGTCCTCTTCTTGCTGAGTTTTAGACTCCAATCATTTGGCATGGTTCCAAAGCTTGACCATAGTTGCTGTTAGCACAATGTAGCTCACTAGCAGACGGTTAACCTCATTGCCCTTCACCTGAGTCTTCTTGAGCATGTAGAACAGCGGTGCCCGCACTGCTTCTCATGGCATGTAGCTCTGTCAATACCATCCGACGTAGGAGCCGAGGTTTTTAATATCGTAGTGTTCTCCCGCCGCGGAAAGCGTTTCTCTCAGGCGACGGCAATACTTTCCCCATCTATAACTCCTGCAAATCTCCAACCATCACCGTCTTCTCGGATCTCCTATACTAAGTTGTAAACCACGACCCAAGGTTTTATCCAGATCACCCTCAGATATTATTAATCTGAGTGTGATCCACAACATTTATTCAAATTCTCGACCCACAATTTTTCCAAAAGCTTTACAACTCAATCTCATGGACTGACAAAATCGGATGTTATCACAATTAATCTCGACCAAATTTCCCAACAACGGCCTTATGCTGATCAAATTCTGAGACACCTCGCACTTTTGCATAGCAGTACACAAACTGGAAGCATATAAACAAATAGAATCTGAATAAATCTATTATCGGCCTACCTTCACCAAATTCTTCAATATGCCCACCAAAACTGTCTGAGAGAAGATAAATCGCGGCCAATTTTATCATAAAATGAATTAATCTCCACCGAATTTGTCAGGTGTAGCTGAATGAGCACCAAATTTGGAGTATCTGGGTTAAATCACGACCAAATCTGTGCGAAAACTGTGCGAAGAATAAGTAATACTGCTGGATGGTTCTGCCCGCGCCAACTTCCGCGGAAGTCTTTTGCCCGCGGACCCGCGGGGGCTTTAAGTGCCCACGGACAGGCAGTCGCCCACGGGACTTTCAGTCCGCGGGCCTTCCTTCCCGCGGGACTTCTAGTCCGCGGAGTCTGCGGGGCCCGTGGGACTCTCAGGCCGCGAAAATTTTATTTTATTTATTTATTTATTTATTTTTATTTAAATTTTTTTTTTTTTTTTTTTTCAAATTTTTATTTTTATTTTTTATTTTAAACAAGAAAAATATAAAGCACCTCAAAGTTTACCTCGGACCGTCGCCATTCGGCAACGACGAGGGAGTCTCCTTCTGTGACAACGACAAAGTCTTCCTGGCACCATGTATTTTGAGTTTGGATCCGTTGACTGCCGGAGGTACCTTCTGCCTGTCCAAAGTTGATAATCTGATCGCTCCATTGTTGCCGACCTTCCGAATCTGATATGGTCCAACCCATCTAGCCTTAAACTTTTCCACTTTGATTTCATTCCGACCGTTGTACGCCTTACGTTTGTTCTGTGCCACCCCCGTCGCCCACTGTGCCTGCGATTGTCGCGCAACTGGATTATTTCCTTGCTGTCGGTGCCCTTCCCCTAATTTTATGTTGCGGTGTAACCTTTTCTTTCCGCGCGGTCTATTCACCATGTACCAAACAGTGGGATCTTTCGTTTTTCTGTGTTCAAACTGTAGGTTCTTCCCCTCAGCTTCAGCCATGGCAGTTTTTCCTTCTTCTGCTTCCTTGCATTCCTCCGGACATTCGTTTTCCTCCTTTTTCTTATCTTCGTCGACCGTTAACATATTGCAACTCGGAAAGAGTTCATAGTCTTCTATCTGCCAGTGGTAAAGGCCATTCACCGAGTCCAGGTCGTCGTCATTCGATCCTCCGTCAAGTCTCAATACTCCTTCTTCATCCGGTTCCATTCTCCTCTTTCCTTCGTCATCACTCTCGCCTTCACTGTCAGAATCTGACAATGTTGCCTCCTCGCCAACCATTTGCATGTGCAGGTCAATTATGAATCTTTTGCCTCCGCGCTCCATTGATAGGGTATTGCGTTTCCAATCATGTTTTTTTTTTGCTTGTACCAACCAATCCCGTCCTAGAATAGCATCATATCCTTTTCTTTTTAATGAAATGACCACAAAATCCAATAAAAATTGTTGCGTACCAATTGTTACCGGCTGCGCTTTCAAGATTCCCAACGGTTTGATCCCGTGCTGGTCTGCCGTGAGCAACTGGAATGTAGGTGGCCACAGCGTCGGCTTTCCCAACTTCTTCCAAGTATCCTCCGGTAAGACATTCACGCCGGACCCTCCCTCAACAATTGTCTCTGTCAAAATATTTCCCAAAATCCCCATCTCGACGACCGCTGGATGCCGTCCGGATGTGAGTGCCAGCAGCATTGGGTCTGTGGTCGTCACTTCCCTACCGTCCTTTCCTGTGTCCTCCGTTACTTTCGAAAACGGTGTATGATTCAGAATGGCCGTCCGTAACTGGGGCATTGTGAGAAGGAGGTCACTTATCTTTACCGGTATCTCCGTTTGTAAGATCTGTCGTACAATGTTTTGTTCTGCAAAGGTCCTTGCCAAGGTGCCGGTGATATCCAACTGAGATGTCCCCGCCGACAATGCCTTTGCAATGTCCGCCTGCGCTTCCCCCACTTTTCTCTTTTCCTCCGCTTGCCTGCGTGTAATTGCCAGAACCTCCTCTACATCCGTGCCAACAGTGATCAAGTTTACTCCAGCCTTTGGACACTTGGAATCTTCGTGATCGCCGGGTCCGCACCATCTGCATAATAATTTCGGTGTGTTTGCCGCTGTACAATCCCGTGCAAAATGACCCCACAAATTACACGCTCGGCATTGAACGATCGGCCATCCGTTTGCATCATACTGAGTTCGACTTCGGCTCCCATTATTATTGTTATTATTTTGCCCTCTGTTATTATTCCTATATCCTCCGGATGTAGCACCGGCAGTATTCGTGTTTCCGCTACTACCCGGCAGGGAAGCCTCCTGTGTGAGAAACACCTGCGAAGATCCTCTTGTCTTCATGTTAAAGGGACAGTCCTTTGTCAAATGGCCCATGATCTGACAGATGTCACAGAATTGGTTCTTCGGACACGATCCTTTAGTATGACCATCGGTCTTACATTCCGTGCACCACAGTTCACTACTTTTTGGCTCCTTCTGCATATTTTTAAACTCCTTCATCATTCGAACCATATCCTTCTGTAAGGCACTAACCTTTTTGTTACTACCTTCGTCGTCGCTGCTATCATCCTGAGCGGATTCATCATCATCAGAGTCAGAGGAGCTGGTTTTCTTCTTCTTTGTCTTCTGCGCACTTTCAAGGTCTAGTGCTCTGTTATACGCGTCCACATATGATGACGGTGGCACAATTTTCATTTTCCTCCGCAACTTCGAGCGGAGGCCGTCCGCAAACCATCTTTTCTGCAACCCATCCGCTAGCTTGCTTTCCATTTTGTTTATTAAGTCTTTCAATCTCCTGGCGTAGACACGGACAGTTTCGTGCTTCCCTTGCTTGGTATTGAAAATTTCCGCTACGATTTCATTATCATCCCGTAAGAGTTTAAATTCCGCCAAAAACTCCTTTTTAATGTTATCCCATGTATCCAGCTTCTGCGGATCCATATCCGAAAACCAATCAATCGCGACACCCCGTAGGGTTGCCGGAAATTGCCTGGCCCATTCGTCGCTATCTGTGATTCCATTTGCCCGCCAGATCGTCTCACATGTCTTACAATGTCGAAGGGGGTCGGCTGTACCATCGCCTTCAAATTTCGGTAATTTTTCTTTGGGTCCCGTCATAACTCTGGAGGTTTGCACTCCTACAGTGGTCGGCACTCCCACACCGGCAGTCTGTACTCCCACACCGGCAGTCTGCACTCCCACACCGGAGGTGTCGACAGCTGCAACCCTTGATGAAGACGGAGGATCCTCCGAAATTGTTTCCCGCGGAAGTCTATCCTGGACGAAGAGGTCACTCCACGCTCGTGCTCCGTCGGCACCGCGAGCCGTGCGAGTTGATGCTCTCCCGTCTGAATTTTCTTCCCTCGGCGAACACAAATTCAAGAACTCCTCCCGTGCTTCTTCCACCAATTCCACCCGCTGCCGAGTCTCCTCCAACAATTCCTCCGCACTTCGGTTTCCGTCGGCAATCTTTTGGAATCTCCGTCGGTGTTCGGCTTGCTGTGCCAAAATTAAATTCTCTTGCGCAGTACGGATTCCATCTTTTCCCTTCACCTTATTCCGATCCTTGTTAAGCTGATTTGGCATTAATCTTCATTCCTCCCACCTTCCAGATTCATAAGGCAACGACGCCAAATGTTTACCGTACAGAAAAAGGAAATGAACGCATACAGAAAATGAACACGAACAGCAGAATTATATTCGCAATAGTAGATGAATGATGATTTACAATGATCCCGGACGGGATATAAATACTACTGCCGAACCTTCCCGAAGGAGTCCGTCGGCCACAATTATTCTATCCGTTACAAACTATTTACCGCCGGACCGTCGGCTACAGAATACAAAATACCGCCGGACCGTCGGCTACAGAAACACCGCCGGAACCAGCCAGTCGGCTAACAATTGCCTTAAATATTCTCAGTTCCTTGATACATTGCTTCTAACAAGGAAAGAGATATTGTTTGTTGCTTCTTTTTGATACTTGTGATTGCACCTATGCCAAGACCAAAATCATATCCAAAAATAACTTATTGTCATCAATAGAACTTGCCCAATCTGAATTTGTGAAACCTACCACCCTAGGATCTTTGCTTCTTGTATATAGAATGCTAGAGTCAAGTGCCCCTTTCACATATCTCAACACACTCTTTGCTGCAACCAATGTTCAGGCTTTGGTGTTGTCACGAAGCTATAAATGTAACTCATAGCATAACTCAAATCAAGTCTAGTAGTTGTAAGATAGATTACACTACTTGCATGATTGTGGACTCATCAATCACGTTTGAATCTAATTTGGCTGAAAGCTTCATCTCTTTCTCCATAGCTGTATTTTGAACTTGTTTAGCGAACCCTGGACATTTTTTGATTGAGAAACAAAAATATGAACAATCTATGAAACTTGTACTCCTAGGTGATAATGTAAGAGGCCGTATTTTGTTGTGTCAAAAGCTTGCTGAAATTCCATTTGATTTTCTGAACCAAATGTGCCTCATTGCCTATAATGATGATGTCACCCACATAAACGACAAGAAGGGATGACATTTTTTCCTCCACATTTGGTGCATAAGTGAGGATTTGAAGGACTTTGGTGATGTCCCTAATCATCCAAATGCTTGTCAATTTTTATATATCATGCCCTTGGTGCCTACTTTAGGCCATCAAGAGCCTTTGTAATTCTGCATACTTAATGATGTTGGCTTGCAACTTTAAATTGAGGCTAAGTCATGCACATTTCTTCTTCCAAGTCTCTATGAAGACACTCTTCATGTCCATTTGGTAGAATTTTGGACTAAAATGTGTTGCCATGGCAAGAATCAATCAGATGGTGCCTTTCTTTGCTGTATGAGCAAAGGTATCCTCATAATTAATACCTTCTCCTTGCAAATGTTTTTAAGCCACCAACCCTAGCTTGTGCTTATCAAGTGTACCATCAACTTTGCACATCTTATTTTATATTTAAAATTGTACACCCATTTACATCCAATGGTTTTCTCTTGGGGGATGATCTAAAAGAACCCGAGTCTTATTCTTCCTAAGACTTTGATGTTGGTTTTCCATGGCCATTTTCCATCTAGGTTCAGCTTTTGTCTTGTCGAACCTTGGGGTTTATAGACACTTTGAATGTTAGCTACAAAGTTAACTATGTTCTATTTGCTCTTTCCTCTAGATGGTCTACTCTCAACCATTTTATCATTCCAAACATCACTACCACGTTTTTCCTACCACTTTTTAGAAACCCCTCCATCCAAATTGGTGTGTTCATCATGATGTGGGCTACTTGATAATATATAATTTGGATGCTGATCTAGGTTCTAAAGAAAATATTTTGGTATAGGTGCTAATACCTACCTGAGAGATTCAACATGTTCAAAATCATCACAGTCTCGACCTTCAGGTGTAGTAATGGAAGGTGAGCACTTAAATCTTTAGCCTTCTATAATGTCCCCAATTTTGTCAGCATCTAAGTTTTAGGGATTAGCCTATTATTGTGATCCTCGTAGGCTAATTATTGTGGATAGAGGGTCTTTTGTGGCATAGGCTTGGCTTGAGAGGGTCTTATCTTCTCTACATTTTAGTAAGCTACAAGTTGGCCTTCGTTTGGCTCAAATGAGATTTCATCTAGGGTTAGTTTTGTATACTTACTATTTGTGGTAAGTTGGTGTTGATCGAGATGGCCCCTTTCAATTTTTGGAATGTGCATTTGGCCATATGGAGAAATAATAGGTATGACTCCTATTTCAGACAACATATATAAATGATGAGTATTTTGGGAGTTATTATATTTTTAGTGGCCAAATTATTATTAATTATTAAACGGCTTATTATAAAGTTATAATTTAATTTTATAATTTCTTTAAGTTGGGAGTGTTGAGTTATCATTGGAAAGTGCCATTTATTAATTAGTTAGGCCAAGTCAAGTGAGAGAATCTAAAGAAAGCTTCTAATTAATGTTGTGTGGTGAAGCTTCTTGAGTGAAGTTACATTTTGACAACAAAAGGGAATTTGGAGGTTATAAATACAAGCCTATTTGTTGAGAACAGCATGCTTGTATATCTATTTGCTTTTGTTGCCTTTGTGGCTTTTTCTGAGTTTTTTGAATTGGGTGCCCTTGCTGAAGTATAAGGGTTGTTCTGATAATTTCTATTGCAAATTGTGCTGAGGTAAACAATTTGTCTATTTTCCTCCTACTGTTCGTATTGTGTCTAAGGAGAGGGTTATTCCTGAGATTTATTGAAGGAAGTGGTGAATTTTTGAGAGCTGTGATTCAAATTGGGAGTCATAATTTGGTTTGCCAAAGTCTGGCACTTCTACTTCGGCAGTGGCTGATTTTTGGAGAGCTGCATTTCATCTTGGACAGGCCTGCTATACATTTCCAGAGGTCCGTGTGGGTAATTTCCAGATCTGATGTCTACATTAGAAGCCCCTACAAATCATTACCAAAGCTGCGATTTGGACTGGGAGCCTACCGTCAACTCATCTTTGCTTTGCTATTTCATATAAGGCTCACAATTTGATCTCCAGGTCTGCAATACACATTCCATGTTGTGCCACATTATTGTTTGGCAAACATATTGAGGACTGGTGGTAAATTCACGTTGGCTGGGCATTGTTTTTGCATTGGAGGAGGCTGTGAATTGTCCTAGCCCTGCAACTTTCCAGTTTGGAGTTCTGCATTTCCATATCAGCTATGTCAAAGACATCCAAATTACAATCAGGTTCAATTGGATTTAGATTTTGCAAACATTGTTAATTCAATTTTGGCAAGTAAAATTCTGGAAATTTCTGGGGGTTCTTTATCTATCTGAATAGGGCCAATTTTTTGTGAATTGTATCTTCCCTAGATTTTGTTTGGTAAAATAATAAACAGCTGAAGTTTATCTTGTCAATCCATCTGATTTGCTGAATTGGCATTGGTGGCTTAATTTTCATTTACCATTCTATCTCAGCCAAAGATTCGTTCTACATGTTTGCAAGATAAATTTAGAGTGTGATAAGAAGAAGTTCAGTATTTCATTGTTATGTGGCATGAAGGATAGTTTGCAATTCAATCATAAAGACTATTTAGAAAATTGCCAGACTTTAATTATTTGAGTGCTTGCCAAGTGTTTGATTAAATGACAAATCTCTGATTGGTAAAGGGAATTAGTGTTTGTCTAAGCTATAACCAGATAGGGGTTATTACACCT
This sequence comes from Cupressus sempervirens, assembly GCA_028749045.1. NCBI lineage: Eukaryota > Viridiplantae > Streptophyta > Pinopsida > Cupressales > Cupressaceae > Cupressus > Cupressus sempervirens. The sequence goes on from CM053793.1 coordinate 821,136,542, forward strand.
TCAAAGGCTGAGCTTTCACAATGTTGATGTCAGAAGAGAGCTGAAAAGGCCCAACTTCATCTATCACTATAGCGATGCTAAATGGCAAACAATCAATGTTCATAATAATTAGCCTGTAAGCTTTTTGCTTATCACTATGCCCTGTAAGCATTATTTTTGACTCTTGGAGTCTCCAAAGGTACACATGTAATAGAGCCAACTTACTCCTGGTTTCCTCTCAAGCTATGCTTACTCTAGGGTATTCTCTTTCATTGCTTGTATCTGAGACATGTTGAGAAGACTTAAGAAGGTGCTGAATTATCCAAAAGGTGTGTAGTATAGAAGGGAAAGATAGGGATGAACAACTTCCAATTTTTAATGGGCTTATTGAATGACATATAAGGTAAGAGATAGTTAAGAAACACTTTGATTGTGATATTGCTATCAGGGTTTAACTGTGTGATTTTGAGTCAAACCCATTGACCCATATTTCATGAGTAGTGATTCATCATGAATCCATCTCTCATGAGAATAAATGGAACAGTTAGCACTCATTGGATCTAGGTGATGTTCACAGGGGTGAAGCTCCGAGACTTCCCGGGAGGTCACCCATCCCAATACTACTCCAGCCTGAGTGCGCTTAACTACGAAGTTTCGTCCATAGTTAAACCCAAAGCTTGCAACACTTTGATCTTATGACCAAAAGTACAAATTGAATATTTGCATGACAATGCCTTGGAAATGTATTGCAACTATTATATTTGTAGCAAATATCATGCATATTAATCATAATCCTATCTACTTGAATGTGTCCTACAAAATCTCCTATTGGAATATTATGTAGTACTAGATAAAACTTACACACTTCACATAATTTAATACTTTGTAATTGAATTTGTTGTCACAGTTATAATTACTAAAACAAATATTAGATTTCCAAAAATTAGATGTATCGCAGTATGAAGTGCAAATCGTCATGAACTATACAAAACAACCTACACAATTTATTACTTTTTTCCTTATTCAATGAATTGCACAAGGAGTTTAGAAAATTACTCTGTTACTTGGGGACGTGTTTCCACCTTAAAAGCCCAGCTACTAGAAATGAAAACGATTTTGAGGACTACAGGACAGTTGGAAATGTTTCCAAGCTATCCCTGTCATACAAAAAAATGGAAAGCATCCCAAAAACATGGAAACAATCAACTCGTCTTGGAAACTGTTAAGTTGTAGCTTCAGTCGGATTAGAAGCTCATGATAAAATTGATACATATACATGGATGCCAGCATGTAAATCATATCGTGTATATGCATATATATATATATATATATATATCTCTATATATATTTATTTCTTTTACATCTGTGCTGATTAATATATATATTCTGTATGATTCATAGGTCAATCTGAGTTATTGTATTTGCAAATAACAGAGCCACTTCACGTTAGTGCATGATTATCATGCCCAATCGGGCTATATAGTCTGTGACTGTCAAAGACAAGTATCATGCCCTGTATTATTATGATCACAAGATATTATTGTGACATATATTGGGCCCAGCATTATTGTGACCTCCCAGAATTAAATCGGTCTCTTAATCTGATCGGGCACATATTGTTTATATTAGTTAAGTCATAACAAATGGTTATGACCACGTAGGGCCATGACCCTATGTGGCTCATGCCACGTAGAGTTGTGACCCTACGTGAGCATGACTCTTCATGATATATATATATCTATATATATATATATATATTCAATGCAGAGATATTATCAATCACAACGACAATGATCAATCTGCAATCACATTGAAGAACAATATTTGTTATCTGCACTGTAAACATTATTTAGAGCATCTTATATATAGATCGCTGGAGTCATCTGTCATGAAAAGAAATATCAGATCAGTCACAGAACTGATAAACATATTAAAAGACAAATAATAGTCAAAGGATTTAATCAAATCAATATATGTATTGATTGCACACACATGTATGTGTTAGATCCTTATACAAACCTTCCAAAAGGCTTAAGATAATTCAGTAAATTAAATTGAATAAATCTGATCACCAAATTTCACATGGTGTCAGAGCCAGGTTTAAAGAGACTATCCTGATCAGATTTATCTATCCAGTTCACTCAAATACTCTCAAATTCCTTATCTGTCAAAATGGTGAATGGTATGAGACTAGTAGACAGACTTGAAGGTGAGTCAAATTTTGCGGCTTGGACATTGCGATTAATGTTGATTTTGAAGGAGCATGATCTAAAACAGTTCAATGAAAAATCAAAGCCACCATCCAAAGGGAGTGATGAATTGAATAGATGGGAAAAAGACAATACTAAGGCTATGAAATCACTAGTGGACAGGGTGAAGGATCATCTACTTCCCGTCATTACAGAACTAGAAACAACACATGAAATGTTCAGAGCACTTGAAGAAATGTTTGAGATAAATAATACCACCAGAATTCTTACAATGAAAGACAAACTCTCCAACATTAAAATGAATACAGGAGAGTCCATCACTTCATATTTCATGAGGATAACAGAACTAAGGAATCAACTCTCTACAATTTGTTAATTCTGTAACTTGCAATCATGCTGCTCTGATAGCAGAGCCGTTTGATCTGATCTTGCATGATATATATTGATTTGATCTTGCATGATATATATTGATCTAAAGTCATTGCATTATCCTCTTAATAATATCGGCACCTATCCTTGAGTACTAGTTTAAATCTAACTAAACTCCTTTGTTTTAGTTTAAGATTAAATTTGTTATTGCATGGAAAGTCGCCGACTTCAAGGGATGAGTCAAAGTAGACTTTGGAAGGGACATGTCCTTTGTATCTCTACATTTATTAAGGGTATGATTGAAGTCTAAGAGCACACAAGAAACAATAAAGTCTGCTCCTTAGTCAATACTGCCCAAATACAACTTGTAGAAGAAAAAGACATTTCCAGATTTATATTTTTGAATTCATTCAAGAAAAAACTTTGACGTTTATCTACAACAAGTTTAAGAAGGTATAATCTAAGTTTGATTCAGTTAAAGAATTTGTAGAATCTTCACATGGTATCAGAGCTCTAGTAGTCGAACCTAGGCTCTGCCAATTAAGTAATCAGACCTTATATATATCTAGCATCATTCTCCTATCTTTAATGGCATACACAATCAGACCCGAGGACAGGTTTGATGGGAAAGAACACTTTGATGCCTAAAAATTCAGAATCATGATGATTCTTGAAAAAAATGATGTAAACAATTTGTTGAATTAGCATCTAGAGAACCTACAGTTGAACCTCATAAATCCTCCTGGATTAAAGGAAATAGGAAAGCCATTTAGATCATATTAGATGGAGTGAAAAATGATATCATACCTATGCTAACAAAACATCAAACAACATTTGCTATGATGAATGCGCTACTAAATGCATATGAGGTCAACAATGCAACTAGAGTTCTTGCACTGAGAAGGCAACTAAATCGCACACAAATAAAGAAAGGAGAATCAATGAATTCTTTCTTCTTAAGGGTTGCCAGTCTAAGAGATGAACTTGCAAATATAGGAACCATCATTAGTGACACGGAACTAACATTAATGGCTATAGACAGATTACCAGATTCATAGGAAACTTTTGCTCAAGGAGTAAGTGCCAGAGATAAACTTCCTTACTTCAATAGACTTAAGGGAGATTGTCTTCAAGAAGAATCCAGAAAACTAAAGAAAGCAGGGAAATTGAAAACGGAAGATGAAGAACTTCATGTTCTTAATACAAACTCTATAAAGGCAAGAAGGAGCATTTCAAGAAGAAAAGGGGTAATCAAAAGAATGACAAATTTAATAAAGATCTATCCAAAATAAAGTGCTTCAAATGTGAAAAGTTTGGACACCATAGATCTAATTGCCCTGAGAATTCTAAACAACAAGTGAACTGTACAAATGTTACTAGGGAAGAAGATAACTATGATCATAAGAATCGTGTATTGTATTCGTCATTATCAAATGAAGTCTCAAGTAAAGCATGGGTGATTGATAGTGGATCATGTAGACATATTACAGGATACAAAGAAGCATTAGACTCTATATTAGAAAAAGTTAATGGCAAAGTCACCATTGATGATAATTCAACACATTCTGTCAAAGGAATTGGAAATTGCACCTTGAAACTAAAATCAAGAAATTCTCCTCTTCTCAAAGCAGTACTCTATGTATCAGGAATAAAAAGAAATCTAATCTTGGTTACAACACTTGAAAATGATGGACATAATGTTGCATTAATGGACGATAAAATAATAACCTGGGTTAAGAAATCCTCAATTAAGAAAACAAAGTTGATTGGTCAGAGAAAAGGGTATTTGTATGAATTAAATTCATAACCTGGTCAACCTAGTCAAGCCTTAATTCATGACGCTGCAAACATAAATGAAATATGGCACAGAGGGTTAGGACATCTAAATTTCAAAATCTTATCAACTATGGAGAAGATGGCTACTAGTTTACCTAAACCAAATAAAGACCACTCAAGCATATGCAAAGGGTGCACTCTGGGTAAGAACACCAAAAGTCCATTTCATGATAGCACTAGAAAAATCAACAATGTTTTAGGATTAATTTATTCAGATTTATGTGGACTTATGTTTGTTCCTTCTCTTGGAGGATTCTGGTACTATATTTTGTTCATAGATGACTTCTCTAGGAAAACTTGGATTTACTTCTTAAAGTGCAAAGAATCAGAATAAATCCTAAAGAGATTATAGAATTTAAAACATTAACTAAAAACTTATCAGGACATAAAATTAAAACTCTTAGAACTTATAATAGAGGGAAATACACCTCTGATTTGTTTTAAAAGTTTTGTAATGAAACAAGAATTAAGAGCTGTATATCGTTTTTTATAACCCAAAATAAAACGGGATAGCATAAAGAAAGAATAAAACAATTATAGAAGCTGCTAGAGCTATGATATTTGATCAAAATCTAGAATATTATCTTTGGGCAGAAGCCTCTTGTACTACTATCTATATTCAAAACAGAAGCCCTCACTCTTACCTTAGAGATAAAACTCCTGAAGAAGTCTTTACTAAGGTTAAATCCAATATAAGTCATCTTAAGATTTTTGGGTGCCCTATATATATCCATGTTCCAAAAGAAAAAAAACTAAGTTAGAACCCTCCGGGAGGAAAGGTATTTTTGTAGGGTATAGTGAAACATCTAAAGCATATAAGATTTTTATACTTGGATAGAAAAATGTTGAACTTAGTAGGGATGCAATTTTTGAAGAAGATTTAGCATTCAAAAGAGTCCAAAGTTTTGAAGAACCCTCTCCTTTACCTAGCTCTGGAAGAAATACTGAGTCCAAGTCTCAGAGGAAGAACATGGAAGAAATTGAAGATGAAATTCAAACCTTAATCTTGGAGAAACTCAAAATTTAAAGAAAAGACCACTTTGGGCCATTAAAACAATCGAGGAAGCACAAGACTTTGCTGCACCTTTTGGAACAGCCAAAGGAAGAAAAAGACCCAAAAGATTTTCTAGTTATACAACAAATATGAATGATTTGTTCAAATCAGAACCAACCAATACTTTAGATGCTATTAAACATACACTTGGAAAGAAGTGATGACAGAAGAATACCAATTTATTATGAAGAATGATGTTTGGGAAATTGTTCCAAGACCTAAAGGAAAATCTATTGTTTCTTCCAAGTGGATATTTAAAATAAAGCATACTGCTGACAGTAGCATTGAAAAATATAAAGCCAAATTTGTAGCCAGAGGATTCTCTTAGAAAGAAGGGATTGATTATGAAGAAACTTTTGCTTCTGTTGCTAGATACACCTCTGTAAGAGCAGTCCTAGCCATTGCAACATCAAAGGGATGGAAAGTACATCCGATGGATGTAAAAACAACATTCCTTAATTGAAAGATTACAGAAGAAGTATATTTGGAGCAACCTGAAGGATTTGAAACTCATGATCCTAACGTTTTTGTTTGCAGGCTCAAGAAAGCTCTCTATGGGCTTAAGCAGGCTCCAAGGGCTTGGTATGAAAGAATTGATAAGTATCTCATCGGCCTAGGATTCTCCAAAAATGAAGTCGATTCAAATTTATATTATAAAAGGGATAAAGAGGATATGGTAATTCTGATACTGTATGTTGACGATGTACTAATAACAAGTGATGATCATCTCATAGATCAATGCAAGAAAGATCTAATTAGAGAAGGGAGAGGGTTAGACTTATTTTCACCTGGTTTCAACTTGATTTTTCAGAACAACCAATTTCATCCTTAGGCCGGACAAATTTCAAAGAGCAACACTTGGCAGGATAAAATTTTAGGTTTCGTACTTAGACGATTTCTTTTGAAAATTTCGATATTATTGTGTAAATTTAGATAATTTTCAAAAAATGAAATTTTGTTTGATTTAGGTTTTTGGAAAATCTTGAATTCCTTTGGTGAGAAAAAAAATTTCTTTTGTGAAGATGTAATTAAATTGCAAAATCAATTTTAGCCTTTAGAAATAATTTTATTTTTGTCAAAAATTTAAATTGATTGGCAAAATTGATTTGAGTTGAATTGCAAAAAATTGGCTTCAAATGGATTAAAATTGCCTTGAAATTTTTTAAGTGTTTAATGAAATTAGTAATTTAATATTGATAAAATGGCTTTTGGCTAGCCAAAATGTAATTTTAATGACATATTAGTTGCTAAATCATCATTTAATAGAAACATTTAGCATCTCCAAGGCATTATTTACTTTTATTTTTGCAATCTTGGTCTAATTGGAAATTTAAAAAAGCAAATTTCATCTTGGCAACGTTAATTTCGGGCTAAGCATTTAATTGGGGGCCAGTTTTGCATTTTAAATAATTTATTTTTTGCTCCCAAGGTCCCAGTTGGCCAGCTAGGAAGGATGAGCAAGTAGGGTATAAGAGGAAACTCTTTCCCCTTTTCTCCTCATTCCTCACTCCTCTTTGGTGCTTAGGCGATTTTGGGCTAAGTGTAGACTTTCTCCTCTTTGAGTGATTTTCCTAAGGCAGATTGGCATCTTCTTTGGGTGATTTTTCCAACCAAAGCATCAAGATTTGCAAGGGATTTGAAATTTTTAAGTGTGATCCTAAATTCCAAAAGAAGACCTGGCCATTGGTAAAGGTAAGTTCAAATCATTTAGAGTTGAAAGTGGTCCTTAAGCAGATTTCGCTCTTTTGTTCTTGGTTAGTTTTGTTTCCCTTGGTTCTTCTTGCATTCATCATCCACCACTTCATCATCCCATCATAGGTTGAAGTTTACAGATTGATAAGTGTATAATCCATGATAGGACATTGGAAGAGGCAGAAATAAGCTAGACCATCCTAGGTATTGGAGAGGGAGATATAAGTGTAGTCCATCCTAAAGAAAAGGCGAGGTAGAAATAGGTGGTAGTCCCACCCCTAGGAAGAAGATTGGAGATAGTGTAGTGATAGGGCATTTGGCAGAAATAAGTGTAGAATCCATCGATAGAAAGAAGGTTGGAGATCGATAAGGGTAGTCCATATCACTTAGAACGAAGAGGTAGAACTAAGTGTTTAGGATGGTAGATGTTAGTGCAAGCAAGAACCCTAAGGGAACAAACACTAAGAAAGAAAAAGAAGATATGATGCCCAAAACAACTTTCTTCTCGAAAATGAGGTGAATAACCGATACCAATGTCGGTGCAATAAATATGCTACAGGTAAAGGATAGACTAAAGGAAGGACAATCCCTCTTGGCAAAAAAATATACAGGAGCGGAATTGTACATGTAGCAACTATTCCTCCTATATTGCCTTGTCCAAAATTAGTTATGGAGTGCGCATCCAAGGTTGATCTGATTAGCAAATTCATCATTTTTGATAAAGGGAAGAGGGTGTTGGCCAACATTGGCGGACAAGCGATCGATAGACAAACGATCGAAGAAGCATTTAACATTCCCCAGTACAAGAGCATGACAGTGGTGATGATGGATCAGGTAGCTAAATCTTTTCAGGATAACTAGGAAGCCTATTTCACACATCTAAAGCAAGATTGGCTACACGAGGGAAAGAAAGGAGTAACCAGATCATCAAGGCTCACAGAGGCGGACTCCAAATCAGAATATGGACATCTCATTGTACTTCTTAGTCGGATTATGGGCCTAGCTCAAGGTATGCAATTCGAAAATTGGATGTACTTGATGAAATTGAAAAAAGAAAAAGAAGATTTGATTGGGCTAGGATCATAAGCGAGAACCTAGAGTTGCAACTTAGGACCGTACAAAACCAAAAACAATTCTACATGGGATCCTATCTGTTTTACCTAATTGCTAGATTGTATAAGTGTTCGGGACTTGAGGCCTTAGGAGAAGTTGGTAGTGGGTTGGGGCAATATATGGTTCATGAATGCTATCGTCAACTTCATTTGCACAACAAGGATTACAAAATGTTTTGCGATGCCTTCGCTATGAAGACAGTAAGGGTATTACAAGGAGCACCTGCTAAGAGACTTTAACTGGAAACAGAAGCAAAGATAAAGAAGTATGGGAGTTGGTTTATCCAATTTCCGCAATTCACCTACATTAGAGTAGCAAGAAGTACAATTTGTCCCTAGAGGCTTCCAAGATACCCACCGGACAAGGTAGTTTTGATGGAATTGGCTAGGCAACTTGAGCACTATGATAGAATAATGAAAAACAAAGGTAAGAGAAGGATTACCTTTTCATTCAGAATTGGCAATGATAGTTGCCCCAATCGGGTTGCTTTTGCAGCTACAGAGAAGGAATTGGAATGGTATCATCTCGAATGGTAGAGAGCAAAGCAAGGATTCAATCCTAATGGTCGTATCAAAGTATCTCATGGAAATGCGTTTAAACATGTTCCCACTATAGAGAACTTTTGGGCCAATGCTTAGGATGACTTCATTGGAGAAAGCTAGCTTTCTCAAGGTTGTCAGTGGACATGATGAGATATCAAATGGAGAGGCCTTGATATTCTCGATCAATTGGAAGATGATGGAAATGTGTTGAGAAATGTGTTAGCCGACTGGATGGTTCTGGCAGTGTTTTTGTAGCTGACGGATTGGTTGTCGTTGGTGTTTTATATTTTGTAGCCGACGGGTAAATAGTTAGTAACGAATGTAATGTTGTGGCCAACGGACTCGTTCAGGAAGGTTCGGCGGTAGTATTTATATCCCATCTGGGATCATTGTAAAGCATCAATCATCTACTATTACGGATATTATCAAGCATAATGTATGTCTGGCATATGCGAATATAATTCTGCTGTTCATGTTCTGATATGGGTTGATTACTTTGCTAGTACGGTAAACATTTGGCGCTGTTGCCTTATGAATCTGGAAGGTGGGAGGAATGAAGATTAATGCCAAATCAGCTTAACAAGGATCAAAATAAGGCGAAGGGAAAAGATGAAATCCGTACTGCACAAGAACATTTAATTCTGGCACAGCAGGCAGACCGCCGAAGGAGATTCCAGAAGCTTGTCGACGGAAACCGGAGCGCTGAAGAATTGTTGGAGGAGACTCGGCAACAGGTGGAATTGGTGGAAGAAGCACGGGAGTTCTTGAATTTGTGTTCGCCAACGGAGGAAAATTCAGACGGAAGAGCATCAACTCGCACGGCTCGCAGTGCCGAACTTCTTCGTCCGAGATAGACTTCCTCGGGAAACAACTTCAGAAGATCCTTCTTCTTCACCAAGGTTCGCAGTTGTCGACACCTCCGGTGCGGGAGTGCAGACCGCCAGTGTGGGAGTTCATACTGCCAGTGTGGGAGTGCAGACCGCCGGTGTGGGAGTTCAGATTGTCGGTGTGGGAGTGCCGACCGCCAGTGTAGGAGTGCAAACCTTTGGTGTGGGAGTGCAGACCTCCAGTGTTGTGATGGCGGGACCCAAAGAAAAGCTGTCGAAGTTTGAAGGGGATGGTACTGCCGACCCCATCCGACATTGTAAGACATATGAGACAATCTGGCGGGCAAACGAAATCACAGATGCCAACGAATGGGTCAGGCAATTTTCGGCAACCCTACGGGGTGTGGCGATTGATTGGTTTTCGGATACGGATCCACAAAAGCTAAATAGCTGGGATAACATTAAAAAGGAGTTCCTGGCCGAATTTAAACTCTTTCGGAATGATAATGAAATCATAGCAGAGATTTTCAATACCAAACAGGGGAAGCACGAAACTGTCTGCGTCTATGCCAAGAGATTAAAAGACTTAATAAACAAAATGGAAAGCAAGCTGGCGGACGGATTGCAGAAAAGATGGTTCGTGGATGGCCTACGCTCGAAGTTGCGGAGGAAAATGAAAATTGTGCCACCGTCGTCATATGTGGACGCGTATAACAAAGCACTGGATCTTGAAAGTGAACAGAAGACAAAGAAGAAGAAAACCAGCTCCTCTGATTCTGATGACGACGAGCCTCCCGGAGATGATAGCAGCGATGATGAAGGCAGCAGCAAGAAGGTTCGTGCCCTACAGAAGGATATGGTTCGCATGATGGAGTTTAAAAACATACGGAAGGAGCCAAAAAGCAGTGAGCTGTGGTGCACGGAGTGTAAGACTGACGGTCATACTAAAGGATCGTGTCCAAAGAACCAATTCTGTGACATTTGTCAGATCATGGGCCATTCGACAAAAGAGTGCCCCTTTAACATGAAGACAAGAGGATCTCCGCAGGTGCTTCTCACACAGGAGGCTTCCTCGTCGGGTAGTAACGGAAATACGAATAGTGCAAGTGCCACATCCGGAGGATACAGGAATAATAGCAGAGGGCAAAATAACAATACAAATAATAACAATAATAATAGGAGCCGAAGTCGAACTCAGTATGATGCAAACAGACGGCCGATCGTTCAATGCCGAGCATGTAATTTGTGGGGTCATTTTGCGCGGGATTGTACAGCAGCAAACACACCGGAATTATTATGCAGATGGTGCGGACCTGGCGATCACGAAGATTCCAAGTGTCCAAAGTCTGGAGTAAACTTGATCACTGTCGACACGGATGTAGAAGAGGTTCTGGCAATTACACGGAGGCAAGCGGAGGAAAAGAGAAAATTGGGGGAAGCGCAGGCGGAAATTGCAAAGGCATCATCGGCGGGGACATCTCAGTTGAAGGACATCACCAACACCTTGGCAAGGAACTTTGCAGAACAAAACATTGTACGACAGATCTTACAAATGGAGATACCAGTCAAGATAAGTGACCTCCTCACAATGCCCCAGTTACGGACGACCATTCTGAATCATACACCATTTTTGAAAGCACCAGAGGACACAGGAAGCGACAGTAGGGAAGTGATGACAACAGACCCAATGCTGCTGGCACTCACCTCCGGATGGCATCCGGCGGTTGTCTAGATGGGGATTTTGGAAAATGTTCTGACAAAGACAATTGTCGATGGAGGGTCCGGCGTGAATGTGTTGCCGGGGATACTTGGAAGAAGTTGGGAAAGTCGACGTTGTAGCCACCTGCATTGCAGTTGCTCACGGCGGACCAGCATGGAATCAAACCGTTGGGAATCTTGAAAGCGCAACCGGTAACCATTGGTACACAACCATTTTTATTGGATTTCGTAGTCATTCCATTGAAAAGAAAAGGATATGATGCTATTTTGGGACGGGATTGGTTGGTGCAAGCAAAAGTAAAACATGACTGGAAACGAAATACTCTATCAATGGAGAGCAGAGGCGAAAGATTCATAATTGACCTGCACACAAATGGTTGACGAGGAGGCAGCATTGTCAGACTCAGAAGGTGAGGGCGACAATGACGACAAAGGAAAGAGGAGAATAAAACTAGACGAAGAAGGAATATTGCGACTAGATGGAGGATCAAATGACGACAACCTAGACTCGGTGAATGGGCTTTACCATTGGCAAATAGAAGACTATGAGCTCTTTCCGAGTTGTAATATGCTAAGGGTCGACGAAGGTGAGAAAAAGGAGGAAAATGAGTGTCCGGAGGAATATAGAGAAGCAGATGACGCAAAGGAGGTTACGGCTGAGAAGGGAAGGACATACAATACAGACCTAGAAAAAAGAAAGATCCCACCATTCGGTACACGGTGAACGGATTGCACAGGAGGAAAAGAACGCATCGCACTATAAAATTACTTGAAGGGTACCGACAGCAAGGAAATAAGTTAGATGTGCGACGATTGCAGGCACAGTGGGCGATGGAGGTAACACAGAACAGACATAAGGCATGGCATGACAAACTCAGTAGGTTTCAGCCGGGGCAATTGGTACTCAAGTATGACGGTCGAGATGAAATCAAACAGGAAAGGTTTAAGGCAAGATGGGTTGGACCATATCAGACCCGGGAGGTTGATGACAATCGGGTGATAAAATTGGAGACATTGGACGAGCAAGAGGTGCCTCCGGTAGTCAACGGATTTAAATTGCAAATATATAGTGCCAGGAAGACTCCGTCGCTATCACAGAATGGCCAGCTGACTCCGTCGTCGTTGCAGAATGGCAACGCCTTGAGGCAAAATTGAGGTGTTGTCTTTCTATTTTATTTTACTTTTGTCAAAAAAAAAAAATTGGAAAAAAAAAAAAAAAATTGAAAAAATAATAATAAAATTTGGAAAAAAATAAAAAATAAATTTAAAAAAAAAAAAAATTTGAATAAAAAAAAAAAGTCCAGGAGGTGCTCTGCGGTCACCTGTTCGGAGGTCCGCGGGAGGTGATCCATGGGCACCTATCCAGAGGTGCTCCGAGGGCACCTGTCTGGAGGTCAACGAGAGGTCCCGCGGGCACCTGTCCAGACATGCTCTGTCGGCACCTGTTCGGAGGTCCGCGGGAGGTGTCCCACGGGTACCTGTCCGGAGGTGCTCCGTAGGCACCTGTCCGGAGGTCTGCAAGCACCTGTCCGGAGGTTCTCTGCGGCAGCCTGTCCAGAGGTCCTCTTTCTGCTGGGTATTCACACGACTTGCGAAGACCTCTTTCCAGTCTGCGGATGGGTGAATGTTCACAGTTTCAGTTGTTGCAAGCTTCCGTGGGAGAAAAAGAAAGATTAAGCTAGAGGTATTGTCGGTGTTCCGCACAGAACATGGCCGAGGAAAACAAAAGTGATAGAAGGAGGAACTTGTAGAGAGTCGGAACAGCAATAGACAAACAGAAGCAGGAGGGGTTGCTTAAAAAAAAAAAAAAAAAGCGACAGAATCAAATTGTTCAGAATGAGTCACAGATGATGCCAAAGGGAAGGGGAAGCATCAATGGCTGCCAGAAAGAGTGTAGAATCGGCAAAAAATGGCAGAAATGGTGTGTTCCGTGCAGTTTTGTGTGGATTTCAAAGTGTTAATTTGGTCTTGCCGGGGCACTGCCCCAGGACCCCGTCCCCTCCAGTCGTTGTGGATATCAGTCGTGGGAGTCTGACCAATTGAGAAAAGTTGAAGTTGCTGCAGGCATGGACTTTCTATGTACCAGAGGCACTGGGAGTAGGTGTTGGCCGAGAGGTTGTCTTGGTGGATGCGTAGAGAGCTCGGGAGGAGCTAATCATCCAGTTGGAGGCAGTGCAACGACACTTGGCTCAGGGTACCGAGGAATTGAAAACAAAGAAAGCAGCACGGGTGGCTATCAAGGTCAGCTTGAGGAGACAATATTGTGTTAGCAGAGGCTACAAATGTAATAGGATTAATGTGGAAGTGATGTGACAGAAGTAGATTTTTTGTTGTAGTCACTCTGTTAATGTATTTTGTTTGTTAATTTGTTTCAGATATTTTGTAATTGTAATTCGGAGACGACTTTTCTTTTTGGGGGGGATGGTGTCAGCCGACTGGATGGTTCCGACGGTGTTTCTGTAGCCGACGGATTGGCTGTCGTCGATGTTTTGTATTTTGTAGCCGACGGGTAAATAGTTTGTAGCGGATGTAATGTTGTGGCCGACAGACTCCTTCGGGAAGGTTCGGCGGTAGTATTTATATCCCGTCTGGGATCATTGTAAAGCATCAATCATCTACTATTACGGATATTATCAAGCATAATGTATGTCTGGCATATGCGAATATAATTCTGCTGTTCATGTTCTGATATGCGTTGATTACTTTACGAGTACGGTAAACAAAATGATTATGATTCAGTAGAAGGAACGAAGTTGAATCCAGTAGATTAGGATGATCATCAGGATCCTTCCTTGGAGGCAGTTACAAGGGCAATTGATTTGCATACCAAGTCATGGTATAATGAAAGATTAAGGAAGCTGCAAAGTCAAAGGATTCCCCTTACTTATGAGAAGATGAAGCTAAAAGAAGGTTCAACAGAATCAGTCGAATAGAAGGGTGAAGGAAGTAGTTGGCAACAAGAAATAGTTAGAAGCGAGAAAAGGGCTTTGGAGGTTGAGAAGAGCAAAGAATGTCTAAAACCTCTAGCCAAGAGACAAAATACAACTATATCAAGAGAAAGCATAATTGAGGCTAGAAGCCAAGAGGTCGATTCAAGTGATAAAGGAGCTATGGTAGAGGTAAGCTCTTATTCAGAATCAAGTGGTTACAGTGAGAGCATCGAGTATTCCCCTCTCTCAAAAAATCAACAAGGAGATGATATGACAACTACTAGTGAAGAAGGAGATGGGCGGATTGATATTGAGGCAATAAGTCAGGCACTCGAGGCCGTTGGTGATGCTTTGCTAGTTGAACCAAATCTAGATTTGGGGAGATGCACTGCACCACTATGTTTAAGGCAAATGCTTATGCCAGGAGACGAGGTGGTAACTACCCGAATAGTTGAAGACATCTGAGGACTAATAGAAAAGGGTGATAGCAAGAATCAAAAACAAATGGCGAAGACGGCGGCAAAGGTAATCAAGAGCGACAATGATGGTCACTGAAAGGTTCAAATTGCTATACCAACAGTCAACAAGGCATTGGATGAGATTGCAGCCCAAGAATATGAGATAGTGGAGCACAACTTGGGAAGAAACATAGATGATATGGAATGTGAAGAGATCTAGGAGGGTATAGCTTCAATCAGAGAAAGGTTGAGGAAGGCAAATGAAAGGATCATAAAGTTGGAGGCAGAGAACAAATATTGGAGAGATTGCTAGCCTATCCAACAGTTGAACTAGGCTGCCCTTCCTCAAGATAGCGGGAGCAACCTAGAAGAGATATCAGTGCAGCTACATAAAGTCAAGGATTGGATTCATGATACAATCCCAGATGGGCGGAATTTCTTGCCTTCCTTCATCTTGACATTCCTGTCATTAGTGACTGTTAGAAACAAATTCAAAATATTTGAAGAAGAGTGGAAGGATTTCCTTTCAGTCAAGGACTTAGCTATTCCCATGCTACAGGCATTCATTGGGCTACCAGAGGCATATTTGGAAAGGGCCAAGTTGGTTGATGAGAGAGGATTGAGTACGGTTGAATCTTGGTTTGTCACCTTGACTACCAGATTGAGAACACTTGAGGAGATACAGAAGGCAGCTGCATAGCGTAGCCCAAGCGTCAACACTTCCATTTCAACCATGATGAGCGATGTTGGGATGACACTTGATTTTGAAGACATCAGAGAAGAGGACAGTGATGAGACAAGACTTGGATCAAGATTGGATGAGTTAGGAAAGGTTGCTATCAAGAAGAAACATTTGGGCACCCTTTCCTCCCTCAATGCCTTTATCGGATTTGCAAAAGAGTATGAGAAGGACCATGAGAAGACACTACAAGCAGAAAGTAGCATGATGGAATCGGTTGAGCTCAAAATAAAGCATACACCTTGTCCTCCCATAGAAGAAGTTAACAAAAGGCTAGCTAAGTTCATTGCCTTAGCTAAAATAATGAAAGAAAAATGGAGAGTTATATTAGATCATTTGATGTAAGCCCAAGTGGCAATTTTTCTTTCTTCTAGGATAGGACAAGTGTCTAATTCTAATTGGCCACCATTTTGGTACCTTCTCATTAGTTGCCACTTTTTAACTTTTTTCATTGGTCCATTTGACGAGGTGGCATCTTCTCATTGGCCGATGAGGTGGCAACCCTAATTAGGGTTTCTAGGATTCAATGTGGATCGTCGGTTTTGCCTCTTTATCTCTACCGTTGGTTGTACATTTTGGCCTCTATATAAGGCCATTTGCTCTCATTTGTAATGGTCGGAGAAAATTGTTGCATAAGATAATGCCAAAATTGCCTCTTTTTATCTTTGTTGTGACTTGCACGGTGATTAAGAACATTTGGTATTGTTGCATGGTTTCTACTTCCACTAGTTAGAATAAGATTTTCATTTTAAAGTTGCTAAAATAGATTTCATTTCAAGTTGCTAAGTAAGATCAATAGTAGATGGATAGTTGCATGGTAGCATTAGTGGATGTTTGATAGGGATCAATACTAGGCCACTAGCATCCTAGCGGCTTGTTGGGAAGCCTTGTGTGGTAAACTAGTTTATTTTCCTTTGAATCATTGCATCTATGGAGGTGGAGCGACTGGTTAACTTTCATTAGATTCGATCCCAGTCCATTTGCTAATCTTCCATTCATAGGAGTAGGAGTAGAATAGCAAGTAGTTAGGAGTTGGAGTTTTAAAGAGGAAAGTTAGAAAGGCCTAAGTCGTAAGAACACTCACCCTCCATCACCATCACCTTCTCCATCAACATCATCTGACATTCACACCGAATCACCATCACCATCATTCCACCAAAGACCAAGTTATCTTTGAATGAATAACATAAGTGGTCCTACGTGATTACCAGCAAATCACATCGATATATTGAGTTAGTACCCACAGGTGTAAGGAACATTGGAGTTATTGCTTATGTCTTCATAAGTATTAACTTTTCAAGAGAGGAATTGTGTGTTTGATACTCAGCATCAAGTATTGAATTGTTAGTATGTTATGCAGTGGTACAAAAATTGACATCAACAGGAGGTTGAAATCCCTCACTTAAGAAGGAAGGAGTTGTCTTCAAGATCGATAGGAGTGGTAGCAACAATATAGTTCACTTGGATTTTGGAAACAGTACTTGCAGATAAAAGTTTGATGTAGAGAAACCTAAAGTTTTGGCAATTTTTGGTTCAAGATCACAGTGCATTAATGTTTGACATAAGATAGTTTATAATTGGAAATTTGAATCGATGAAATATACTGCAACTATTATTCATATTTTATAACGAAGTTGATGCTTTGTTTGAGATGAATTGATTCTCATATTAGGAGAAAGTTGAAGCTCTTGAGGTTTTGGAATTTGTTGATTCCTTGGGGTTGAAGCCCTTAAATTGCATTTCTTCTACATTGCTCTCCTTCTCAGCTGGCTCTTGAACATAGGCTATCATAAGATGAAATTGAATCAATGATTGTCTGATGAAGAGGTTTGGCTTCCAATTATATACATTACAAAATAAACAATACCTGACAGCATTGACAGTGAAGGGCAAATCTTTGTATTGACTATTGTTGTATAAGGAGTTGTTATATGTGCACGAGAATGGTTTCTCGCAGAACGTGAGTCACCACGTTGGAGTGCATAGAATGCTTAGAAGTTGTATGAGAAGTGTATGAACTGCTGGTATGAATACTAATGTCTGAGTGCATTGTAGACCTACACATACTCATAAGTTAATTGGTAACAAGTAATTGAAAGGCATATTAAGGCAACAATTATAAGAAACTAATTGATGATTCATATAAAGTATGTTTATGACATTTTGGTTATTAAGAGAGACTATTTAAAATATTATAAGGGCAACAACTCCTTCATGATTGTCTTTCATTAGACTTGATAGTGACTAAAAACTTTATAAATAAAGGAATGCATTGGAATTTTACATTGTAGGGGAGAATAATAAACAATGTTCCATTCCCATTTGAACCATCATTAGAGAGAAAATATCGCAAAAGAGACATTATCAAAGTTCCAACTTGAACCATCCTTAGAGGGGAGATAGGTGAAAGGGGAGATGCCTCTCAAACAATCCCAAAGTGTGTTTAGTTCAAAAATAAAGGCTTTTAGAAACCTTAATAATGACAAATGGGAGCACAAACGATGTACTCAAATTGTTTGACGAATTCTCATATAGAGACGTTTTTGATTTGATGCATATGGACCTTAAATGGAGCAACTTGTATTAAGGATGTGTAGATAAGTATTTATTATCCTTGATTATTACATTTATCTACTCACTATAGTCTCTCTAAAATATATTTCTATATGTACTATAATAGCTAATTTGCCTTGATCTTATCCGTTGAGGATGTTCTTACAACAAAAGAAGAATGGTACATTGGACATGCTAACAAACATTGTGCAGGACTCAATCTTAGTAGCTCCAATTAAGTTTTGATCTTGGATTCATTAGTCATTTGATGACCATGCTAGATAAAGTGAGACTATTGAAGCAAACATCTTTGGTGATTGAGATTAAGAGTATTCTTCTATATTAAGAGGGAGGTTGATGTTTTGTTAGACGAAACATTGGACAAAGAGGTATGCTTTCGTCACAGAGGGAGCAGCTAAAGGATATGTTTTAGTTGATTTTTTTAAGGATCTTGATCATATTTATTCAAGAGGGAGCCTAACATTAGCAAAGAAAGCCTTGATGAGAAGGTCAAAAGGTTGATGCATGTACTTGGGGCTTTAGATAGAAGTTGCATTATCATAAATGCTGGTGTCATCAAGCTTGGGGATAAATCCATAGTTTATTACATTCACTCATGTTATTGTGAAATCATTTGTAGTTGGAATACATAAATGTAATGTTAGTACTTGTTATTGTTAGTCAGCTTGGGTAGTTAGGTGGTGAGGAAATGCGTCGGATGGTTTTCAACTGACTGACTCTTTCTAAATATATGGAACATTGGTATTGTACAGGTATGATTTTGGTATCAATAAAAGAAACCATTTCCTTGCCTACTAGTACGCCCACTGGTGTCATGGTATGAATGGTATGTTCTATATTTCAATTCTAAATGTCATATTACTCTGTATGTATATTTGTAAGAAAGGGTGATATTCCTATTTACATCATACAAGTAAATTTACGTACGAGAAACTGTTTACCGTATAGGGTAAAAAGCTTAACACGTGTAACACAGTTCAACGCAGAATAGATACTTTATTCATATATGCACTTGCTGATTACAATTCGAATACAATGACTACAATGATCACAATGATTCCAAAGTTCATCTCGGATGTGTACATATACCTTTCCGAAGGGGTGACTCAAGCGTCACGCGCCTGTTCGGATACTACTCTACCTATCGGCTACACTATACATTTTACCGACAACATCATCATCCCCAAAAGAAAAGTCGTCTCCGGATGACACTACAACAAAATTCAAAACAAAATACATCAATGCATAAGTACGAGACAGAGGGATGCGTCCGCGTCCTCAGCTCGTTGAGCTCCATCCGTAACTTGTAGACCTGTTCTTTCTGGATCTTCAGCTTTGCTTCTGCTTCCGTCTGAAGCTCTAGGGCTGATTGTATCATCTCTTCGACTTCTCCCAACTCTTTCTCCTTATACGCTGCCATCTTTTCTTTTTCTGTTGCTAACTGTTCTTTTTCTACTAACAGGGCTGTCCTCTTGGATTGACAGGCCGCCCTCTCAGATTCCTAGGCTGCCCTTTCTGAAGCTAACTTGGCAGCTGACTCCTCTTGAGCTCACTCAGTTGCTACTTGATCCGCCTGACTCCTCTGAAGAGTGTAGTACGCCTCCCTGTATAACTTTGCTATCTCATGAGTTAGAGCCTCTATCCGGTTCTCCATCTTAGGGTCTCGCATCGTGGACCACTCCTGCCGCATCTCCGTGGTCTCCACATCTGGCCATCCCCTCTCCTCAAAATAGACTTTAAACACAGCTAGACATCCCAACCTCATGAAGGCTATGACTCCCTCCAGCTCTTTCACCACTGACTCAAATGCCTGATTCATAGTCGAAGCTAACACTTGGTGAGCCGAAGATGCTAGAGTTGAGACATCATCAAGAAAAATTGGCTTTGTCATCACTGTCTCCTGCGCTACTGGGTGTTCCTGTTGTGCACCCATAACCCTCTCCACAGCCTCCGCCATACGCTCAACAGCGTTATGCGGTACTCCCTCACTTTGTGCCTACCCAACCTCGTGTAATGGGTTCTTCGGAACTGCTTCTCGTTTGGGTGTCGGCAAGTACATCACTCAAGGTGCAGGGGTTCAGTGGAACTTTGTACTCAAGAAATCACTCAACCTCTAGGAGCAACTCTCTCTGTCTCTCTTTGGTGATGCCAACAGGGCCGTATCTATTGTGACCACCACATCAGAACCTACCACATCCAGTCGGACACCTGATGCCCTCAACTCCTCGCCTGTCGCTACCTCCATCACCCATGTCTCTGTGTCTATCTCCATGTCAGGTACCAAAGTCTCTCCTGTATTTGGTAGAGTCTCACGAGCCGGCTCCCTCGGTACGCCCAGAGCTGCTATCTCCGTCAGTGTTGGATGTGACTCTGCTACAGCTCGTGTCTCTAGGGTGGGTTGCGTCGTAGCTGAAACTGGTGCCATCACCACTGGCTACCTTAGTTGTCCAAACCCTGGGATACCATGTATGCCTACAGGAACCAAGTATGTCGTGGTTGAAAGTACAGGCCTCGGAAATCTCAAAGGCATAGCCATGATCACTTCTATCTCTTTGTCCTCTTCTTCCCCCTTAGACGCACTCTCCTCTGAAGATGTCTCCTCTCGGCTACTATCTGTGTTTCCACCATCCGACCTTGGTCACTTCTATACTACAGTTTTTGGTGCCAAGAGTATCCAAATGCCTCCATTGCATAATAGGTGGTTCGCCAGGCGCGAGTGATCCTGGTTTTGCCCCTAGTGCATCATTCGGGATCATCGGCATTGTCGCATCCAAGAACAGTCCAATCGAATAATGTGGCATATAGAACGTTTTATGCTACAAAGTGAGAAACTCCAACATCCGCTTGGCCAATAATGCTACCCAATCATAAAATCTGCCATGCAAAATCCCGTTCATCATGGCTGCGTGGGGGAAAGAGATATCCGATGCATAGCTCGAACCTATGAGGCGACTTTTTACTACAAACCAATAACCCTCCTGAATATTAGATTTCTTTAACCCTCTACCTTTGGATGTGTCTAACAGGGCCTCCTGTTCCGCCTGCGACAGGTCTCCGCACACAAGCTGTATCAACTTCAACTTCACTTCATGGCTCATCTTTTTTGGCTTGCTGTCTATTTTTCTCCCGCCTTGAGCATGACCAGGTATGCCAAATACCCGTGTAAAATTAGCTAGTCTGAATGATACTACTAAATTGCGATCAAGATACTCAAATGCACTGGTTCAAGAGAACCTGTCATATGTTTCAATCATAATGCGCAAAATCCCTTCATAGTCTCTGATGCAAAATACTGGCATTTGCATTACCCATTCCACCTGAGCTTTCCTAATTCTAGCTTTCACCGGATGGTTGTCTGAAGTTTCCTGCCACCACTTTCGGCATTCTGCACCATTTAACCTTTGAATGTCATACTCTGTATTGTAGGAATGTCTCCCGGTTGCTTCGGTTGCTTAGCTTTCTTTTTACTTGCACCTGCACTAGTTCCTGCACCAGTCCCTATATAGGTCCCTCCTGCTACACGAATTCCAAAAGGTAGTGTCTTCGCGTTCTTGTTCATGGCAGTGTCCTCGTCCAGTTTCCTCTTCCAAGCTCTCTTTCTAGCTGACTGCATAATTGTTAAACTTTTGTCATTTTGTGAATCACTCTTAAACCATTAAGGCAACTACTACTTCCGTACAAACTTTTCACAATTCCCTCTCCTTTCCTAGCTTCCGTACTGTACGACTTCTATGGTACGGCTACATAGTTTCTTTCATTACTGAGTTCGGCTTAGCTTTGACTCCTCTGTAGGGCTTGATCTTGTATTCAATTCTCTCCTAGAGGTACGGTCTCCTGTGTTACTATGAAATATATCTACACCTCTTTCTTCCTCCTTTCTTGTCTCAACGTATGGGGCTCAACTTATAACTATTCCCATTCTCCTGCATGCTAACATACGATATCCCTGTTTCTTAAATCCGTACCTTTTCCCACAATTTCGTATGGCTTAGTTCCCTATCTCTGAATTTCGTCCAGCTTTGGCAACCTGCTTCAATTGCTCTCTATTTCTGAATTGGTACTTTTCTATCTCCAACGTATGGTTTTTTCACTCCTGTGCCCGTACGGATTCTGTGGTTCCCATACTTAGTTAATTCCTCTCCAACCAGCTATACACGTGCTACCTTCTAGCCGTACAGTATTGCCTTTGGGTTATAATGTGTGATGTTCCACCGTACGGCTTTGGTGTCTAATGTATGCACTGTCTGGCCATATGGTCTTGTTTCCAGTTCTTTAGTATCCTATTGTTCTTGCTTCGTCTTCCTCCTTGCTTCCTATCTTCTTAGTGTTTGGTCGTACGACTTCAATTTTATTCCTCAAATGCTTTTCTTCTGAACGTATGGCTTGCATATTTTTTCTAGCTTAATTTACTCCTTGACCGTACGGTCTTTATATGGCCCCAATCGCTTTGCAATGTCTCTCCATACACACTTTTATGTTGACCGTACAGTATCACCGTAGCATCTTAGATGCCTACTGTTTTGGTCGTATGGTATCACCGTACAAACTTTAGGACCTCGACTCTTTCTCTTGGATGGCCGTATGGCCTCCACTCCTCTATGCAATCTGGCTGTACGGTATTGAAGTTTGGTACTGAGTTTCCAATTAATGAATACACGATTTTTTACCTTATGCGCCGTACGTTGTCAAGCTTTTCTCCTAACAATGTCCAGTCCTTGTACGATCGTATGGCTTCCATACAATTCACCTTGTTACGGTCTTTTATAATTCCTCATTTCTTCAAGGCCATACGGTAGGCCGTATGGCATTGTTTTTACGCTTCTTTGCTTTATCACTTTATCTTAATACTTCTCTCTCTTTTTTTTGTTTATACTTTTTATCACATAGTTTTTAGTTTTAAACTGCCTTTTCTTAATATTTTTACTTTACTACTTCACACTTTAAAACTATATTCCAATATTATACATTATTTACATATATACATTATTGTCAGTCATCTTTCTTCCTCAACTGGCTGTCAGTAGGGGATTATTTCTGTCATGGTAGATCTTTAACTTCGATCCATTTACTATATCTGGTATTTCTTTTCCGTCCAATGTCCATAGTTTAATTGCCCGTTATATCCAACTTCCCGTATCTTGTACAGTTCGACCCATTTAACTTTGAACTTCCCAAGCCTGATTTCATTTCGTCCATTTTATTTCAGTACTAACTGACTGGGTTGAAAGTTGTTTAACTTTAAATGTTTGTCGTGCCATGCCTTCCTCCTGTTCTGTGTTACTTCGATGGCCCATTGCGCTTGCAGCCGTCTCTCATCAAGTTTGTTCAAATTGTACAGTCTCTCCCATTAGCTCTCTATGTCACCCAATTTGTTCTCTAGTGCTATCCTTAAACTTGTTACCATGAACTCTATCGGTACCACTGCCTCCTATCCGTACATTAGTTGGAACGAGGTATGTCCTGTAGTTACTTTGTATGAAGTACAGTACGCCCATAGGGCGGATGGTAACTTTTCTTCCTAGTCCTCTCCCTCAATTGCACAGGATTTATAGATTACTCCAACTAGAATTTTGTTCGTTGCTTCGGCCTGTCCGTTAGCCCTTGGATAGTACGGGCTCGATAATGAATGGTAAATCTTGAACTCCGTAGTGAGTACTTTGATAACATAGTTGACAAAGTGTCCTCCCCGATCACTTGTCAACTGTAGGGGTACCCCGTACCTTGTAATAATTTGCTCATATAAAAATCTTGCTGTGCTTACTACCGAATTATCTGGTAATGCACGTGCCTCCACCCATTTAGTCAAGTACTTCGTTGCTACCATAATATATTGGCACCTTGTTTTACTCACCTTCAGTGGTCCAATGAAATCTAATCCCTATCTCTCAAAAAGTTCCTCTGCGTGCGAGGGATTCAAGGGCATAAAATCTCTCTTCAATGGTTTCCCAGCTTACTCACCTTCAGTGGTCCAATGAAATCTAATCCCCATCTCTCAAAAAGTTCCTCTGCATGCGAGGGATTCAAGGGCATAAAATCTCTCTTCAATGGTTTCCCAGCCCATTGGCATGTATCACATGCCACAACCCACTCTTTGGCATCGTTGTATACGGTTGGCCACCATAGACCTACCAAAAGTATTTTCCGCGCATTAGTATCCAGCCCCATGTGCCTCTTGTTGGGCCTTTGTGTGCTTCCTTTAGTACTTTTGGAATTTCCTCTTCGAGAACACACCACCTTAGGATCTGATTTGGTCCCATCTTATACAATAGTCCATTGATTAATTGGAACGTTCGGCTCCTTAGTACCAGTTTCCGTCTTTCATTTGGTGGCATGTCACTTGGAAACTGCCTTGTCGATAGGTATTCTCCGATCCGTGTATACCAGGCTGGTAGTACCATGACATGAAATAGTTGCGCATTTGGAAAATCATCATTAACCCCCTCCGGTGGTTCCCCCGATTTTATTCTTGATAGGCGATCTGCACTCACATGACTCTTCCCTAGCCGTACCACAATCTTAAATGTAAACTCTTGTAATTGTAACAACCATCGACTTATTCTTCCTTGAATAATCGGCTTATTCACCAAGTACAACAGCGTTTGATGATCTACGTAGAATACAAAAGGAGTGGCCAACAAGTAATGTCTAAACTTTTGTACTGCATATACCATCCCCAACACCTCTCGCTCCATGGTACTATAATTTTTCTTTGCCTTCGGCAACGATCTACTTGCAAAGTACACTGGATGGTCCAACCTGTGGTCACCCGTCTGCGCCAGTGTTGCTCCGATGGCATAATTTGATGCATCTACATGGACATGAAATTCTTTATCCCAACTTGGATAGGCCAAAATCGGAGCCGTAGCCAACCTTGTCTTCAGTCCCTCAAAAGCTTCATTCTATTGAGCCTCCCATCTGTAGGATTCACCCTTGCAGGTGAGTTTGTCCAGTAGATAAGAAATTTTTGCAAAGTTTTTAATAAATCTTTGATAATACCTGATGTGCCCTAAAAATGACTTCACTTCCGACACATCCATCGAGGGTGGCATCTCCAAGATCACGTGAACCTTGTCTAGATCCGTCTTCAATCCTTCTTTACAAACAATGTGTCCAAGCAGCTTTCCCTGTGGCACCATAAATCTACACTTCTTTGATTCAGTGCCAATCTTGCTCGTGTGCACCACTCCATACATTCTCCTAACGCCATTATGTGTTTGTCCTCTGTGCTAAAAATTGACCAATCATCTAAAAACGCCTTAAAATTTTCGACTGACATTTTATCAAATATGTACAGGATAATCCTTTGGAATGTCGCCAAGGCATTGCACAATCCGAACAACATCCTATTGTATGCATATACTCCATCCTCCACAATGAATGTCGTTTTTAACTTATCCTCCTCAGTGATGGATATCTGATTGTACTCTGAGAATCCATCCATGAATGAATAAATTTAATGCCCCGCTACTTCCTCCAAAATGCTATCTATAAAGGGTATTGGAAACGGGTCTTTAATTGTTATGGCATTCAAACATCGGAAGTCCACACATATTCTTATCTGTGTCGTGTCCTTTTTTAGGGATATCACGATCGGCGATACCCACTCGCTTGTCTGTACTTAAAAAATGATTCCTGCTTCTAGCATCCTGTCAATTTCCTCTGTGACCCGCACTGCATAGTTCTTATTCATCTAGTACGGCCACTTCCGCACAAGTACCGCACCTTCGATTTATGGTATCCGATGGACACATAGCTCTGGTGGTACTCCTTTTAAGTCCTTATACGTCCAAGAAAAAACATCTTTGTACTCCATGAATATTCTGAATGTTGCCGCCTTCAACACTGGGTTCCAATCATCTCCTACAAGAATGTTCTTCAGATTTTCCTCATCACCTAAGTTTATTGTTTTCACCGTCGGCCCTTCATACTTCATCAGTTTATCTTTACTGAACATATGGGCTAGTGTTCCATCCACCTGTGCTTCTCCCTCCTTCAATTCACTATATTCCTTCGGAAACTCATTGCCTGCTTTGACGCTCAAGATGTTGCAGCTTGGAAAAACCTCATAATCTTCCATTTGCCAGTGTAGCAATCCATTTACCGAATCTAGGTCATCATTAGTTGACCCTCCTAATCTCAACACTCCATTTGGTTTCGTCCTTTTTTTCCTTTAGTCGTCACTGTCTCTTTTGCCTTTTGAGTCCGACGACGTTGCCTCTTCTCCTACCATTTGTGTATGCAAATCAATTATAAATCTTCTGCCTCCTTTCTCCATGGACAGGGTGTTCCTTTTCTAATCATGTTTTACCTGAGCTTGCACTAGTCACCCCTGTCCCAGGATGGCGTCATACCCTCTTCTCTTCAATGGAATGATCACAAAATCTAGTAAAAAGGGTTGTGTCCCAATTGTTACTGGCTGTGCCATCAAAGTTCCCAATGGCTTGATTCCATGCTGATTGGCTGTGAGTATCTGGAAAGTAGGCGGCCATAGTGTTGGTTGTCCAAGTTTTTTCCAAATATCTTCCAGTAGCATGTTCACCCCTGATCCTCCATCTACTATTGTATCCATCAGCACAGTACCCAAAATGCCCATCTCCACCACTTTCGAGTGTCTACCTGTCGTAAGTGCCAACAACATTGGGTCTATTGCTGCCGTTGTTTCCTTACTATCCTTTGCTTCCTCCATCACTCTCAGGGATGGCGTCATATTTATAACAGCCATATGCAATTGGGGCATCGTGACAAGAAGGTCATTCAATTTAATTGGCACTTCCGTTTGCATTATTTGTTTCACCATGCTTTGTTTTGCCAAGTTTCTTTTTGATGTTTCGGCAATGTCCTTCATTTGTAACTTCTCTACTCTCATATGCTTTTTTATCTCCGTTTGGGCTTTTTGTAACCTCTCCTTCTCTTCTTCCGCATTCAGATATTTTGCTTTCCTCGCCTGTTCCTGTGTGATTGCCAATACATTCTCATCACACGTTTCAATACTTAATAGATTTACGCCTTGCTTAGGACATTTTGAATCTTCATGGTCTCCTAGACCACACCATCTGCACAGTAGTTGTGGCGTCTCCTTCATAGGACAGTCCCTAGCGAAGTGACCTCAAAGATTACATGCCCGACACTGTATCATCGGCCGTCCACTTACATCATACTGTATTCTACTTCGAACTCCGTTATTATTATTGTTTCCACCCCTTCCACGTCTATTATTATTGCGATATCCACCTAAAGTGGCATCATTGCTCGTGTTATTGTTGTTGTTGGACGCTTCCTATGTTAGTAGTACTTGTTGGCGTCGTTTTGCTTTCAAGTTAAATGGACACTCCTTCGATGAATGTCCCGCTACCTGACATATGTCACAAAACTACTTCTTCGGGCATGAGCACTTCGTATGGCCATCCTCCTTGCAATCTGTGCACCACAGTTCTCCCTTCATTGTGTCTAGATTCTTTTTCAAATTCTTGAATTCTTTCATCATTCAAAGCATGTCTTTCTGTAATGCTTTCACCTTCTTGTTCGACTCCTCATCGCTATTGCTACTCTTCGAGGATGAATCATCTGAATCAGAAGATTTATGCTTTTTCTTCTTACTCGTCTTTTGTTCACTTTCCAAATCCATGGCACGAGTATACGTGTCGGTGTACGACGTCGGTGGTACAATCTTCATCTTCTTCTTAAGAGCCGGTCGTAGCCCCTCCACAAACTACAATTTTTTCAAATCGTCCGTTGGTCTCCATCTTTCCAATCAATTCTTTCAATCGTCTAGCATAGGTTTGGACTGTTTCATTCTTTCCTTGTTTAGTACTATATATCTCTGCCACTATTTCATTATCATCTCTGAGCAATCTAAATTCTGCTATAAATTATTTTTTAACATTCTCCCATGTATTGAGTTTTTGAGGACTGGTGTCAAAAAATCAATATATTGCCACACCCCGCAAGGTCGTTGGGAACTGTCTCACCCAATCGTCTTCATCTGTCACACCATTTGTCGTCCATATGGTTTCACATGCTTTACAATGTTGGATAGGGTCTGCTGTACCATCACCATAAAACTTGGGCAACTTTTCTTTAGGACTTGCCATCGTTACTTTCCTTTGATTTTGAGGTACTTGTGTATCCGTGTTGTTTTGAGCTCCTGCGTTGTTCTTGTCTCCCGCGCTATTCTGTTCTGAACTCCCGCATTGTTCTGTATAACAGTCTTGTTTCCAACAACCGGGTTGTCTGGTGAAAAGTCTTCAAGTGATGTTCTATTCTCCGCCTATATCCATTTGTCCGGTGTATCAAGAACAAAGAGATCACTCCATGCTCGTGCTCCCTCAGCACTTTGAGCCATGCGAGTTGCTTCCCTTCCGTTCGGACACTTTCCCCTCGGCGTATACAGGTTAAGGAACTCTTCCCTTGTTTCCTCCACCAAATTTAAGTGTTGTCGAGTCTCCTCTAGCAATTCCTCGGCACTCAGCCTACTAAGTGAGTGCACTCCCTCCATCTATGCCTCTTCACCCCTTCAGTGCCCCTCGGCAATGTGCTGAAGTCTCTGTCTACAGTGCTAAAATTAAAACTTCTTGTGTTGTGCATAATTCATCCTTATCTTTCACCTTCTTCATGTCCTTGTTCAGCAAATTCGGCATTAATCTTCATATCATTCCTTCGTTCCAGGTCCGTCTGGCAATGGCGCCAAATGTTTACCGTACAGGTTAAAAAGCTTAACACGTGTAACACAGTTCAACGCAGAATAGATACTTTATTCATATATGGACTTGTTGATTACAATCCGAATACAATGACTACAATGATCACAATGATTACAACTGATGATTCCAAAGTCCATTTCGGACGTGTACATATACCTTTCCGAAGGGGTGACTCAAGCGTCACGTGCCCATTCAGATACTACTCTACCCGTCGGCTACACTATACATTTTACCGACAACAGAAACTACTCCTACGAATATTATTGTGATTATAATAGAGAAGTTGTGAGAAGATCTAACAAGTGGACTTTTTGATCATAGTGATTCAGAGGGAGTAGACCATGGAGATGGGTTCTAGACAAGGTACATTATCACTAAAAGTCTCATACCAAAGTAGAGTTTGTGCACTTGGAGACTAGCTTGGAGTTTTACCATAGTTACACCACCTTGGGGGACAGGGGGATGGCAGAATGGGGTGACAAGTTTCCGGGACAAGGGGACAGAGAGGCCTTAATTTGGGGACAGTGGTGGGGGATAGGAGGGGGTGTGTATATATATACATATGGTACTTCAAATGCTAGTTATGAAAAGATGTATTGCAATATAAGATATAAAGATTTAAACGAGTAAATACTTGAACACTAGATGGAATTGGAACATCGCACATTGAACATAAATAGTCGAATCAACAAATAGTCAACATCGTGACGTCCCCCATCCTCGGCGGAGGTGGCGGAATTTGGTGGAGTCATTGGGGATGGGGGGACAGAGTCCCCAAGTCCTCGGTGCGTCCAAGTCTCCGGGATGTGGTTCAAAAATTGTGGGGATGTGTCTTCGTATTACTATGAGTTTTACAGAATGAAGCCCTTGATGAGCGAGAGACTTAGCATCAGTGATTTATTGCAATGTACTTGATTGGATTCTTCTTTATGAGAGAGAAGCTTAAAGTGGAACCCTTGTTTCACAATTAGGGAGAAGTTGTGATAGATCCACCCTCTGATATGGTTCATGATGGATGTCATGTGTGTGATGCCATGACAACACCATGTGATAGAATCCATGGTGGCTTTGTGTAAACCTTTTGCCATATGTGCGACTCTATGAATTTAATGGGCTCCCTATGTACATTACTGAAAGGTGACGATCTTTCTAATAATGTACACTTGTACTCAACATTGTAAGGTGACGACTTTACAATGTTCACTATCATGACTGATATCATGTTGACTGGATATTCATGGAAATGTCTTGATAGTTAATATCTCTTGAACTTCATTGATAGAAATCATGCTGACTTGATATTGGTTGTCTATCAATATGTTCTTTATGAGATAATCATGGTGGATATTATGTGACATAATATCTATGGACATGCCATGTTGAGTTATGGTAGACATCATGCGACGTGATGTAAGTGCACATACCATAACCAGGATATATGAATATCATGTTGCTTGATGTTCAATATATTCTTGAATATCACGAGTGAGGTAATATCTAAATTTGTCATACATGGTATCTTGTAAGCATTTTGATGAATATCATGAGACATGACTTCTATTGCATATCAATATGTTCTTTATGAGATAATCATGGTGGATATTATGTGACGTAATATCTGTAGACATGCCACGATGAGTTATGGTAGACATCATGTGATGTGATGTCAGTGCACATACCATAACCAGGATATATGAATATCATGCTGAGTTGATGTTCAATATACTCCTTGATATCATGAGCGAGGTGATATATTAAATTTGTCATACTTGGTATCTCTCGAGCATTTTTGATGGATATCATGAGACATGATTCCTATTGTAGAGCATTATATTCTTTATGAGATAATCATGGTGAGTTGCCATGATGTGTTATGGTAGACATCATGCGACATGATGTCAATGCTCATAACATAACTGGGATATATGAATATCATTTAACTTGATGTTCATTATACTCCTAAATATCACGAGTGAGGTGGTATCTAAATTTGTTCATACTTAGTCATCTTCCCTAGCTAAGAGGGAGTGTTGAGATATGATAGCATCGGGCAGCTTTTACTAAATACTATTTGCCCATATATGTGAATGTATGTTTTACATACATTCACATGCATATACTTGTCATAATAAATATGGGAATATACTGGAAAACCGACCAGCATAATCATATGGGACTATAATGAACTTGATGCATATATATTCTTATCGTGCTTCATATAATAATGATCGATTAAGGTATATTGCTAATCATATGAGTAATCACTTGCTAGTTAGTATTTACTAACTAATCAAATCCTTTTGGATCAGATTAGTTAGTGCATACTAACTAACAAATGCATAAATGACTTTTCATTTGAATAGTCATGACCGATATATGCCATCATTGAAAGAAGTATAGACATCGTAATTGATAAATGTTCTATACCTACCTGTAGTTAGAAGATCATCATTTTTGCAAAATGGTATTTATCATATTAGATAACTACCCTAAATTAACAAATCATAAATTCATAATTTAAAAACTTAATCACTTAATTAAGATTCTAAATTTCTAAGTACAAGTTTTACTTCTAAATTTTTAATGTCTACAATTACTTGATGAGGAGACAAGAAAGTTGAGTGTTATACTCCTTCTATCAGTCCAACCATCAGTCATGATGGTGCAACCTTTCGTCTTCCACACCTCATGCTGCTCCTGAATTGCACCTTCTACATCAGCCGCCCTTTGGGTCAAAATAGGGCCTCCCAGCTCATCAGCATTAGGGGCTTTGAATCCTGGACCACAAACAATAACAACATCTATTGCAATTTGTCAATAAGGGGACCTAAAACAAATTAATTAAAATTTAAATAAATTAGTATATTACTATTAAAATTGAAAACAAATTAAAATAAACAAAATAAGCATATTATTATCTCTTGAAAGCCAAAGAAATAAGACATAAATTAAATAAATAAGTACCTTGTTGCACTGAGTGAAATGTTGTTGTAGATGAAGAAGTCTCCAAATGCCAATTTTGCATTATCATGCTTCGCCTTGTTCCAACGCATGTTCTCAAGCGATGGTTGTGCACCTGGAGCCATGCATGGAACAAAGATAGAATTAAGTGTTGATATTTTCCTACGAATGTGAGGCCCAATGGTCACACTTGTAGTAGTAGTAGTAGGTGGAGTAGGAGATAATGGAGAGCCAAAACTAGAAGATCCCTCTTGAGCTAGCTATGTCATTTCTTTTTGTTGCTTCTTTTTTAATTCATTTTTTTCCATTTTTTCCTCTAGAAGAGCATACATGTCTCGCATAACATTTTGGGGTACTTCTTTGCATTTTTTAGCATCACGCTTAGGTATATGTGCTAGGTGAGACTTCAATCTCTTTATGCCTCCCTTGTTATATGTTACACCGCAATGCCAACATGTAACAACTTTTTTGTGGTCCGGGATGGCATGTTTCCAACTACTATCCGTTGTTATTGCAACTGGGTCTACATCAGGGTTATATGGAGCCCTAGTTCCACTTCCTTAAGGCTCACCCTGAGGCATGATCTCAATGAAATGTGGCTACTACTACAATATAAATATATTATAAATAGAATTTTTTTTTTGCATCAAATCAGTTTTTTAAACTTTAGGGCCTTCTTACTTCTTACTTATCAAGTTTATCATGAAGATAAATTTGAATAAATCTAAATAATAGATACTAGAAGTAGAGACTAAAACAAATGTAAACAAAATGGAAAGTAAAAAATATGAATGTAAAACAATTTACAAAACAACACAAATAAATGCAACTTGTTACTTACCTCTTCAAATTTGCACACACAATGAAAATGCAAGTAAGGTTGTAGAAGCCTCCTCCAAATGCTTCCTTTAGCTCCTCGTAATGCTTAAATGCAAGCTACAAAGTTGCACAAACAATTAGCAATCGATATGGGAGAGCCAATCGGTTTGCTAATTTCTCTCTCAAAACCCCAATACTCTTCTCTAACTCTTGTCTCTCTATCACAAGCATTAGCAAAGGATGGAATGACCTTTTTAGGTCAAATTGATATTATACAAAGCAAAAACAAATCCCTAAACCTTTTATTTTATTTTATTTTTGCACTTTGTGTGCTATTGCCAGTGAGAGTCTAGAGCTTGGGATTTAGTGAGTTCATGTGGACTCTACCAGGACTTTGCCACCCCTGAGGCCAGAGGCAGTTTGCCTCAGGTTGGTGGAGTCTGGCTCAGACTCGGCGAGTCCTGCTCTAACTCGCAAAGTCCCAAAACTATGATACTGATAGAGTAGTGCACAAGATATAACGATTTTAGTAATAAAAATAATACTAGCAGAATGATAAATTTTTATTTCCATGTCATGTCATAACAACCATAATTCATTCTCAACGTCATCCAGGTATCTATAAAGTGTCCAATGTTGGCTGATTATACCAACCATCACTAACTATCCTTGAGAACTAACTAACATTACATAGCCACTCTTAATGAAAATACAAACCAAAAGTTTTATTTCCGCTAAACTACAACTAACACCATGAACAAGTAAAGTGGCAAATGGAGTCAACCCCATGATTGGATTTTTTTTTTCTCGGAGATTGCACAATTACATGAGTTGGACATAAGACATAACATTAAAATTGGATAAAATTATGTATACATAATTCATTTTTGTACTTAGTTTTAATAGATTAATGTTCTATGGCATTTTGGCATGATAAATTTAACAGGATTCATGTTTTTCTTTAATCTTGATGTGAAGAAATGATATATTTTGATTTTTGGAGGAAAAGCAATTGTATTTGAAGTTTGTAACTTTATAATTGAGAGTAAGCTCTTTGGTATTATTTAGAAGTTTTGTTTTTATCATGATATATAATCAATAACTATCTATATCTCTTCAATGTTCACTACTGAAATATCGCACCCGAAATATTTAACCAATTTCTTTTGCACAATCTCCAAATTTTAAATTAAAGATTTCATGCAGCAGTATTTCAGATTATAGCAAAAAAATTCCCCAATATTTCTAGATTTAAATGCTCAAGTTATTATATTATAATAATCAGCAATACAATAACAAATTACCAAATATCCAACCTTTGTACAATAACACTACCCATATTGGAGATTACTAGAAATGAACGTATTTATGCAATGTGAACTCTGTCTTGAATCCACCATGAGCTGAACTGGGTTTATGTCTGATTCATTAAAAAGAGCTTGAAGGTTTCCGTCCTCAAGTTCCGTAAATAGAAGCTGGAGCTTCTTTAATTTTTCCAAGAGAAATCTCAAACCAAATCAATATCCAAGCATAATCTAAACATGTTGAAAATGAACTCCCCATCCTTCCTTAATGCTCAAAACAACGACCCTCCAGTTTCCTTCTCCAATCCTTTCGTCGTTTTCCTTCTTGTCACCTTTTAATCCCCTTCATAATATTAAATTGACTCATTTAATAAATTTGCTTTAAGCATTCATAAGCCAAATTAATTATTTAGCTTGTAGGTGAACAGGAAAAAAACATGTAATAACTTTAACAAAGTAAAATACTATTCATTCATCAAATGCTTTTCGTACATAACAATAATGCTTCATACAACAGTGTCAAATACATAAGTGAAAGCCACATTTATAATATTCGATACAATGTTTATGAAATGACACAACTGTGTCGCACTGGTAACTGTCTCATCATCCCCTCCAAAAAAGAAAAGTTGTCTACTTGTGACTCAAAACTGACAAAATTAGGAGACAACATACAAACATAGAAACAATATAGACTAGGGAGGAGGTGGTGTCCTTGAAGTGTTCTACTGTCGGTGCAACTCATAAACTTGATTAGTGTGGATGTGTAAGTCCTTCTGCGTCCTTGTGTTAACTGCCATTGACTCCTTCAGGAGAAGTGTTGCCTCCATGGCCTAGGTCTAGGCTGTTTGCAATCCTTGTTTGGCCTTTTCCTTAGCTCGCAAGAGCGCTACTTGCTCAGCCGCCCATGCTGCCTACTGGCTAACAAAATTCAGCAGCTAACTTCCCTCGAGCTTCTATCTCGACTGCCGTGGACCTTATAGCTGCAATCCTCTCTGCTTCCCTATTTCCTTCTACATGCCTATGAGCATAATAGACATCTTTATATGACCCTACTATCTCATGTGCTAGCTTCTCCATAGCAGTGTTGCACGGTCCCAACTCAGGCTCTGTAGCCCAATCAACCAACATCTCCAGTGTTTCCATGGCTGGCCATCCTCTGGCCTAAAAGCAGGAGTGAAAATGCTCCAGACAAACCCTCAGAATATAGGCTCAGACCAACTGCAAAGCCTAATGCCCAACAATTCAACCTTTCTCTAGCATAACCTCCATGGCTCTAATGTATGCCTTGCATCTCTCCTCAGTGTGCATCCTACTTCATATCTGTATCCATCTCTGCCTCTTCTGTGGTAGCCACGTCCACCTCCAATGCGGCCTTCTCATCTCCGGGTGCATCCTCGGACTATGGTACTCTCACCTCCTATGGCTCTAATATGACAGCTACTCTTGGGGATACCTCTCCCTGCCTCGAGGACTGAATGGAGGAACCGACCTTTGTAGAAATGAGTCGGAATTGCTGTCTTAGGAATACACTGACTCGATCCATCACCTCAACCTTCTCCAGTTGTGCTATTTGGGTCATCTTAATACTCTTGATCTCTTGCTGAGTTGGCTGTATTGGGTGAGCGGGCTGAGCCAACAAGAATGAAGATATGGTGACAACAGCGTCAGAGCCAATCACATCTAGTTGAACTTGACGTTTGGGCTTTGGCACTTACATCTCCACTAACCCTGTTGTTGGCACTGCTGCTGCTAAGTCTGGTGCGATTGGATCTGCTGAAACATTCCGTGGAGTTATAACTTTAGAATTCTTAATGTTCCAAAAAGTGGACATTACAAGTCCTTCCACCTTGAGATTGCTTGTCCTCAAGAAATCGATACTAGGAACCCTAGGAACCCAAATCAATCTCTAAAACTCTGATGTGTGTGTAGGCTGCGCGACTCTGATCATAAATCTCTGACTGTGTAACGTCACAACATAATCCACAAGATGTAAAACATATATCACGTTAACACTTGGATCCCAAACCAACCTATCAGCACAATCCTAGGTGTAGGAATAAATGATCGACGAATCTCCAACCTCTTGAATCAGCTAGCTGAATAAATAGATACCCAATGCTCTGCCCATATGTAAGGAAACCAACATATCATGACTCAAGATGTTGGTGTCATAACTTGAGTCAGCTTCAAGAATGTCAACATTGTCACCATTTATGTCGTTGAATTGGAAAGGTGAACACCTCATATGGAATATGTTGCAACATGTGGTTCCCACTCTATTGCAAGCGAGCCACTAACCCTTGTAGGCCAATCCAAATCTGAAAATCTAGTAATAGTTCAAGTAGGGCAGCCATTGATAACTGGTGTATGTAGAAAGATAAAATCACCAATCAATAAGTTGACAACTGTCATATCATAAGAACATAGTGATACATCTCTAGGTAAGCTACAAAAACCCTCAAGGCACACTAAGGATAGATCTAAACTCTCTACTTCACCATAAGCATCATCACTAAAATTAACCAGAACTTATCTGTTTTTCTTGCTGGTCCTTATGGCCTTCATTAGCAAAAAGTGACTCATTAGGATGGGGAATGGTGGAAACATTGTTTTTGTTTTCATGTCTACAAATGGTATTGATTCCTTCAACAATCTGTACCACTCTCATGGTTCTATATTTAATTTCATCTTCCTTGTGGGTGCCTACAATAGAAGTTTGATTTTCAGCCTCATGCAATGAGTATTGTGTCATACTTAGTTGGAGACATAATTCATCTATCTCCTTTTCCTTATCTTCCGCAAACTTGTAGCGAGATCCTTCTCCCAGAACAGCTGCAAATAATCTAATTCTAATCTTTCAAAAGCTTCTTTGATTGTGTGCAATTGAGATCTAGCGATCCCAAATGGATTCCCTATTTGCCTCTCATCCATTTGAGTTTTCCACATGAGATCTTCAATGTATTTGTGAGACTCATTTGCCCTTGTTAAAATTTTACAACCATCTCCTTTGTAACCAAGAATCTTTTCTTGAAATCTTGCAATGATAAAGGCTGTATTCTGAATTCATCTAAGGGATAAGGGCTGTTATGTGACACAATTTTTGATTTAACCTCAACTGTTGGAGCAATATAGTCATTATAATTAATTGTTTTTACAGATGATGTCTAGCATTTAGCTTGAGGAGTTAATGGAAGAACATCATGTTCATCTGCGGATTCATCAAATAGGTTTTCTTCTTTACTAGTTTTACCAATGGTATAAAAAAAATACTAATTAAGAGTTTAGGACACCTCTCATTAGTAGCAATGGCCTCTTCCACAATTTCATCCTCAACTGGTTGGTAGTCAACTTTGGATTGATATTCAAATGTATTTGTTCCAGCTTGTATCTCATGAATCAAGACTCCACCTAAATTGTCATCTCTGTCCTTACCAACGTGGGGCTGCATTAGTCTTTTTTTTCGGTTGTTGTTTGTACTTCTCAATTTTTCGCTCACATTATTTTAGTAACTTTTTGACCAACTTATAAGCACTTTGTGATGCCTTTGTTCTCTATTAGAAATGTCTAACAATATTTGTTGAAGTAGCTGGAAATGGGCATCACTCTAATTAATTGTCATGACCATAATG
The DNA here is from genome assembly GCA_028749045.1 of Cupressus sempervirens. Lineage (NCBI taxonomy): Eukaryota > Viridiplantae > Streptophyta > Pinopsida > Cupressales > Cupressaceae > Cupressus > Cupressus sempervirens. The sequence goes on from CM053793.1 coordinate 821,174,000, forward strand.
TCTTCCATGGCTGCAACAACATTTACATTTTGTTCTTCCTTGATTGTGCCCAATATATCTTGAAACATGGTATATATTACATCATACAATCCCATGTCAAGCATAAGATTGCATAGTCTGATTTTTGCAAATGCTTTTAGTATGACAACTCTTCTTGAAAATTGACAACTGTTTGTGTCTCCAAGACTTTAAAAACCTATCGAACATTAACTTAAGCACCTTCTTCATTACATCTTCTTTGTAAGGTTCTTGAGGTGCCAAAATCCTTGTCACCTCTATCAATCAAGAAGTCGCCAGCAACCTTACCTTGCTATCTGAGTGCTTTAGCCACTTATGGGGATTCAAAGCAATCATGATAGGAACAAGAGCGATCTGCAATAAATAGGAGGGTGATATCTCAACCATGCTTTGTAATGTCCCCTTCTCTATGCTAGGCCTTATGGCCCTTTGTTGGTCTATCTCTCCATTCGGATATGCTAACAACATTTAATTTTAGGATGTCAGTCTGTAGTCGAAATAAAGTACTTCTTATGTTTAGTAGTTGTTAAAGCTAGTTGGGTTGGGTAGTTAGGTGGTGAGGACATGCATCGGTTGGTTTTCAACAACCGATTCATCTATAAATATTTGGAACATTGGTAATGTACTCATGTTGGTTTTTGGTATTGATAAAGAGATCATTTCCTTGCCTATTGGTATTATTGTATGAATGGTATCTATGAGGTTCTACTTATTATGTATCGATTGAACTGTTTTATGTGATTAACATAGTTCTATATACGTGGAACTTGGTGTTGATGCGAGTTTTGTATCAGTTACATAACATATTAGCAATTGAACATTTGACACAGAGTATCAAACATACAATTCCTCTCTTGAAAAGTTAATGCTCATGAGACATAACTCCAATGTTCCTTACACCGTTGGATACTCGCTCAGTTTTATCGATGTGATTTGCTAGTAATCACGTAGGCGGCCTTACGTTATTCATTCAAGGATGACTTGGACTTTGTTGGAATGAAGGTGATGGTGACTCGGTTTGTGAAATGTGCGGAGGCAGATAATGTTGATGGTGGTGGTTATGGAGGATGTGCCTACCAATGATGATGTTGATGGGAAAGCGATGGTTGTGGAAGGTGAATGGATGTGCTTTGATACTTAACTTACTCCTCTAACTTCCTTCTCTCTAAACTTCAACTACCCAGCTACTCACTATTCTACTCCTACTCCTATGAATGGAAGGTTAGCAAATGGACGGGGATCGAACCTAATGAGAGCTGACCAGCGACCTCACTTCCACAAGTGCAATGATTCAAAGGAATAATAAACTAGTTTACCACACAAAGCTTCCCATCCAGCCGAATAAGACCCTTCTACTTCCATCTTCTTCTCTCAATGGCGGACTTCTATGTCGCCTGCCTTACACCACACAACTATCATACTTGGAAAGGACAGATGACCAAATTGCTTATGGCAAAGGGAATATGGTCATGTCTCGATGCGGCTCAGCCAGTTCTACAAAGGCCTTATGAGCTTCTTATGCAGCGCAATAAAATGGATGAGGCAATGGGTCTCATTGCAATGAATATTTCAAAGGGGTTACTGCTTCACCTGGATGGTTTGAATACACCTAGGGCTATGTGGGACAAGTTTTCAACCTTATTTGGCACAATGAATCAGTTCAGGATTCTACAGATAGATGCGGAGTTTACCTCCTTAATTCCTGAATCATTCACCAGCATTGAGGATTTTTTGATGAAATTCAAGTCTCTTCGATCTATGTTACAGGTTGCAGGAAAGACAAAATCTGATAATGAGTATCTTTCTGATACTATCCAAGCTTCGAGGACCTTATCAGATTTTGACTTCTACCTTCTACTCCACTATGGATGCTCTAGGTGCACGACATGTTATGCCCTCTTTCGAGACTTTTTGTGACCGGTTGACTCGTGAGCAATCAAAGCTCACTCAAATGGATTCTCTTACAAGTTCACAGTCACAGGCATTGATTGCCAAGCCACCTGAAAGCACACAAAAGCCAAAGCAGTTATCAAATTCCTCTTGTTAGCACTCTACTGGCCCACCATCTTCTTCTAAGAAGGAGAAACAGAAGACTAAGAGACCTACATGTTCCTATTGTAAGAAGGGAACACATGATGAGTCACTTTGTTATCAGAAGAAGTTTGATGGTTATGAGAAACAGATAGCAGATTTGCAAGCTCTTCTTCAGAAGAGCAATCTTTCCTCTCCATCCTCTTCTGGCTCACAGGGTTCTGCTTATCAGTCTTCTTCTATCAATCCTACAGCTGAATAGGATCTTGGAAAGGGTCATGCATTACGAGCTTCTTTCACATTCCCTTCACAGGGCCCTTGGATACTGGATTCAGGTGCTTCTCACCATATGTCATCTTCTCGAGAGATCTTCTCTTCTTTTGAAGCTTCTCCTATTCCCCATATTATCATTGGGAATAACACTGTTATGACAGTCTACGGGAAAGGCACTGTATGCATTCAGGATGGCACATTCAATGATGTGTTGTATGTTCCATCTTTGTCTGCAAACCTTCTCTCAGTTTATCAGATTTCTCACAATGGGTCCGGGAAGACAGTTGAGTTCACTCCAGATTCAGTTTTCATCTGGGATGGTATGACAAGAGGTATTATTGCTACAAGGACAGTTGATCTTTCCACCCGTCTCTACTCCTTTTTACATTTTGGTCCACCTTTGCCAGAGCACAACTCTCCTCCTTTGAGAGAGTATCATGTGGTACAGTCAAGTTTCTTGAACCTCTGTGTTGTTCCTGAGACTACTGTTGTGACTCCCTTGCCACCTCCTCTTGAGCTCTTTTCTGTTCGACAGGGTTCTTCTTCAGCACTGCCTGATCCTCCAGCTCCATTGATCGAGCCACTAGGTGCAGTTGTTGAGGATTCTATAGAGGACATTCATCTCCTCTTTGATGACAGTGTTCGCACACCTGTCATATGACTTACATTGGGGATTCCCTTTCAAGATCCTCGTGTCTACTCCTTTCAGCATCAGCTCGGCCTTCCAGTGACACCTCAGCTTTCGAGGTTCCCTCTATAGTGTCCACTATCTTTCACTCCTTTGCATTGGAGTCACAGTGGTTTGTTCATTGATCCAGGGGTTCTTTCATTCTAGGGGGCCTTTGGAGCCTCGACCCTCTCTCACAGGGGGGGTTGAAGTCACACATTGTACTTATGGCTTTGAGAGAGTCTCTTGAAGTCATTTCATCTCTTTTTGGAGAGGGGTTTTTCCCATTGGGTTTTCTCCTTTACTCCAAGTTATAGAGATTTCTTTGTACTGGGTACCTGATCAGGCCTTGTTGCCGGGACCCACTTGTTTTTTTTTCTTTCATAGCTTTTCTTTGCTAGGTAAGCTTACTCCTTGCTTTCAGCTTAAGGGGGGGTATTAGAGTATTTTTTCATTTATACTTATTAATTAAATGATATTGATTTAATTATATAAGCGTATTGATCCCTATCAAACATTTACCAATGCTACCATACAATTATCCATCTACTTCACTCTTACTTAGCAACTTGAAATGAAATTTGCTCCAACAACTTGAAAGGAAATTTAAGTGGAAGTATAAAACATGCAATAATACCCAATGTTCTTAATCAACATGCAAATCACAACAATGAAAAAAAGAGCAATTTTGGTATTATTTTCGCAACAATTTCTCCAACACATTACAAATGAGAGCAAATGGCCTTTTATAGGGGCCAAAAATACAACGGACAGTGGAGATCAAAACAAGATCAACGATCCAGATTAGATCCTCAAAACCCTAATTAGGGTTGCCACCCCATTGGCCAATGAGAAGTTGCCACCTCATTAATGGACCAATGAAAAAAGTGCAAAAAGTGGCAACCAATGAGAAGGCACCAAAATGTTGGCCAATCAGAAATAGACACTTGTCCTATCCTAGAAAAAAGGGAAATTGCCACTTGGGCTTACATTAAATGATCTTCTAATATAAATCTTTCCTTTTCTTTCATTTTCTTAGCTAAGGCAATGAACTTAGCTAGCCTTTTGTTAACTTCTTCCATAGGAGGACAAGGTGTGTGCTTCACCCTGAGTTCCGCTAACTTTGCCATGCTGCTCACTGCTTGTAGTATCCTTTCGTGATCCTTCTCATATTCCTTCGCAAATCCGATAAAAGCACTAAGAGAGGAAAGGGTGCCCAAATGCTTCTTCTTGATAGCAACCTTTCCCAACTCATCCAACCTCGATCCAAAATCTGTCTCATTGATATCCTCTTCTCTGATGTCTTCAAAATCAAGGGCTGCTCTGTTGTCACTCATCATGGTCTTAATGGAAGTGTCGATGCTTGGGCTATGATGTGCAACTGCCTTTTGTATATCCTTTTATTCTACTGCCATTGGTATCGGTTATTCGCCTCATTTTCAAGAAGAAGGGTGTTTTGGGCGTCATATCCTCTTTGTCTTTCTTAGTGTTTCTCCACTTGGGATTCTTACTTGCACTAACATCCTCCATACTCATTGCCCTATTACAGGTTGGTAGAGTGGTGGACCAGAAGGCAAGTAAAACCAAGGGAAGCAATCCTAAGACTAGAATGAAAGAAGGATGTCAACTTAAGGACCCCTTGCAACTCTAGATGATGAAAATTCACCTTAACCAATAATTTTACAGTGACTTTCAGAATTAGGACTTGAGCTTAAGAACTTCAAATCCCTTGCAAATCAGAAATTTATCATGCAATTCACCTCCAAATAAAATTACCCAACCTAGGGCAAAAATTGCAACCTCTTGCAAAAATCAAAATTTTATCTCCCACAAAATTCGGCTCGCACAAATTTCGCCAAGCAAGAAGAGTGCATATCTGCTCTTGCAAAACCGCCAACACCTTGAGAAGGAGAAGTGAAAAGTGAGGAGAAAATGGGAGAAAGGCCTCCTCTTATACCCAACTTTCTTACTCTCTACAAGCTAGCCGACTTGGACCCTGGGAGAAAGAAAAACAAATAATTAATGCAAAATCATGGCCCATAATTAAATACTTAGCTAAAATTTATTTTGCCATGATGAAAATTAACTTTTTAAAATTGCCAATTAGTTCTAAATTGCAAAAAGAAATTAAATAGTGCCTTGGAGATGTTAAATATATCCATTTAATGAGGATTTAGTAATTAATACGTCATTAAATTGTATTTTGGCTAGCCAAAAGTGATTTTTCAATATTAAATTACTAATTTCGTTAAAGACTAAAAAGTTTTCAAGGCAATTTTAATCCAATTAAAGCCAAATTTTGCAATTTTAATTCAAATCGATTTTGCTAAGCCATTTTAGTTTTTTAATATAAAAAAAATTATTTCTCTAAAGTCTAAAAATCGATTTTGCAATTTGACTTCACTATCACAAAAATTAATTTTCTTCACCAAAAAATAATTAAGATTTTCCAAAAAAAAGACCAAATTTAACAAAAAATTCATTTTTTGAAAATTATACAAATTTATACAGTTATATCCAAATTTTCAAAAGAAAATGTCAAAATACAAAATTCACAATTTTGTCTTGCCAAGTTGGAATTAACTTTGAAATTTGTTCGGCCTAAGGATAGATTTAGTGGCTCTAGAAAATCAAGTTAAAACAAAATTGGGTGAAAATAAGTAAAGTCTCTTCCATTGGCTTGAAAGTGTCCAAGGCTCAAAATTCTCGAAAAATCAAAATTGTTGGACAATCCAAAATTTTGCCGAGGCGATCAAAAAAACGGGGGGTCCCCAAAAATTTTGGGGTGATGGTGTGAAAACCTCACAACACTTGGTTGATATTTCCACTCTACTTTTTTGGCGCTGTTGCCTAAGTCCGGACCTGGAGGTCGGCAGGATGGAGTAATGGGAAGGCCCTTGTATTGCTTATCCAAGTAACAAATAGTGATGCAGAAGAGGAGGAAATAACCAGGGAAGATCAATTGACACGAGATCTGGCAACGGCCTGGGAAGTTGTGGTCGATCAATACGTACAAAGGGAAGCCCGTGAGAGAACGATCCCTGAGGGTATGGTACGCAACGAACTTTCGGTGCCACCAGCAGTGTACAATCGCTTGGGAGATACCTCCCCAGTTAGCACAGAATTTGTTATGAGTAGAAGAGGAAAAAGTGGAGACACAAAAGGAAAGGAGGAGACAACAAGTACTACAACAATTTGCGGAACGGAGGACAAGGGAGTGCAAAGAACGTGAAAATTCCAAAAAGAGAAACAAACATTAAAACGATTCATGCCCTTGATTCCTAATATATATCCCAGGCAAGCACAGGGAGAAGAAACTAAGGAAGAAGTCACCTTGAGGATACTACAGCTCCAACAACAGGAGGAGAGATGTCGTAACTGGAAAGGAGGACAAGGGGATTCCACGAGAATCCAGGAAGGGTTGATCGAGAATATAATTTAAGTTATAGAAAAATTGGCCATCTTTGAGACACCAACAAGGTAGTTGGGGTACAAAAACCCAAAGACACTGGCAGGAAGAGACTTCTGGTAGAAACAAAGTTAAGAAGGGGATGCTTTCAGTAGTTCCTCCTTGAGAACAAACTTTCAACTGGGAGGGAGTATTTTACAGGGAGGGAGTGTTCCATCCGGAAGTATTCTATTCGGAGGCATTCCATTCAGAAGTGTTTCATCAGTAGGTGTTCCATCAGGAAGTGTTCCGTCAGGAGGGGTTTGCATAATGGCAATAGACAAACAAAAACTACCAAGGTTCGCAGGGGACGACTCAGAGGACCCTACTCGCCATTGTAAAACATGTATAACAATATGGTGGGCGAATGGACAACATGATGTGGTGGAATGGCTAAAAGCCTTTCCGGCCACATTAAGGGGTATTGCCATTGATTGGTATACGGACTTGGAGGCAGGAAAGAAAAACACATGGAATAACATCCGCATAGCCTTCAAGGAAGAATTTAGACTCCTAAGAGGTGACGATGAAATAGTAACGAAGAGCTACAACACGAGATAGGGGAAGAGTGAATCTGTTAAGGCCTATAGTACAAGAATGAGAGAGCTGATAGGAAAACTAAATAACAAGCCAGCAGATGGATTGAAGAAATGATGGTTTATCAAAGGGTTAATACCATCTCTCAGGAGAAAGATGAAGATAGTACCACCATCTACCTTTCCAGATGCACATACCTGTGCCATGGACATAGGGAGTGAGAGTAAAACTTCCAAGGCAAAAAGGCATGGAAGTTCAAGTGAAAGCTCGGAGGAAAGCGAAGAAGAATGTGAAACCATTCAAGCCTTGAGGAAAGACTTGAGGCGTTTGATGAAGGAGGTGGCAGGGAGCAAGGAAGGAAAGAAAGAAGGGAGAGAACTTCGGTGTATAGAGTGAAAAAGAAGGCCATACTAAGGGAGTTGCCTGAAGAAAGCATTTTGTGAGATCTGCTAGGTACTGGGGCATGAAATCAATGATTGCCCCTATAATTTGAAAACAAGGAGCGCTTAAGTATTCCTAATCCAAGGGGGGCAATCCACACCTCCCTCCACTCCGCCAAAGAACACAAATACAAAAGCCTCCCCAGGGGGGTATAGAAACAACAGGAGAGGAAGCAATGATAATAGTAACAATAATAGCAACAACAACACACCACGATGGCCACTCCAATATGATTCTAGGGGGAGACCGATGATTCAATGTAGGAGATGTAATGAATGGGGACACTTTGCGTGAGATTGTCAAAGTGGAGGACAAAATGGAGGGATGCTTTGTAAATCGTGTGGGCCAGGCAACCATGAGGATGCAAATTGCCCAAGGCAAAAGGGAGTAAATATGCTAGACATTGATGATCTAGAAGGTGAGATTCTTGCAGTCACCAGGCTGTAGGCTAGAAAATTAACCTATCTGGATGCTACTATAGAAATTGAGAGATTTCAGGAAACAAAGAAATATATTAAAAATAGCATCGTAGAGGAAGGAAATGTAAAATTGAAGAAGCCTGCTTCAAATAGAGGTGTAAAGAATATTGTGCGGCAAGTCCTAGAAACTGCAATTCCAGTGAAAATAAGTGATCATTTAGAAACACTACCCCAACTGTAGGTAGCGCTATCATAAGAGGTAAACCCAAAAGGGGTAACCCCAAAGAAAGAAAAGGAGGGAGAAGTATACACAAAAGACAATACATTATTCACGATAGGGATGGGGAGAACACCTGTAATAGTAGAGATGGAGAAACTAGGGTGTAAAGTCTCAAATACTATTGTGGATGGAGGTTCTAGTGTAAATGTCTTATTAGAAGAAGCATGGAAGGAAATAGGGAAACCTACACTTTGGCCTCTGACATTTCAACTAGTGGGAGTAGACCAACATGGAATTAAGAGTATAGGGATGCTAATGGGACAAAAAGTCATAGTTGGTATGCAACAATTCCTTATTGATTTTGTGGTTATCACTCTAGAGAAGAAAGGGTATGATGCTTTATTAGGGAGGGGATGGCTTGTTGCAACACAAGCTACCCATAACTGGAAGCGAAACACTCTATTGATTGAGTCGAAAGGAAGTACATCATAGACCTCAAGAACCAGTCAGTAAGTCAGGACTTGGCTTCCTACTCTGAAGAGGAAGACTGTGGAGGAATAGAACCAGATGAGGAAGGAATGCTAAGATTAGGGGAACACTTAGAAGACAACACAAGTTCCCTTAATGGATTATTTCATTGGCAGATGGGAGACTATGAAGTTTTCCATGCGGAATGTAATATGCTGGAGGTACAAGAATCTCAATCAGAGGAACAATACCCCGAAGGATACAAAGAGTATAAGGAAGGGACAACAACCCTCAACAGGACACCTTCACACAATTTTGAACAAAAGGTGGAATACGAAGAGGCCAAGATCCAGGCACTGAACCTCGGAGACAGAGATCAACCCAAGTAAATATGGATAGGAGACAATAAGGACCCAATGTTGAAAGTAGCAGCCCTTAGAATCTTCTTAGAATATAAGGATGTTTTTGCTTGGACGTACAAAGACTTGAAGGGAGTACCTCCGGAACTGTGTCCATAGGATACCATTGGTACCTGGAGCAAGACCAGTTCGGAAAAGACCTTATAGAATGAATAAAAACTATGCAAAAAGGGTCGGGGAAGAGATCACAAAGATGTTAAAAGCAAGGATCATATTCAAAGTACAAATGAGTGAATGGGTATCTCCTATGGTCATATCACTCAAGAAAGATGGCACTCAAATCCACATGTGTAGATTTCAGATGTTTGAACGTGGTAACAATAAAAGACCCATTTCCCATTCCGTTTACGGATAGCATTTTAGAGGATGTAGCCAGTCATGAGATATATTCTTTAATGGACGGATTTTCAGGATATAATCAAATTAGCATTGCAAAAGAAGATAAGCTAAAAACTACATTTGTGGTTGAAGGCAAGGTATATGCCTATAATAGGATGCCCTTCGGTCTATGCAATGCATCAACCATGTTCCAGAGGATAATACTGCATATCTTTGATGGAATGTCTGTGGGAAATTTTAAAGCATTCCTACATGATTGGTCGGTTTACAGTAGGCTGGAGCAACACCTAAAAATTCTAGGAGAATGCACGGAGAAATGTCGAAGAGCAAGATTAGCTCTAAATCCAAAAAAATGCAGGTTCATGGTTCCCCATGGGAGATTGCTTGGCCACATTGTTTGCAAAGAAGGATTTAAGACAGATCTTGATAAGATCAAGGTGATTTTGGAAATGGAAGCGCCATCCAATGTAACAGGTAGAAGTCATTTCTGGGTCATGTAGGATACTATAGAAGATTTATAAAAGGGTTTGCCCAAGTATCAATGCCATTGGAAAGATTAACCAGGAAGGGCGAGCGGTTTGAGTGGAAGGAAGAGCGGGAAGAGGCCTTCTAGGAACTAAAGAAAAGATTAGTCGAGGCCCCTATTCTAATATATCCTGACTGGGACAAAGAATTTTGGGTCCATGTGGATGCCTCCAATTATGCAATAGGTGCGAGTTTGGCACAAACAGGAAAGGGCGGGCTAGACCATCTTGTGTATTTTGCAAGCAGGCTCCTATTGAAAGCAGAACGTAACTACAGTACCACAGAAAGAGAAGCATTAGGTATGGTGTATGTAGTGCAGAAATTCATACATTACTTACAAGCTACACCCTTTACATTTTTGTTGACTACCAGGTGCTATTGTATTTAGTGAATAAACCAATGATCTAAGGGAGAGTAAGTAGATGGCTAATTCCTCTACAAGAATTTACATTTAAAATTATAGTAAGGCCGGGAAAATCTCATGTGATCGTTGATCAATTGTCAAGGATTAAGTCAGGGGAAGCTTCGCGTACTGGGGTGTGAGGATTTTCCAGATGCACACCTATTTAAGACCCCAGTGGTATGAAAAAATTGGACACTACTTATCAACAGTAACCTTTCCCAAGGAAATGTCTACAGCAAAAAGAAGAAAAATTGCCTTAAAAAGCAGCACATTCCAGCTAATTGAAGGATTATTATACAAAATGGGAACGGAGGAAATATTGAGGAAATGTGTAATGGAGGAAAAAATTCCAGGGGTCCTCAGCGAGGACCATGAAGGATTGGTGGGAGGTCATATGGGACCGGATGCTATGGCGAGAAAGGTACTTTTGGGAGGACTATGGTGGCCAACATTGTTCCTAGGTGCCAGGGAATGGGTATTGAGTTGCGACACTTGTCAAAGAGCAGGAAGGCCGCTCAAAAGAGACTTCATGCCATTATTTCCGTCCAAGCCACAAGAATTATTTGAATGTGGGTACTAGATTCTGTGGGACCCTTACTGGTAAGCAAAAGCCATCGGTGTAAGTACATAGTAGTGGCAACCAAATACATAACAAAGTGGGGTGAAGTACGGGCTCTTCCTGACAATGCTACTCTCAGCAAGGCCAGATTTTTGTATGAGCAAGTGGTCACAAGATTCGGGATTCCATTCAAGCTAACAAGTGACCGAGGAGTACATTTCATCAATCATACCATTAGGAGGATGACAAGTGAGTATAAAAATTTTCATTCTTTTTCCAGTTCTTATTATTCAGGAGCAAATGGCCAAGCAGAGGCTAGGAACAAACTAATAATGGTAATCCTATATAAAACTTTTGGAGTTGAAGGTAGGAGTGGGAAGAGCGAATCCCAATAGCGGTCTGGGCATACAGAACTACATATAAGGCTATTACTGGACATACCCCCTTTTACCTCATGTATGGATAGGAGGCCGTGGTACCAATGGAACATGTAGTACCAAGCTTATGGGTGGTAGTTGAAAACAGGTTGGGGGATGAAGAGAGCCTCAAGGAGCGACTATGTACTTTACTTAAACTAGATGAAAGAAGGACATTTGCTCAATGGAGTACTGAGGTGGCTTAGCAAAGACAAAAATTTTTGCATGACAAACATTTAAAGAAAATGGATTTTAAGCAAGGACAACTAGTACTAAGATACAATGCAAAAATTGAAATAAAACCAGGAAAGTTTAAAATCCGATGGTTAGGACCATTTAAAATATCAGAGATAAAAGATAATGGAGCGATAAAGTTATCTACTTTGGATAACAAACCTATTCAAGACTTAGTAAATGGGTCTAAGCTAAAGGCAAGTGGCAAATAGCTATTTTATAAAGATAAAAGAACAAAAAGAATGAAAAGCAAAAAGAGAAAAAATGGAACTAAGTCCTTATAAGAAGAGGGAGTCACAAAACATTACCTAGACAAATCGTAAAGGAAGTGAGAGAGAGGCAATTGCAGAGAGTGGCGGAGAGGAAGTTGTAGAGATTGTCGTACAGACAACTAAACTGGAGGGAAGAGTGGCCATACGGACAGTTGTATGAAAAGGAAGGTCAGCTATAGAAGGAAGGGTTGTCGTACGAGCAGTGCAATAGGGTACCAAAGAAAGCCATACGGTAGTAGGACATCACCAACGCAATTTCGTACTAGAGCAACATAAAGTATGACATCACCACATTCATTCCGTACGAGAACTAGAGGGAGTATGGCATCAACACATTCATTATGTATGGAAACCAGAGGGAGTACGACATCAACTCACATCCGTACAGAACTCAAGCAAAGTACGATGTTTTCAAAATTCATCTGAACATGAACATGATAGCGTACAGCCAGTAAACGATGAACCATTTCCATTGTCGTCCATACATGTCCCATCACTGTCCATACGGTATTTCTTCATAAGCATATGGCAGCTAAAGCAACAATTTTCATCTATACAGGCACTCATACGATAGGGAGACATAAGGAATAGTTTCGTATGACAAGGAGACATAAGAAATAGTTCCATACGACGAGAGGGCACAAGAAGTAATTCCGTATGACAACAGTCTGGAGTAGTACGATAGACATAGGTACAACAATAGTTTGCAAGAGTATGGCAGACAGAGGTACGGCAAAATCAGGCATTCTTAGTAGAATACGTGGAAGTTAGTTGCAAGTCATCACTTCAAGAGGACGGCCGGTACAGGTGGCATATACATTTAATTCAAAAGATCTAGGAACTAACACAGCGAGGCACAATGGTGAAACTAAGCATTGGAAATCCGAGCAAGGGAAACATAATCGACTGCAAAAAAGGAGAAATCTACGGCAAAGGAGGTGAGGAAGAAGATGACAAAGAGTAAAGGGAAAGTGGCACAGAGAATCACCATTACAACTGAAAATATTACATTTGAAAGTGTGATGGGAAGTGAGTGCAGGACTTGGTGGAAAAAAATAGCAACAGACCATCCTCTAAAGAAAGCATTAGGTACAACAGAGGTAGATAAAATCATTTTCATTCCCATTTTTGTACTAAGAGTTCGAGACTATATTACGAAATGTAATCACGGGGTATGAGAAATCAGGTCATAAGTTTGTAGTACAACATTTCCAGCAACACGTGATAGTTTCTTATGCAGTAGAAGAAATAAGTAGGGTTTTTGGAATTCCTAATAGAGGGCAAGAAGTAGAAAAATTTCTCTGACAGTAGAAGACAAGAAAAAATGGTTGAAATTATTTTGTCAGAGAGATCTTACAAGTCTAGAATGGGAAGGAATCTTGAAGAACAGTCGAGGTCTGAAAAAAATTTCATAGCAAATGATGAATGGCGTTGTGTGGTAGATTTGGTTAAAAGCAAGCTCACGGCAGGCAGCCACACATTTGACATTGCTCTTTGGATGTTACCTACAATAGAGGGATTGTATAAAGGACAAGTATACAACTAGGCTAAATTTCTTTCGGACAGACTGTGAGAATTCATGGAGCTGAAACATAAAGCCTTTGATATGCCTCATCATATGGTGGCTTTGTTTTTGGAGGTGGTACGCATGCAGGTGAGCAACGAACACTGGGGAACACTAGTACCAGCTAGTTGGGTGGAACCGTATAAACCAGCTATGACCTACTGGCTCCATCTGGATACCCTAGATGTAGGATCTCACAATGGAGGTGAATCTAAGAAAAAGAAACCGAAACAAACAGCGGTGATCGAAGAAGCAGAATAGGAAGAGGATGATACAAGTTTAGAAGAAGGTAGCAATATGGATTCCTCATCCTCCAACTCACAGGGGCAGAGATCCGTCTCAGTCATCTCCAGGGGATGCCGCAAGCAATAACATTTTTACAACCTACGGAGGAACCACTTCCAGCTAGGGCAGCAGAACCTCCAAAACTTTACCAGAAACCATCTAGTGATCCCAACAGAATTGAGGCAGTAGATACTTCGAATCCAAATCAAGCAGGAGCAGGTGCCAGGCAACAAATCTCGACATGGGGGGTTTCCAGAGTATTAGTTCCGAAGATCGCGCCACTTATCTTTCCCAAACAACTCTCCCGTACTAAAGTTATAGACTTGAGGTGCTAAACTAAATGTGCTCATAAAGTGAAGTTACAAAAACCTTTGGGTCCAGAGGTAGTCCATCCGGCTGCTCTGGTGGTACAACCAGTAGGAGGAGCGGGGAAAATTGGGAGCATTCACAACTAGGGTAGCATGACACCACTAGCTGATACGGCTGTGACTAATACTGTTCTAGAGTAAGCGGACAGGTTACTCGAAGAGGAAGGCATGGTATCTTCACCCATAAAGACAGCTACTGAGGAGTAGGTTGAGATACAAAGTGAGCATGGGGAACCACCAGACACAACCTCTTTTGTAGCCAAGGCCGAACTATTTCTCACTAAGCTTCATGCCATGGAGCATTCTACTAGGAGGATTGCGCAGCAAGCTAGGGCTCAAAAGTTGGAGACCATCATTCTTATAGCAGAGGCATTGGTTGCCTTTATGCAGACTAACTACCACACAGATTGGGAACTAGTAACACAGGGTGGCTATTCAGAGGAGGTCATGGCTACCACATGGATGGGCAGCTCTATCATTTCCATGGGATAGGAACAATCACCTCTCCTAGAAGCACTGACAGCAATGGAGGTTGCCTTTTAGGGAACCTTTTTGAAACTTCAAAGGTAGAAGAACCTAGCTAAGGGTTGGGAGCTAGAAAGAAAGAGTCTTCAATAGCAGTGGGTAGTGGAGAAAGTTGCTATGCATGAAGTTTGGAACAAAGAAAAAGCTGAATTGGAGAGCAAGGTTGCTGCGGCCGAGGCTAAAAAGATGGATGCACTACGGGTATTACAAGGCGTTCGGACAAAGCAGAAGATAGCGAAGCGAGACTTACAACAGCTAAGGGGAACTCCGAGCACAGGGATGCCCTCCCATCCTTATTCTTGAAGTTAAACTTGTTTTTGTTTCATACTCTAAAGTTGTTTGGAAGACGACTTCTTTTTTGGGGGGTACAGATGTAGTCAGAATAAAGTACTTGTTATGTTTAGTACTTGTTAAAGCAAGTTGAGAAGAACCTAGCTAAGGGTTGGGAGCTAGAAAGAAAGAGTCTTCAACAGTAACGGGCAGCAGAGAAAGTTGCTATGCATGAAGCTTGGAACAAAGAAAAAGCTGAATTGGAGAGCTAGGTCGCTGCCGCCGAGGCTAAAAAGATGGACGCACTATCGGTATTACAGGGTGTTCGGACAAAGCAGAAGACAATGGAGTGAGACTTGCAATGATTAAGGGGAATTTCGAGCACAGGGATGTCCTCCCATCCTTATTCTTGAAGTTAAACTTGTTTTTGTTTCATAATCTAAAGTTGTTTGGAAGACGACTTCTTTTTTGGGGGGTATAGATGTAATCGGAATAAAGTATTTGTTATGTTTAGTACTTGTTAAAGCTAGTTGGGTTGGGTAGTTAGGTGGTGAGGAAATGCATCGGTTGGTTTCCAACCAACCGATTCCTCTATAAATATTTGGAACATTGGTAATGTACTCATGTTGGTTTTTGGTATCAGTAAAGAGAACATTTCCTTGCCTATTGGTATTATGGTATGAATGGTATCTGTGAGGTTTTACTTATTGTGTATCGATTGAGCTGTTTTATATGATTAACATAGTTCTGTATTTGCGGAACTTGGTTGATATTTCCACTCTACACAGCCAGTCATAGGATTCTATTTGGTTTCGTTGGGGAAATAATTAAGTGTGGAACTTCTGTAGTTAAGTCACTTTATTTAATAAAGTTGATTTATAAGTTACGAAATGACAAAAGTAACTTAAGTAACTAAAAAATGAATTTGACTTTTATCCTACATTGCCTAATTGTTTGCATTTCCCCTCACATCAAGGTTATAAAAGCAAGGAGCTACATTGGGATTCACACCATGAAATTTGATTTCAAGGTTACAAAAGCAAGGAGCTACATTAGGATTCACACCATCAAATCTGATATTGTTCAACTTACAGAAAGGTTGCTTAAATGTGACTGGTTGTTTTGAGGACGAAACCCCTTAAAGCAATAAGAGAAGTTGGACATAGCACCAACTACTCTTAGAGACTACTTATAGGTTGGCAGAGATATTAGAGGAGTGATACGTCATTTTGGTTGGGTCTGCTCAGACATCAGACGTCGCTTCATATACATGGTGGGAAGTCGTAGGAATAATCAAAAAGTGGAGAGCAAGCCCGTGGACAGGTACTACAGCAATAGGAAGTATCAGCTAGACCATGTACTCCCAATTTTGTAGAACGATAGTAGGGAAAGCTCCAGTCTGCCGGCTAACATTTGCCTTGCATGGTTAGGAGAGAGCTTGGCATTGAGTGTGGCGGTTGAAATTGCAAGTGAAACTGGGTATTATAGAAGTGTTTGTTGGAAGTTGGAGGTGTCGACGAGCATGAACTGACACAAGTCCCGCGCCTAGTCAGGAAAGAGCAACACTCTTGCGTGAGGGACATCAATTCAAATGTCTAGGCCATCATCATCCACGACATACTAGGAATCAAGGACTCTCCGACAATGTCAAATCATGAACACATGAGCAACCAACAGTTCGCAAAAACACCAGGTTCCATCATTTAATCTTGTTTGCATTTTTTTGTAATATGAACAGCAACATCGTCTTAACATTAGAGGCATTTGTATGTGGTTGGTGATTAGCACAAGCTCAATCTGGAATGTTAAATACGAGAAGAGTTTGAATTTTGGTTGGATATTTATGCATTGAATGTATGTTGTAAACTCTGAACTTGTTTGAATGCCATAACATTTGCATTGTGCTTCTATCATATTGTGAAGTATTTCCTTGCTAGTTTGAATCAATATTTCCTCTTACCCCAATTTTTTGACTAGACTGATTCTTTCATTATTTGCTAAGCTTGGGCTCTTACAATGGTATCGGAGCCACAAGACCTACCGACTTGTGGGTAAAGCTTGAGTTATAGGCTGGTTTAAACAGGGACAATGTTAGATAGGCATGAATAGGAAATCTTGTAAATTTAGTCACATCTGACCTGAACAGGCAGGATCTTCAGATTAGATTGACATTGAGGATAGTTATATAGTTGATGAGGAGTTAACATTTGGCACTAGCTTACAAGTCGAACTGGGTGAACAAGTTGAAAAGAGTGAACAGGGTGAACAAGTACGTGACACTCAAATGTCTCATAATGAGGATGAACAAGAATGAGAAGTGAGGGAAACCTTGCAAGCTATTAGAGATGGACAAAATAACATCACTACTGCACTTTAGCAGCTTACAGGTGCTATGTGGCAGCTAGCTCCGACTCATAGAAGAGCACCGAATCATCACAGTGGAGGTGGTAGTGTGGTAGGATCACCTCGAGCTGCTAGGGCCCTCACATGGAACACTTACAGGCCATTGATGCCCAATTTTGCTGAGAATAATGCCGAGGAGGAAGTAGCACAACCCATAGCACCAGGCTTACTTCTAGATAATGTTATGGCCATGTATGATGAATGGGATCTGTTCCCTAACCAGATTAAACAAAACTTGACTTTGTTCAATACATGAATCATAGAAGGGAGACAGAGAGACCACAACAAGACAGGAGGCCTAGGGCACAAAATAGGGACTTGAAGCATGCCATGAACAAGTTATACCTTCCCACTTTTGATGGCAACACTAAGACTTCAGCTAGAGCTTGGATTGACAAGCTAGACAACTACTTGACACTTAAACCCATGTCGGAGATAGAAGCCATTAGATTCGCCACAATGCATTTAGAGGGAGCAACATATGATTGGTGGCATCATGGGTTGGTCACCTGGGATCATGGTCTTATTACATCTTACAAGATTTTTAGCTCTAACCTGATCACCTGTTTTAACAGGAAGGACATTGAGGTCTACTATAGGAATTTGATGCAATTGCAACAAGGTGGATCTCTAGATGACTTCATTGATGAATTTCAGTAGATCTCGGTGATGGTTCTAGATATGACATAGCAGTGTAAGGTAATATTGTTCATTGAGGGCTTACAGGACAGATTTAGAGGTTTGGTCAAGGTCCTTAAACCAAACACTTTGGATGATGCTATTAAGATCACACATGATCTAGACTCACCTTTGATACTACAGCCTCCTAAGAAACCTTATAAGGGGTCTACTTTGTTCCAGAAGAACAAGAACCAACATAAGACTACCCCTCCTAGATTGGACTTTGAGACTCGAAATGAACTCAGGAGGAAGAAGTTATGCTTCACTTGTAGGGAGTCGTGGACACCATATCACAGATGCCTTGGCAAAGGTAAAATACATTATTTCAAGGTTTTGTCGGAAGAGGAGGGCAGCGAAGTTGATGGAAGTGATGAGGAAGAAAGTGAGGAGCAGCCTCCTAAAGAGAGGAAGAAGAATTCCACTTTGGAACAGTCCCCTATTATAGCTTCCCTTTCTAGCGATCCCACAGGTCACCCCTTTCGCTTGAAGGGTGTAGTTAGAGGGCAGCATATTGTGTGTCTTTTAGATACAGGTGCATCACATAACTTCATAAGCTCGCACTGGGTCTCAAAGAGGAAGTTATAGGTTGATATACCCGAGTTCGAAGTTAAAAGTGGCAGGAGGCGATAGATTGAGGTGCAGAGGGAAAGTACTAGGGCTATCAATTCACTTTGATGACTTTCTTCTAAAGGCAGATTTTGATGTTATTGATTTGGATGGATTAGATGCCATGTTGGGTAGATAGTGGTTGTAGACTATCGATAGGTACACAGTTGATCATGATAAGATGCAGCTAGAATTCTTACAAGATCGCCAAAAGATGATTCTCAAGCCCATGCCAGAGAGTGAACCCAAGTTGGTTTCAGCTCATAGGATGGAGGCTATTATGAGGCATGATGACATAGAGTGGGCAACACACTGTTTCATTGCCGCTAAAGGCTACATTAAATTCAGAGCGACAACTTCAGGTTGATGTCCAATCGGTGCTTGATAAGCACAAGAGGGTTTTTGAGAACATACCCCCAGGCATTCCTCTAGATAGAGGGTTTGAGCATATCATTGAGTTGGAGGAGGGCGCCAAACCTGTCATTATCACTCCTTATTGTCATCCCAGTCACTATAAAGAAGAAATAGAAAGGACGATTAGGGAAATCTTGGACATGGGACACATCAGACTTAGCTCGAGCCCCTTTGCTTCCTTGGTAGTTTTGGTCAAGAAGAAGGATGACACTCTTTGCATGGGTATTGATTATCGTGCTCTCAACAAAAGGACCATTAAGAACAAGTATCCTTTTCCTTGCATTGATGAGTTTATTGGGATAGTCTATTTCTCGAAGATAGATCTTAGATTTGGATACCATCAAATAAGGGCTCGTGAGGACAATGTGCATAAGACTACTTTCCAATGTCACTATTGACACTATGGGTTCTTGGTTATGCCAATTTCTCACCAATGCATTGGCCATGTTTTAGTCATGTATGAACCATATTTTTAGAAAACTGTTGCTCAAGAGCGCGTTGGTATTTTTTGATGATATCTTGGTTTTCAGCAAAACTTGGGAGGATCATTTGCAACACCTAGATGAGATAATTAACATTATGGAGGAGCACTCGTTGTTTGCGAAGGAGTCGAAGTGTGAGTTTGGATTGATTGAGATTATTTACCTTGGACATGTGATTGTTGTAGATGGGGTGAAGGTACACAAGGAAAAGATATAGACGATCCTAGATTGGCCACCTTTGAGGAACGTATCAGATTTGAGGGGCTTCCTTAGTCTTTGCTCTTACTACAGAAGCTCCGCTAGAGGCTTCTCTCAGACAACAACTCCCCTCATTGATCTCACACAGAAAGGGGCATTTAGGTGGACAAAGGATGCAAAGGTGACTTTTGATAAGCTCAAGAAGATGATGAGCACATGTCCGGTTTTGGCACTTTCTGATTTCTCTCACCCTTTTGTCCTAGAGTGTGATGCTTTAGGGAGTGGAATTGGCGCAGTTTTGATGTAGGATAGACATTCGATAGCTTATAAGAGCTGGAAGCTCAAGGACAATGAGAGGTTGTACTCCACCCATGACAAAGAAATGTTAGCCATTATGCAAGCTTTAGCCAAGTTTAGATAGTACTTGGTGGTTGGAAAATTCATAGTTAAGATAGACGACAACAATTTGCGGTACTTCTTAGAACAGAAGGATCGTAATGAAAGACAACAAAAGCGGGTCAGCAAGATTTAGGCCTATGATTTTGACATCGAGTATGTCAAGGGTAAGAATGATATAGTTGTTGATGCACTTTCCAAGAGACCTTCAGTAGCAGAGTCTTGTGCCATTTACGAGATATCAGTGGATTGGAAGTCCCAGTTGTTGGTTGAGCATTCTAAGAATACTCAAGCTTGTCAGATCACGGGTAGCTCCAAGACAACAGGTACAAGGTAATTGATGATGTGATTTTTTATAACGATAGGATCTATCTTGTACTAGAGTCTAAGCTTAAGGGAAAAATTATGGACACTCTTCATGATGCACCATTAACTGAGCGCCTAGGTTAATTCAAAACCTATAGGCAGGTCAGGGAAAGGCTTTCATGGAAGGGCCTCAAGGATGATCTCCTTTAGCATGTCAAAAAATACCAGACTTGTGAGCAGAACAAGTCGGAGCAGATAGAGATTTCATTTTCATGGTTGTGGAGAGATTGACTAAGTTCGCTCACTTTTTTGCTATAATAGCAGATTGGTCGGCCTCTCAGGTAGCCGAGTTATTTTTTAGAGAGGTTTTTCATCTACATGGTCTCCCTCAAACCATTGTCAGTGACAGATATAGCAAATTTCTCAACTTTTTTTGGCAGGAACTATTTAGATTGGCAGGTACGGAATTAACACCCAACATGAGTAACCACCCACAGACGGATGGGCAGATTGAGATAGTAAACAAATGGGTAGAGGGTATCTCTGGAACTATGTATCGGGGCAACAAAGAGCTTGGGTTAAATGGTTATATCTAGAGGAGTACTGCTACAACTCCTCCTACCACAAGTCCATCTGGATGGCATCATTTCAAGCTCTCTATGGCAATGAACCTCCGTCTTTCGTAGATCTGGCTTTTCAGGACAGCAAAGCACCGCTAGCTAGAGATTGAATACAGGATCAACAGGACATTCCCAGATCTCTTTGGGAGAACATTCTACAGGGTTAGAATCAACAGAAAATGTATGCTGATTATTGTAGGACAAAGCGAAGTTTTGGGTTAGGAGACATAGTTTACCTTCATCTCCAACCTTACAGGTAGGGCTCCTTGAAGAAGAGTAGGTCCAAAAAGCTTCAACCTAGTTTTCATGGTCCCTATTGCATTACTCGGAGGGTTGGAGAGGTTGCTTATGAGTTGGACTTGCTAGATGATAGCAAAATTCATAACGTAACATTTTCCACGTTTCTTGCCTCAAGAAGGCGATTGGTCAGCATTTAGTGCTCTCTACTGGATTGCCCCCACTTGATGTGGAAAGGAAGCTAGTTTTGGTTCCAACAAAAGTGATTGAGATCAGAGAAAGGAAGTTGTATAACAGGTCCATCAGGGAGTATCTAATTCATTGGAAGGATTTGACATATGAAGATGCCATTTCCGAGAGTGAATCCATCCTGCAACATCTGTCACTGAGATTGCTTAAGGGCAAGCAATATCGACAAGGGAGGACTGTAATGTCCCCTTCTTCGCGCTAGGCCTTATCGCACCTTGTTGGTCCATCTCTCCATTCGGATAGGCTAATGGCATTTAATTTGAGGATGCCAGCTAGTCACAGGAGTTTGATTTGATTTCGTTGGGGAAATATTTTGTTATATCCCAATTTTTGACCTAATTTAAAATATAGCCGTTGAGGTTCACATGAAGTCAGTTGACAGTTAATTTGGTTATAATCCTATGAAATGGTAAGATGGTTAATCGTTACAATTTCAAAATGAAGATAACAAGCTAGTTGATCATTTGTCATGAACTCATGGAATTGAGAAGATGGTTAACTGTTATGATTAATTATGGTTAAATAATTTATTATGATAATATAGTTTGACTGCAGAGAACTTCCTTGCAAGAAACACGTCGAAGGGGTGGAAGCGTTGTCAAAAAAGAATTAGGCATAGGAGCATCACCATCACTGGGTAGATGGGTTGAGAACCTAGCGATTTTAAATAGGATACATTTGTGGGCCTGCATGAGCTATTTAAATAAATAAATTGAGAAACATAAAATAATTGAGTTAAAATATAATACATACCTTTAGAGATTGTTTATTAACTTTTATCTTATCATTATAATTGTTTACCGTACAGGTAAAGAAGTCAACATATATAGACAATAATAGAAGAATAGCAGAATAATATTCGCAATAGTAAGTGAATCATGAACTACAATGATCCCAGACGGGATATAAATACTACCGCCGAACCTTCCTGAAGGAGTCCGTCGGCCACAAATATTCTATCCGCTACAAATTATTTACCGCCGGACCGTCGGCTACAGAAATACCGCCGGACCGTCCAGTCGGCTAACACCATCCCCCCCAAAAAAAAACGTCGTCTCCTGACGACTCACAAAATTAGGAGACGACTTACAGACTACAGAAAATCTAAAGAGAAGGGGGCGTCCCAGAGGTGTGGTGCTGGCGACGTAACTCATACACTTGTTTTGTTCTGATGCGGAGATCTGTCTAGATCTGAGAGTTGACTTCGACGGCCTCCTTTAGAAGAAGTGCCGCGTCCATGGCCTGCGTCCTGGCTAACTGCATCTCGTGCTCAGCCGCATCCTTATCTCGAACCGCTGCCTCTGTACTTTGCTTAGCCAAGTCCTTCTCCTGCGCCGCAGCTGCCAAATTTGCCAGTAGTGTTGCCCGTTCTGTGGCCCATGCTGCTTGCTGGGCGGCCAAGTCGGTGGCTAGTTTCTGTCTAGCCTCAATCTCCACTGCCAATGATCGCTCTGCTGCAACCCTGCTTGCCTCCGCACGCTGACGACTGTACTAAACATCTTTGTACAGTCCCACAACCTCATGTGCCAGCTTTATCATAGGAGTGTCAATGGGTCCCAATTCCGGCTCCGTGGCCCAATCGGCCAGCATCTCAGCTGTCTCTGTTGCCAACCAGCCCCTGTCTATAAAGCAAGTCTCGAATCGCCGAGGACAAATCCCACGGATATATGCTCTGATCAAGTGCCACTCCCTCCGCTGAGTTAGGGCCTGAATTGCCACATCGTGGCCTTTCTTCAATGCAGATTTCATAGTCCTGAGGTAATCCCGACACCTGTCCTCGTCTGATCCATAGTCTTCCTTGGCGAAGGCCTCCAATGACCATTCTGCATCACTGTTCCCCTCCTCGTCAGCGGGAGCCATGCCCACATCCGGTGCCGCCGTCTGTGATGTTGGCGCAACCACGGCATGTGGCATTCCCTCCTCCTGAATTTGAGGCTGGGGTTCCGCTGGCCATGTTTCTGAACGCCTAGGAGACTGAATGGAGGGACCCCGCTTCGTCGGAGTGAGTCGGAACTGCTGCCTCAGAAACTCACTAGCTCTATCCATCACCTCCAGTTGGTCGACCCGCGCAAGCTCCATGTTCATCTCCGGTACGGGCTGGGCTGACTCGGCCTCTGCTAAAAAAGATGATGAAACGGTGACTACTGCATCACAATCAATGACCTCCAACCGAACCTGCGGCTCAGACTGTGGTAGAGGTGGCTCTGCGACAGTGACATCCGTTGGTGCAGCTGGAACCACTTCTGCTATAGCCGTTGGCAGGGCAATTATCTGTGGGACGGTATCCGGTACTGTGTGCGGAACCACCTCAGCCACTGTCCATTGGACATCTGTCTCCGCTGGAGGAGTCATAAGAACTGGGGCATGGCGCTGACCAAAGGCCGGAATGACCGTCGAAGAGGCAGTCAAGTGCGCTGAGGTTGACACCTGAGGCGGGGTAAAGAATGTAGGCCCACCACCTGCTGTCTCTCCATCAACTTCAGCCGATGTGCTCTCCTCTTCTTCCCCTGATTCAGCCCCGTCACTCATCGAAGTGCCCTCTCGTCCGCTATCTGTCTCTCCGGGAGGGCCCAATTCGCGGAGTACTTTCTTGTGGCCCGCTGC
The DNA here is from genome assembly GCA_028749045.1 of Cupressus sempervirens. Classification (NCBI taxonomy): domain Eukaryota; kingdom Viridiplantae; phylum Streptophyta; class Pinopsida; order Cupressales; family Cupressaceae; genus Cupressus; species Cupressus sempervirens. The sequence goes on from CM053793.1 coordinate 821,197,897, forward strand.
TGACCCTCCTGTATCTAGGTGTCGCCAGTAGAATATGGGAGGCTCCCCGTCTGCCAACTTGCCCCGTGGAGGAGCCTCAAAGCCATCCATTGGGATCTGGTGAGCTACTGCCTCCAAAAACAACCCGATGGCATGGTGCGGCATGAAAAATGTTCGGTGCTGAAGCGTCATGAATTCTTCCATCCTTTCGGCAAGCACAGAGGCCCAATCATATACTACTTGCATGATCCCATTCATAAACACAATCTGCGGCAATGCGATATGTGAAGCTCGGGTGGCACCTGTCAACCTGCTCTTAATGACGTCCATGATACAACGCCAATGACCCTCTCGAATAAAGTCCTTGTGAAGCCCTCTGCACCTCGTCCCCTGGACTGCTGCCTCCTCCTCTATGGGTGTAAGGTCCCTGCATACTAAAGCTATCCAATGCTCCTTCCGTTCCTGTAACAGTTTGTGATTCTTTATTTCCACTTTCTTCCCGCCAGGGCCAGGAATGCCGAAGACCCTAGTGAAATCTCTTGGTTTAAAGGACACCGTCATCCGCTGCTTTTTGTACAAGAATGTACTTGTTGTGTTCTGGACACTATATGTCTCTATCATGGTGCGCAATACTGATTCGAACATCCGAATGGAAAAGATGGGAAGCTGAATAGCCCAATGTACCTGTGCTCGTATCAAAATCTGTTTAATCTGGTTTGCCTCCGGAGTCTCCTGCCACCACTTCCGGCATTCGCTTCCACTAAGACTCTCAAACTGGACGGTGAGATAAGTGAGTTCTTCCTTGGTCTTCTGTTTCTTGCTACCGGAACCGGAGGGGCCTGCAACTCGAATTCTCGATGCCAAGACCCTTGAATGCATTTCCATATTTGCTACCAGCTGACTTTTCCACGGCTTCCGCTTGCCCGCTGACTCCATTCCCGTAGGCTGCAAATATCCAACGTATTTCAATAGTGAAAACGGAGCCCAATATCATAAAGATCACCCGCAACTAATCTCCTTCCCGCCCGTGGCCCCTGTGGTGGAGACGTAATGGGTTGAGGGTCTGTGGGACTTTATCTTCTCCCGCGGACCAGTAGCTTCAATTGCTTTTGCGCTGACTGCCCCTACACTCTCATAAACTTCTGTGCACTGCTGCACTTGTTGTCCGAGAATTAAAAACGGCTTTATCTGCTAACGGATTTTCTTAGCGGAAGCTCGTCGAAGTTCGTGTGAGGTAGCCGCTGGTGAGTTGGAGGAAGTATGGCCGCGCTGGGGTCTTTGTTCGGTATTGTCCGTGGGACCTTCGGCAGGTGTTGCTGGGGTCTAACTTGCGTACGATCTGCTCTTAATCTACATCGGCCTTGGTGGTAATTTCACCAAACACCATAACCATGTTAGTCTTGGTGCTAGTCTCGCATGCTACCTTGCTTTCAGGATCCTGCTCCAGGCACGCATCGGAAATTCAGGAATCGTGCCTGTGGTATAGGTGTCAACAAAAACAAGGAGAGGCTCTGTCACGCCAATAGCATAAGAAACCTGCACAAGGCATCACCTTGCAAACCCAGCTGCTACAACACTCTTGGCAGCCTGCCTAACTATACTGCGATCCACCTTTGTTGGATCCTTGCCAGAGAACGCACCTCCTCCATGAGCTCCCCACCCTCCATACGTGTTAACGATAATCTTCCTGCCAGTAAGTCCTGCATCTCTATGGGGCCTCCAATTGGTGTTGTCCGCAGTTAGACTTGCCCGCGGCAGGTGTTTCCCGCGGGGCCTACTGCGGGTGCGGGGCCTCCGGCAGGTGCTGCCCGCGGGGCCTCCGGCGGCTGTTGCCCGCAGGGTTGCCCGCGGCAAATTTTTTTTTTTTTTTTTTGTTGTTTTTTTCTCAAATTAAAGATGTACCTGGGGCATCTTTGGATACGAGGCATCTTTGAGGCTCCTTACATGATATAGTTTCAACTTGGACCCGTTAATCGGCTGAGCTATCTCCTGGCCGTCCAAGGTTGCCAATTTCATTGCCCCAGTGTCGCCAATTTTTTGGATTTGATACGGTCCAACCCATCGCACTTTGAATTTGCCCGGCTTGATTTCATTACGGCCGTCATACTTCAGAACTAACTGTCCTGGCTGAAATCTGCTACGTTTTAGATGCTTATCATGCCAGAGTTTGCGTCTGTTTTGCGCTACTTCTGTTGCCCACTATGCCAGCAACCGTTTCTCCTCCAGTTTATTCAAATTATTCAATCGCTCTTGGAGGCTTCTGTCATCATCCAGTTTGTTTTCCAACGCTATTCGGAGACTTGGAATCATGAATTCTGCAGGGACCACTGCTTCCTGTCCAAACATTAACTGGAATGGTGTGTGCCCGGTCGTTACTTTGTATGCCGTGCGGTACGCCCAGAGGGCAGAAGGTAAGTTCTCTTCCCAATCCGCACCTTCCACCGCGCAGGATTTGTAGATGATGGATACCATAATTTTATTGGTGGCCTCTGCCTGCCCGTTTGCTCTTGGATAGTATGGAGTTGACAGTGAATGATAAATCTTGAACTGAGTGGTGAGCAGTCGAATAACATGATTAACAAAATGACCTCCCCTATCACTTGTTAATTGTAATGGAATTCCATACCTTGTGATGATCTGTTCATAAATAAATTTCGCGGTACTGACGGCCGAGTTATCTGGTAGCGCACGGGCCTCCGCCCACTTGGTCAGGTACTCCGTTGCAACAATGATGTAGCGACACCATTGAGTCTTGCTCACCCTCAGTGGTCCAATGAAATCTAGTCCCCATCGCTCAAATAGTTCTTGCGCATGAGAGGGTTGAAGTGGCATGAAATCTCTCTTCAGCGGCTTCCCAGTCCATTGGCAAGTATCACATCCGACGACCCATTCCCGTGCATCATTGTACACCATCGGCCACCAGAGTCCTGCGAGCAATATCTTCCGTGCAGTGGCGTCAGGCCCCATATGTCCTCCTGCGGGACCCTCATGTGCTTCTTTTAAAACCTGCTGTATCTCTTCTTCCAACACACACCGTCGAAGAATATGATCCGGCCCCATTTTGTAGAGCAACCCATTAATTAATTGAAATGTACGACGCCTGATTATCAACTTGCGCCTATCGATTGGTGACATCCCCGTGGGGAATTGTCCTGTTGAGAGGTATTCACCAATATTCCTGTACCACTCTGATAGTACCCCAATCTGAAACAACTGTGCGTCAGGGAAGTCGTCATTTACACCATCCGCTGGTTCCCCTGTTTTGATCCGTGATAGGTGGTCGGCACTGACGTGTTTCTTTCCTAGTCGGACAATGATTTTGAAAGTAAATTCCTGCAACAGTAGCAACCATCGGCTGATCCTCCCTTGGATGACGGGCTTGTTAATCATGTACAACAGGGCCTGGTGATCAACATAAAACACAAACGGTGTAGCCAGCAAATAATGACGGAATTTTTGCACAGCATAAACCATTCCCAAAGCTTCTCTTTCAGTCGTACTGTAGTTCTGCTCGGCCTTTGATAGCAATCGGCTGGCAAAGTATATTGGATGATCCAATCCGTGATTACCAGTCTGTGCCAGGGTTGCGCCGATTGCATAATTGGAGGCATCCACATGAACATGAAATTCTTTATTCCAATCCGGATATGCCAGGATGGGTGCCATAGCTAGTCGTACCTTTAGGCCTTCAAATGCCTCATCCTGCTCTTTCTCCCATCGGAATGCTTCTTCCTTGCACGTTAGCTTATCTAACGGGTGGGATACTTTGGCAAAATTTTTAATAAATCTCCGATAATACCCTATATGTCCGAGAAAAGATTTTACCTCCGTGACATTAGTAGATGGCTGCATTTCTAGAATGACTCTCACCTTGTCGGGATCCGTCTTTAATCCTTCCTTGCAGACAATGTGTCCGAGAAGTCTGCCGTGTGGAACCATGAACCGACACTTCTTGGGGTTCAATGCTAGCCGGGCCCTACGACATCTCTCCATACACTCACCAAGTGCTGCCAGGTGTCCGTCTTCTGTGCTAAATATGGACCAATCATCCAAGAAGGCCTTGAAATTTTCGATAGACATCTTGTTGAAGATATGCAGTATAATCCGCTGGAATGTGGCCGGTGCATTACACAACCCAAAAGGCATCCGATTGTACGCGTAGACCCCATCTTCAACAACAAACGTCGTCTTCAACTTATCTTCCTCCGCTATAGAAATCTGATTATATCTAGAGAACCCTTCCATAAAAGAGTAGATTTCATGTCCCGCGACCTCCTCCAGAATGGTATCTGTGAATGGAATCGGAAAGGGATCTTTGATTGTTACTGCATTCAGGCATCTGAAATCAACGCATATCCGGATTTGAATAGTATCCTTCTCCAAGGAAATGACTATTAGTGACACCCATTCGCTGGTCTGTACCTTGAAGATAATGCCAGGGTCCAGCATCCGGTTGATTTCCTCCGTAATGCGTGCGGCATAGTTCTTATTCATCCTGTAGGGTCGTTTCCGTACATGTACAGCTCCGTCCACCAGCGGAATACGGTGCACACACAATTCCGGCGGTACTCCTTTGAGGTCCTTGTATGTCCATGCAAACACATCCTTGTAGTCCATAAATATCTTGAATGCCGCAGTTTTCAGTACCGGATCCCAATTATCTCCGACTAGTATGTTCTTCGGCTCTGTCTCGTCCCCCAAATTCATTGTACTTAATTGTCTGTCCTTTACTGAATGCATGGGCGGGTGTAACATCCAACGGTGCCTCCCCCTCCTTTACTTCAGTAAACTCCTTTGGATATTCGTTCTCAATTGACAGAACATTACAGCTATGAAATAATTCATAGTCCCCCATTTGCCAGTGATAGAGACCATTGACGGAATCCAAGTCGTCATCCGTTGTTCCTCCGTCTAATCGGAGGACACCCTCCTGATCCGGTTCCATCCGTTGTCTACCTTCATCGTCCTCTCCGTCAGAATCTGATGACAAAGCCTCTTCCCCTACCACTTGGGTATGCAGATCAATGACAAATCGGCGACCTTTACTTTCCAAGGATAAAGTGTTCTTCTTCCAGTCGTGTTGAGCTCTTGCTTCAATAAGCCACCCGCGGCCCAAGATGGCATCATATCCTTTCCTTTTCAATGGAATCACTACAAAATCCATGAGGAACGGCTGGGTGCCACTGGTTACTGGTTGTGCCATGAGGATACCTAGTGGTTTAATTCCATGTTGATCGGCGGTTAGTAGCTGAAACTTTGGAGGCCACAATGTCGGCTGTCCAAGTTTCCTCCAAGTTTCTTCTGGCAATACATTTACGCCGGACCCTCCGTCCACTATGGTGTCTGTCAGAACATGTCCAAGTATCCCCATTTCGACAACTGCAGGGTGTCGTCCGGATGTCAGCGCCAACAACATCTGATCTTCTCCGCCGGCCACAATTTCCTTTTCTTTCCGTCGACTTGATTCTCCCGGTAACGTTTCCTTCTGCAGACTTGATTCCCCTGCCATATTTGAGAGAGCAGAACGAAGTTGGGGCATGGTGAGAAGCAAATCGCTTACCTTTACTTGCACCTCCGTTTGCGAAATTTGTCGTACTATGTTTTGTTCTGCGGAATTTCTTGCTGAAGTGGCCGCGGTGTCCGGAGGAGTTACTGCTTGAGATACTTTTCCAACCTCTGCCCGTGCTGCCGCAAATTTCTCCTTTTCTTTGGTGGGGTCCGGGTATTCTTTTGCTTGTCGCCATGTAATTGCCAGAACTTCTTCCTCCTTGGCTCCAACAGTGATCAAGTTCACTCCGGATTTAGGACATTTTGAGTCATCGTGATCACTGGGTCCGCACCATCGGCACAATAGTTGAGGTGTATTTGCTGTTGGACATTCCCGCGCAAAATGTCCCCACAAGTTACATGCTCTGCACTGAATAATTGGTCGTCCGTTTGCATCATACTGAATCCGGCTTCTACTTGTATTGGTATTATTATTGTTGTGATTTTGTCCACGCCGATTATTCCTGTAGCCTCCAGATGTAGCGCCGACAGCATTCTTGTTTGCGTTGCTACCTGATGGGGAGGCCTCCTGTGTGAGAAGCACTTGCGGCGATCCTCTTGTCTTCATGTTAAACGGGCAGTCCTTTGTCGAATGTCCCATGATCTGACAGATGTCACAGAATTGGTTTTTCGGACACGATCCTTTAGTATGACCGTCGGTCTTACATTCCGTGCACCACAATTCATTACCTTTGGGCTCTTTTTGCATATTTTTAAATTCCTTCATCATTCGAACCATATCCTTCTGTAAGGCACGAACCTTTTTGTTACTACCTTCGTCATCGCTGCTATCATCCTGAGCGGATTCATCATCATCAGAGTCAGAGGAGCTGGTTTTCTTCTTCTTTGTCTTCTGCGCACTTTCAAGGTCGAGTGCTCTGTTGTAAGCATCGGTATATGATGATGGTGGCACAATTTTCATTTTCCTCCGCAGTTTTGAGCGTAGGCCGTCCACAAACCACCTTTTCTGCAATCCGATATCCGAAAACCAATCAATCGCGACACCCCGTAGGGTTGCCGGAAATTGCCTGGCCCATTCGTCGACATCTGTGATTCCATTTGCCCACCAAATCGTCTCACATGTCTTACAATGTCGGAGGGGGTCGACTGTACCATCGCCCTCAAATTTTGGTAATTTTTCTTTGGGTCCCGCCATAACTCTGGAGGTCTGCACTCCTACAATGGTCGGCACTCCCACACCGGCAATCTGTACTCCCACACCGGAGGTGTTGACAGCTGCAACCCTTGGTGAAGACGGAGGATCCTCCGGAATTGTTTCCCGCGGAAGTCTATCCTGGACGAAGAGGTCACTCCACGCTCGTGCTCCGTCGGCACCGCGAGCCGTGCGAATTGATGCTCTCCTGTCTGAATTTTCTTCCCTTGGCGAACACAAATTCAAGAACTCCTCCTGTGCTTCTTCCACCAATTCCACCCGCTGCCGAGTCTCCTCCAACAATTCCTCCGCACTTCGGTTTCCGTCGGCAATCCTCTGAAATCTTCGTCGGCATTCGGCTTGCTGTGCTAGAATTAAATTCTCTTGCGCAATACGGATTCCATCTTTTCCCTTCACCTTATTCCGATCCTTGTTAAGCTGATTTGGCATTAATCTTCATTCCTCCCACCTTCCAAATTCATAAGGCAACGGCGCCAAATGTTTACCGTACAGGTAAAGAAGTCAACATATATAGACAATAATAGAAGAATAGCAGAATAATATTCGCAATAGTAAGTGAATCATGAACTACAATGATCCCAGACGGGATATAAATACTACCGCCGAACCTTCCCGAAGGAGTCCGCCGGCCACAAATATTCTATCCGCTACAAATTATTTACCGCCGGACCGTCGGCTACAGAAATACCGCCGGACCGTCGGCTACAAAACACCGCCGGATCGTCCAGTCGGCTAACAATAATAAACACTTACATACGAACACATAAATATGAAAATGAAATGGCATCAATAAATTATAATAATATAATCTAATGATGACACCTCATCAATAGACTTATGTGAACGTATATAAGAACGTATTATAATGAAAAAAAAAAGTCTATAACTCTTCAAGTCCTCCTTAATTCTTTTCCCTCTTTATTTCTTTTCTTTACAAATCGAATTAATGTTTGAATTCGAATGGACATCTTGAGAAACCGATGGAAGCCGAGGAGTCATGGCTAACCTTTAAATGAAGCCATGAACCGACTAAGGAAATCATTCTTTCCTCACTTTTCTATTATTTGATCCATTTTATATTAAGCCGAGCTTAGACATTCTTAGCCGAACATTTCCCAGTTTTTGTTTTCTCAATCCCAAATTCCTTATTTCTTCTTTATTTTACCAACGACTGAAGTCTGAGATCTAGTATAGATTAGCGGGTGAGCTAGTAGCCAGCAAGAGTTCCGGCCAAGGCAAGAGGAGCCACATCTTAATCACAAGTAATGAATTTTAAACAATTGCATGTCATATTTTACCTTTTCTTTTCTAAGTTTTAAGCCCAACTGTAGTCAGCTGCTCATTCCAAGGTTGAACGAGATACAGTAAAAGCATTTGCAATTTCATAGTTCGATGTCCACTGAATATAATGTTTGTTGACAGTTAGTATAAAATGATGGGCTAAGATTAAAACAAATATGTTTCAAAAGTATAAATCCCTTCTAAAATGATTTACTTGCTCTACATTCCCAATTTATTTCTTCTTCCATGAATATAAGACTGACTGCAATCGGCTTTTACAATGCTAGGTATATGAACTGTAAACATGTGTAATCGATTTATGCTTTCCTTAGTGGAGTAAAGGTCTGACTATAACTGCTCATATATTAATAGGATTGTGAATGAAACATTTCATGTAATTGAATATCATAAGTCTACCTTCATTAGGTAGCAAACTGAATACATCCAACATATTTATACCTTGTTGATGGTCTTATGCAAATTTTGGGAATCATTGAGATCTTTTAGTTTTACCTATGTAAATTTGTAACATATTTATGTAATCGAATTATAGCGTAGTGAGTATTGAAATCAGTATCAATAAACATGTTGTCATAATCTTCAAAACAATGAACATAATATTCATGGATTCAGAACACCGAGGATTCACCTGGGCAGAGAAGCCATAGAATGGTGAAGAGGTGTATCAATAAAATTAGAATGCTCATAATGTTATGAACACCGAGGAATTCACCGGCAAAGAAGCCATGGCATGGTGAAGAGGTGTAAATAAAATAGAATGATCATAATCTTTCAGGCACCTAGGATTCATTGGCAAAGAAGCCATTGAAATGGTGAAGAGGTGGAGATAACTTGCAAGAACCAAGGATGAAATTAGATATGAATAACTAAATAATGAAACACTTAATAGCTCATGCATGATCCTGTTATTGTAATCCCTGCTGTCAAGTCGAATGTTGTGTTTAGATACGAGGATGCTCAGTGGGTAATAAGATGATCCCTATCTATTCCAGATAGGAAGGGCTTTCTCGTTAGAGATTGTGTGGGGAATAAGTTAAGGTCTGAGGTTGGGTGCTTAAGCCCTAGACAATGTTTCACCTCTCCCCAAGTTGTCGGATGTACAACAGACAAAGATAAGCTATACATTCAATTGTTGACAGAAACAGGTATTGTTACTTTAATGATGTATATGCAAAATGGTAAGATTAATTGAGTTATTTCATAGTTACAGTTATTTTACACCTAAATGCAAGAGACAGATTTATGGATTGTTTTTCATATCGAATATGAGCATAGTTCTAATCTTGAGTTATTGCCACAGTTAAGCAATCGAAAGGAAAGGAATGATACAGTGATATCTGGAGCCCTAAATGATACAGTGGTACTTGAAGCTCTAATTGAATCAGTGGTATCTGAAGCCCTAATTGATATAGTGGTATCTGATGCCCTAAATGTTCCAGTGGTAATTGAAGCCCTAAGTGATACAGTGGTATCTGAAGCCCTAAATGATCCATGGTAATTGATGCCCTAATTGATACAGTGGTTTTTGATGCCCTAATTTTATATATTGGTATTTATTAGTAATTGTTATTTGATTTTGTTATAGTGGAATTTGCGAACTAATCTGGATGATTGCAGAAGCATTCTTACAATGATTTATCGGTTCAAATTCCATGGTATGTGGTTTTTAATTTCTATAATAAATTCATTGATGGCATTTTAAGTTTTTAGTTAAAAAAATTTGTTTAATTGATTTTTAACGGTAAATCTCATTCACATGAACATGACTAATATTGTCTTCCTATGAAACAAAGTAATAACTGATTTTCTATGAGTATGTTAGTTGTTAATTAAGACCTGGGAAAACTAGTTGTTACATATTTAAGTGTGGAACTCCTATAGTTAAGTCACTTTATTTAATAAAGTTGATTTCTAAGTTACTTTATGACAAAAATAACTTAAGTGACTAAAAGACGAAATTGGCTTTTATACCACATCGCATAATTATTTGCATTTCCCCTCACATTGAGGTTATAAAAGCAAGGAGCTACATTGGGATTCACACCATGAAATTTGACATTGTTCAAATTACGAAAAGGTTGCTTAAATGTGACTGGTTGCTTTGAGGATGAAACCCCTTAAAGCGGTAAGAGAATTTGGACGTAGCCCGAGCTACTTGTAGAGACTACTTACAAGTTGGTAGAGATATTGGAGTGATACATCATTTTGGTCAAGTTTTCCCTGACACCAGACATCGCTTCATATGGAAGGGTGGGAAGCCATAGGAATAATTAGGAAGCGGAGAGCAAGCCTGTGGAAGATAGACAAGTACTACAGCAGTAGGAAGTATCAACTAGACCACGTACTCCCAGTTCTGTAGAATGATAGTAGGGAAAGCTCCAGTTTTCCGGCTATCATCTGCCCTATGTGTTTAGGAGGGAGCTTGGCACTGAGTGTGGTGATTGAAATTGCGGGTGAAGTTGGGTATTATAGAAGTGTTTGTGGAAGTTGGAGGTGCTAACGAGCATGAATAGACACAGGTCCCATACCTAGTCAGCAAAGAGGAACACTCTCTTGCATGAGGGACACTGGTTCAAACATCTAGGCCATCATCATCCACAACATATTAGAAACTAAGGACTCTCCGGTAATGTCAAATCATGAACACGTGAGCAACCAACAATTCGCAAAAACACCAGGTTCCGTCATTTAATGTTGTTTGCATTTTTTTGTAATATGAACAACACCATCTTAAGGTTAGAGGCATTTGTATGTGGTTGGTGATTAATGCAAGCTCAATCTGGAATGTTAAATACGAGAAAAGTTTGAATTTTGGTTGGATATTTATGCATTGAATTTACGTTGTAAACTCTGAACTGGTTTGAATGCCATCAAATTTGCATTGTGCTTCTGTCATATTGTGAAGTATTTCCTTGCTGGTTAGAATCAACATTTCCTCTTACCCCGTGTTTTGGACTAGACCGGTTCTTTCATTATTTGCTGAGCTTGGGCTCTTACATGCTTAAACATCCTTCTAGTTTGATCAATGTGAGGAAAGTATGTTCCTTTGTTGCTAACTCTGATCTCAACTTTCCACCCGTTTCATGTTGTTTGGCCAAACTACTTTCTAATGCCATGTTAAGGTTTGAAATCTGATGCCAACTTCCCCCTACTACTTCTGTCCTAATTTTGCTAGTGTCGGAAAAATCACGACTATATCTTCCTCTCAGAACAATCCTAGAGTTGACTTTACTATTGTTCATAAAGCACTCTTTGGTGATATTTTGAAATTGAATAATTATAGATTTCCAACGGGAAGGCAATCATCCAATCTAAATTTCAAAAGCCTTAAACATAAATATAAGGGCAGATTCTATGAAGCATACTGAGAGACTCAGTTTGAGAGTAAAAAGTGTTTCCAAAAACTGCTATGCACAGGCCATGATGATCAAAGATAGTAATCTGAAACTCCACACATGAATGAACAATAGAAATACTGTCACATTCACAATAACAACTTTGTACATGAGAATGGAACTGAAACATAACAGCCGCTTCTAATTGTGATGGCTTGATGACACCTTCAATCAGAAAAAAGAGTTGAAAATAGATGCAATACAATGCTTGACTCTTCCTTGAATGGAAAATAGATGCCAATGTCCAATTGACCAGCACTAATTTCTCTGAACTATTAAGATCCGGAAGTTTTCCAAATTGGATAATTTTACTCTAGTAAGTCACAACCACACTCTTGTTCAACTTTCTTGTTACTGTCAGCCTGTAAAACACATTAGTTTCTCCTATACTTCGATTGCACCTTGCGTATTTTGGCAAATGACATTGAAGGGAATTTAGTCACTGCTGGCTCCATGTGAAGTCTCCTCTAGACTAGTGTGTGTATAGGAATATTGCTTATAGATTTTGGGTATCCTCAGTGTCCAGCAATGCTTCATACCAATTTCAGTCAAATATAAAATTTTCACGAGATTTTTCCTTGGTCTCCGACAATGAAACAGAATCATTGTTGTTCCACGAGATGTTAGTTTTTGGGACTCCACATGTAGCACGGTAAGGAGTCGTTACATATCCTGGCTTCCACTCCCATTCATAACTGCTTCAACGTCACTCAACACAGACCAATATGAGGGGTGTCTGGTGTGAAAAGTTCTTCACATGTTTCAGCACAATGCTCCAGGAGTAGAGTTACGTGACTATGTTTGTTACAGAAAGTTGCCTTAGCTCACAGCAAGAAAAATTCAAATGGTCCTTAACTCGATCAGACGTATATAACAAAGGCTATTAATCTGTATTCCCAATACTCCAATGTTTTTCTTCAGCATGTATGAACTGTATATGCGTTGCCTCCCAATAGACTTGGCCCCGCAATATTTTATAGTTTGCTTCGTGATAACAAGTTGTTATATTTCAAAACTTCTCTTTATGTTCGAGCATATATCATTGAATTGGGCCTCTTCGAATATATTTCTGGATGCAATAAATCAGTTCAGAAATATTTGCCCTTCATATTTATCCCTCTAGGATAATTTGGTTCTGCAAATATTTTATTTTTGGCACAAACTCCATAGGATGGCATGATACATCGCTCCGATACCACTGAAATATCCCACCTAGAATATTTAACCAATTTCTGCAGCACAATCTCCAGATTTAAAAATAAAAGATTTCATGCAACAACATTTAGATTAAAACAACAAATATTCCCCAATATTTCCAGATTTAAATGCTCAAGTTATTGTATTCTAATAATCAGCAATACAATAACAAATTTCCACATTAACAACAGCCAGATTGGAGATTACTAGAAATGAACCTGTTAATGCAGTGTGAACCTCATCTTTAATCCAGCACAAGCTGAACCAGGTTTGCGTCCAATTCATTGAGAAGAGCCTGAAGGTTTCCGTCCTCAGAATCCCTGAATAGAAATTTCTCCAAGAGAAATTTTAAACCAAATCAATATACAAGCATAATCTAAACATGTTGAAAATGAACTCCTCATCCTTCTGTTATGCTCAAAATGGTGACCCTCTTGTCACCTTTTAATCCCCTTTATAATATTAAATTGACTTATTAGTTATTTAATAAATTTGCTCTAAGCCCTCAAATTTAATATTTTATGAGTTTTAACTTTAGAATTCTAAGTGCCCCAAAAAGGGGCATTACATCTGTTTAATAATTTAACTTCCTCCATTACTGACGCAGCACTCACAATTGAGTTTATTACACAGAATAACTTATGTTAGATTCTTATGAACCAATTTGCTTGTTTCTGGGACAAGATTTTGATTTCTTTCCTGCTGTTTCTATTATTGATATTGGAAATTGTTTTGATATTTTCAAATTGTTTCTGATAGATGATTGAATATCAGGTGTGTGCAGAGTGTAAGCGATTTGGAGCTACTCTTGGCTGTGGAGAAAAGACATGCAAGAAAATTTTTCATTATCCTTGTGCAGACTGGCTTTCTGCCAAGTTATGTTGCCGGATGTGGGAAGGGTTCAAATGTCCAATTATATGCTATTACCACTTACATGATGAATACCGTGATACTGCTAAGAACAGGAAGATACACGCTAATATGAAGTACATAATCAAACCAGGTAATGTAGCAAAAGTGGAAAACAAATGCCCCTGTATGTATAAACTCTACCATCTTACTCCTGTACTTTACAATTTGAGAAATGTGACAGTTCAGTGTCTTAGGACACAGATAGACTCATATAGACATTATGTTCATTGTAAGGCATCCATCATCCTAAAGAACATGGTCTTTATTGTGAGGTTTGCATCCAAAATGTGAATTCTTAACAAGAGACTTCAGTGCAAATTGTCAATACCACCGTTGTCATCTGCCCCTTTGAACTTTTGGATTCTTAGACTGCTCTTCACAGAGATTGGTACAGACTCCACCTGTAGTGCTTAAAACTTTAGAAAATCTTCTACCATAACCATGTATTTTTGGCTGGATTTGGTTAAAACCCCACATTATGTGTTGAAAATTGATAGAAAATCTATGATGGAGGGAGTCGCATATTTAACCAATTTTTACACAGCAGGTCCAGAACAATTGTTATCTTAACCTTGTAATGTTTATCTTCTTGCTGGGGAGTAGATTTCCTTTCTTTATTTCTTAAGTTTCAGTCTAATATAGCTTTTGAGATGGTCATGGTGAATTAATTGCATCTTGTATGTCTTATTCCTTACTTTGTTTGAGGATCTTTTAGTTATGTGGCATCTTAATTATGGAATTATTTCATTAGATAAGTAGGAGATATTGTCCACAACAAGTCAAATTGTGATATCACTAGTAGGATTCAACCACATACCTTTTGAGTCAAACTTATTGACCCACGTTTCATGAGTAGTGATTCACAAGAATCCATATCTCATGAGAATGAACGGAACACGTAGCATTCATTGCACCTAGGTGATGCTCACAAAGGTGAAGCACCGAGACCTCTGGGGAGTTCACCCATCCCAGAACTATTCCAGCTGAAGCACACTTAACCACAGAGTTTCCTCCAACCTTAAGCCCACATTGCTTGCAACCCCATTTGCAAAACCTTCAGTAAGTGATGCACCTTATGAACCATTCATTAGAAAGCCCCTTAGCTCATCAATCGATAAATAGGAGATGTTTTCCACAGCAAGTCATATTGTGATGTAGCTATTAGGAATCAACTGCAGTAGTATTGAGATGGGTAACTTCCCATGAAGGCTCAATGCTTCACCTCTGCAAGCATCACCTAGATGCAAGGTGTGCTAAGTGTTCATTCATTCCCATTAGAGAGTTGTTCTTGTGATCATGAAACATGGGTCAATGAGTTTGACTTATAAAGTACACAGTTGAATCTTGATAACAATATCACAATTATTTTATTAATTGTTTTAAAAATACCATGTACTTTCCCTGTGCATAGACCAAGATTGTATGAAGTCTTCATGAGAACTAATTAGTGAATTAGCTAATATCACTGTTTTCATAGATCCATTTTGGATCAGCAACTCATCAAGGTTTGTATATAATGGTGTTTGTAATGAACTTTTAAGGAAACTAAGATAATAAAGAAATACCTGGATCAGAGAGATATACAATTCTTTATGTTTTCCTTACAGTACCACTTGGAGGGAGTAACCTCCCAATAGGGCTTCACAATACAAATACTCAAACTATAATATCTCCTTATTGAGTTTTTTTCACTTGCAGTTTGTGCTGGTTCCTTTCCATATAACAGTAGGGCATAAACAAGAATATCAAATAGCAACAATATTAAATTAAATGATTAAACACTCAGATCTGATTCTTTGTTAATTATAAATTTTGGAAAAGTACAAAAATGTTGGTATGTTGCACCGGAAAGCAATAAGAAATAACAATGTTCAATATTTAAATCAGCAAACAATTTGAAAATATTAGAATGATCAAAATCAACCACTCACAGGTATCATACTGCTGCAAGGGCTGTAGATAAGATGATGGTGGTCGTTGTGGTAGAAAACAGCAGAAACAATGTCCATATGTGCTAGTACAATGATTGTATGACTGCTGCAGATGTATGGTCATGTCTGCTATGGCGTGGTGGAGACTTCTGGTGGCAATGATATTAGATTTTCTAGTGCTCAACAACTGTATTACGTCTTCTGACACTTGTAGAACCTTTGACAATCCTCCACAATTGAGATCTGAACCTTGCCAGCAACCTTCTGCACAAACAAAACCTTCCAAAATGCTCCTTATTGCCTTCAATCTGAATTAGCGAAAAATATTCAGTGCTAACATGATCCTTGGAAGGAATCACTACACTTGGATAAAAGGGTCTTTGTCTTCCAAACTCAAACATACCAACGGTTTTTCTTCCCACATTGAAGATGAAAATAAGTGTGCAAGCTTGAAATAAATGATTTGGTTGCAATAATAATGGATGCCTCCTTTGATCAATTTGTGTTTGTAATAAGTTTTTTTGTCTCTCTAATTTGGAGTTTCATTCTTTCTTAATGCTCCTTCAAAAGTGTCTAAAGATAGTTTTCAAATAACAATACTTCAGTTGTCCTTTTGAACTAAACTTGCTAATTCAAACTTAAAACATTATTATTCAATTATCAATCATTACTGTATGTAATGTCCTAACTGATTTTCCTTTTTTTTTGGTATTTTTACAATGACTTGGTTTGCAAACTTAACCCTTTTATATTATGAAAATCTACACTGGGCTGTAATATACAACCTTATCTTTTTTTGTTTCTTTTCTGTTTGCAATGTATATTTTTAGACTGCGGGAATTGTGTGTAGCTCGCCCTATAAACTGCAGTGCGCCGAGTAAACTTTTAACAGACCGGTGACACTAGTGCGGCACATCTTCTTTTACCTCATGGGCTTGGGGGAGACTGGACCTTGTGACCTCATGCTTCATAACAAGAAGCTCTTGCCAATCAAGCCAGGTGCTTCTGTTTGAAATGCATTTATAGAAGTAGAGAGATATGCACGATATATGTTTTGATAATACTAGTACTTGCAGCAATGACATAACTCAGAAAATCACAATTTTAGGGAATTCAACAGGCTCAAATAACTCAGCTTTGATTTCAGAACTGTAGATGTAATATCTAGAGTAGGGGGTGTTCTTACATCAGTATCAGCGCAGGATTCCTGCAGGCCTGTACATCAGTTTTGCTATGAAGATATGAACCCATGCAAAGGAGTGAAGAAATCATGGGTAACTGAGGTAAAGAGGCAGATCTTCAAATTCTAACCATGAATACAAGGAGTTGTTTACAGAGTTTCATTCCTCCATGAGAAAGTCCACGATGGAAATAGTTCAGATATTGAGAGAAATGAATCATCAAGGGAATGCCTCTGGACCAGATCAGAATTTGGTCAGAGGCAGCAATTAAATCAAGAATAGGATCTCAATCGACTCTTTGCACAGGGAATAGAAGGTCCATTTGAGGGCGAGCAACAATTATCCCTTCGCTTGAAAGATATACAAATCCGATCCGGGCACATGAATCAGATTTGTTGGGTGGATATTTTGCAACCGACAGTTTTGGGTAAAATCTAGTCACAAAATAGGATCACTAGTCACAGCGTGTGAGATAGAGTCTCGCCTACCTTAAAGGGAAGGCTCCCCCTTCTCACCGTTCCTTGGATCAACTCAAGGTAAGCAAGAAGTTGAGAGATTTTGCAAAGGGATGTTACCAATATTCTTTCCTCTTAACTTTCAGGAAAGAATCCACTTACATGCGGAGCGAGTAATGGGCAGTGTAAAACTCTCTAACTACACTTCTATCTAAAAGCTGAGAACAATGATATCGATAAATAGACACTAACTCGAAAGCTAGTTGAAAGTGTATTGATTTGGCTCTAAGTCTGGTCATAATTCTATCTGAATATGCTTTACTAATAGGGTACAAAGACTTCCAAAAGTAAAGATATCTTAACTATTTGGTGAATCACGAAAGAAATATAAACTACAGATAAAGCTTCTAACTATATATCTAAGCAATTGCTCCTAGTCAAAGCTTCAACTCCAGTTGCTTTTTAAATCATTGTGCTCTATTATTGGACATATAATAATAATATGAATCAAAGGCAATAGGCACAAATTAGAGTCAAAGCTTCTAATTTGCTCTATCACAATTGCTTCCAGTCAAATCTTCGAATCCAATTGCTTCTTTTATTCACTTTCTCTCAAATTCGTACTACACAACCAAAGTTATGCTTGCACAAATGTAGCAAGGCTTTCTTGCATACAACAAAAGATGATTTTTACAATGAGGGGGCACTCCTTTATATAGGCAAAGGAGTTGAGAAAAGGATGGAGGAAAAAGTGGGAGCAACTCAACCAACTTTGACCCGGTCTAACTAACGAGAGAAATTATTGGGTTACATGCATCTCGCATTACACATGTAAGTCATATTAGATGTAATTACACATTTTCATGTAATACATTCTCTTCAATTACAAACATGAAAGAAGAAGAAGAAGAAAGACGGAAGAAAATTGAAACAATCATAGGGATTGCCCTGAAAGGTCTTGTACTTGGCGATGCTATCTCGAATGATCACAGGATTGGAAGTTCCTATATTTTGTGTCACTGCATTCACCTTGATAACCATGGTCTTGAGTCTTTTGATAACCTTAAACTCTCTTTGATGAATTGTTTGTTGTCATTTAAAATCTTGATGTTGTAACAAACGGATTTCATAACAAAATAAAGAACTATAACCTGGTTTCACATAGAAATGAAAGAGTTTTCTTCAACCAACTTTCGAAACAAAACATCTTAAATCCCTTTCAAGAGACATTAACTGGTTTAACTACTAACAATTAACTGAGATAACCATTCAGCTGAAATAACCGAAATAACGATTAACTAAAGTAACTGAAATAAGGATTAACTAAAATAACTGAAATAACGATTAACTGAAGTAACTGAAATAAAACTTAACTGAAATAACAATTAACTGAAGTAATTGAAATAACGATTAATTGAAGTAACTGAAATAACGATTAACTATCTTTCCTTACATAAAATAAAGTAAATATATGCTCAGTTACAAGAGGAATACAGATGTATATCAGGAATTGTAAGAAGAAACATACATGAAGTAACTGACGAGTCTTTAACTAGTTCTGCAAGCCTCGGCTCTTGGTAAGAAGAGAAGCATTGACTTACGCTTAACCTCCCAACCTTGGACCATATTCATCCCACACAATCTATTGAACAAAAAGGCCCTCCCTACCCCGGGATCAAGCTTGGGATACTTTTAGTCCAGCCACCTGAACATTTTCGATGTTTAAAATGTCTGCTCAGTTATGGACGGACATGTTTGAATAACTAGCACTACTGACATCAAGTGATCACAGATGGCAAACATGTCTTTAATGACCTTGGCCAAGGTTTTCGGATAGGTTCAATTACCTGATCACCACTACCTGACTTGACAACAAGAGAACAATAATTATGAACATGCATGAGCTATTATATGATTTTCCTTTTTAAAATAATTTAGAATTGTGATGTCATGTCTAATTTTTATTTCCACGTTATTGCAGATTTCTATCTCACTTCTTCACCTCTTCCTTAGCTATACAGTCGGGTGAGTCCTAAGTGTTTGAATCTTGGAGCAACCAACTCTTTCTGTTGATCCTCAACTAATATAAGAATATTACATGTTTTTCAGCATATCACATTTCTATGACCTGAGAAATATAATCTTAAGACTTGCAAAATAAATACCATTTGATTCTGACATTGAACAGTAGAATGAAGATATGATATCATGACATGAATATTTGGTCTTGACTCATCATAAGAGGTTTTTTCCTAAAGAGGAACTATCCAATGATATTAAAACAAGGATGATGTATGGCATATCCTGGAACTGTATCTTACTGCTGTAATTACAAATGCAGTAGTATTTGATAAAACATATTGTAATCATTGGGATATGCAGAGGCAATCACATAACCTAGTAAATTTGGAAAGTAATTTGAGTCTTGGCTGGATGCTATCAACCAGCTCCTTCACGGAAAGAACTCCGAATGCAGTCTTAATGTGATTACCAATCACCTATTTCACCAAAAGTATAGATGAAATGGGAATACCATAGCAAAAAATGTGCAGGGGAAAGAACGTAAGGAAAATTGCAGAGAGATATGTTGTGAGGAATGAGACTCAATGGTCTTATATCATCTTGATCTCTCATGGCTTTCCTAATAAAAGGCTTTCCAAGATCGTCAGCTGTAACTCATGATCGGTTTTAAAAAGATTTGTTTTGTTGATCCATCAAGAATCAAATGCCAAATGTACATTTTGGTTTCAAGTAAAGAATTGAATAAATAATGAAAAGAATTCGAAAGATATGATTCAAGGATAAATTATAATATATTTATCTACTTGCATGTAGATGTGTTTATAAGATTGACATCATATTATATGTTTTTATCCAAGGTTGTATTTCTTATTATGTATATCTAAATACATGTTTTATTTGGAAGATTATTTTATCTTCTTGTACATGTATTTAAATGTATGTATTAGATAGAATCTTGTAGAAGAACTATATTATGGTGTCACCTTTATTTTTATATCTACGTGTACGTACATAAATATGTGTTGCAATGAAATGATGGAAATGTCAACCATAAGCTGATAAAGGTATATACTTTAATTAAGTTAAAATCATTAATGTTTATCTAATAGCTCATGCGTGTCCAAATGATTGTACCCTGTTATACAAGTTGCTAGGTCTTTACCAAGATAGTTAGAGGTCATATCTGTCGACCATATAAGTGGACTAAGATAGTATTCCATTTCGTTGATCCCGTTTAGCAATGCTTCTCCCCTTCATCTTCTCCTACAATCACCCGTGCATGATTTTCCACGATAATAAAAAATTCCATAATAAATCCATAATATCATTTAATATAGATATTAGCAAGGAATTTAATTATTAGTCATAATTCCAAAACCAAGCAATTGCTAACTTCTATCATCATCATATGAAAAACAATGGATTATGACCATCATCATTAAACAGTTAAACAAATAATGAATACAACAGATATATTTAACTACCCTTTTCACATGATTAAGCAAGAAAATCCATTCAATTCAACAGCTATAAATATATTTGAATAGGTCAAAAGTTGGGATGTAACATACCCTCCCTCTTAAGTTTTTCATCATCCCTGATGAATGTCACAACAAAAACTTAAAAATTGATATCTATCCAAACCATTACATTAATGAAAATAACTGAAAGTAAAAGTTTAGGCTCTAGCCCTAGAGAAAAGGTGAGGGTATTTTTGGAAAATTTCATGATAATCTTCCCAAGTAGCATTATCCTCTGCATACTGATCCCACTGGACCTTGCATTGAGTCATATCTCGATTTCGTAAGCATAGCTTATGCATCTCGAGTATTTTGAGTGGTTCTATTTCCACCACCACTGGATCTTGCACTTGTAATAGGTTCTAATCAATTATATGATCATGGTGAGTGACATACTTCTTAAGATATGACATATGAAAGATGTTATGCATCCTAGCAAGAGCTGGTGGTAGGGCAATTTTGTAGGCTACTGGGTTCATGATTTCTAGTATTTCAAAGGGTCCTACGTACCTTGGGGCCAACTTTGCATTCTTACCAAACTTGATGGTACTTTTTTGAGGATTAACTTTTAATAGCACCTTTTCTCCCACTAAGAATTCTCTAGGCATCCTTTTTGCATCTGCATAACTTTTTTGTCTATCATTGGCTTCTTTCAATCTTTGACGAATTTGGATTATCTGTTCTTCGATTTCCTTAAGCACTTAAGGTCCAACAATGATTCTGTCCTCTAATCAATTCCAGCACACAGGAGTTCTACATTTGTGGCCATATAGAGCCTCAAAGGGGCCATTTTAATGGTGGATTGATAGGAATTGTTATAAGCAAATTCTACCAAGGGTAGATACATTTTCCACTAGTACTGTCGATCCATACAGTAAACTCTTAAAAGATCCTCTAGAACCTAGTTTACTCTTTTTGTTTGACCATCAGTCTCAAGATGATAAGTTGAGCTGATGTTTAGCTTAGTCCCTAATGCCGAAAATAATGTTTGCCAAAATCTGAAGGCTACCCTAGCATCTCTATCTGAGATAATTTTCTCCGGAACTCCATGTAGTCCAAAAATCTCCTTTATGAATTTATGAGCAATTTCTGGTGCTCCATCGGTTAGATTTCTTGGTATAAAATGAGCGATTTTGCAAATCTATCAACTAATACTAGAATGGTGTTGTTCTATTTCATGTCATAGGTAACCCTTGTACAAAATCCATGGAAATTCTCTGCCATTTCCATTTTGGTATCTCATTTGGGTGCAAAAGGCCGGCTAGATAACGATGTTCTGCCTTTACTCTTTGGCATTCCAGGCATCCTGCCACAAAACCTGTTATTTCCCTTTTCATTCCTTTCCAAAAATATAGAGATTTTATATCTGACAACATTTTAGTCACTCCAAAGTGTCCTAAATATGGAGCTGAATGGGATTCCTCCAGAATCATTCTTCAAAGTTCAGTTCTGTTGGGTATATAAATCCTATCATGATATCCTAACTATCCATCCTCTTCTATCGTAAATTTTGAATACTTGGAATCTTGTGGGTCTTTGATGAGAGCTTGGCTAATCTCTACATAAAATTTATCATGCTCTAGATGTTGCAATACTTGATCTTTTAATCTGAAATTGATGACAGCCATCGCGGAAATGTGTCTCCTTCTACTTAAGGCATATGCCACCTTGTTTTCCTTACCCTTGATGTAATTAATATCAAATTCATAATCTACTAAAAATTCCAGCCATCTCCTCTGTTTAGCATTAAGGTTGGGTTGAGTGAAAATCTATTTTAGGTTGTGGTGGTCGGATCAAAGATCAAAAGGCTTCCCTATCAAGTAGTGTCTCCACATTTGAAGGCCATGTACTATAGCTGATAATTCCAAATCATGGGAAGCATAATTCTGCTCGCAACTCTTCAATTTCCTCGACTCATATGCAATTACTTGCTCATCCTACATTAGTACTCCTCTAACTCCTTCCCTTGATGTATCTTGTAACATACAAATTTTCCTAACTAATTTTAAGCAGTATTTAACTATCAACTAATCCCATTCACATGACAATGATTTCCGTTAACTATTTATAACTGGAAAGAAGTAACTGCTACCTAATCTAGTTGTATTTAATTTCAACAATTGTAAAGGAAATAAATAAATGATTACTTTGATATCATTTAAATCAATCTAACATGTTCAACTGAAAAAATAAAGTAGCAATTATCATTTTAAACATCTAATATATTCGTGCATATTTTCTACACTATCTATTTATGCTTCCATGATTCCAAAGGTAGAAGTACAAAAGAATGTACATATATGATGGAGAATTCCCTTTGTCTTGTTGTCCAAGCCTTGGCATTGGTGAGGGGAGAAGCATTGACATAGGCTTAACCTCCCAGCCGTGGACTCTACTTATCCCCTCACATTTTAACTTAATAGAATGGCCCTCCCTACTTCGAAATCAGGCTTGGGATGATCTTAAGTCCAACCATCTGAGCAATTTGATGGTTTGAGTGTCCCATCAGTAATTACTAAATAACTTAAGCATCGGGACAAACAAAAAAAGTTCTCATGATTAACACATTTGTCTATTTCTACCTTGGCCAAGGATTTCAAAATTTGGTTCGTGAACTCGATCTCCACCTCTTGACTTGACAACAGGTTTCATCATTAAGACATGCATGAGCTTTTATATGTGTTTTTGTTTCTTAGTTATCTGATTTCAATGTTAATTTTGTTTGCAGGTTAGATTTTACACCTCCTCTCCAATCATTGGCCTTTCTGCCAAGAGAAATTCCTCGGTGTGAATATTATCTAATTCCATGCAAGGTAGCATGCAACATTTGGATACCTTCTAATGTACATAATTATCTTTGTTCCAAAGGCTGAATAATTGATGAGAACTCAAGGTATTATTGTTAATTGAAAAATCATACATCATATATTAGCAGACGGCAAAATGGATTATCCCTAATATTTCAGTCCTAACTAACTAAGAGGATTAAATCATTTTAGATTGAGGAAGAAGAATTTAAGTGTATCACATGGAATATGCATGAGAATAGATAATGAATTACCTCTTAATCAAAATCTCATTCTTCCATAATCAGATTCTTTGACTAATCAATGTAAAACAAGAATATGACATTGGACTGCTTAGTAAATCGAATTCAACTATATTCTTCATTTAATATTCGGCTCAATAACATATACAACTTTCAAGTTTTCTAAATGACAAATGCGACTTCTAAAAGGCACTGATAGTTTTCCAGATTGGAAGATAATGAAAAACCGACTGAAAATAAAAACAAATGCATAACTTGATTCCCAATTTGGGTTTCTCTATCCACCAACTGTTGTACTTGATTCTTTGTCGTATATGGCCTTGATATGGTTCTAGTACTGTGGGTTCAAAAGAAATCTGAAGAATGATTTCGGATTGCAAAGGTAGAATGAAATATCAATGGGGTCGGAATACTCAAGATTTAAAGATGTAACAGATCTTGGAAGAATGGAGGATATTACAGAGAAGAGGAGAATGCTCTAAATGATCTCAAAAAGGGACTTTTAATGGTCAGCTATGACCCTTAGGCTACCATTGGTTAGTTTATCAAGAAACTTTTTTGATTCCTACATAAATTCAAATTTTTGAAAAGAAGAAACAAGGAGGGAAAAAGAATTAAAAGTTGAAGGGTTCAATCTTTATTTTATTATTATAAGCCCTTATGTATGTTTATATGTGTATCGATGAGATGACATCAATATATTATATAATTATAATTTATTGGTGCCACTTCATCTTTATATATATATATATCGACTATATTTTTCATTTAATATTCGGCTCAATAACATATACAACTTTCAAGTTTTCTAAATGACAAATGCGACTTCTAAAAGGCATTGATAGTTTTTCAGATTGGAAGATAATGAAAAGATGACTGAAAATTAAAACAAGAAATGCATAACCTAATTCCCAATTTGGGTTTTTGTATCTGCCAACTGTTGTACTTGATTCTCTATCGTATATGGCCTTGATACAGTTCTAGTATTGTGGGTTCAAAAGAAATCTGAAGAATGATTTTGGATTGCAGAGGTAGAATGAAATATCAATGGGGTCAGAATACTCAAGATTTACAGATGTAACAGAGCTTGGAAGAATGGAGGATATTACAGAGAAGAGGAGAATGCTCTAAATGATCTCAAAAAGGGACTTTTAATGGTCAGCCGTGACCCTTAGGCTACCATCGGTTATCAAGAAACTTTCTGATTCCTACATAAATTCAAATTTTTGAAAAGAAGAAACAAGGAAGGAAAAAGAATTAAAAGTTGAAGGGTTCAATCTTTATTTTATTATTATTATAAGCCCTTATGTACTTTTATAGATAGATAGATAAAATTTTAACGTCCACGAGGCTAAAAATAGCCTATGGGACAGCAAGACAACTCAAGCAGACTTAAGTAGCACTGTTCGCTTCTTGTGTAGGATGATGATGAGTCCACCCAATTGCTCAATGTACTCTTCGTTGAATAGGTTATGCCAAGAACTGTCACATATAGTATCCACAAATTTATCTCTGCTACTCTTGTAGGCCTCGCATTCTAAAATAAAGTGTTGTTCAGTTTCCACTTTCCCAAAATTGCAGAATCTGCAAATTCTCTCTTCCCAAGCCTCCTTTGGCCTCTTCCAACACCCGGTCTCACAACGAAGTTGGTGAGAGTTGGTTTTCAGCTGAGCAATAAGAATTTTAGCCCTCCAAGAAATGTTGGCTCCTATGTATGCTTTTTGGAGTTGATCACAAGTGGGGTTGAACTCATTTATATAATATAGTTTCTTCCTCCCGATCTCACTTCCCCAATTTCTCTTGTAGAATTTCTCCATAACAAAGACCTTTATTTCTTTATTATTTGTGGGGCACATATTGAAATGAATATTCCATTTACTCATCCATTTAATGTTTTGTTGCATCCATGTCCTTTTTCGCTTACATAGTGTGTCACTAAAGAAAACTTTAGGCCATCTATCCTCTTCCATTTTTTCAATTCTTTTTAAATAGCTTAGAAGGCGAACCATAGCAAATGCCTCGATAGGAGCAGCCCCCATTTCACTTAGCATGATATCATATGAAACAGTGCTTTTGATTTTAAACTTGCTTGTGATCAAGTGCTTTTGGATTCCTTCGATTTGTTTCCATTGTGCTATAGTAGTGTTGCTGGCCCATAATTCACACCCGTAAAGAACAACTAGCAGCACAAGAAGACCGAACAAGGTTTGAATAGTTTTCCAATCCCACAACTCTGCTTTACGGCACCTATTCTGAAGAGAATAAAAAGCCTTCCAGCCACCTAGTATCCTTTTATACCTGCAGCTAGACCAGCTTAGTTTTTTGTTGAAATCGATGCCAAAGTATTTATACTCCGCAACTTCTTCAAGAACACTTCCATTGTAATAAAATTCATGTTGATGCTGTTTTTTATTATTAGAGAAAATCATAACCTTAGTCTTGTTGATATTGACCTACGTCCCCACCATTCCGCAAAAGCGCTCAAGAGAAGATAGATGATCTTGCAAACCACAGGCAGATTATGTGTATCGATGAGATGACATCAATAGATTATATATATTCGTATTTAAGAGTTTATGATAATGATTAAATAAGAGATTGTCAAAAATAAATCTTCCAAGGTATGATTTATATTTAATTCAATTTATTTAAAGTTTTTATTTAATTTTTTTCCTAATAGCTCATGTGGTCCTATAATGCAACTTCTGGTCAAGTCTTCATATCCTTTCCAAGGTAGTCTTAGGTTATACCTGTCGACCCTAATGATTGGACCAATCGACCATCCCCTTTTGGTGATCCTATTTAGCAATGCTTCCCCTCTCTTCAGTCTTCTTCTTGTAATTACCCAAACAAAGCATTCTCACCAAGACAATTAATTCAAAAATATATTGATCATTAATTCCAATCAAATGATTGTCAATCATCTAATGACAGTTATAGGTTGCTTGATTATTTCCTCAATGTCTATATTAAGTTATTAACTAACTCATTTCACATGAACATGAAAGAAATAATTCGTTATCGGTTGGTACAACCTATATAGTTAACTAACTCATTTCGCATGATCTGGAAAAGAAACAATTTGTTAACAGTTGATACAATGAATATAATTAACTAACTTGTTTCACATGACTAGGAAAAAAAATAATCTGTTAGCAGTTGATACAACGTATATAATTAACTAACTTGTTTCACATGAACATGAATCATTCATTAAACCAACAATTATTAGCAAACAAAAAATTAGGGCAAAATTTGGGATGTAACATACCCACCCCCTTAGATTTTTCATCGTCCTCGATGAACATAACAACAAAATTTAAGCAATACTTAGATAGTTTATACAAGAAGAAAATAAATGTTCAATTCTCAATTTCAGTGAAAGGATGGGGATATTTTTGTAAAATGTGATGATAATCCTCCTAGGTGGCATTATCCTCAACGTACTGTCCCCACTTAACCTTGCACTGAGTCACTTCCTGATTTCGTAAGCGTAGCTTACGTACCTCGAGTGTTCTGAGTGGTCTTACCTCTACCACCCCTAGTTCTCGTACCTCCAATAATTTCCAATCAATCATATGTTCATGGTGGGTAATATACTTTTTAAGATATGAAACATGGAAGATGTCGTGCATCCTAGCAAGGGCTGGTGGTAAAGCAATCCTGTAAGCTACTGGGTTAACAACTTCTAGAACTTCAAAGGGTCCCACATATCTTGGGGCTAGCTTAGCATTTTTGCCAAACTTGATAGCACTTTTTTGAGGTTTAACCCTTAGTAATACCTTATCCCCTATTGAGAATTCTCAAGGTGTTCTTTTGGCATCAACATAACTTTTTGGTCTGTCGTTTGCTTCCTTTAGCTTTTGACGAATCTTGATTACCTGTTTCTCCATCTCTTGAAGCATTTCAAGCCCAATAATGATTCTATCTTTCAACCGATTCCAACTTACTAGGGTTCGGCATTTACGACCATACAAAGCCTCAAGGAGAACCATTCTAATGGTGGACTGATAGGAGTTATTATATGCAAATTCTACCAAGAGTAAGTATGTTTCCCATTTGTATTGTTGGTCCATACAATATACTCTTAGAAGATCTTCTAATACCTGATTTATTCGTTCTGTTTGACCATCTGTCTCAGGATGATAGGCTGAACTAATGTTTAATTTAGTACCCAAGGCTATAAATAATGTTTGTCAGAACTTGGAAGTTATCCTAGCATCCCTATTTGAAATAATTTTCTCAGGAATTTCGTACAACCTAAAAATCTCTTTCAAGAACTTATGGGCAATCTCGGGTGCTCCATCAATTAAATTCCCTGGTATAAAATGAGAAACCTTTGTTAATCTGTCAACCATGACCAAAATAGTGTTCTGTTGATTCCATGTCATAGGTAATCCTTGTACGAAATCCATGGATATTACTTGCCATTTCCACTCGAGTACTTCATTTGGGTGCAACAGGCGTGTTGGGTACCAATGTTCTGCTTTTACTTTCTGGCATTCTAAACGTCTTGCAACAAACTCAATTATCTCCCTTTTCATCCCTCTCTAGAAATATAGAGGTTTTATATCAAATAACATTTTTGTTACTCCTGGATGTCCTGAATATGGGGCTGAATGAAATTCACCTAAAATCAGTCTTCAGAGTTCAGGGTCGTTGGGCACATAGATTTTGTGGTGATATCTTAATAATCCATCCTCTTCTAAGCTAAACTCTGAATACTTAGGATCTTGCAGGTCTCTGATAAGAGCTAAGCTGATTTCTATATAAAACACATCACACTCCAAGTGCCTTAAAATTTGGTCCCGTAACCTGAAGGTTATAGTAGTTATCGCCGAGATGTGTCTTCTGTGGCTTAGGGCGTCTGCCACCTTGTTTTCCTTACCTTTAATATAACTTATGTCAAACTCATAATCTGTTAAGAATTCCAGCCACCTCCTCTGTCTAGAATTAAGATTCGGTTGGGTGAAAATATACTTCAAACTATGATGATCAGATCTAAGCTCAAAAGGCTTTTTGATTAAGTAATGTCTCCATATTTGTAAGACATGCACAATTGCTGCTAATTCTAGATCATGGGGTGTGTAATTTTGTTCATAGTTTCTCAATTTCCTAGATTCATAAGCAATAACCTGTTCATCCTGCATTAACACACCCCTAATCCTTCTCCAAATGCATCTGTTATATCTACGAACTGCTTTTGTGGATTAGGGACCCTTAGAATACGTGTTGTAGTCAATTTTTCTTTCGAAAACTCGAAAGCTGATTGACACTTTTCTGTCCAAATGAATTCCCTTTCCCTTCCTCTGAAGCGAAGTGATCGGATAGGTTATCCTTGAAATTTTTTTGACAGACTTTCTATAGAACCCTGTTAACCCCATCAAGCTCCTAACTTTGGATACATTCCTAGGTATGGGCCATTCCTTAATTGTTTTTATCTTTGTTGGATCTATCGCTATACCCTGAGCTGATATAATGTGCCCTAAATATTAAATTTCTTTTTGGTAGAAAGCACACTTAGATAATTTCCCATATAGTTTGTGTTCTCTTAATCTTTGCAGAACTATCTCTAAATGCCTCTAATGTTCTTCTCATTCTTAGAGTATATTAAGATGTCATCTATAAAGACCAATACAAACTTGTCTAAGTAATCCTGAAATATTTTTTTCATTAAATTCATGAAAGTTGTTGGGGGCATTGGTTAACTCGAAAGGCAACACTATAAACTTGTAATGTCCATACCTGGTTTTGAATGCGGTTTTATGTATATCCTCCTCCTTTATTTGAAGCTGATGGTATCTTGACCTTAAGTCAATTTTTCAAAATACTATCGTACCCTTCATTTGATCAAAAAGATCATCTATCCTCGGCAATGGGTACCAATTCTTGATGGTGACTTTATTGAATATTCTGTAATCTATGCATAATCTCATGGTTCCATCCTTCTTCCTCACAAATAGCACTGGGGCTCCCCATGGTGAGACACTAAGCCAGATCAACTTCTTATCTAGCATATCTTGAAGTTGGATTTGCAATTCCATTAATTCTGTAGTTGTCATTCTATATGGTGATCGTGATATGGGTTCCGCTCCTAGTGTGAAGTCTATGGTGAAATCAAATGCTCTGGAAGGGGATAGTTCGAGAAGTTCTTCAGGAAATACATCTTGATAATTCTTTAAATAGAGATATTTTTCCTCGAAGGATTCCTTTAACTTTTCTTTGATTTTCCCATCTTCATAAAGGTAGGCATCTCCATAAGTGGTGGTTTTTGGTTCCTTTGTGTCTTCAATCCTAACTAAAAAAATCTCACAGCCCTTTCTCCCATATCTTATAAGTTGCATTGCAGAAATCTCTTTAGATCTAATTTCATGTTTAATCCCTAAAATGTTTGTTGGTCTACCTTGATCATCCATGCAATTTACAGTTTTGGCCAAACAATCTACTTTGGCCTTATGTTCACTGAGCCAATTGATTCCTATGGTAATATCGTATGACCCAAGAGGTGCTACATATAAGTTTAGTTCTGTTGAAAATTTTGAGAAGTCAACCTGAGCTTCAAATAGGCATTGCTCTACCTTAGCCCTTGAACTGTTCGCATATTCGACTATCCATGGTTTTGCCATAAAACTAGATCTTTTTGGAAACCTACTTAGCAGTCTAGGTGATATAAAACATTCAGATGCTCCAATATCAATTAATATGGACACAGGGTTTCTATAGATCCTACCCGGAGTTTCAATGGGGCCTATCTATTGTTTTGCCTGCCTATTATCCAGAGCTGCGTGAATCCTCTGTTGAAAGACTTGTTGTTGCTATGGTAAAGGTGGTTGTTGTGGCTGGCTGATGTTGGGTTTACTAGGGCACCAGTTTACAAAATGATCTCCTCCACAGTTAAAACATCCTCCTGGTGGTCCTCTCTTTTCATTATTCCTGTTGTTTTTATTCGTATAATAATTGCTTTTGGCATCCTTAGCCCCATTGCCCTTTAACTCTTGCTTGCTGTTTTTGTAGTCCGTAAATTACTTTTTTTGAGGCCTAAAATCAGCACCATCAGAATTCTAAATTGTCCTTTTGTTGTCTCGGATAGAGTCATCCTTTTTGATCTTGTGTTCTTGCCGAACAGCATTCTGTTCAATCCCATGATAAATTTCCTCACCTTCAAATTGGTGTCTTGCTGATAAGGTGGCACATATTTTAGCAATTGAGTGAACCTCTCCCAGTACTTATGTACTGACATATCTCGTTGTTTTAAGTTTTGGAAGTCTAAAAGCTTCTGATCATAAAAGGTTTGTGGCAGCCAACGTTTCTAAAATATGTTCACAAACTTTTCCCAGGTGATTTCAGTGGTTCTAATGTTCTGTTCAACCTTGGTATTTCCCCACCAGGTTGCAGCTTCTTCGATAAAATGATATATTCCCCAAACTGCCTTTGAGGTTTTAGAGAAATTCCTAATCTCAAAATATTGTTCCATCTCAGTTAACCATGCTTCTGCTTCCTCCCCAGACTCAAAATCGAAAAATTTAGGTGGTTTTATTTTCTTAATGTCTGCTGATAAATCAACCACTATCTCTTTCTTCTTTTGCTTCTCTGATTTCTTGGGGGAGGGAGTTTTGTTATTATCAGAGACTTCTATCTCCGCCCTAAGAGGTGATGAGATTTGAGTTTCCTCACAGTTCGTCCCTATCTGGGCTACCATTTCACTAATTCTTTTTTCCATGGTTTTTAGCTTTAGTTGTGTTTCTTCCAAGATCTAGAGTAGCAATTCATTAGAAGATTGAGGGTTGTCATGTATTATGTCTTGATTTACAATGTTCTCATTGCTATTCATTTTTATGATTATGGTTCCCACCTGTTAATTTACAATTGTGTCAATTAAAAAGAAGAGATCTGTTACAAAAAAGAAAAGTTTTACAAACACATGATTTCAAATAACATAATTTAATTTATTATTTCGTTGCTTCACTTAAAGCAACCTTATTTACAAAATTTCCTCTATTGAGGATGTTTACATCAACATAACATTTAATCTTACTTTGTAGCACTTAATTTTGGTTCAACTTGGTACATATCCCACACCATCCAGGATCTATGAAATTGTAAGAGAGGATTGCTCTACCGAGCGTTCTAACCTTGAATCAGCTTATTTCTATATGCTACTTTGCTAGCAAAAGTCCACTTCACTCTTTCTTTCTTCATCCGCTAAATTCCTTGATTCAGAGTTTCATTATCTTGGGGTATAGAACAACAGTTGTAGTCATATTTAGTCATATCTTTAATTAGATAGGGAAAGATGGGGTGTCAAGTCTTCATGCGGGGTGTTTTACGTACTTGCACCCTGTAGTCAATCCAAAATTCTTTTAGGTTTCAAAAAGAGGGTGCCCTAGGTTCAGTGTTGAACCCAGCGCTTTGATACCATATGTAACATACAAATTTTCCTAACTAATTTTAAATAGTATTTATCTATCAACTAATCACATTCACATGACAATGATTTCCATTAACTATTTATAACTGGAAAGAAGTAACTGCTACCTAATCTAATTGTATTTAACTTCAACGATTGTAAAGGAAATAAATAAATGATTACTTCGATATTATTTAAATCAATATAACATGTTCAACTAAAAAATAAAGTAGCAACTATCATTTTAAACATCTAATATATTTGTGCATATTTTCTACACTATCTATTTATGCTTCCATGATTCCAAAGGTAGAAGTACAAAAGAACATACAGATATGATGGAGAATTCACCCTATCTTATTGTCCAAGCCTCGGCATTGGTGAGAGGAGAAGCATTGACATAGGCTTAACCTCTCAATTGCGGACCATACTTATCCCCTCATATTCTTACTTAATAGAATGGCCCTCCCTACCTTAGAATTGGGCTTGAGATGTTCTTAAGTCCAACCATCTAAGCAATCCGTTGGTTTGAGTGTCCCATCAGTTATCACTAAATAAATTAAGCATCTGGACAAACAAAAAAAGATCTCATGATCAGCACATCTACCTATTTCTACCTTGGCCAAGGATTTCAAAATTTGGTTCGTGAACCCGAACTCCACCTCTCGACTTGACAATAGGTTTCATCATTAGGACATGCATGAGCTATTATATGTGTTTTTGTTTCTTATTTATCTGATTTCAATATTGATTTTGTTTGCAGGTTAGATTTTACACCTCTTCTCCAATCATTGGCCTTTCTGCCAGGAGAAATTCCTCGGTGTGAATATAATCTAACTCCATGCAAGGTAGCGTGCAAAATTTGGATGCCTTCCAATATACATAATTATCTTTGTTCCAAAGGCTGAATAATTGATGAGAACTAAGGGTATTATTGTTAATTGAAAAATCATACATACTTCATATATCAACAGATGGAAAAATGGATTATCCCTAATATTTCAGTCTTAACCAACTAAGAGGATTAAATCGTTTTAGATTGAGGAAGAAGAATTTAAGGGTATCAGATGGAATATGCATGAGAACAGATAATGAATTACTACTTTATTGAAACCTCATTCTTCCATAATCAGATTCTTTGACTAATCATTGTTAAACAAGAATATGGCGTTGGATTGCTTAGTAAATTGAATTCGACTATATTCTTCATTTAGTATCTAGCTCAATAACATATACAGCTTTCAAGTTTTCTAAATGACAAATGCGACTTCTAAAAGACACTGATAGTTTTTCAGATTGGAAGATAATGAAAAGCCAACTGAAAATAAAACCAAGAAATGCATAACCTGATTCCCAATTTGAGTTTCTCTATCTGCCAACTAGTGTACTTGATTGTAAAAACGAAGAGAGAAAGGAGGAGAAAAAAGTAGAACAACCTTAACCACTCATCCTTATCCTATTGACTACTTTGACTTTGTTCAAAATTGCACACCTAATGCGATTGCAATTAAACTACATGAACTACTTGCACAGGTACATGTTATCCTGTACTTACAACAAAGATGCTCTATCACTAATCTACTAAAGCATATGAAAATCTAATTTGGAGTTTTCACATAGTATCAACCAATTCTTCAGATTTACATAGGGATTCTTGTACAATTGTAGCATCCAGTTCACTAGTGTGTTGCAAAATCATGATGACCTATGCTTGCTGCTCTAGATGTTTCCTTGCTTGAATCTTCCACTTGATTAATCAAATTCTTCAGTGAAAACTTCCAATTTGCAAGCATGTCAAGCACAAGGATGTTGAAAACATCTAACTTAAGTTGTAAGCTAATGGCCTCTGCAAACTCAGTGAGAAGTTGTTGATTTCTTACTTTGTTGTCCTCATCAATAACTTCACATGACAATTCTTTCAAAGCTCTTTTAATCTTATTTTCCTAAG
Organism: Cupressus sempervirens; assembly: GCA_028749045.1. NCBI lineage: Eukaryota > Viridiplantae > Streptophyta > Pinopsida > Cupressales > Cupressaceae > Cupressus > Cupressus sempervirens. The sequence goes on from CM053793.1 coordinate 821,231,916, forward strand.
TAGACATTATGCATATCGCTGCCTTTACTTCTTCAATGAGCTTTTGAAGTTCTTATTTTCCATAACATGCATGAAGTTGTTTACCATACAGGATAAAGAAACTTAACACATGTAGTATAGCACGATACAACATAGAGCAAATACTTTATTCATATATGCACTCAATGATTACAATCCGAATACAATGATTACAATGATGATTCCAAAGTCCATTTCGAACGGTGTACATAAAACTTTTCGAAGGGGTGACTCAAGCGTCATGCGCCCGTTCGAATACTATTCTACCCATCGGCTACAATATAGATTTCACTGACAATATCATCACCCCCAAAAGAAAAGTCGTCTCTGGATGACAATACAACAAAACTCAAAATAAACAAAATACATCAATGCATAAATACTAAATAAAGGGATGCGTCCCTGGCATAGTGGCCGTCTGCACCCTCAACTCGTTTAGCTCTGCCCGTAGCTTGTAGACTTGCTCTTTCCTAATCTTCAATTCTGCTTCTGCTTGGATCTGAAGCTCTAGGGTTGACTGCATCATCTTTGCAATTTCTCCCAACTCTCTTTTTTCCTATTGCCACTTGTTCCTTTTCTATTGCTAACTTCTGTAGCTGACTCTGTCTGTCTATCAGGGCTGTCCTCTCGGATTCTGAAGCTACCTTCTTTGAAGCTAAATTGGTAGCTGACTCCTCCCGAGCCCTCTCAACTGCTACTTGATCTGCCTGACTCCTCCAAAGAGTGTAATACGCCTCCCTATGTAACTTCACTATCTCATGAGTCAAAGCCTCTACCCAGCTCTCCATACCAGGATCTCTTGTTGTGGCCCAGTCCTATCGCATCTCTGCAGTCTCCACATCTAGCCATCCCCGCTCCTCAAAACAGACTGCAAAGGCAGCTGGGCACCCCAACCTCATAAAAGATATGACTCCCTCCAACTCCTTTGCCACTGAATCCAACGCTTGAGTTTCTATCAAATCTAACACCTAGCGAGCCTGAGTCGCTAGAGCTGCTACATCAGCAAGAAATGCCTCTCTCATCCCCATCTCTCGTGCTAGATGTTCCTGTTGTGCCCTCTCCACTACTTCCGCCATATGCTCAACAGTGCTATGCGGTACTCCCTCAGCCAGTGTTTGCCCAACCATCCTATAATGGGTTCTCTGGAACTACTTCCCACATGGGTGTTGGCAGGTACGTCACTCGAGGTGTTGGGGTTTGGTGGAAGCGCGTACTCAAGTAAGCACTTAGCTTCTGGGTTCAGCTTCCTCTATCTCGCTCAAGTGATGCCAACAGTGTCGTATCTATCGTAACCATCGCATTAGAACCCACTACATCCAATCGGACACCCGATGCCCCCAACTCCTCGCTTGCCAATACCCCCATTACCCTTGTTTTTGTGTCCATCTCCGTATCAGGTACTAAAGTCTCATCTCTTGTCTGGTAGAGTCTCACAAGCCGGCTCCATCATTACCTCCGGAGTTGCTATCTCCGTTGGTGACGGACATGCCTCTACTACCTCCGGAACAACTCGTGTCTCTATGGTGGGTTGCATCGCAGCTGAAATTGATGTCATCACCATTGGTTGCCTGAACTGACCAAATCCTGGAATGCCATGTATGCCCACAGGAACGAAGTGTGTCGTAGCCAAAAGTACAAGCCGCGGAAATCTCAATGGTGTAGCAGTGATCACCTCAACCTCCTTGTCCTCTTCCTCTTCTTCCTCGGTCCCACTCTCCTCTAAAGATGTCTCCTCTTGACCACTGTCTGTGTTTCCACCGTCTGGCCTCGATCATTTTTGTCTGATGGTTTTGGTGCCAAGTGTATCCAAATGCCTCCACTGCATAATAGGTGGTTCATCAGGCGCGAGTGGTCCCGGTTTGGCCTCCAGTGCATCATTTGGAATCATCCGTGTCATTAACTCTAGGAATAGGCTGATAGCATAATGTGGCATATAAAATGTTTTGTGATGTAATGTCATAAATTCCGACATTTGTTCGGCCAATAATGCTGTGCAATCATATACCCTGCCGTGCAAAATTTCGTTCATTATTGCTACATGTGGGAATGAGATATCCGAAGTGGGGCTCAAACCTGTGAGGCAGCTTTTCACTATGTCCATCAAACAATGCTAGTGACTCTCCTGAATATTAGATTTTTTTAACCCTTTGCCTTTGGACGTGTCTGAAAGAGCCTCCTATTCCACCTGCGACAGGGCTCCACACACCAATTGTATCAACTTCTTCACTTAATGGCTCATCTTTTTTGACTTACTTTCTATTTTCCTTTCGCCTTGAGCATGACCAAGTATCCCAAATACCCGTGTAAAGTTAGCCGATTTGAATGACACTACTAAATTGCAACCAAGATATTCAAACGTACTGGTTCGAGAGAACCTATCATACGTTTCTATCATTATGCATAAAAACCCTTTGTAGTCTCTGATGCAAAATACTGGCATTTGCACTACCCATTCTACCTGTGCTTTCTGGATACTAGCCTTCACTTGTTGGTTTTCTGGAGTCTCTTGCCACCACTTCCAGCATTTTGCAGCATTTAACCCTTCGAATTTAACACTCTGTACTATAGGAATGTCTGTCAGCTGCTTTGGTTGCTTTACTTTCTTCTTACTGAAACCTGCACTAGTTCCTCCTGCTACACGGATTTTGGATGGCAGTGTCTTCACATTCCTGTTCATGGTTGCGTCTTCGTCTAGTTTCTTTTTCCGCACCCTTTTTCCAGCTGACTGCATAACTGTCACTTCTTTGTCGTTTTGCTAAGTAAATCACAAACTGTTAGGTCAGTTACTCTCCAATACACACTTGTTACAAATTCCTTCTCCTGTCCGTACGGATCCATACAACTTCCCCTCCAACTTTGTGAATCAGCTACAGCAATTCCTCTTCCTCACCGAATTGACTCCTCTGATGGTGCGGCTTGACTTCCTTTCTAATTGGCCATACGGCTTGTTTTTAGTAGTATAGTGGTGAGTATTCCCGCCTATCACGCAGGTGACCCGAGTTCAGTCCTCGGCAATGGTGCCAATTGTTTACCGTATAGGATAAAGAAACTTAACACATGTAGTAGAGCACAATACAACACAGAGCAGATACTTTATTCATATATGCACTCAATGATTACAATCCGAATACAATGATTACAATGATGATTCCAAAGTCCATTTCGGATGGTGTACATATACCTTTCCGAAGGGGTGACTCAAGCGTCATGCGCCTGTTCAAATACTATTCTACCCATCGGCTAGAATATAGATTTTACCGACAACAGAAGTCATGATACATTTCAACAAATGTAATAACATTATACAAAAAGTCTAAATCGACTTCCATCATGTTGCTCCAAGGACCAAAATCACCATCTATCAATTCAAATTGATGATTAAGTGATTTTAACATGTCATTGAGTCTAGTAGAAATTTCACCTTCTTTCTTCAACTCTTAGTACACTTCGAGAAACACTCGGATTCCCTCTTTTTCAATATTGCTGCCCTATTCATCAATAATATGTGCCTTATGCATCTCCCTCTTTGTGCATTCAACTGAAACAAGTGCACTGGCAACATAAGACCTCTTCATCTTTTCAATGATTCTCAACAAGCGTGCATTCTCTTCTTTTAGTTTCTCTTTCTTTTCCCATAGTTCATCATTCTTTCGAAAAAGAAAATTCATTGCTTCATGCACATCTTGTTGATAACCCAACCTTGTTTGTTTACCAAGCTCAACCCTTGTGATTCTATAATCAGTAGGTTGCATGTCTTTAGTAGATTTCTCCACAATAGGTTCAGCGATCTTAGCAAGTTTGATGTGATTTTCATCAATCGTCACTTGAGAAACTACCTTTGCTTTTTTTTTCTTAGAAACCCTTGATTTACTTACTTGATTATCAGCCTTTTCTGGTGGGATCACTTCCTTCTTTCTCTTTTGTGTGATAGTGCTCAACCATGGAGGAAGACTAAAAGAAGATGCATTAGCTGAAATGGTGGTTACCATAGTTAATTCAGGATTATCTTGCACAACAGTAGTAACTATAGTCAGTGTCTCCATTTGAATGGACACATGAGGAGTGTTATGTGTGACCTCAGTCATAAATTGTTCAAACTATGGAGAAGTTACCCATTCTTCCTCCTACATGGTCATGCAAAGAATAGACATCCATTTGGGATAGATTTCAGTCTATTCTCGCTAATACCAACATATGGATGAAGAGAATGGGTCTGAAATGTATAAACATAAAACCTGGCAAAGATTTTGATCTTATCGGTCCGATTGGTTTGAGGTCAGAAATAAAGGGTAAAGGAAAAGATGGTACATCATCTTCTACATTTGAACCCTCTGTTCAAAGTTTGCCTAAGTTGTCTATCAAAGGCGGAAAAGATTCAACAGTATTGGAAGTGGAAGAGATTGGATCTCAATCAATTCAAGCTGATTCCAATGATGATGAAGCGAGGAAATCAAAAGAATTGTCCCCTCTTGCTTTATACCCTTTGGAAGTTCTTGCTGCAACCTCTCTTCCAGATTCAACTCCAATGTCAAATGAATCTCATGGGTCGCCTTTAGGCATTGCTATGGGAGCATTCTCTGTTAAGCAATCATCCTTCGAGGATTTTGTGACTATTACACCAGCTTTGCTTGTATCATCAGCCGCTCCTACATTAGAGACACAAGGAGATCAATATGATTTTGAAAATGTATTTGATACATATTCTTTGTCTATTCCTTCTGTTACTGTTCGGTCTACAACATTAATGGGCATTACTTGAACACAGTTTGAACAATTTATGACTGAGGTCACACATAGCACTCCTCTTGTGGCCATTCAAACGGAGACACTGACTATAGTAATAGATCATTTTCCCTTATTAGGACAAGGTGCATTGTTACAACTCTAACTATACCTCCATCATAGCTCTTAAATTCAACAAACTTATCTTTGTCATCTGTCATGTGATGTGAACATCCACTATCTATAATCTAGTCTAATTTTTTTTTCTCAACATGTGAAATAAATGCTTTTTCTTCTTTAATAAGACTTTCTTCCTTAATTGCAATTAATCCAATATCATCTTCATCATCACTATTTTCACTTTAGTTTCATCATCACTAACATACAAACATTCCTTAGGAATCTTTGATTTGTATGATCTAGGTTTCACCTTAGGTTCTCTTTTAGGACACTACACAGAAAAATGTCCAATCTGTTTACAATGCCAACAAATAAAAGGAGTTTTGTTCTTGAAAATACATTTACCTTTAGGTTATCTTTTTGCAATCAGTGACACAAATTCATTACTCTTTTTCTCTTCTTTTGGAATATCTGCCCAATCACTAGCATAGCCTCAAAAAATTCCACCTGTGCTTGCGCTCTTTGTTAGTACTATTTTATCTTTGTGTGTATTGGCTCTAAAAGCAGTCTCAACTCTAGGCAAGGCATCTTTCACTTTACTAGTTTCAAAAACTTGCAATTTCTCAATTAACATTTTTTTTATTAAAATCTGGAATAAGAGGAATTCTTCTTTAATAACATTTACCTTGTTGTTATAAGGAGTCAAAGATTTTAGAATCTTCAGACAAATTTCATCTTCTATTATATTTCCTCCAAAACTCTTCATACCTGTAGTAATCTTAGCAATCCTCTGTACATATGTTCCAATAGTTTCATCTTCTTGCATTCTTGCATTCTCTAGCTTAGTCTTCCAATTCTACAACTTTAATTTCTTTGTATGTTCATCACCTTCATATAACTTCTCTAATTTAATCCAAATATTTTAAGAAAAATCAAGGCCTTTAACCTCAATGAATTCAGATTTTGAGAATGTTCTTATAAGTGTTGTCGGTAAATTCTATATTGTAGCCGATGGGTAGAATTGTATCTGAAAGGGCGTGACAGTTGAGTCACGCCTTTGGAAAAGTATATGTACACCGACCGAAAGGGACTCGGTTTATCATAATCATTATCATTGTAAGCATTGTACTTGGAGTGCATATTGTGTATATGAATAAAGTATCTATTTTGTGTTATATCTTATTGTACTACATGCGATAAGTATTTGTTTACCTTAACAGTAAACATTTGGCGCCGTTGCTAGTCAAACCTAGTATAAAGGAGGTGTTATGAAGATTAATGCCGAATTTGCTTAATAAAGATAGGAATAAGATAAAAGATAAGGATGAGATACGCACAACACAAGAAGCATTAATTTTAGCACAATAGGTGGAGTGCAAACAGAAGCTTCAATAGCTTATCGACGGACACCGAGGGAGTGAAGGAGCACAGACAAAGGGAGTCATTCACCTAGTAGAATGAGGAGTGCCGAGAAATTGCTAAAAGAAACTCGACAACGATTGAATTTGGTGGAAGAGACAAGGGAGGAGTTCTTTAACTTGTATACGCTGAGGGTAGGGAATCAGAACGGAAGGGAAGTAACTCGCACGGCTCGAAGTGTTGAAGGAGCACGAGCGTAGAGTGAACTCTTTGTTCCTAATACACCCAACGAATGGATACAAGTAGAGAATCGAACAACTTCGCTTGAGGAAGATCTTTTTACACCAAGTAACACGGTTGTCCAAAGTAGTACGGTTGTTCAAAGCAGTGCAGTTGTGCAGAACAACGCGGGTGCTCAGAACAATCCAAGTACTCAGAATAGTGCAGGTATACAACAAGTACCACAAAATCAGAAGACAGTAGCAATGGAAGGACCAAAGGAAAAATTGCTGAAGTTCAATGGTGATGGGACGATCGATCCAGTCAGACATTATAAAAGATGTAAAACGATCTGGATGGCGAACAGTGTAATGGACCAAGATGATTAGATCCGAGAGTTTTCAGCAACCCTATGGGGTGTAGCGATTGATTGGTTTTCGGATGTCGATCCTCAAAAATTAACTACATGGCCAAACGTCAAGAAAGAATTCATAGCAGAATTTTAACTATTGAGGGATGACAACGAAATAGTAGTAGAAATATACAATACGAAATAGGGAAAAAATGAAACAATCTGTGTACATGCAAGAAGGTTGAAGGAGCTGGTGGGGAAAATAAAAAGCCAACCAGCAGTGGGATTAAAGAAAAGATGGTTTGTTGAAGGGCTACGATCGACACTAAAGAAAAAGATGAAAATTGTAGCTCTAGCATCGTACATAGATGAGTATAATCAGGCAATGGATCTTGAGAATGAGCAGAAAACGAGCAAAAAGAAAAAACACAAATCTTCAGACTTAGACGTTTCATATTCTGAAAGTAGTAGCAGCAATGAAGAATCAACTAAGAAGGTTTGAGCATAGCAGAAGGATATGTTACAGATGATGGAGTTCAAAAATCTGAAAAAGAATCCTAACTCGGTGAAAGGGGAATTGTGGTGTACGGACTGTAAGGAGGAGGGCCACACAAGGGCTCTTGCCCAAAGAAACAGTTTTGTGATATCTACCAAATTGTGGGCCATTCCACTAAGCAATGCCCGTTCAATATGAAAACGAAAGGACATTGGCAAGTATTACTAATGCAAGAAGTTTTCACCGTAGGAGCAGGAACGAACACGAACAATGACGCAACCTCAAGAGGGTACCGTAACAATAACTAACACGGACGAGGCCCTAACAATAATGGAGGCCAAATTCGGATACAGTAAGACTCGAGTGGATAGCCGATGATATAATGTCGTGTGTGCAACCTCTGGGGGCACTTTGCCAGAGACTGTACCACGAAGGAAACACCACAATTGTTGTGTAGATGGTGTAGTCCAGGGGACCATGAGGATTCAAAATGCCCTAAGTAAGGGGTGAACTTGTGAAGCATTGGAACATGTGATGAGTGGACACTAGCCATTACTTGCAAGCAAACAAAGAAGGCAATGTACTCAAATGCAAAGGAAGAAAAGAAGAGGTTGCAGCAAGCACGAGTGGAATTGGAAAAACAAATGGAAGCCGAGAAATTACAAACAAAAGACACTATCGACACCTCGAAGAGGAACTTAGCAAAACAAAATATTATAAGGCAGGTAATGGAAATGAAAATTCCTATGAAACTAAATGACCTTCTTCATACAATATCTGAGTTACAAATGGCGATATTGAACATGACGCCACTCCCGAAAGCAACGAAAGAGATAGGAAAGGATGGTAGCGGAATGATTGCAACGGACCAAATGTTACTAGCACTCACTATGGGAAGACATCTTGTAGTAGTAGAGATGGGTATCTTGGGAACCATACTCACGGACACAATTGAAGACAAAGGGTTAGGAGTAAATGTACTACTAGAAGATATATGGAAAAAGTTGAGACAACCTACATTTTAACTACTCACTGTCGGTTAGCACAAAATCAAGCCTTTAGGGACCTTGATGGCACAGCTTGTAACCACCAGAACACAGCCGTTCTTATTGGATTTCATGGTCATGCTGTTAAAAAGAAAAGGGTTTGACGCCATCCTCGGACAGGGCTGGCTAATGCAAGCAAAGGTGAAACATGATTGGAAATAGAATACCCTGTCCATGGAAGGCGGAGGCCGAAAATTGGTAATCGACTTACACACAGAGATGGTAGGTGAGGAGGCAGCGTTGTCAGATAGTGAAGGCGAAGGCGGAGGGGACAACGAGGGGAAGAAAAGAATGGAACCTGGTGAAGAGGGAATATTGAGATTAGGAGAGTCTAATGAGGATGACCTAGACTTGGTGAACAACCTACTCCATTGGCAGATGGAGGACTATGAGCTCTTTTCGAGCTGTAATATGTTAAAGGAGAGGAAAATGAATGTCAGAAGGAATATTGAGAAATGAAAGAAATAAGGCAGTTACAGCTGAAGCTAAAGGGAAGAACATACCATATGGCCAGTACAAGAAGAACATACTGTGCAAACCCAGCAAAAGGAAAGATACCACCGTACGGTACATGACGAATAGATTGTACGGAAGAAAAATGTTCTACTGCACTACGGATTTAATAGAAAGGTGTCGGCAGTAAGGAAAACACACCATACGATCTGCACAAGAAACAAAAAGAAGTGTTTAATAAAAACTTCAACATTACGGAGTGAAGGTTTTAGAATCAAGAATACAATTATTGGTTGCAAGGTGTGGCAACCAACGAAATTCATGGTACCAAGTTTAAGAATCACGATCGAAAACGAGCTAAGAGATATGGAAAGCTTGAGGAAAAGACTGTATAATTTAAATAAACTTGATGAGCGACGATTGCAAGCACAATGGGTCACAGAAGTTACACAGAACAGGTGAAAGGCATGGCATGATAAGCACTTGAAGTTGAACAAATTTCAACCAGGCCAATTAGTTTTAAAGTATAATGGGCATAACAAGATCAAACCAAGAAGATTTAAAGTGAAATGGGTTGGACCATACAAAATTCGCAAAGTGGGCGATAATGGAGCAATAAATTTATGGACACTAGACAAGAATTGTTCGATGCAATAAATGGGTCGAAACTAAAAGTCTACCATGAAAGCAATAATGCGCCTTCGTGGATGAACAACTGAGAGAATATAGAAATAACTAGTGTAACACGGGGACGCGTCCCCCCCCCCCAAAAAAATTGGGCCGTTTCGGAGACGAGGACATCCCTGGGATGGGGGGACGGCGTCTCGACGTTTCGAGCAGCGCCACTGCCGCCGAAGATGGCGAGACGTCTCCGAGACGGCTAGAGGTCTTCGAGTGTGAGGGTGCGGGGAGACGCCAAGGAGTCTCCATTGATTTGACATTTTGATTTGGACTCTAGGAGACTTGTAGTTTTTGTTTGCATTATATACTTATTTTGATATCATGATTCATGGCACATGATACTTATTGTAATCATCTTTATGTCATGACTCATATAATCATTGATTACTATTAGATAGTAGAATCTAGATACTCATACTATTGATTTGAAGGCTAATATATAGAGTTTAGACTAATATTTATTATTTGCTGATGTTCAATGTTTAATGTTCATTGTTTGTTTGTCATTTGATCATGAATCATGATATTCCAGTTGATATGGTATATGCTATACCATATGTATAGTATATACACCCCTACTCCTTTCGCCACCGCCCCATCCCCTGCCGCCGTCCCCAAATCAAGGCCCCTCTACCCCCCATCTCAGAAACTTGTCCCCCCGTCCCCTCGTCTCCCAGGGCGGTGTAACTATGGAAATAACAAATAAATGATGTATATATGTAAATATAAATAATTAGAATGTGTAAATAAGAAATCAAAGATAAAAGTACAATAGATGAATAGAGCAACAACAAGATACAAAATAATAGTAAGTTGAAGGCTATAAAACCATCGTACGACCACTAATTGGGAATAAGATGACACCGTATGGTCTTGATTAATGAGAAGGGCATTGAACAGGTATAAGGAATACACTATACAATACAAAGGAGCAAGGCAAAGCACTGTACGGTAGTGGGAAGGTAGCCAGATACAAGACACCGTACAGTTTGGAGATAGCATGCATAGCTACCAACACTATACGGCTTGGAAGACAGAAGCATAGAACTTTAATATGTCGTACAGTCTAGAGAAGTGTAAGGATACTGTTATCTTACGGCCAACAGTTGAGGGAAAAAGGTAACGTAACAAGAAAAGTCACTGTATGGCTATTGTACAGTATAAGAGAAACATTGGAGGAGTACCGTACGACCTTCATATAAGAGCACTGAACAACCTTTATATAAGAACACCGTATGAAAGGCTGAGGGAGGGCACACCACACAATAAAAGTAACAGAGGTGAGCCGTATGGCCAAAGAGAAGGAACCCATACAGCTTGAGGAAAAGCTAACGCAAGGTTTGTAGGAGCAATTTAAAGATATCGTAACACCATACGACTGAAGGAGAGAAGGCCACACATCATACCATTGTTCTGTATGGACTCACAAAAGCAAGAACATCCCAATTGAGGACAACACTGTACAGCTGAGAGAGTAACATCGTACCACTTGAGCATAACAACAGAGAATATCGTATGGACTCTTGGAGGAAAAGAATGTGGTCCCTACGACCCTTGGGGGAAATACCGTACGGTTCTTTTTGAGAGAAGAAACATTGCCGTACGGCTAAGCAGTTAAAAAGAATTAGACTGTACGACCATTAGTCTCAAGGAAACAGGGTTATAATTATAGCATACCACAGTGCGACAGGAAGGTTCTTATAAAAAAAAAAAGACAACAAATCAAAACAGTGCACAATGAATAACATATGATACCAAGGGCAAGGCATAAATAGGTAGTGAAGAAAACATAAGCAGTTGGCAAAAAGAGTATGTGATCGGAAGAAAATCAAAAAAATGGTGTGTTCCATGGACTTTTGTGTGGGTTTGAGGGTACTAATTTGGTCTTGGTGCTCCAAGACCCCATAGGGGCGCTGCCCCTCGACCCTACTAGGGGCATTGCCCCCTAGACCCCTAGTCAATTTAGTTATAAATCTTGAGAAGTGTGACTAGTTGATGAGACTTGGAGGAGTTGTAGGAATGGAGTGTATACCAGAGGTGGAGAGAGCACTGGAGCAAGCCTTTTGAGAGAGGTGCTACACTATAAGGCACTCGGAGTAGGTGTTGGTTGGATGTGAGGCTCTCTTGGTGGATGCACAGAGAGCTTGGGAGGAGTTGACCACTTAGTTGGAGGCAATAGAGCGACACTTGGCTCAACGTACCCAAGAGTTGGAAGCAGAGAAGGTGGTATGAGTAGCTATCAAGGTCAGAGTGGCTAGGACGAGTATTATGTTAGTAGATGCTACAGATGCAACGTGTTTTTGGAGAGAAGTTTGGTGCAGGGATGAGAGGAATGTGAATGTAATGTGATGGAAAAAGATCAATCCTATTATAGTTAGTCATAGTTAATATATTCTATTTTGTTAGTTTGTCTCGGCAATGTTGTAATTGTCGTTTGGAGACGACTTTTCTTTTTGGGAGGGATGGTGTTGTCGATAAATTATATATTGTAGCTAACGGGTAGAATTGTATTCGAAAGGGTGCATGACAGTTGACTCACCCATTCGGGAAATTCTATGTACACTGTCTGAAAGGGACTATTAGTACATCATAATCATTATCATTGTAATCATTGTACTTCGAGTGCATATTGTTTATATGAATAAAGTATCTGTTCTATGTTATATCTTACTATACTACATGCGATAAGTATCTGTTTACCCTGTACGGTAAAGAATAAGTGCCTCCCTTGCAATCATGTTACACTAGAAAATCGGTTTTTCATCATTTGTGCTCGAAGATAGTTCACTCTATCTTAAAATGTACTTTTGTCTTTGTAATCAACCAAAAGTCAATCCCCATGCAGATCAAGTGTGTTCGCATCTTATCCTTCCAAGTGTTATAGTTGTCACCATCAAACGTAGGACTTTCCTTCCTATAAACCATAGATTTCCTCAAGCTATTAAGCTTCCTTCTCAAAGAGGACCTAACATTCTGATACCAATTGTTAAGAAGTCCACACACAACTAAGAGAGAGGGTGGAGGGGGTGAGCAAAGCAAGGGGATGAATCAGTTGTGATCAATTAAACTTATATGTGAACTCCAACAATGAAACCAATAATGCACAACAATGAAAAACCATAAACCATAACACAATGGTTTGTTGACTAGGGAAAACCCCGATGGGGATGGTACCCACAAGATAGTGTACTAAAATATAAGTTGCTTGTGAAAGGATATGACCCTATTAAGAGTCAATTACAATGAATTTAGTACAACAATCTGTGTTAGAGGACATATCCCTGTTAGGAGACCTTGAACCCTTGTGTAATAACCCCAATAGGTTATAACTTCTTCAAACACTAAAAATCTTTATACTTTAGTTGTTTGACATTTCGTCAAACACTTTGCAAGCAAACTCTGATACCACTGTAATAACTCTCCTCAAATCTGCCCTCAAAAAAATGCTGATGAAAGCTCGAGGAATTTCATCAAACAATTCACATGCAAGGGACGTATGACTGATATAGTATTTCAGCTAGCTTCAAATGACTTTTTCTTCAATTTGCATCAATGAGAATCTTGTGCTAGAAGACTACAATGGACTGGTTGTAGATGGCTGTAATAATTTTCTTCAATGCTGCCCCTTCTGCTTTGCTTTTTTCGAATTGCTTTTTCGGCCTGCTTTTTCATTTTTCTTTTTCGGACTGCTTTTTCGTACCCGCTTTTTCAGCCTGCTTTTTCGGTTCCGCTTTTTCGGACTGCTTTTCCGTATCTGCTTTTTCGGATTGCTACTATGTTGAATCTCAAAACCATATCTTTCAATGGCGTCAAGATTTTCAGCTTGAAGGGATTTCGTCCTTCAAACTATTGAGACAATCTCTAGAAAATTCCTCAATTTCTGTAATATTTCCAAGCATGAATAAATGAGAGCTATCCTCTTTCTTTTAATCCCTTCCTCACTTGCTCCACGCTTCTGTCTTGCCAATGTGGGATAATACATGAGTTTTAATATTACTTCTTTTTTTCCTTTTACAAAGTCGATGTATGTACTCAAAAGGGGAACTCTTGATTTTTTTTATAAAGTGACTTTATAAAATATTTTATAATTCAAGTCACTTTATTAAATTAATTAAATATAAAGTTACCTTTTAATATTTATTTATTTGATAACTTTATAAATAATTAACTTAATACCACTTATTTATTTAATTAAAATAATTAATTAGTCATCCTCATAAAATATTCATTATTTTGGACAACCTAATTAATTAAATTAATTAAATCAAATTGCCTCCAAAATGGGGACATGATAGTTCGCCTTTCCTGAAATTGCTTGTCCCCAAGCAATGGTTGAACAATAAACCAATCAATCCGCCTAGATCCCAAATGTAGTCATGAACTACACTACTGTTAATTAACATAGGCTCCTGGAATATCCTCTGCAATATAACCAAGAGGAATCCATAATCAAACTGACAATTACAACTCAACCAAACTCCAAAATCACAACTGTCACAGTCAAAAACCCACGAGACACAAACTCTTAGAACATCAGAACCCAAGTAAAGTGGGCAAATCAAGCTGCCAACACAGTAAATACCATCAATGCATCCCACTGGCCTATACGGAATGTATAATCCAACTCTGCAACAATGGTGAACGCTCCCGAATGAAACTGTACCAAGTATGGAGAATCCACACACTGTACAACTCCTACAGTCAACACAACTCTGCAGATCACTGGCCACTGTCTCATAACCATAACTCCCATGCACCGCTGATGGTGAAAAGACATCACAAGATAAACAGCAAGAAATGGAACCCAAACCAAATTTGTCTGTCATCAACTCCTCAACACAAGGATCAAATGCTAACTGATGTACATACCCTGCAGTATAATGCTGATAAAAAGAACCAACCTTAGTCAACAGCTCACCATGAATAAGTGGTACAACCCACTGTGACTGATCACCAGCTAAGTCAGGAGATGTCATAGCCAAAGGAGTAGAATCAATAACAACAACCGCTGAAGCATCACTCCCAAACTCCTGCTCTAAGTCATGTATTAACAAGTTGTCAACCGCAAAACCTATCACCATGTCATGCCCATCACAACTCTCATCTTGTGGCATCAAACCATCACATAACTGATGACAAGCACTAGGAATCAAAGTATATCTCTGTATCATCATCTCATCAACATGGTCATCAAAGGTAAATTGATGAGCATACCTCACAGTGTAATGCCGATAGAATGCGCCAATCTTAGTCAGTGGCTCAAACTGCAACCCAGATGAAACTAACTGCAATCGATCACTAACCAAGCTGGAACTGACTACTACCTCCGAAGACATCGCCAAGTGAGTAGTATCACTTGCAGGAACCATGCCAACTGCCGGCTCACCAACATCACACATGATCTTTGATACAACATCTCTAGTCTCTGTGCCATCAGTACTAGAGGCCACCACCATGTCAGGGATACCACAACAATCTGCTGCAACACCCAACTCAATTGAACTTGACTCTAGTGAGAACGAACCCAATATGCCAATGTTAGTATCAAGGATGGATGCATCCCCATCTCCACTATCTCTGACAATCTCGACCATGGACATCCTCGGATCACCAGACACCACAACTTGTGACTATACAGAATCTTGTAAAGACTGCAGTCGCTCTAACTCCATGGTCACCTTAGCCAAATGAAATTGTGACTCCTCGAAAGCCAACTGTGTACTCTCAAGAATCTCAGAAGTCACCTCGAGCTGTTAAGTAAGCTCACTCACCTCATCTTCCTTGGCCAATAATGCTTCGTATGTTGTACTCCCCCACTCCATAAGATAATCTCTGTCGGCTACCAACTGCATATAATTCTGTCTCAGAATCCGAATAGCCTCCCATAAAGAGTGGATCTCCGTCAAGGAAAGATAACTGCCTCCGTGCTCATTACTAGTAGGAGAACCCCATCCATAAACTGCTAACAACTGACGAGTAGCATCGAAATGCTCGCAAACGATAGCAATGTCTCGCTCACTAACTCTCAGCTGACTAGACACATGATTGTGATGGCTGGTCAAACTCCTATACTCTACCCCCGGTACACTATCCAAAGGAGTAACCTCATAATAGCTATCGTCTGTAATACTGCCATCCAAATTTTGCAGTCCAACTACTGAACTTATATCATCGAATGGAGTGACTGAAGCATCAACATAAACCTCTGTATCAAAGGAAACTGTTGAGGAGACTAAGTCCTCAAAACTGTCCACAACATCCCCCTGGGTGTCATCTGTAATAATCAGATCTTGGGACTCTTCTGTAAACTTTGTCATATCTGAGAGATCATCAACCCATTCCAACAAGAATGGTCGACTTGATACATGAACAATGCCCAACAAAGGTGTGTAAAACCTAATTCCAGCATCAAACAAGCTGCTGGCATGGATGAGAACTACACCTGGCAAACTACTAATCAAGTCCATGATGGTGCAACAGATACTACTACCAAAGAATCATAAATATCTCCGGTCAAAACGATCCCAAGTACTAAGACAAGGATCCCAACATCTAATCCATGAACGGAAACCAATTGGCAATTCAAGTAAACTTCTCACCTGAGTAATGTGAACAATACCAACTGACTTCACGAACCTGTCTACAGTCTCTAAATTCGAAGTGTGAATGCTAGACGTACTCATATCATCATCAACATGTGACCCGACTCTAAAAGGAAACTGAGTCCTTGCTATATGCGCTAACTCCCGAACTAAACTCACCTCAACACAATGCTCGTCCACATGTCTCTCAGAATCCTGGAGAGCCAACTTCATTGCCTCCATGCCTTCCTTGATCTGTTGTAAGTCGTCACAAGAAGAATCTGTTGTGACTCCCTTCTGTCTCTCTTGCAGTTGAATCATCCAAATGTGATTCTCAATCAATCCATGTATCCTATCATGATTGGATAAAGCCATGACAATATTCTTGTCCCTTGTCTTCAGCTGGCTTGCCAAACCAAGTAAAGAGCTACTAGCCTCTATCTCATGTAAAGAAGCATCCAACTGTGCCTGATACTCACTTTCTGATCAACTGTACTATCCTCAAACATGACAGTATCCTCAATTGTTGTAACTTCATCCAGCCCAACTATACTGGAATCACTATTTGTGTCAATCACACAATCCGGTGTGCCTGTGATATCACCTTCTAATGCAACTGGCTCAACCTGCACAACATCTGTAACCCCTTCTGCCTGTGAAGATGATGCAGATAAACCATTACTTGAAGATGTGCTAATGTCTCCCTGTATCGAATCAGCATGTCTGTTAAACTCCTCATACAAGTTTTTGCCTGTCATAGGGAAGGTACGATCCTTAGGCCTATCAAAACGTTCAATCAGTCTCTTCTTAAACTCCACATATTAAGTAATGTGTGCATGACCCATAGTGACCATACCATGATGCCACCACTCATGTGCTAACCCATCTTGGTGAATTGCTGCATACTTAATAGCTTCTTCCTCAGGCATAGGGTTCATTTGAAAGTATGTGTCAAGCCTTTGAACCCAAGCTCTTGCTGTAGACTTCCCCGAGCCATCATAATATGGTAACTGAAGTTTCCCTACTTTCTTCCGTAGCTCATAGCTCTGGTTCTTGTCATGTCCACCTGGCATATGCTTCATCTGCACATCTATATACTCCCTAAAGGTAATTGCAGCAATAAAATCTGGACCTCCGACTTCCCAATCTCTCCTCAGCTGGTCTTGTATATTAGCGATCTGGGGCTCTGGTATGGGCTGCTCTGGAGCTCTAGGAGGAAATGTGGGAATAATGGGCCTCAAACTTACTGTCCTAGTTTGCTAGGGTGCATGACCGAAATTGTTCCCAATTTGTTCGCCTCCATTATGTGTCCCATCTTGATTATTACCACTCTGGTTATTACCATTCTGATTATTTCCTCCACCCACATTAGCATTCAACCCCATTTGACAAGCCATCATCTGCATCATAAGCTCAAATCTTTGACTCTATTCCTGTGCTCTTTGCTCTACTGATCGCTGTCCCTGTGCTAAGGTGTCTAATAATTGTAAGAATCTTTCCTTTCCCTGATCTAGACCAGCATTCATTTTGTCAAACATTTTTCTCTCTATTTGGCTATTCCAAATTCCCTATAAGACCTCCACAGGATGGGAGGACTTATAGCTCTGATACCCCTGTAATAACCCCAATAGGTTATAACTTCTTCAAACACTAAAAATCTTTATACTTTAGTTGTTTGACATTTCGTCAAACACTTTGCAAGCAAGCTCTAATACCACTGTAATAACTCTCCTCAAATCTGCCCTCAAAAAAATGCTGATGAAAGCTCAAGGAATTTCATCAAACAATTCACATGCAAGGGATGTATGACTAATATAGTATTTCAGCTAGCTTCAAATGACTTTTTCTTTAATTTGCATTAATGAGAATCTTGTGCTAGAAGACTACAATGGACTGGTTGTAGATGGCTGTAATAATTTTCTTCAATGCTGCCCCTTCTGCTTTGCTTTTGTCGAACTACTTTTTCGGCCTGCTTTTTCGGTTCTGCTTTTTCGGACTGCTTTTTCGTACCCACTTTTTCAGCTTGTTTTTTTGGTTCCGCTTTTTCGGACTGCTTTTTCGGATTGCTACTATGTTGAATCTCAAGACCATATCCTTCAATGGCATCAAGATTTCCAGCTTGAAGAGATTTCGTCCTTCAAACTATTGAGACATAATCTCCAGAAAATTTCCCAATTTCTTTGATATTTCCAAGCATGAATAAATGAGAGCTATCCTCTTTCTTTTAATCCCTTCCTCACTTGCTGCATGCTTCCGTCTTGCCAATGTGGGATAATACATGAGTTTTAATATTACTTCTTTTTTTCCTTTTACAAAGTCCATGTATGTACTCAAAAGGGGAACTTTTGATTTTTTTTATAAAGTGACTTTATAAAATATTTTATAATTCAAGTCACTTTATTAAATTAATTAAATATAAAGTTACCTTTTAATATTTATTTATTTGATAACTTTATAAATAATTAACTTAATACCACTTATTTATTTAATTAAAATAATTAATTAGTCATCCTCATAAAATATTCATTATTTTGGACAACCTAATTAATTAAATTAATTAAATCAAATTGCCTCCAAAATGGGGACATGACACCTTGATAGAAGGTTCTAACCTATTTAAAGGTTGATAAAGAAACAAATAGACCCGTTGTTGAAATGGTTTAGCAACTGTGAAGAACAAATCTTCAGGATAACATATCCAAATCAATGAACTGACTGATTTGCTACTTACTTGCCAAAAGAAACTTACCGCAATCAACCAACTCAATCACTGCCCTACTCTAATCATCTTGCATAAAAGCTTGTATCTACAATGTCCACAATGACCATACAACTCTCCCAACTAAGGAAAATAGTTTTCCTTTATACCCTCACAAATAATTAATTAGTTCGGCTTGTTAAAGCTTCTCCAATGTACAATTAAATACATAGGACCATGCTAAGGCATACACTACTTCATAAACATCATTACACATATTATAATATAGTTCCCATATGTTACCATACAATTATAAATTTACAATGATAAAATAAACTCTTACTCTACAAAGTCAGCTACAAGTAAAATATTCTACACATTACACAATAGAAACCTTTCCAGAATAATCCCAAAGCCTTGCTGTCACAAACATAGCTGCACAAACAAGTGTTGTAGCACAATCCAATTTCGCTAACATTAATTTCACCTTGACAATAAGATACAACAGATATATGATCATCTATGTGTGTCATCAATTCCTTGTCCACTTGTTTGCTACCAGCCTTCACCAAACATACTGTAACTTGTCCAAAACTCAACATAAGATCCAACGAACATAGATATGATATCTATACTCATCCTTCTACACAAAATTAAACTTGCATAGCTTAACTTGTCATGTACCAACTTCGTTGTGCTAACAATCACTCTGTGATATGCAAAATCTCTGTCTGTCATGATCACATGGACATATGTTGTCATCGATACAACACATAAAGAGTACATCCAAGTGCCAACCAAACCTCTACTTCAAACAATACCCTCCTATAGTTTCCTCTCTCACGTAGCTGTAACGAGGGACAACAATCATCTGCCTCGAGTTGAACTCTCCTATATCCTATTTGGTCTTTGCGTATCAAATTTGTATACTTTATATTCCTAGCCAACATGTATACCACATAGGAATTCAGAATTTCTTTTCGTTGTTTCCAAATTCCTCAACTGTATATTTAAGTTGTGATTTTTCATTTTTGTCTAGTTTATCATTATCAGCCCGGCCTATAATCTCCTTTATGAAGTAGAACTAGAGTAACGAGACTCGCTGCAAGTCGGGTGATTCCTTCGAGTTGGCAAGTTGAGTTACCTCAGCCAGGTCAAAATGACCCGTGACCTTGACTTGGCGGGTCAATAGAGCTGACTCACCTGACTCGACCGACTTGGGTGAGTCGACTAACTCTCCAAGGTGATTCGGCTGACTCATCTGACCAGTTTGATTTTTTATTTTTGTTTTCAAAATTTTCTTAATACATCTAAAATTTACCTTTGTACCTATGTAATCGATGTATGTTATGTATGTGATCAAATTACCTTCTATTTAAGCTTTATTGAATAATGGATGCATGGAATTAATTTAAATTCTAAAAAATCTCTAAATTTCAATGGTTTTTTCACTTTGTCAAGTCATAGGTGAGTCTGAGCCAGGTAACGAGTCTCGTTACTTTGAGTAGAACATCCATGTTTCCAACAGTGCACTTTGAGGCATCCCCATGATCCTATTCGATAGAAATATCATATCACTACAGTCATCCATAAAATCAGTACATATGAGCTTCTTTGGTAGCTTGAATTGACGTTTCTTGCTTCAATGACCCATCCGTTGTTGATGACATTTATGCATGTATCCATCTTCTTCTCAGACATTGCCTGCGATTTCTCCTTTGTTTGAGTCAGAACCCCTTGATGATAAAGAATCCCAAATGTTTCTCTCACTGCTTCTTCTGTGAGTAATATGAGCACTGCTTCTGTGAGGAATATGAGTATTACTCTTCTAGTGTCTTTATTGTCCTTGATTCTGGATCATAGTTTCCTGCAACATTCAGCCATCAACTCATTGCGTTGAATTGCTGAGGGGAAGCTTGCTGCTTGGTATATTCCATTCTCCATCATGCTGCCTGCCGGAGAAGATGGCATTTGGTACTGAATACCATAAATCCTGCTTGATCTTGGCCATATCCAACTTCTCATAGTTAGTATATCCAACTTTCTTCCATTTTGATGACATTTGGGACATGAAAATGGAACCTTCGAGCACATTTTTCACTTGTCTTCCTTGCAGCTATTCCAGATTTTGATCCAGACATGATCCTGTATGAGACTCAAAATTAGTGACATTGGTTGGTAATTAAAATGCTAAAGGAGAATAATAATTTACAAAATCGCTTGAGTTCTGATTTTACTAATGAATTTTAGGCATTTTAGTCTTCTAAAATCAAATTTTCAAATCAAATAATCCTCAATTCTGGAAAAGACAATCTCTGGACAAATTTTGGAAAATAATATCTTAGAAACCTGTTTTTTTACTAAGAATTTCAGTGAAGCCTAATTATAATTCAACGTGTCGATTTTACCCCCAAAACTCAAGTTCAAATGCTGAATCAAAAAATTCAGCATCTTGTCCTTTATTTTGGATATTTGATCAGCCTCTTATCCTTCCTCCTTGTGTGATTTGAAGTCATGAATTTCCCTAAAACTTGTTTGTCTGTCATTGGTAATTTTCTCTGCCTTGAAGAAAATCTGAATCTCATAGGGACAAAATTGGTTTTCAACATTAGCTTGCAACCACTACAACATTCTAGATGATTTTTTTGATATCATGAATTTCCCTCAAACTTGTTCGTCTGTCATTCGTAATTTTCTCTGCCTTGAAGAAAATCTGAATCTCATAGGGACAAAATTGGTTTTCAACATCAGCTTGCAACCACTTTAACATTCTAGATGATTTCCTTGATATCTTGACAACCTTTGCTTTTGCACTTTAAGATGATAGACCTCAAAGCCCTAAAACCTATTTACTTTTGAGAAACAGAGACTTGGAATACCTCAAGTATGGAATTCATGCCTTATTGGGAGCTTTCTGACATCCTTGAGGAACTTGACCTCCGATATTGGAACTTCCTAAAATAGAAACTTCTAAAAATAAAAATTTCTAGAAATGAAATTTTTCAAAATTGATCCAGCAGTGCTATAATGAAACTTTCTAAAAACAGAAAAAGCAAGAAAATATGAAGTTGTCCGAAATCATCCTAGAAAGTTGCATCTCTTCATTCTTGTTTGAACTTTGAACACATTTGTGTCAGTCGACTGGATTGTCATCGATGTTTCTGTAGCCGACGGACTGATTGTCGTCGGCGTTTTTGTAGCCGGCGGAGTGATCGTCACCGGTGTTTTTGTATTCTGTAGCCGACGGGTAAATAGTTTGTAGCAGACATGATGTTTTTGGCTGACGGACTCCTTCGGGAAGGTTCGGCGGTAGTATTTATACCCCGTCAGGGATCATTGTAAAGCATCACGATATCTGATAATGTAATTTCTGGCATATGCGAATAATCTAAAGAGTTCTGCTGTTCGTGTCCATTATCTGTGTGCATTTCTTAATTAACCTATGCTGTAAACATTTGGCGCCATTGCCCTATGAACCTGGAAGGTGGGAGGAATGAAGATTAATACCAAATCTATAATAACCCTCATCAAATTTGCCCTCAAAAATGCTGATGAAAGCTCAAACAATTTCATCAAACAATTCACATGCAAGGGACGTATGACTGATATAGTATTTCAGCTAGCTTCAAATGACCTTTTTACAATTTGCATCAATGAAAATCTTGTGCTAGAAGATTACAATGGACTACACAAATGACCTAACATGAGTGTTCTACTAATTTTGACAATATTCAGTGCATATATATGATCTAAGCATGAGAAATGAACACCTACAGCCAATTAGCATTTTTACAAACAGTTGGTATGCAAACTAACTAGCTGATAAATAATGATATTAAATTGCTTAAATGACACCAGCAACTATTATCTTCTTAATTGCAATGAAAATTACAATGCTCATGAAATATGGCCAAGACTTTGGCATTTACATGGATTATAAAATGATAATGCTGGTATAATGCACACTTACAGCTGAAAGCTTATAACACCCTAAAAACAATACTAACAAAAGAACCTGGTTGTAGATGACTGAAATAATTTTCTTCTATGCTGCCCCTTCTGCTTTGCTTTTTTCGAACTGCTTTTTCGGCCTACTTTTTCGTACCCGCTTTTTCAGCCTGCTTTTTCGGTTCTGCTTTTTGAACTGCTTTTACGGATTGCTTTTTTTGCTTGCTTTTTCGGTTCCGCGTTTTTCGGGCTGCTTTTTCGTATCTGTTTTTTTTAGACTGCTACCATGTTGAATCTCAAGACCATATCTTTCAATGGCATCAAGATTTCCAGCTTGAAGGGATTTCATCCTTCAAACTATTGAGATATAATCTCCAAAAAATTCTCCAATTTTTTTGATATTTCCAAGCCTGAATAAATGAGAGCTATCCTCTTCCTTTTAATCCCTTCCTCACTTGCTCCACGCTTCCGTCTTGCCAATGTGGGATAATACATGACTTTTAATATTACTTCTTTTTTTCTTTTTACAAAGTCCATGTATGTACTCAAAAGGGGGACTCTTGATTTTTATAAAATGATTTTATGAAACATTATAATATTTAATTTAAATAGTCACTTTACTGTTGTAACTTCAAACATTAAAATAATATACCAAATAAACTCGAAATCCCACATATAATAGCTCATTAGAAAGAGCCCAACAAAACACATCTCATCCTGTCACTGAAAATTGAAGGCATCCCCTTATTGGCTTACTAAAAATAGTAAGTCTTCCTGACAACCCAACAAACGAACTCCGTTTGGCCTGTAATTAAATTTGACTAGGCCAAATAACCTCAGGATCTCTTTTGAAGTCCTGGTTAGCCCTCGAGACCATACAAGAATGGGCTAACGAAAACATACCTCCAAACTGGCTAAGTGGGGGACATTACAGTCCGCCCCTCTTGAAATTGCTTGTCCCCAAGCAATCTCAACTCAGGATGCTGAATAATCTCCTCTGCCTCCCATGTCGCATCCTCAACTAATAGGTTCCTCCACTTTACTAGGTACTTCCTGATAGTCCGCCTGCGAAGCACCCTCTCCCTGGAGTCAAGTATAGCCTCAGGAATCAAGATAAGTTTTCCCCCATCATCGAGAGGTGGCAATACTACTGAAGGCACCACATTATGCCCCAATGCCTTCTTAAGGCGTGACACATGGAACACATTATGTACTTTACTATCTGCAGGCACCTCCAACTCATAAGCTACCTCACCCACTCTCCTGATTACTTTGAATGGTCCATAGTAGCGTGGTTTCAATTTCTCTGCTCCACTCCTCTTGAGAGAGGACTGTCTATACGGATGTGACATGAGGTACACCATGTCTCCTACCTCGAAAGATCTCTCAACCCTGTGCTGATCAGCATATTGCTTCTGCTGATTTTGTGCCCTTTGCAAATTTTCTTTCAAGGATCGCATAATGTCCTGACACTCATGCAATATATCCTTGGCCTTAGGCACCCTACTATCCCCAAATAACAAATCCAGAAAATTAGGAGCATCATACCCGTACAGTGCCATGAAAGGGGACATTTGAATAGACATATGGAAAGAGGTATTATAGCAGTACTTCCCTAGATGCAGCCACTTCACCCAAGCCTTCTGCTCTCCTGCAATGTAGTTTTGAAGGTACCCCTCAACCCATTTATTCACTATCTCTGTCTGCCCATCAGTTTGGGGGTGGTAACTAGTACTCAAAGTTAGCTCTATTCCACACAACCTGAAGAACTCCTGCCAAAAGTGGCTCATAAACCTACTATCCCTGTCGCTGACTATGTTCCATGGCATCCCATATAATCAAAATACCTCTTTAAAGAATAGCTCTGCTGTCTGTACTGCTGAATATGTGGACGAAATCGCAAAGAAATGTGCAAATTTCATCAATCTATCTACCACAACAAAAATACAATCCCGACCCTGTACCTTGAGGAGGCCTGTAATGAAATCCATGGAAATGCTATCTCACTTCTTCTCTGGTATGGGTAGGGGTTGTGGTAAACCACCTGGAAAGGAATGTTCCTGTTTGTTCTGCTGACATACTGGGCACTCCCTAACAAACTGAAGCACCTCTGTTTTGAGTCCTTTCCAAGTGAAGTGTTCTCTCACCTGCCGATATGTCTTAAAGAATCTGGGATGTCCCGCCAATGGTGAATCATGAAATGCCCTCAGAATCTTCTGCTTCATAGCAGACCCGGGTACTAAATAAATCCTTTCCTTGTAGATGATCAAATCATTTACAACAGTCTATCGACTATCCTGAATAGTTCCTTCAATAACACTAGATGCCCAACTATCCTTGGCATACTTTGCCAAGATCAACTCTCTCCAATCGTCCATGACTATCCCAACAGCAAGCAAATGAGACCTTCTGGATAAAGCATTTGCGACAATATTTTTCTTCCCTTTGACATAGAGTATGTCAAAATCATAAGCCTGTAACTAACTCACCCATTTCCGTTGCCTGTCATTGAGATCCTTCTGTCCAAGGAAATGTTTCAAGCTGTTATGATCTGTTTTTACTGTGAATCGGCTCCCTGCTAAGTATTGCCTGAACTTAGCTAGCGCGTGCATGATTGCTAGCATTTCTTTGTCATAGATGCTGTAAGTTCTCTCAACACCTCGTAATTTCCTGCTCTCATATGCGATGGGATGTTTGTCCTGCATGAGGACAGCTCCTACGCCCTCTCCTGAGGCATCACACTGCAGCTCAAAAGGCCTGGTGAAATCTGGAATGGCTAAAACAGGGCACGTACTCATCAGCTCCTTGAACCTGTCAAAACAATCCTGAGCCTTCTCTGACCACTTGAAATTGTCTCTCCGTGTCAAATCTGTAAGTGGTGCTGCTATCTGTGAAAATCCCTTCACAAATCTGCGGTAGAACCCGCAAAGCCCAAGAAATCCCTTGAGTTGCGAAATGTTCCTCGGCGGTGGCCAATCCAGAATGGCCCTAATCTTGTTTGGGTCAACCCGAACACTTCCTGCACTAATAATATGCCCTAGATAGAGCAACTCTGTCATCCCGAACTCGCATTTACTCATCTTGGCATATAATGACTCCCTCTCTAGAATGTTGAGCACTGCATCAATATGCTTCAAATGTTCCTCCCAAGTACGGCTGTATATCAGTATATCATCAAAAAAAATCAACACAAACTTTCTCAACTGATCTCTGAATACTCTATTCATACAGGATTGGAAAGTGGCGGGGGCATTAGTCAACCCAAAGGGCATGACTAAGAACTCAAAATGTCCATAGTGGCATCTAAAAGCTGTCTTCTCCACATCCACCTCTCTAACCCGTATTTGGTGGTAGCCGGATCTCAAATCAATCTTAGAGAAGTAGCATGTACCGTGCAATTCATCAATAAGCTCATCAATGCGCAGAATAGGGTATCGGTTCTTGATTGTCTTCTTGTTTAGTTCCCTATAATCAATGCACATCCTCATTGTACCATCCTTCTTCACCAATACTACTGAAGAAGCGAAAGGACTCTTGCTTGGTCGTATGTGCCCCATGTCAATCAACTCCTTGATTGCCTTTTCTATTTCATCTTTATATCTCTTTGGATGGCGGTAGGGTGTGATGATGACTGGCTTAGCCCCTTCCTCTAACTCAATAACATGCTCGATTCCCCTATCCGGGAGTCTCCCTGGAGGTATGTCACCAAACACCTTAGCATGTTTGGTTATTATTTTTTGTACATCAGGGGGATACTCCTGTTTATGTTGCTCTGTCACCTCAGGCATTACTCTGAACTCTGCTGTCCACTGCACCTGGTCGTGTCTGAAGAAACTCTGCATCCGCTTGAGTGACACCACTCGTAGTCTCCCATCTGACAAACCTCTGAGTACTATCTTCTTACCATTTGCCTCAAACCTCATTTCCATTTTCTGGAGGTTAAATGTAAACTCTTCCAGAGATTTCATCCAATTCATCCCAAGCACCATATTCTGATCACCAATGTTGACAATAAAGAAATCTCCCACCATGGCATAATCTCCCAAACAAAGGTGCAAGTTGGAGATTTTCTTGGTACAGTCGATTTTGAAGCCGTCGGCAACCATCACCTTAAATCCCCTATGCTCTTCTGTATGTAGCCCTCTATGTGTCACAAACTTTTCATCAATGAAGTTATGTGTTACCCCTGTATCAATGAGTGCCACAAATCTTTGTCCATCCAAAGTTCCCCCAACTCTAAAAGTGACGGCCTCCTGTATACTGGACAACTGAGCTATCGTGCTATCATTGTGTGCTTCCTCATGTGAAGAATTATCATCTCCATCTGATTCTGATGACTGCTCTGAATCTCCATCCATTGACCCTTCGGCTGAAAAGTACTCCATCTGCTTGGCTTTTGCTTTCAATGGACACTTATGTGACAAATCCCAAGGCTCCCTGCAATGAAAACAAAGCTTCTTCTTCCTGAGATCATTAAGTGTCTCATTGTCCAACCTCTTACTTTCCTCCTTAGGTGGCTGACCCTCTCTACGAAAAGGTTTACTGTCCTTATCTTTCCTCGAAGGGAAACTCTTTGCCTGGAATTTATTTTTAGAAGCTGAAGAGGAATCCATGTCACGAGCTTTCTTAATGGCTTCTTGCAAAGTGGGAGGGTTGAGAGCTTTAATCCACCCTCTCAACGGATCAGCTAACCCATCCATAAATAGAACCAGTATCCTCCGTTCAAATACATCTGTTACTAACACTGCAAGTTTCTGAAATTCTAAAATGTATGTTTCCAATGATCCCCATTGTTTAAGCTGAGCTAACTCCTTGAAATGTAGTTCTGGATCCTTCCTATCAAAACGTTCAATCAGTCTCTCCGTATACCCCACATATGAGGTAATGTGTGCATGACCCATAGTGACCATACCATGATGCCACCACTCGTGTGCTAACCCATCCAGATGAATTGCTGCATACTTAATAGCTTCTTTCTCAGGCATAGGGTTCAATTGAAAGTATGTATCAAGCTTTTGAACCCAAGCTCTTGTTGTAGACTTCCCCGAGCCATAATAATATGGTAACTGAAGTTTCCCTACTTTCTTCCGTAGCTCATAGCTCTGGTTCCTGTCATGTCCACGTGGCATATGTTTCATCCGCACATCCATATACTCCCTAAAGGTAATTGCAGCAGTAAAATCTGGACCTCCGGCTTTCCAATCTCTCCTCAACTGGTCCTGTATATCAGTGATCTGGGGCTCTGGTGCGGGCTGCTCTGGAGCTCTAGGAGGAAATGTGGGAATCATGGGCCTCGAACTCACTATCCTAGCTTGCTGGGCTGCATGACCAAAATTGTTCCCGACTTGTTCACCTCCATTATGTGTCCCATCCTGATTATTCCCATTCTGATTATTTCCTCCACCTATGTTAGCGTTCAACCCCATTTGACGAGCCATCATCTGCATCATAACCTCCATTCTCTGATTTTGTTTCTATGCCCTCTATTCTGCTAATCGCTGTCCCTGTGCCAAGGTCTCTAATAACTGTAAGAATCTTTCCTCTCTAGGATCTCGAGCATTCCTGTCATCTCGGTCACCCATATTGATGTCTTGATGAAAGAATACCTCCTCTGTGTCTGTATGACTGGATTCTATGTCCACCTACACGGATGAACTAGACTGTTTGCTCTGCAGGTCTAAAGTCCTATTTTGTCTTGCTCTGGTATTGCGGAAATTATAAGGCCCCTGTCGCATGCTCAAACAAAAAATGCTCTAATTTTAGTGTTTTGACATTTCGTCAAACACTTTTCCCTCTATCTGGCTATTCCAAATTCCCTATAAGACCTCCACAGGATGGCAGGACTTATAGCTCTAATACCACTATAATAACCCTCCTCAAATCTGCCCTCAAAAATGCTGATGAAAGCTCAAGGAATTTCATCAAACAATTCACATGCAAGGGACGTATGACTGATATAGTATTTCAGCTAGCTTCAAATGACCTTTTTACAATTTGCATCAATGAAAATCTTGTGCTAGAAGATTACAATGGACTACACAAATGACCTAACATGAGTGTGCTACTAATTTTGACAATATTCAGTGCATATATATGATCTAAGCATGAGAAATGAACACCTACAGCCAACTGGCATTTTTACAAACAGTTGGTATGCAAACTAACTAGCTGATAAATAATGATATTAAATTGCTTAAATGACACCAGCAACTATTATCTTCTTAATTGCAATGAAAATTACAATGCTCATAAAATATGGCCAATACTTTGGCATTTACATGGATTACAAAATGATAATGCTAGTATAATGCACACTTATAGCTGAAAGCTTATAACACCCAAAAATCAATACTAACAAAAAAACCTGGTTGTAGATGGCTGAAATAATTTCCTTCTATGCTGCCCCTTCTGCTTTGCTTTTTTCGAACTGCTTTTTCGGCCTGTTTTTTCGGTTCCGCTTTTTGAACTGCTTCTACGGATTGCTTTTTCTGCCTACTTTTTCGGTTCCGCTTTTTTCGGGCTGCTTTTTCGTATCTTCTTTTTTTAGACTGCTACCATGTTGAATCTCAAGACCATATCTTTCAATGGCGTCAAGATTTCCAGCTTGAAGGGATTTCGTCCTTCAAACTATTGAGATATAATCTCCAGAAAATTCTCCAATTTCTTTGATATTTCCAAGCCTGAATAAATGAGAGCTATCCTCTTCCTTTTAATCTCTTCCTCACTTGCTCCACGCTTCCGTCTTGCCAATGTGGGATAATACATGACTTTTAATATTACTTCTTTTTTTCTTTTTACAAAGTCCATGTATGTACTCAAAAGAGGGACTCTTGATTTTTATAAAGTGACTTTATGAAACATCATAATATTTAATTTAAATAGTCACTTTACCGTTGTAACTTCAAACATTAAAATAATATACCAAATAAACTCGAAATCCCACATATAATAGCTCATTAGAAAGAGCCCAACAAAATGCATCTCATCCTGTCACTGAAAATTGAAGGCACTGCATCCCTATTGGCTTACTAAAAATAGTAAGTCTTTCTGACAACCCAACAAACGAACTCCGTTTGGCCTGTAATTAAATTTGACTAGGCCAAATAATCTCAGGATCCCTTTTGAAGTCCTGGTTAGCCCTCGGGACCATACAAGAATGGGCTAACGACAACATACCTCCAAATTGGCTAAGTGGGGGACATTACAAAATCAGCTTAACAAAGATCGAAATAAGGCCAATGGAAAAGATGGAATCAATACTGCGCAAGAGAATTTGATTCTAGCATAGCAAGCCGAACGCTGACGGAAACCAGAGTACAGAAGAATTGTTGGAGGAAACTCGGCAATGGGTGGAATTGGTGGAAGAAGCACAGGAGGAGTTTTTGAATTTGTGTTCGCCGAGGGAAAAGAATCCAGAAGGAAGAGCATCGACTCGCATGGCTCAGAGTGCCGACGGAGCAAGAGTGTGGAGTGAACTCTTCGTCCGGGATATACTTCCGCAGGGGACAACCTCAAAACACCCTTCTTCACCAAAGTTTGCACCTGTTGAGTCCACCGGTGTGGGAGAGTAGTCCGTCGATGTGAGAGTGCAATCCACCGGTGTGGGAGTGTAGTCCGCCAGTGTTGGAGTACAAACTGTCAGTGTGGGAGTGAAGAGCGCCAGTGTTGCAGGATTGAGGAACGCCTGTTTACAGAAACCAATTGTGATGGCGGGACCAAAAGAGAAACTGCCGAAGTTCAATAGCGATGGTACAGCTGATCCCATTCGACATTGCAAAACATGTGAAACGATCTTGAAGGCAAATGGGATAACTGATGAAGATGACTGGATGAGGCAATTTTTGGCCACCCTACGGGGCGTAGCAATTGATTGGTTTACTAATACAGATCCACAAAAGCTAAACAGTTGGGATAACATTAAAAAGAAGTTTCTGGTAGAATTTAGACTGTTGCGGGATGATAATGAAATTGTAGCAGAGATCTTCAATACTAAGCAGGGGAAAAATGAAACCGTCCGTGTTTATGCCAGGAAATTAAAAGATTTGATAAATAAAATGGAAAGTAAGCCAGTAGACGAACTTCAGAAAAGATGGTTCGTGGAAGGCCTACGCTCAAAGTTGCGAAAGAAAATGAAAATTGTGCCGCTATCGTCATACACGGAAGCTTATAACAGAGCATTGGACCTTGAAAGTGAGCAAAAAACAAAGAAGAAGAAGAACACTAGCTCATCTGATTCTGATGACAATGAACCTGTCGGAGAAGATAGCAGCAATGATGAAGGCAGTAGCAAGAAGGTCCGCACCTTACAAAAGCACATGATCCGCATGATGAAGGAGTTTAAAAACATGCAGAAGGAGCCAAAAGGCAATGAGTTGTGGTGCACGAAGTGTAAGACCGACGATCACACTAAAGGATCCTGTCCAAAGAACCAATTTTGTGACATTTGTCAGATCATGGGCCACTCGACAAAGGAATACCCCTTTAACATGAAAACCAGAGGACCTCTGCAAGTGCTTCTTACACAGGCAGCTTCCACGTCAGGAGGGAAGGGAAATGCAAACATTGATGGTGCCACTTCGGGTGGGTACAGGAATAATAGCAGAGGGCAAAATAACAACAATGCGAACAATAACAATAATAATGGCAACCGAAGTCGAATCTAGTATGATGCAAACAGACGGTTGATTATTCAATGCCGAGCATGTAATTTGTGGGGTCATTTTGCGCGGGACTGTACAACGACAAACACACCGAAATTATTATGTAGATGGTGCAGACCCGACGACCATGAAGATGCTAAGTGCCCAAAGACTGGAGTAAATTTGATCACTGTCAACACGGATGAAGAGGAGGTTCTAGCAATTACACGGAGGCAAGAAAAGGTGTACTCGGACCCAACGGAAGAAAAAAGAAAATTGGGGGAAACAAGGGCGAAAATTGAGAAGGCATCGTCCGCGAAGACATCTCAGTTAAAAGACATCACTGACACCTTGGCAAGGAACTACGCGGAACAAAACATCGTACGACAGATCTTACAAACAGAGGTACCGGTGAAGATAAGTGACCTTCTCACAATGCCCCAGTTACGGATGGCCATTCTGAATCATACACCGTTTTTTAAAGCAACGGAGGACACAGGAAGGGACAATAGGGAACTGACAACAACAGACCCAATGCTGCTGGCACTCACATTCGAACGGCATCCGGCAATTGTCGAGATGGCGATCCTCGGACATGTTCTCATAGACACGATAGTCGACGGAGGGTCTGGCGTAAACATCTTACTGGAGGAGACCTAGAAGAAGTTGGGAAAGCTGATGTTGTGGCCACCTACATTCCAGTTGCTCACGGCAGACTAGCACGGGATCAAACTATTGGGAACCTTGAGGGTGCAACCAGTAACTATTGGAACGCAACCATTTTTATTGGACTTCGTGGTCATTCCATTGAAAAGAAAAGCATATGATGCTATTCTGGGACGTAATTGGTTGGTGCAAGCAAAAGTAAAACATGATTGGAAACGTAATACCCTATCAATGGAGTGCAGAGGCAAAAGATTCATAATTGACCTGCACACACAAATGGTAGGTGAGGAGGCAGCATCATCAGACTCAGAAGGTGAAGGTGACAGTGACGACAAAGGAAATGACGACGAAGGAAAGAGGAGAATGGAACCGGACGAAGGAGTATTGACACTAGGAGGATCGAATGACGATGACCTAGACTCGATGAATGGCCTTCTCCACTAGCAGATAGAAGACTACAAGTTGTTTTCGAGTTGCAATATGTTAAAGGTCGACAAAGGTGACAAAACAAGGGAAAATGAATATAGAGAAGCGGAAGGAGGAAAGGCGGAAGCTGAGGGGAAGAACATCCAGTCCAAACTCAAAAAAAAGAAAGGTCCCACCATCCGGTACGTGGTGAACAAACTGCACAGAAAGAAAAGAATGCAAGGGTGCCGACGACAAGGAAATAATCTAGATACGCGACGACCGCAGGCGCAGTGGGCGACGAAGGTGACACAAAACAGACATAAGACATGGCATGACAAACTCCACAGGTTTCAGTCGGGGCAGTTGGTACTCAAGTACAACGGTCGAAATGAAATCAAATAGGAAAGGTTTAAGGCAACATGGGTTGGACCATATCAGATCCGAAAGGTCGGCGACAATCGAGTGATAAAGTTGGGGACGTTGGACAGGCAAGAGGTACCTCACAGAGTCAACAGATCCTACCGTGCCAGGAAGATGTCGTCACCGTCACTATCGCAGAATGATCTGATGGCTCCCTCCTCGTCGTCATTGCAGAATGGCGAGGTCTAGAGGCAAAACTGAGGTGTTGTATTTTTTTTATTTTTTTTATTTTTTTATTTTTTTTAAAAGAGAAAAAAAAAAGAAAAAAAAATAAAAAAAGAAGAAAGTAAAGTAAGTCCCGCGGACTGTGTTCCCGTGGGCAGCTGTCCGCGGGAGGTCTTCTGCTGTGTCCCATGGGCAGCTATCCGCGGGATGTCTTCCCCTGTGTCCCACAGGCAGCTGGTAGCGGACGGTGTCCCGCGAGTAGCTTGTCCGCGGACACTGTGTCCTGCGGGCAGACTGTCCGCGGAAGCAACCCGATGAACCCCTCTTCCCACGGGGTTGTCTCAAAGGCCGCGGAGTTTCTGGTTGCGGAGATTCCTTTTTTCTAAATTAATTTCATCTTTCCTAACCGGTCTATGCCAATTCGGGTTCGGAGATTAAAAAGCTGATTGAAGACACCCATACCACTGCCACTGGTTGAGCACTAACGAGCGCACCAGCGATTGCAGAGAGAATGAGACGGTGAAGCGATCACATTTGCTGATTGGTAGAGGCAGCCATATGGTAGACGGTGATGATATGGACGGCAAATTGGTGAGATTGGGTGACCCCGCCCTGTATTGCGATAGGGAGCGCACCTGGACCTCGCAGGGGCGCTGCCTCTCGACCCCGCCAGGGGCGTTGCCCCCTGGACCCCCAGTCATTGGGGATATCAGTTGTGGGAGTCTGACTAGTTGAGAAGACTTGAAGCTACTATAGGCATGGAGTGTTTGTGTACCAGAGGCACTGGAAGTAGGTGTTGGCCGAAAGGCTGTCTTGGTGGATGCATAGAGAGCTCGGGAGGAGTGGGTCATCCAGAAGGCAGTACAGCAACACTTAGCTCAGTGGACCCAGTGTTGGAAGTAGAGAAAGCAGCACGAGTGGCTATCAAGGTCAGCTTGAGGAGACAGTATTGTGTTAGCAGAGGCTACAGATGTACCGGGATGAATGTGGAAGTGATGTGACAGAAGCAGATTTTTCTTGTTGTAGTCACTCTGTTAATATATTTTGTTTGTTAATTTGTTTTAGAT
This sequence comes from Cupressus sempervirens, assembly GCA_028749045.1. Taxonomy (NCBI): domain Eukaryota; kingdom Viridiplantae; phylum Streptophyta; class Pinopsida; order Cupressales; family Cupressaceae; genus Cupressus; species Cupressus sempervirens. The sequence continues at coordinate 821,265,974 of CM053793.1, forward strand.
ATTTTGTTAGTCGTCAGGAGACGACTTTTCTTTTGGGGGGGGATGGTGTCAGCCGACTGGATTGTCATCGGTGTTTTTGTAGCCGACAGAGTGATTGTCGTCGGTGTCTTTGTATTCTGTAGCCAATAGGTAAATAGTTTGTAGTGGACATAATGTTTGTGGCCAACAGACTCCTTCCGGAAGCTCCGGCGGTAGTATTTATACCCCGTCAGGGATCATTGTAAAGCATCGCGATATCTGATAATTTAATGTCTGGCATATGCGAATAATCTAAAGAGTTCTGCTGTTCGTGTCCATTATCTGTATGCATTTCTTAATTAACCTATGCGGTAAACAATTTGTACTATCAAAATGTCCTTCCAACCACGCTAGCATGATCCTCAAGACCAACACTAGTTGTAGCAATGTGAGGGTGACCTAGTCATCCTTCCTTGATGACATCTCTGAATCTGACAAAAAAAACCTCAAAATCTTGACACTTTGCATAGACAAGAGACCTAGGGGATCCATATTTGCAATGGGGTGACGTGTGATAAGTTGATAACATCACAACAGGACCTTATGTAAAAGAGTTTGAAAGGACTTGAAATTGCTGCATAGGGAGACAATTCTGACATGTGTCAATTCTGGTCTACCACAAAGAATATTGAAAACTAATTTAATATTCTTCTTCTATGTGTGAAATGAATGATTAAATTAAATTAAACCTTCCAGTTATTGCTTGGAAAAATAAGACGATTGCCCATTTTTTTGTATACTGTGTGTACCTTAGACCTGTATAAAGATTGTGAGCATTGCATTAAGTGTTGCTAATTCAAGGAAAGGGAAGGTAGTGGCTTTGGAGTCTGGACTATATTTTCAGCTGCAAGACAAAATGAAATCTCTGAATATTTTTGGATTCTGATGGTGCATGAACAAGTACCCTTTAAACATTTGGGTCAGCCTCCTAATTTGTCTTTCTGATTAGTTGATTCATGTTGTGATTCATGATTTATTACAAGGCAATGTAATTGCAAATCTAAAATTAATAATAGTGACACCATATTCTATTATGCATGTAAACTGTTCGACTGAATTACTCAGTTTAGAAAAGTGAACCATTGTTCTAGAACAGGGTGTATTCTTACAAGTTTCATTTATCAAGGTCCCTTGGCATAAACTTGGGTATAGTACTGTTTTTCTGTTTTGATGGGAAAAATGAAAAGCTATTGTGAAAAAAGTTTATCATTATTTTGTGTGATATTGAGAATAGATAGCTATAAAGTTTAATTCTCAACTGAAAAACTGATACCAATTGCAATATCACTGCAGATTTGAATGGCACTATTCGTGAAAATATTGCACATCAAAAAATTACAGTTAAAGATGATCCTGATGTGAAAATTCGAGATGTAACCAAGGTTTCAAAATGTTGTGTTTTATTTTTAATCTATTTGATCCTTGTAAATTTAATTTCATAGATTAACATCAGAGTTTGTCCTTGTTACCTTATCTACCAGGTGATTGCCGACAATGTAGATGTTGGTGTATCTCGCAAACTGTCAAACCTTTTAAATGTTAAAACAGAAATTGATTCAACAATAAGCAATCAGGGATTTAATGATAAAGCAACTCCATCCAGGTAATATCTTTTCCCAGAGATTACTGTATAAACAAACTATGCAAGCATATTTCAATCAATATTTTTTCATGTATTGAGTTTTTTATTACAACAATCCAAGTGCATATAATAGTTGTAATCCTCGCAATAATGTGTTCAAGTCATTAAATTGCATATCATGTTGTATCATTATGTTGTTTCTAAGACAGTGAGAGAAATGCACTTAGAGAATTGCGAAATATTACTTGTGAACCTGGCTATATTATCCCATCACAAAGTATTTATTCATGATATCTCTGACCTTCTCAAGCTCGATGATTTCCACCTTAATCAATTGTGAAGGTCATTTACCTTCTATCATTAGCTCATGTTGTAAAACAGAGACAAATATCACCCTGCCAAATGCATTTCAAATTAAAAAAATGCATAGTTCATATCTTCCCAGTCCTTAATATCGTACTCTAGACTCCTGATCTAAAGATGTCCTCCAGTGCCTTTTCAGTGTCCTGCTTCCCTATAGCTGCCCCACTCTACATTACAGCTTTCCAAAACTTTCTTCTAGTGTTTACAAGTCTCTTTCCTGTCCATACAAAATAATCTATCAACCTACTATTGCCACGAGGATACTACAACCTTCAAAAATAACAAAACACAGACTCTGGGTGCATATTGTCCCTTTCCATATGGATGTGGCGCATTAAGTACACATGCATGTTGTCTCTAATGTGAAGCAGTGCCGTTATGTCTACGTAAATTGTCTGCTGTCAGCTATAGGAGTACGGAAAATGCAGGTGCACATGGGAAGAATCATGATAGCTTTGAGTTGTCAACAGACATCTTAATCAACCACATTCAGTTATATTCCATGCAAATCTTTACTGAAGTCATGTCTTCCGTGCAGCACAAAAAAACAGTGAATGGGATCTAAGGAAGAGTGGATGAACATTGATTTTTTTTTCAGAAACTTGAAATGCTACACCAATCACAATGAATTTGATTGACAGGGTATGAAAGGATGAACATTTCATCTAATATAAAACACTCCAGTTCTTAATGTCGTCTACAGGATGGCAGTAGTTGATTCCTTATCGGCTTGTTTATGAAGGAGCTTACTTATCTATGGTACCCCACAAAAAGGCCTTCCCATCCCAATATGAATCATGTTTCACCATTTACTAGGCAGCTTCACAAGCAAATGTAAATGTCATTCATCTATCCAGTTTATAACACGAATAGGCTACAATCTCAGCCAAATAAACATGCTGCAAGGAACACCTGTTCATGATCTATCTGAGCTGTCTGTAACCTGCCTGGTCCAGTTACAATCTCAAAGCATTTTGTATACTGTCATACTTTCCAATACATGTATTTGTAAATTTTCATACTTTCAATCATAAACAAACAGGCTATTGTTTTAAGTTCCTTTTAGTGCCATCATGCCCCTCACATTCTACTTTTCAACTGAGATTCTTGGATTTGAAGTTGCTTGTGGAATTATGATGTGAGATCCTGTTCTTACTTTTTTGTGAACATATTAAATAATTGAAGTTATGTTTCTTCATTCTCTTTGAGTTTTATGTTTATGTCCAGCAATGAGTTAACACACATTCATATTGGTTGGATGTTGTTGTCTTGTTTTTGAAGAGATTCAGAATTCTGTAGTCCTTGATTGAACATAAAAGTGTTTTAAGGAATCTCTACCAGATATGGTTCATTTTTATGTCTACAGGACAACATATGGTGGAATAAAGTATTTGGGTCAGAAGCTTATATGTGAAGACATATCAAATGGGACTGAAATGATAAAGATTCCATGCACGAATGACAGAGATAAAGCGTCAATCCCAAAATTTCAATACATTCTAACAAACAGGTTAACAGTCTTGGAAATTTATTTATTTTTAATTTTGCATCATCAATTTCTTTAATGTGATGGGAGATTATTGATATAGTTATAATTTAGCTTGCAACCTGCACATACTTTTTTAGGTTCTCAACACAGAGTGCTATTATCCTAAAGAATTTGCAATCGGACATGAAAAAACAAGCAAAGGCATGTGATGGCTGTGATGAATTTGACATGGATGATCCAGAGGCTGGAATTTCCATCCATGTTCATGGGTGTAGCCATGATCAAGATGATCGAATTGACTGGCAAGGAGAGCCTATGCTAGGTCGCCTAGCATATGACCGTTATGGTCGTCTTCAGGTACTATCTAGAAAGAGAATTGTTTTTGCACGCTCTTCATGAAAATAAATAATTGCTTTAGATATAATTTACTCAGCTTAAATTGTACCATTAATGTAATGGGATGCAGAAGGAAGGTAATGTGGCCAGCAAACTTTCAGTTGAAAAAAAGTTTGATTAGTCATGCTTCCGGACAACCATGACATATTCTCTACTACACATATGTATCCAGAATACAGAGAAAAGAGTGAACAAAATCTAAATTATTCGATCACTATCAAGGCAATGAAGGTGTTGTAGTGGGGTTGGATTTGGATTCATTTTGGGCTTGTCCATACAAGATTTTTTTCACATGTGTGGCAGCAAATAAGTTCATAAACAAATGGAGGCAAGAAGTTTTTCTTTCCATTCAGAAATGCGCAAATGACATATAAAGCAACCCTTTTGATCTTTTTAGTGGTCACTTTAAGGTTTGGAGGTTTTAACTTCTAATAGACCTAAGTTGGCAAAAAATATTTATTAAAAAGTCAATAAAAATGATGTTTTCTGTCAAATTCACCCCAAATTCATGTTTGGTTCCTCTATCCAAATCAAAAGTCTTCCAATTTTATACAAAATTCTTTTAGAGTTCTTTGAGAGGATTTTGAGCAAATTTACCTTATCTGTGGAAAAATTTTATTGAATGCGAATCAAACCCAACTTTGCAGCAAATCCGAATTCTGAATATGTGCATCCTCTGTTGCTCAGAGGTTGAGACTCTGCATCATCTTTTTATGCACTGCCCCTTTGCTAGAGATATTTGGTCTTTCTTTCTAAGTAAACTCAATTTATCATGGGTTTTTCCTGCTACCATTACTGATTGCTTCTCTCAATGGTCTCCACCCTATCTGTCATCCAAGGAGTGTAAACTCTTGTGGGCTTTGTCACTGCCTCGTATGTTTTGGGATATCTGGAAAGAGAGGAACAGTTGAATTTTTAGAGCTAAGATGACTCCCCCTAAGATGGTCTATTCAAAGATTGAAAATGCTTTAATTGAGAATCTTAACATTAAAGGGTCAGGGGATAATATGAAGAAGACTATTAATAACATGTTTTCTAGGAACTCCGTTGACAAGAGAAGATTGGAAATCAAATGGACTTTCCCTCCGGAGGACTGATGCAAGGCCAACTTTGATGGGGTAGCTAAGGGAAATCCTGGGTTGGTGTAATGTCTCTTTGTAAAAGATTCTATAAATTTTGGGACAATTACATTAATTTCTTACCGTCTACTATAAATGATTAGTATTCCTTATTGCTTAATACAATATATTACAATTTGTGCGACCAAGTTGTTACTTGTAATGAGAGATATTATTGTATTAATGAATGAATACCTCAATATTGTTACTATTATTTTCTGTTTTACCCCTAGTATTGTATATCTAATTTAGATTGGGTCTTTGATGCACCTATTATATTCTTATATCTTCTGATTGCTATCTCTGCACCCTTTTTTAATTAATGCCAACAATAGTGCACATTGACTATAATAGATACCCCTTATTATTCCCTTTTGGAGGTATGCGGGTATTATTAGAAACTTCACATTTCTATTTCAGCTTGCTGTTGGAGTGTCTGCAACTTATAGTATCATGGTTCTTATCTTGTATAGTGCAGACCCAATTTAATATATAGATGAATTCACACTATATGATATGTGTTTGTAAATATGCAATCTTTCAGCTGTATCTAATTGCAAAATTTGGATTGTATGCCAATAGTTAAGTCACTGGGTTCTTCTCTCCAAGAGCAGGTCTGAGATCCAAGAAAGAAAAGATGTGCCCCCTATTGGCCCTGTGTGAATGGGATTTTATGCCTTGCAAACTGAAAGGTTGTCTCATTTGAATGTTATCTCTTAAAATTAATTGATATCAATTTGTTAATTAACTTAGCCTTCTAACAAGCCACTTGAAGTTAGCATTCTTCATTTTAGCACCTTGTGTCTTTATATCTGGTTTATCATTCAGTCATCTTTGCAAATGTTCTTCACGTGAGTCTCTAACCAAGCCATTTGAATGCAGTGCAGAGCCTTGGAACAACTCGAGATGAAATCATTCTTTACTTTTACGCTTGGAATGAAGCCTTCGAGCCTTATATGCTTGATATGACACATATTTTATACAAATACCACCAACGAAGGTATGTGTCGATGTCAACCTTACTGCCATGAGGGTATAATGCAGAATTCAATGAAAATCTTATCGATGCCACATTGGCAAGCCGTTCACTTTTGCGGTTCATCGAATGCTTGAATGGGTTCATGATTATGCTTATAAAGAATGTCTGCGAGTATTAAATAGTATTCACTCAACATTGTTCAGGGCCACCCGATGAGGTTACTTTGGTGTATTCGATAGTCTTTTTCGTTTACTTATTCCGAGTCCTTGATTTCCTTGTTCCTCACTCATACCTCGCTATGATAATTTATTACTACTATTATTATTATTTAATATTAATATTATCGTTAAAAAATATTATTTTACGATTTAATCATTTATATATTATATCAATTGATATGGTATTATATTGTATTAATTTGATATCTTAGAAATAATATTTATATTATTTATTTAGTTAATCTATTGATTTATTATTCCTTTATTTATTTAATTATAAATACTATATTATTATATTAATAATATAGTTAGTTTTATATTATTAACATGGCTTGAATTCCCTTTAATTTAATTAAAATTTCATATATTTTTATTTAACTTTACTCTTTATACTTATTTAATAATATTTTATTATTATTGGAAACGAGGATATGACAGTTGGCTGGGTGTGGGGGAGTGATAGGGAATCATCATGTCCATTGTATTGCAATGGTGGCTCTTCCCTTGGGAATACAGACTAACCATTTCTCTGAGGCAATGGCCACTCTCTAGATAACCAAATTGGCTAAAGACCAAGGGATATCTAAAAAATAGTTGGAAGGAGACTCTATGAATATAGTCAATTGTTCAAATGGTGCTTCAAAACCATCTTGGATCATTGAAAATATAACTAAGGAAACTATCGATATTCTAAATACTATGGAGAGCTATCATATAACCCATGTATATCACGAGTCTAATATGGTGGATGACCATTGCTAATGTGGCAGTGAGTTGTCAAGAGAAAATGACCTGGTAGGGTGATGATAGCCTAACGATGAAAGTCATATCCTGCATTGATTATGATATAATCAATGGAAAAGGAGCAATTATTAGTAACAATGGGCACATTTAGAAGTGATGTTTTCCCAATTTCAAGATATAAGGAAGAGAGAAAGGACGACACTTGTGTTAATGACTCTGTTTCTTTGCACGCTTTCTAGGTTATTTTGAGGGTCATTCTCATTCATCTTTCTCTGCTTTGTTTTGTGAAGTTTCTCTATGATTGCTCTCTATCGTTCAAGAATTACAATAAGGCCATGGGGGGAACAATGTAGGCGTTGTGAACCATCAAACTGCGAAAAATGGAAGAGGTGCACAAAGGTGTGGGAAATTTTGGAGAGAGGAGGCCTTACCACATTCATGGTGAGACTTCATGGAGGTAATCAGAATGTCACCCTTTTTTGGCATAAGCAGAATGATGGTACTTTGAACTTAGACGACTTTTTTTTCGTAAGTGGAAAGATGGTACTCCGAACATAGACAACATGAAAGTCACAATAATTGAGGAGCTTATCTCTAGAGTGACGGGAATTCTAATGGTCGGCAGAAAGTTTTATAGGGATTGCAAATTTTTAGATGTGATCATTGATGATTTTCCTAAGGATTCGGGTGAGTGAGGCTTTGGTGAAGCAAGAAGGTAAGACGTATTTCTAGCCTGAATGCATCAAAAAGTTATGGCGCTTTTTCATGCAGGCTATTATTTACTATGTGACTCTAGATGGTAGATTTTCAAGGATATGCTCGTACGATTTTGTTCTTTTGAATCATTTTAGACATGGCATTAAGATTTCAATTTCGTTTTATTTGTTGTCTTCAATGATTGATAGTATTAATGGGGTAAGGAGAAAACTCTGGCTTACCCTCCACTCCATGAGGGCTTAATGCTCTGCTCATTTATGAGCACATTAAAGCCCATTCCATTAGCAAATTCCCTAAGGTAAGAGAGACAAAGGATGTGGATGAAAGTTAATCGGAGGAGTCTCAGGGCCTTTTTAACGCTAAAGATAGTGAATGCTTGCATTCAGAAAATGAGGAGATGGTGGTAAAAGCTAAGGGGGAGGGTAAGGGTTTTGTCTACAAAGACCCTGTCAATACTCCGAAGAAGAATGTGTTTTCTGGGAAAAAGCAGAAAAAGGAAAATGGTGGAGTTAGATGGGTATTTGTATGAAGAGGAGTCTATGGATACTGATGAGGATGTTGGCTATAGCAAGAAAAAGCAAGGTAAAAGGGTGGACAAGAAGTATAATGCCCCGCCAGGGAACCCAAAAGAAATTAACCTAAAGTTTCACAAACTTTGTCAAACATTTTTTTTTAAGATTATAACAAGAGATAATATAGCAGAAGCAATAACTTACATATATACAAACAATCCATAAACCGATTACATTTCTTAAGGGTTCCACGACGTTGATTCACATACATAAGTTTTATTAATACTAAATCTAATACATAACAAAAACCACACCATAGAATAACCACAAATACAAATCCAATTAAATAATATACAATTACATAGGATGTCACTTGGCATAACCAGAATGCATAATCATCCGCTTTACAAATCACAGGGTATGAAAAGCTCAAAAAATATACATCATGAATAAATAAATCATCTCATAAGATCTCTGATAAATCAAGTATAGTACAATAGACTATAGCCATCCATTAGAAACACAAGATAATAATGAAAAGAACAACTGCACATGTACATCTAGCTGTCAAATCTCAATAGTATGAGAAACACTACCACCCGACCTCGTGAAACCTAAATGGCCCACTCCCACTGTGCTGAGGAGATAGTCTCAAGACACATACGGATATCAATCCCAAAAGTCATAACCAACATTTAGGTGAAGGAAAAATCTAATAGCACTCTATCTCAAAGGTACCAAGACACAAATGACATCTAAACCTAGAGGCAACAAAGACATGTAGGAAGTCTACTATGTAAGTGGGCAAGTGTCATTTGTATGAGCCAACTCTAAGGTTACCCTGGCAGCCTCTCTGGACTCCGCCTCCTCTAGTGTCCCTATGCGGCATCAGTATCCTTTCGTATAGACAAGGCATACTAACGAAGCAAGGTCGCAACCAAGAATCCTTTCTACTCCCATCCTAGCTTGTACTAGCACTCGAGGCATAGGCAAGGAAAAACACTCTCTTATAAATTCATTTTAGTCCCATTTTAATGAAATGTTATCACTTATTAAAACAACTTACAATGGGTTACCCAGGTAGCCTCTTTAGGGCTCCGACTTCCATTGTAAGCCACTTCCCAACATACACACAGATTACCTACCCTAAGCTCATGAAAAGTACAACTCATAAAATCACAATTTTCACCTTAATCCTTTACAAGCAACTAGAAAGCACCTATAGATAAAACACAGTATTCACCTCAGTCCTTTACAAGCAACTAGAAAGCACCTAAAGACCAATCACAATAATCACCCCAATCCTATACAAGCAACTAGAAAGCACCAAAATATAACTGATCGAAAACTCAAAGGTTACACCAAAAAATTCACACCATTCACTTCAATTTTATACAAGCAACTGGAAAGCACTAACAAACAATTGATCAAAACTCATCATAGAAATACATGAATACATCACAATGGTTAGGTATAAAAGATCATGACCAAATAATAACTATAACATCATTGAAGAACAAAACTCCCCAAGCCTCCGGTAAATGCCCCGAATGGTCAACACACTAAGTCAACCCCAAACCCAACACAAAGTAAAATGTACATCACAACAAGTGTAGTTTCATATTTTATTTGGTTTTGAAAACATAAGATTTTGATTTAACAACAGGGTTCAAGTTTTCGTTTTTATTTTCAAGTTCATTATTGTTAAGGCTTTCGAGTCCACAATTATTCCAAAATAACATTCTCAATATTTTCAATGAAAAGTTCTTTTGAATAACAATGTCAAAAAAATCGTCTATTCAAATTTAAACCAATATACTATTTAACCACTTCTTATTAAATATTATTATTAAGACCTAATAATTATTATTAAATTATTAATAGTAATAATTATTTAATTATTAACAAAATAATATATCTAATCGTTAATTTTATAACAATAATAATCATTAAATTAATAATATATTAATAATTAATAATAATAAATATAATTTATTTAATTAAATTTAAATATAACAATTTAATAAGGGAAATCACATATCATATAATGCGATTAACATCGTGTTGTCCTACATTTTGTCATCACAAAATGTTGGTAACAACACGAAACTTTTTTCAAGCTAGTTTTGCATTTCTCTATGCTTAATTTTGATATTCAATTGCTTAATGTTGATCGATCGATCCATTTCAATTCGTATATCAAATCATTTTATTAAAGGCCTTTGTCAAGTCATTTTCGTTTTTGCTTTTTGTCAAGCCTTTGCTTGATTTTGAAGCCTTCATTGTCCATTCTTTTTTTTTTTTTGAGTTTGCACTTGTTAGTTTTTAGTCTTTTGGTTTTGCTCATGTCATGTCTTCCGCTTTTCCTTTGGATTTGGTCTAACCTAGTGCTTAATCGAAGTTGTCAATCAAGAGATATGCCTGTTTGAGTGCCTCAAAAGTGGACCTTTTTAGTGCAACAACACCAATTAAAAATATGATGTTATATTTTTAATTTGACTTTCACTTTTTGATAAATATAACTTATATTCACTTTTTGTTATGTTTTTAAGTTACTTTAACTTTAAATTTTTAACTTAAAGTGATTATAGTGCAGTTTATGTTATAATTTGAAGTTGAGTTACTTTTTAATTTTTCACTTAAAAGTAACTATATAACTATATAGTTTCAGTTTAATTTTTGGTTTTCAAATCAAATGCTTATTTAAATGTTACTTTTTAAATGATGTTTATATATTATATTTTTAAATATGATGGATGAATATTGTTTATGGCTCATTTAATAACATTTTTATAAATTTAAGTGAATTAAATGACTTAAAGTCATCTAAAGTGGACATTTTATATGCAATTAGATGTAAAATCCATCAAAAGTGGACATTTTACATATCACTGCATATAAAGTTCATTTTGGTGGACCCTTTTGATGTCATTACATGAAAAGGCTATCATAAGGACCTTTTTGATACCACTATATCAAAAATAAAGTTTTCATGCCTTCACATCTAAAATGTATGATGTATTTTAAAACATGCATCCTCCTCCAAAAGGCCCAATTTTGCTTGTATGCATATTTTAAAATATGCATCCTCCTCCAAAAAGTGCGATTTTACTTGTATGCACATTTCAAAAGATGTTCTTCATTCCAAAAGGTCCGACTTTATACCAAGACATGTTTTAATATATGCTATGGCGTCCAAAAAGTCCAATTTTGAAGAACTCCATGTTTTTGCTCTCCAAGAACCTGATTTCGATCATAAGTGGAGATTTTCTTGATGGATTTACGTGAAATCTTTTCCATTTGAGACGTTTTTGATGGACAATGAGTTTTCTTGCATTCAAAATGGATTCAACAAGCTAAAAAACATTTTTGGAAGCTCTAATCTAGGGCATGTTTTTGAAGAAATCAGCAAATAAATCCATTTTTTGTCCATATTTTTGCTCCATTCCAAATCGATTTCGCTTTTATTTGGTGTTTGCATGGTATCTTGGTGCATATTTTGGTGTTTAAACACCAAATTGATTTGATCTTGCTTCTTGGTGAAAAACATTTTTCACCAAAAACATCCCAAGCATGAACATCTCAAAAATGTTGGATTTTGGAGCAATCTTAGGGCACATTTTGGCATTTTTCAACAACTTTTCCTTTTTTTTGCCCTCATCAATTCGAATTTATAAAAAGTTGAAAGATACAAACGTTTTTGGAGAATTTTTCAACATTGGAGCATCTTTCTCCATTTTTGGCACTTAATCTTCATGCAAGTGGACTCTTTCTTTCTTGTTATTTAATTTGTGCTTATGTTGTTGATTTTATGCATGTAATTGCTTGATGACTGCCACTTGTTGAAATCTTTGCCATGGAAAGTGCATTTTTCTTTTAAAAATGAAGTTTTTGTTCATTTTCATGTTTTTGGTTCTTCCCCAAGTTCCAATTTCGAATTTGAGTGTTGAAGTGTTATGCATCTTGGCATGTTTGAGTCACTTTTCAAAGTACATTTTTCTTTGTGTTTGTGTGTTTTGTGTTTGCTTGCCGGTTTTCTCCACTTTGGAGAAGTCACAAGTTCTTTCCCAAGAACTTGTTGTTGGTTCACCTCATGCAAAAGCATCATGTTCCACATTCTATTTTCATGTCATAATACCGCACCTCTCACTCAACAAATGGGGTTACATGTTTTCCACCTCATTCACCATTCGCACATGCATGTAATCTCATTTTTCGTTTCCATTTTCACTCATCTCACTTTTTGCATCCATTTGCATGACACAATTACATGAAATGTCTTACGTGTAATTGCATCCAAAAGCTCCGATTTTGATTAAAAGTCACATTTTGAAAAGTCAAAAGGATGTCATTTTCATCTCCCATATACTTTGATTTCCCCTTTTCACCAAAAGTGACTATAAAACTCATTATTTCCCTTCCATTTTCCATTTCCATCCCTCCATGTGCATTTGTGCCTCCATGAGTAAATGCATATTTTCGCTTCCTTCCATACTTTCCATCCCGTCCTCCATTCGCACTTACATTTGAAGTGCATCCTCCACCCACATTCACATCTCATCTCACCTTTCATCTCCACTTACATGTATTCACTTTTCATGCAATAATGCTTTGAAAACACTAAGTCACGTTTGAAAATCAGCAATCTTCATTCGCACACATTCCCATATGTTCCACCATCATGCATTGTCATCTCATTCCATTTCATTTCATTTTCCATATTTTCACTTTCATGACACTTCATCCCGCATTTCGTTCATTTCATTTTCATCCATTGTATATGCATGTGATTTCTTCGAGATCATTTGATTGAATCTACCAAGTCTCCAGTTTGTTTCCAAATCTCTATTGATCTCAAATTAACTTGTATGGCGATTCCATCTGATGATGTATTTACTTTTTGGGATTTTTGTATTGTAGTACAAACACAAGAAATGTCCTCATTATCAAAATCCAAAGGCAAAATGAAAAATCAATGTGATAAAGAATTGACTCGTTCAACTCCATCATCAATTATATCTATTCTGGATAGCGTGATGGACGCAAAGATTGGTCATGTGGATGTGGCTGATTTTTTGCAAAGAGTTGAAGCTCCAGCTAGTTATGAAATGAAATGTATCAAGAAAAGCAACATTCACCTAGTGTCTACATTTCCTATGGCGGCTATCGAACCTGACTTCATTATCGGATGTGCACGACGGTTTACTCCAAAGGCAAAGACTATCAAAGACGCTGACGACAATGTTATCATTAGGCCTTGATCTTGAGGTCATAGAACAAATCTTCAAGGTTCCACATAAATCAGAATGTGCAAGTTTGACCAAAGAATCATCTTTGGCATGCTGGAATGGGCAAAAGGGCAATTATCAGAAGTATGTCAACCTTTACTAGTTAGACAATAAAAGAAACAACTTTTTCAGATGGCCAAAGACTATTCATCGGTCTAACTTTAAACAAGAATATAAGGATCTCATCATTCTTCTTAGCAAAATTTGTGGCCTTAAAGATTCTACTGATTTCGAGCTATGGATGTATAAGTTCATGTTTCAAATTATGGAGAATAAATAACTCATCTTTTGGGGAGAGCTCATCAACACTGCACTTTGTCAGAAGATACTCAATGTGGGAACTTTGGCACCCTTCTACATGAACTCTTACCTTGTTTACATTGCTGCTGCCATGGGATCTTTCTCTGGTCTTTCAACCAAAGGAGATCATCTTCAGGTTCCCATTTGGGACTACTATGACCAAATCACTTTGGCTAATAGTAAATTTCATTATAGAAGAGTCAAAGATGCTTTCTTTGGGCATTTTTCAGTGTTTTTTTAATAAACATTTATCTGTCAAAAGAGTATCTGATGCAGCATGGGAGAAGGTGAACCAATACGTTTGTATTTTTATTCAGTTTCCCACTTTCACATATTTGAGAGTTGAATATTTCAAAGGCGAACTGTATACCTTACCTAGGTATGCTACAGATTAAATTATTTGATGGAGCTAGCTAGACAACTTATGGACGTGCAAAGTGATCAGCATGCTATGCATAGGCCTGGTTTCGGTATTACCTCAACTAAACCCATGTCTTTTGGCAACTATTCAATCATTTTTGTGCCTAAAGCAAAGAACATGGAAGCAGAGTTGATGTTGATCACCTTGAAGAAGTTCAAAGCTAGATCTGACTTTGATTACCAAGAGATGAACTCTCAAATGAAAAGAGCTTACACTCATGTTCATTGCATCGAAGACATTTTGTAATGTCCCCTTTTTAGCATTCATAGCATGATGTTGTCGTTAACCTATTTCTAACCAGGACATTAAAGGGACTTAGAGGCCATTTGACCTAGATAGTTTCAGTTGCAGGTCTTTCTGAGGGGTTTTGAGGCAACTTTGGGCATACTTACTATTTATAGTAAGTCATCTTGGACATGGTCGAACATCCAGTGGCAACGGTATGTCGATGGTAATTGTTTAAAATCGACAAGGAGACTTGTTTATCATTGATAAGATTTGTTATGCATTGATAAAGCTATTTTATAAAGTTAAATTTAGATATTTAACTTTATTAATGCATACACTATAGTTTGTGGGAAATATTTAAATTAAAAGAGTCCCCTTTATTTTATAACACATTGGAGACATAAGTTACATAAAGGGAGTTATGTTTTATCCCACATTGAGAAAACGAAGGATTGAGCTCTTGTGAGAACACTATAAAAGAAATGGAAGAGCTTCTTTTTAGGATGCTTGGATGAAGATTAATGTTATGTTGTTGGATATTTGATTATCAGGCTTGGAGGACGGAATCTCTTTGCTAGCATTCTCTTCGTTGTTGAAAGACACAATCAAGAGGATTAACGATGTTTCCAAACACACTGGGTTTCATTTCGTGTTTTGCTACAGTACGGATGAATAGTGTTTTCCTACAGTGCGCGTGAATAGTGTTTTGCTACAATGCACGTGAATAGTGGTTGCTATAGTGCACGTGAATAGTGGTTGCTACAGTGTGCATGAATAGTGAATTTGCTACAGTGCATGAACAGTATTTGCAACAAGTTTATTGTTTATTCTTGCTGATTTGGGGGTTTGAAAGGGTGCCAACTACATTTGCAAAAATACTACAGCAACTAATTCTAGGTTTTTTCTATCAAATTTTTATACTTTTGCATTGTAGTTGTTGAATACGAGACTGATATTTGTCGCAGCATATTAAACAATTGTATGAGCACATTTACATGGCAAAAATTAATATTTAATTAGCAAATAAAAAGTTTCAAATTTTTCTATATATTGTAGTATGTGTCAAGTGTTTGACAAAAATGCTATGTTGAGTTATTAAGCAAATTAATTGATATCATAAAGTAGCTTGCAAGTTTCTTTATTTGGGAAAAATAGGGGAGGATACTACACATTTGGATTGATATGAAAACACAACTTGACATCATCAAGATGGACTGCTGCAGATTAACCCTGCAACAAAGAATTAATCTTAGCATGTTGAAAATCCCTTCAGATTGCCAAGTTGAAGATGATGGCAACATCCTCGATCCGAAGTTTCATCAAGCCAGTTTTGATAAGTGTCATTTTCCTATTCAGTGGCAACAAAAGGAAGGTATATCTATCATGGACAGATTTCAATCCATCTTGGTAAACACCAACAAATGGTTGAAAAGTAAAGGCTTTAAAAGAGTAAATTCTAAGATGGGCCTGGATTGTGGAAGTTTTGGTCCTCTTGGCAGGAAGTCACAACTAAAAATCACAGGGAAAGATGGTACCTCATCTTCTAATGCTAAGGGTTCTCTCAAATTCAAATTGAAGGGTGGAAAAGGAGCTAAATCATCTCAAATCTCTAAACCAATTCAATAATCAGTGGAAAATCAAAAGAGGAATTGGAAACAAAATCTGATAAAGAAGATTCGGATGAAGAAGGGGAAATCATGATCATATATCCTCCAAAGCCTGCACAAGCTTGTACATCTTCTATACTTGAAGAGCCTTTTCTGCATGAGGTTGATGATTATGTGGATTCATTCTCTACTATTTTCACTCCTTCCATTCCAATCTCGGAAGTTAATACCATGGCTCTTCCTATTTCTTTTGCTGCTCCTCGCATTCTTGCAAATGAACAATATGAGCATTTAGCAAATGTGTTTGAGGATTTTCCAACTTTTACTAGTGATCAAGTTTTCCAACTTGATACATCTTTTACAGGGTTTGAGCTTTTCATGACGGAGTCATCTCAGCATGTTCCTATGCCTTCAATTGTGCAGACTCTGTTACAACGAAAATACAATCAGGATCAATGCCAGTGGTCTCCACTGTATCTATTTCTATGGATGAAGGTTTCAGCCTACCTGCATGGTTGAGAAAAATAACAATGAAGAGGAGAAAAGTGGTTGTTCCCCTGGACAATCTCTCTATTAAGAAGATCAAATCCAAATCTTTGAAAAATTAGATTGTTTCCAGAATTTTGGTTGATTCAGATAAAACCAAATTTTTTGAAGTTGTTGGGCCCTTGGTGAACAGACTTGTTGAGGAACTTACTCGTTCTAATTACAGGTTTACTAAAGTTGAAATCAAAAAGCAATCACGTTTGAATTGTTTGCAAGATGCTAAAGATGCATTGGCTAATGTATCAAAGAGCAATCATGAGCTATGGGAAAAGAAAAACCAGCTGAAACAGGAAGTCTCTCATTTGAATGAGGTCATTCGGAAATGTTCTTCTCAGAGTGTTGTTGTTATGTCTCAAAGATCTAAGGAGAGAACACTGATTGAAGCCCCTAAGCTTTGGATATAGTAAATCATTTCTGAAGGAGTTTGAGCCATCACGGAGACATTTGCAGTTCTTAGGCACATCAAAGAGATGAATGAAATGGAATGAAACTTAATTTCTTCTTTGACTCAAGAAGCTGATAACTTGAAAGAAATTCTTGATGATTGGGATGAAATGGTAAGATTTGATTTGGATACCTTGGTTTCATGTGACGTTCTTCTGTCATGTGAAATGTTCTTCCGATATCAAGGTCTCATTGATTATTGTTACTTAATTTTAGCTTATGATAAAATTCAATTCTGAAAATCAAATTTTTACTTGAGGTTGCTAAAAAACACTTTTCATTTAATATTTTCAAAGAAATAGAAATGTCCTTGTATTATTCATTGTTTGAATATACAATCGATATTTACAATAGAAAATGCTGAAAGTAAACATCACACACAAGCCATGAGTTTTACTACCTTTCATACATATTTAGAATATGAAAAAAATAAGACATATGAAGGTAAGGTTAGAGATAACCAGTCATTGTCTTTTCAGCTTTTGACTAGTTAAGTGATCCTTGATGTTGCTTCTAGTGCAGCTTTACATTTGCCGAGTTCCGGTCTTCTTTTCCCTACATAAAGAAAAGAAAGAAGTTAGATCTCAAAAGATCTAAGCAATGACTGAATATCTATAACCAGTTATCCTATACATGTACTATCTTTCCCTATTTTGAATACATATCAAAGATAGTGAAGTACTTTCTCAGTGCTCAAGGAAAAAATAGAAAATATAATGTTAAAGGGACGTATTATTTTTTGATATGAAACCTCTGATTGTAATCAAATTAAGCTTGCAGGAACAGGTACTGAAAAACTATGGATGCAAAGTCATAGAAAGTGATTTACGGTTGTCACGAGCCCGTGCTCGAACCTCATAAATAACTATTGATGCTAATGGGATCTATGAAAAGACAGGTGAGGCAAATTCTCTAACAAAAGATGCCTACATAAATCTAGTCAGACTCCTCAAATTGAGGTGACTACAGCTAATGATAATTGTAAGGCAAATGCTGAAAATAGAGCTTTGAGTGCCACTTTACCTACTGGTGAAAACTATGATCACAAGACCAATACTATAGCGGTATGGAATCAATTTGCAACATGAATGCCTTCTTACAACAGCATGCCAGATTTGCAAGGAAAAGACAAATATCAAACCTGATACCTGAAGATGGTGATTTTCTATGGATCTTGTTTCATTCATAAGCAGTAACGGTAAGAAGATATGACCATTCCTGCAGTAAAGAAAGCTCCAAAAACCCTCACAAGCAGAACAGATATATAAAATGAACAGCAAGAGTGATTTGAAGTAGGCATTCAAATGCAATTTCCCAAGATTCAACTAACAGCAAGCAGATATGGCAGTTTTAAGTTTCAGAGGCCTTCAATATAAGAAATCAGCAGCCACGGCTTCAAATATGGAAAGCAAATGAAAATCTGCCTAGAACATCATAAGAGCTGATCAAAAAAAAAAACAATTCCAAAAAAAAAAACTCTTATGATTCATAGCTTTATTCATAATCAAAACCCAGTTATTTTGCAAAAAGAAAATAATGTGTTGAACAAAAGTAATTAACAAACAGCAAGTAATCAAGGCTTTCAAACAACTAGAAGGAGTCGTGCAAATAATAACAAAGAATCCTTGCATCTACAGAAGAGAATGTTCCAGTATAATCAACTATGGCAGCTTCTAGCTTCATTAATTCCAAATGTCTTACGAAATGCAAAAAATGTGAAAAGAGCAGTTCATAAAATCAACAATGGCGACTTGGAGACCTAGTAGTGTCACTTAAAGGCAAAGACGATTTTCTAAACTTCCAGTCATGGGAATACCAACAGCAAAAATCAACTATGGCAGCTTTGAAGAGACCTTGTTCCATTCACAAAAACAATGCATTTCCTTCAGGAATGTAAAAAGGTTTCTTTAAAAACTTTATTCAAGTTCTCATGGCAGCTCAAAAATGGATTACTAGCAAGATAAATAACAGTAATACCTTTTTTCATTGTGGCCGCTAAATGCTTTGACAATCATAGCGGCTGTCAAATAATTGAGATGTGTCTAAGACGTGAAATGATGGCTCAAATAAATATGCCCAGCAATAGTTTCGAATATGGTGGTTTAAGTAAGAAAAAACAGATATATTACCTTCAACTAAGACGGCTTCCAGTCACGGGTTCAATGAAATGAAGAGAGAAGCATGGTTCTAGCTGAGTGAAACGAATGCAACAATGGAGCAATTTTAGAAAGATGAAAACCCTCATATATGGCGGCTCCAGCAATAGAGAATCAAATGCAAGTAAAAAATATTGCAACTTGCAAACCTTTTCAAGTCCCAGCTTGCATGATAACAATGTAGTCATTGCAGAAAACTCTCATGGCAGCCACAGATAAAGTGAAAATGCCTTCAAACCCTAGCCGCGTTTTTCCCGAGCTCTCCAAAGCTAATGCGTTTGCAAAATGAGCAACTTTAGGGTTGTGAATGGGAAATATACTACCCTTCATCATATTACATAAACTTTGAAATCTGCAAGTGTGAGAGTTTTTAAGTTTTAATTTTATTTTTTCAAAGTATAATGTGAATATGCCATAAGGGGGGTGTTTTAAGTCTCTAGGAAATGTGTTTTCCAGACCATGGGTGTCTCCTTTTAAGACTTCATATTTGTACTCAACATTGTAAATAATATTGGCTAAAATGATACTTCTATAAGTCATTTTATATTAATATTATTTAATAGTAAAATATGTTAATTTTTTGCGTTTGAATAAGTTTGGGAATAGATGGAGGGAATATAGGAGTTTGCAGGTCGATTTTGACTTTGTCTTGTCAGTTGAGAAGTTTTTATGACCAATTGGAGTGTTTTGTGGGCAATTTGGAGTGAGTCTTAGGAGTGTTTATGACTTAGTGTTCATAGGGCAGTAAATCATCATTTTTCAGTGGTTATGACTCCTTTTTAGAGGCATTTTTCATGGATTCGACCCTAAGGGGTTTGTATTTTAGTTTTTGAACTTTGATTTTGGGAGGGAGTTCTAATTATGCAAGGGAGGCTTACGAGACATTTTTTGTCCTTAGTATTTTTATGCAGAAAATTGTAGCTCATTTTGAAAGATCAAATACAAGTGACAACAGTTGAGTTTATGTTTTCTAAATCTATTTTTGAGCCTTCTTTTCTTTCTGTAATTATGTGTGTATTTTCAAGTGATTTGATAAAAACAACTAGTGAATCATTATTTTTCCATGTTGCTTTGTCTCACCCAAACACCTAGTTGACAGAAAAGTATTTTTGTTTGCAGGTTGTAGTTCATGTTTTAAAAGGTTAAGCTCATAAGAGAGGCATCTGTTTTCCTCCTTATTCTAGTTCATTTTCAGACTTTATTACAAAATATGTATGCAAGCCTATACAGAAAGGAAGTGTTTTGTATTCATTCAGATATGTTAGTAATCCCTCCTAGTTACCAATGTTTGAACCTTCATATCATATTTTGGTGTATCACCTAGTTCTCTAGTTTAGAGTTTAAGATCTTAGGTTCATTTCAGTAACTTCTATCCCTTTTTTCCCACTAGTCCAAGTTAGTTTTCCGGAGTTATCAGTGATTATCCAATAGGAACTGGTCTAGAATCCAGAGGTTTCATTTCTATGTAAGCGTTTCCCACATGCAAAAATGAATCCCATGTTAGGTAAGATTGTTAAACTTGTTTAGTTTAACAAGGTGCAAATTTTGGCCATAACAATTATAAAGAGGAAACATTGAGGAAGTTAATCACAAAGTTGCAGGTGGCCTTTGGAGATTGTCAAACAGTTGAAGCAATTATTATTTGTGATTTGGAACAGATGGACTGCCATGTTATTGATGAATCCAGTAATCTCATTGCAATAGAAAGAGTAAATTCAAAATATACAATCAGGATCAATGCTGATGTAGATTCCGAAGACTTTGGTTCACACATGATGAACAAGTTTGTCTTGTATAAATCCTCAACGAAACACTTGTTGGATACTCTATGACAGCAAGTTCCAAAGTTGTACAATCAGCACATGTGAATGCAACGAGGGTTGAAGCCATATCGAAGATCATGGAAATTGCTGATCTTCCCACAGGGTGTGACATCATTGTCAAATTCAAGGCACTAAGAAACAATCTTCAGGATTGTTGTTTTTGTTTTTATTTCATGTTAGTAGTTGTAAAGG
This sequence comes from Cupressus sempervirens, assembly GCA_028749045.1. Taxonomy (NCBI): domain Eukaryota; kingdom Viridiplantae; phylum Streptophyta; class Pinopsida; order Cupressales; family Cupressaceae; genus Cupressus; species Cupressus sempervirens. Next base: position 821,287,115 of record CM053793.1, read on the forward strand.
ATGCATTACATAAAAAAGTGTAGTTACATGTAATGCAAGTTGCATGTGCAGTTGCATTTAATCTTTTATTTTCTCCTATAGTTAAACTAGGTCAAAGTTGGTTGAGTTGCTCCCACTTTTTTCTCTTTTTCTGCAACTCCTGTGTCTATATAAAGGAGTGCCCCCTCATTGTAAAATCATCATCTTTATGCAAGAGAGCTCTAGAGAAATTGTGTCAAAAGGACTTTGTTTGTGTAAGCACTATTTTGAGAGAAAGTGAATACAAAGGAGCATTTGAGACAACTTTGATTAAGTGAGATTGTTACTTGCATGAGTTATAAGCTTTGTCTATAATTCATTTAAGTTATCCTTGATTCGTGTTATCTTGTGTTATTAGTAATTGTATCTTGTGAATTGAATAGAAAAGAGTTAAGAAGCAATTGGAGCCAGAGCTTTGACTAAGAGCAACTGTGAAAGTGTACAAATAGAAGCTTTGTCTATAGCTTATATTTTCTTCTTAATTGGCAAAATAGTTAAGAGTTTCTTACTTTTAGGAGTCTTTGTGCCCTAATTGTAAAGTTTTTCCATATAGAAGTACAACTGGACTTAGACCCAAACCGGTACATTTTCAGTTAGCCTTTGAGTTAGTGAAGGTTTATTGGTATCACTATTTTCAGCTCTTGATAGAAGTGTAGTTAGAGATTCACCCTGCCCATTACTCACTCTACGAGTAAGTGGATTCTTTATTGAAAGATAAGAAGAAAGGATATTGGTAACATTCATTTTATAAAATCTCTCACCTTCTTGCTTACCTTGAGTTGATCTAAGGAACAGTGAGAATGGGGAGCCTTCCCTTTAAGGTAGGAGAGACTCTATCTCACACGCTATGGCTGGTCATCCTATTTTGGACTGGATTTTTACCCAAAACTGTTGATTGCAAAATATCCACCCAACACATTGCATATCCCCAAACTATGGGGAGGTCGCTTTAGCGGCCTGGCTACCAAAGGCAACCGCTGGCTTAACAGCATTCACTGCCTCGACAACATCCGTAGCTTGTGCTACCACGACAACGTTCACTGCTTTTGCAGCCAGGGGGGAGGTGATTGCACCTCTTCCAAAAAAATTGTATATTTTTGTTATAATAAAAACAACAAAAAACGAAGCCCCCCAATTTCGTACAAAAATTCAATTTACTGCCATTTCCAATTTCTATATTATGATAAAAATTATCAATATTTTTTTTTAACAGTTTTTTCAGCATAGATCTAATTGGAAAACAAATACAAAACTATTATAAATTTTGTAAATCTAATTTCTAATATTGTTTTCCAAACCCCATCCTGAAAACATAGTTTACCCAAAACAATCTAATTATGAATCACAAGATTCTCAAACTAGGGTTTCAAATAGAGCCATTTCTAAAACAAGATTCTCAAACAAGCATGAAGAAGATAGAGAGAAATTCAAAGGGAAAACTTACTGTGATAAATTCAAGCAGCATTCCTACCTCGATCTGATGCTAACCAAACAAACACTTGGAGATTGGAAGAATTTCCCGTTTCCTCGAAAAACCCTTCTCTCGAAATTTGCTCCTTCAAACCTATGTGTGGAGAAATGAGCTCTAATTTTTTAATAAAGAGCTTTCTTCCTTAAAGGTTTTGGTTTTGCAATCACACGAAACCTTTTTCTTTATTATTTTATCTTATTTTAATTTCATGTGCAAACCTTTTTGCATTTTAATTAAAATAAACTTAATAAAATTTATTCTCTCTATTAAATCACAAGACGTCTTTAATAAAATATTTATTAATTTAACTAATAATAATGTTTAAAGTTTATTAAAAAAATGAAACTCCTAAATAAATTATTATTAAATTAAATAAATATAATTATGCCAAAATTAAAACTTTAATTAAATCTTTTAAATTAAATTTTTTATTTAATTAATTTCTCAACTAATTAAATCATTTAATAATTTGATTTAATTATAACTAAAAATCGCAACAGACCCACAAAACTAACTAAGAAAACCCATCATAAAGACAAAGCACTAAATCAAACTCAAGGGTCAAAATCACGAATTCACGTCACTTGATGAATTCGGAAGGGTAAATAACTCAGATACTTGTCCTACTTTCTACGACAGTTGGCTTAGGATTAGGATTTGGACTCAGGAACAATCTCCCCTCTTTTACCATTGAGATACTACGATGGGGCACGCTCGTCCTGGCAATTCAGGGAAGTCAATGCCCAGTCCCTACAATTTGCATAAAAGCCAAGCATGTACATATACATATAAATCTAAACTAAACAAGCAATAGTGGGGAGTCATGCATCTTGTAGATTCTGACTAGCAAGTGACTACGATTCCCTCCCACAACCACATCAAAAAAGTCAAACATAAAGTAAAACATACAAATACACCATACACATGCAAGTATGGGGTAAGTATCCATAGAGACTGCATATAAACCATCCATCTAACTATCATCATGCAATAACTGAAATTACCATATGAAATATATAAAAACATCATCATCGAAAGAATAACCATGAACACATGAAATAACTAAGTATTAAGTAGCTCATCAAATATATAAACTGAGTATGAAATAACATCCAATCAAATCAGGTAACCGAGTATCAGTAAATCATAAAACATAACCATAAAGATGGCCTAAAAGAATTTAGCAAAATAACATAAAAAGTAAACTAAGGGTAGGCATTACAAGAAGAGGAAGGCAATGCAAACTGCTAGGACCCCTGTGCCCAAGAAACAAGTCAAGGTTATCATTTTGTCTAATGAGTACGAGGGGGACAGGGATTAAATGGATACAGATATTCAAGAAGAGGGTACTGTTACTAAATTTCTACATGTGCTGAAATTTAGTTCTGATTTCAAAGGTTTCATACAATTTCATAAACATTTTTACATCTCAGTTCAGTTCATGCATGTTAAAATCATGTTCAGTATGAGCCAAAAGAATAACAACTGTCCTTGTATTATTCATTTTAAATATACAACTGATATTTACAAAAGAACTGTAATAATGTTGAGAATACTGAAAATAAATTCTCTCACACAAGTGACTGTGAGAGTAGTCCCTAGATTGCTGATATACATTCCTACTTTGCAAAATTAAATGACATAAAAGAAAAGAAAGAGTAGAAGTCATGGGCACCAGTCATTGCCTATAATGACTAGTTGGTTTCCGTCCATCCACTTCCATCCATCCACTGGTTCGAGCCGCGTTCCATCCACGCATTCAAGGCCTACATTCATAAAATTTGTTAGATCTAATGGATCTAAGCAATGCAAGTGTTTCATTCATCTCAATCATTTTCCTGTCATGTCATTCATTTTCACAAAATAAAACATATATCAGCAAGTAAGGAAAACTATCATGCTAATATGCTTTACTGCTAACATGTTTGCTTCATGTAAAGAATCTTGTATCTTATAGGTACGCGGATATAACCATAGGCTCCCACAAGGGTTACTCAGCCCGGCATGCCTATAAGAGATAAGATCGAAGAAGCTAATCAAAGGTGTCATGAAATAAATATAATTGGCAGCCATGTTTAAAAATCTCAAAGCAACAAGAAGATCAAAATTGACAGCAAGCTACAAAACAAAGTTGAAATAGACAGAAGTAGAATCAAACAACAAGGGATCCAGTTTTGCAAGAAAGGGTTACAATTGAAAAGCAGAGAATATTCTAAAAATCTGATATTAAACAATGATTAAAACAGCAGCAGTTAAAATCCAGCTCCAATAATCATGCTAATACAATATTCAGCAGTAATCAAATCCAAAAAGTATGTCTTATGAAAGGTTCAAGCTGAGTGAAAATCCTCATAGGTGAGGAATAACATCTACACAACAAAGCAATGAATCTCTAATAGCTGGTGCATCTGAAGACAAACATGTGCTGAAGAAAATGTATTTCAGATTGTAAAAAAACAACAGGGACAAAGAGTAAATGTTGAATACAAGAAGGTTCATGGCAGGTGAAAAGAACTGCAAAATAAGCAGTCACATGCTCAGAAATGATGTCAAAAGTATGGAATAAATTGATTAGTATAGGTTTTCTTCTACCATCGTAGGTCTACAAAAAGAAATAAATAAAATGAAGATCATTGCACGAAGTATAGACTTTGAAGTTAATATAACAACCAAGCGAAAGCTAGAAATAACTAGGAACTAGTCATGGTTACAACTAACACCCCAGATTCGGCTTTCAAAAGTATAGCAAACATAGGATATATGCTCAAAACCCTTGCAAGTGATGACAACAGTCTAGAATCACCCTTAATGCAGACACAGAAGAGGAACAAAGAATGAAGCCGTATTGGTAATTCAGAATCATGCTATAGCAACAAGGTCAAGTAAACTTGCAGTAGTTGGGGTTTTTCATTTTGCCTATTGCAGCCAAACACACAGATAGTCAAAATGCCTAACTTCATCAAAAGAAATCAGTCACGAGCTATCAACATCAAAACAAACAATGGAGATAAAACCTCAACAAAAAGAATAGTCGTGTATCTAACTTTATCCATGGTGGTTGAAGCAATTGGAAATATAAATTGCTTTTAAAAACGCTTAGCTTCAGCCAAAGATATGTTGCAATTATATGTATATGTCTTCATTAAATAACCAGCAGTAGTGATCTTAGAGAGCAAATGAAAATGATGGAAGTGACGCTAGACAGAGGCACGAAATAGCCTAGAAATCCAACAAACACTTCATTCACGGTGGCCTAGATCATGAAAATGACACAAGATAAGTAATGGCTGCTCTAAGAAAGATTCCAAATTCATTTTCAGCTATCAAACGTGACAGATATAATTAATATAGTGAAAACCCTTGCAAATGAAGAAATCTTCCAAAAAAGCCAAAAAACGGTAGAGGATGAATGTAGAACACAAAAATGCAAAATTATCCTATAATAAGGGAAAACCCATTTCAATTTTTGAAATCCAAAACAAAAACCTTCATTATCAAGCAATTTCCTAAAAAGTTCCAAGTTGACTTACAACGTCAATGCCAATTTTGGCATTAGCAATGGTAGAAGTCGTAGCAAAGGTGTTACAAAGAAACCTAGTTGTGATTTGTTTCAAGAGAACTCATAGGCAGAGAAATCTGTGGATCTTCTATTATTCTAGCAAATAGCCAGCCTCAGCTCTCTACGTTTTGGTATTTTATCAGAAGGAAAATACTACAAATGGCACTAGCATGAATGGCTCTACAAAAATTTAGGTTCAATTCTCAATTGCGACTTCAAACCCTAGCCGCATTTGCTTCTCGAGCTCCTCCAAAAGATGTGGTATACGAAATGAATGATTCTAGGGTTGAAGCTTGAAGATATAAAACTCCAAATTGATTTTAATAAGTTTTTAGATCCAAGACATTTGATGGGGTTTTATTTCCACAATTATGTGTTCTCTATATGCCGTGAATATTAGGAAGTATTTGAATGTTAGGTTGTTTTAAGGACCTTGTTTTGCATTAGTTTTATGTTGTAAGACAATGTTTTTAATCGTATAATATAAACCATTTAATATGTTTGTTATTTCAAAATGCAAATGGAGGGAAAAGTAGTAATTTGACGTGTTATAAGTGGTGATGTGAATATCACCACTTAGTATAAGTGCTATAAGTGGTGATGGTGACGTGTTATAAGTGGTGATGGTGATGTGTTATAAGTGCTCGGTCTTGGAAGTTACAGATATTTCATGAGAAGACTTAGTATCCTGATTAAAATTGAATTACTTTAGGAGATGTTTTGAATCTTTTTAGGGATTACAAAGTCGAATTTGGACTTTGACTAGGCAATTTAAGTGTCTTTATGACTAGTTGGAGTGTTTTATGGTCAGTTAGGAGTGAGTCATAGGTTCTTTTATGACTTAGTACAGTTTATCAGTCAGTTGTCATTATTTTTTATAAGTATTGACTCCTTTTTTGGAGCTTTTTTTCATGGATTCGACCCCAAGGAGTTTCTACTTAGTCTTTTAAACTATGATTGTCAAGAGAGTTCTAATTATGTAGAGAGGATTTTTGTGATAGTTTTGTGCCCTTGATATATTTTCTACATATTTTGTAATTCGTTTTTGGGAAATACTTGATACATGTACTAAATCATTTAGTGATAACTTTCTGATTTGAAATCCAGGCTTAATCATTTTTGTTACTATGTGTGAGTAATATCTGATTGATTAAGTGTTAACTGAATTTTTGAGATTCCTTATCATTCTATCTTGGTTATCACCTAGTTGTAGTTTGTACTTTTACTTGCAAGTTATATTTTGTGTCTTCCGTTTTGGGACTGTTATGTGAATGTTTTCATGTTCCTTAACTCTCATTATCAGGACCTTATTATGAAATATTAATGCAAGTTAGTATATGATCTAAGTGTTGATCAACAAGGAAAGTTTCACTGTTATATTAATAGTCATATCCTTAGTATTCATGAGTTTTGGTGTATCACCTATTAGCTAGGTTCAATTTTAGGGTTTATTTCTGCATCTTTTTCCCTTTTCCTATCAAGTGCAGTTCATTATAGTTACAAGAGCTTAAGTGTTTATCCCAAGGAATCGGCCTATAACCTGGAGATCCACTCAATTTGATAGGAAAATTCCATTGCCTATGAGTGGTTCAATGTTACCTAAAATTTCCAGTTCTTTTCATTAAGTCTGGTTGGGTGCAAATTTTAGGCCTTAACAAGTACCAACAAGACTACCAAGCTGACCATGAAGAAACAAAATATTGGTAAAGATGAGACGAAAGTTCAGTTTCCTCTCTGGATTTCATTAAGGATTAGTATTGGGATGCTTCCACTCTGAAGGAACGGGACATTGTTTATGTGCCCACCTAGACTACAAAGACCAAGTTTGTTGATGAGACCCTCGCACCTTTGAAAGGTAGGAAAATGGCATGGAAAAATATGAGTATGGATACGGGAGTTGGGGATTGCGAGCGAGAAGATTGACCTTAAGGTTGGAGAGGCAGAACTAAGTAAAGTGGATCTCCAAGTGCTCATTGATCATTCTCAATGACAACAGGAAGGAGGAGGATATGGATTCACTGAACAATGCGAGGAATAGTCTTTTGGATAATTTCAGGTCCATCAAGTGGTTGTCTCATCAGGTCATTGACTTGAAGGATAGGATGGGGATTGTGGAAGGGAGAATTGATGGTGATAAGGTTTAGGATGTTGTTGTGTGGGAGAATCCTCCTATGGGTTCTCTAATTGACATGGCTACTTTCTACAAGCTGCAGGCCCAGGTGCTAGTGCTGAACAATAAAGTGAATGGTATTGAGAGCACCCTTAGGAATATAGCGGATCAAATCTATAAAATCCTCAAAGCCTCCAATAAACATGTCAAAATCCTCATTAGTAAATTGGAAGGCAGTCCAGGGGAAAAAGCCATTATCATTGTTGCTAAAGATCAAGGTGTTGCTACTAATAACAGGGAAGGGACTGGGAGGAGGACTAGGGAAAGCACTAGAAAAAATAACTGTTGGGGCTTCTTTAGATATTAGCTAGATTAAAGAAGCCGCTAAGAAGATGGATAGGCTGGAGGAGCAAGCAGTTCAATTGATCAAGAAAATGGTTTAAGTCCTTTTTGTTGTCCTTCCTTTTCCTTTGTATCTTTTCATTTCCGCCTTTTGTTAGTTATGTTGTCTTTTTGTAGCTGGCTTTGTTTGGGTGTTGGCTCTGTCTCTTTTTGATATGTTGCATCTTTAGACTTAATGTTATATCTTTAGCATCTTTTGTATAGGGTTTCAAGGCCCCTTCAAAACCTATTTTCCTAATCAAAAACTTTGCAGCAAACCAATTTTTGAATTCCACCTTCCAGGAGCGAATCTGGTAACTTAGTTAGAAATTAAATATGACACTATCAATCTTGGAAGACAAACTTTAAAAGTTAAAACTAAAAATAGAAGCATATGTATCTAATCTACACTATAAATGGAACCATTGAAAATAGCTTACCATACATCGAACCCATATACTGAAAGGAAGACTCTTGGGTTGAAGACTGAAGTGCTTCCATTCTTATTCGTTCATTAAAATTTTGCTTCACCTTTACTGCATTAACTTGGAGTTCATGAAATCTTTGACCTTTTCCAAGAGTTGATAGATCCATGCATGACTAAAGCACTTTGTATCATAGCATTCAATGTTAATGTAATTTTCATACCCTAGCACGATTATTAACCACAAAATACGCAGCTAGCACTTTAAAAATGGAGCATAGTGTTTATAGAGGTTGGTTTACCATCCACTTTGGAACTTATCCATGATAGGTTTGGCTTTGCATGTCAGAATCTGTATGCTTTCTACCCTTATGCTTTTCTTCCACACCAAGATTGTCCAATGTAATCACTTTCCAACTCAATAGTCTATGTTGACATGCCACAATCAAGATGAAATAGCCAGGATATTAGCAGAAAATATTTGAAGCAAGGCTATCATATTAACACATCAAATAGATGACATATAGAGCTAATCAAGTATTGTAGACCTTTGCATCAAATGAAATGGCAATTCAAGTTCAAGTTTAGATTCCTTATGTCTGTATTTTTCCAACAAGTAGTTATGATCCCCCTTAAGGCCGGCACAAACTAAATTTCAATAGGGCTTAGAAATCAAATAAGGAATTACTAGCATAAGAAGAACACTTGTTGGCATTTTGAATTCAATGTTTTCATTGATGTCAACATGCTATGTGCATTAATGTCAACCTAATGTAGTAGAGTACTAGAAGTATGAGAATTATGTTGAGTATGGAGAATTGTGTTATGGAATTTTCAGATATGCAAAAAAGAGCATTTGAAGTCTAAAGAGTATTTGAAGCATAAATCCATGGCTCAAACTCAACAAGGCTGGCCTGACTCAAGACACAATAAAAAAGCTAGGCAAAGTGGAAAGCCTGAAGAAATTTACATTTTTTTAAAATGATTTAAAACTCTTTTTATTCACTCTTAATTGAAAGAACCTTAAAAACGCAATAACAACATTAAATAGAAGCTAATTTGATCACATACAAAAGTGTACATTGATCATATAAGTATAAATGCAAATTGTTGCTGAAGGAAGTAGCAAACTTCGATATATTGAATTACAAATATTGCCATAGGTATATGAAACTATTGAAATATGAAATCCATGAAACCAAATGTTCCAAAGTCTCTAAACAAAAACAAGTCTACTGCTTAGAGGAGCGTGCATCTCTCCTACAAAGGTGTCTAAGGTAGGGTATGGATAAAACAACACCCATAGTCTTTGCCTATGACATGCCACCTTCACCAACATCAATTGTTCCTATGTCTTCTTGTGCTCTATGCTCCTCTTTTGCGATGGCTAAATCCTCGGCCTCTTTATCAGCCTGGTTGATCCACTCAAGGTTCTTGTCACTAAAGTTGGGATTCGTAGCCTTAGTGATAAACTCAAATTTGAATCAACCTCTAGCATGATTGGTGTGGTGTCACTGCCCAAAATTTGTGTAACAAGCTATTTGTCCCATTCCTATTTAAACAATTAAATATAAATAAAAGATACATTACTTTTCAGATTCACATGAAAGACAGTTATAACAACTACTTGACATATTCAATGGAAGAGATCAATGGTTATAACAGATTAACTAAACCCTAGTCAATTGAACAGAGAGTAACTGATTTAACAATTGTAACCATCTAAACATATCCTCAACTAAAAATGCTAGTACATGAAAGTAAAATACCTGATAAAAGAAGATAACTTGAATGCAAATCATATCTCTATATTGTGCAAGGCTTTGCATCTGGTGGAGAGGAGAAGTATTATCATGGGCTTAACCTTCCAACCATGGACCCGTAAGTATCCGCACACAATCTCAACTGAGAAAGGCCCTCCCTATTTGAGATTAGGCATTGGACACCCCTATCCTACCACTGAGCATCTGGTGTTAGAGTGTCGGCTATGCATCCAGCTAGGCTATGGAGTCCTTCCCACCAGCCCATCTATCCAATTGCTAGCAACCCTAACCTCTAGTGATCACGACAGCAAGCATGCCACTAAACCTACCCTGGCCAGGGATTTACATGGACACTATGTGCCCAATCACCCACTACTTGACTTGACAACAAGATCTATACTTGTTGATCATCATGAGCTGACTCAATCTATTTTACTTGCTTATATTTGAATTTGATTGGTTTAGTGGTGATTACTCCTTTTTGGCATGCAATTTATTCCATGTAACCTTTGATTATCAACCCACACCCATCATCTCAACCTTTTTGGTCATCCTCAATGAAACTCAATGTGGCTGTCCAAGATTTATTGATGAAAACTTTGTTTATTTCAGACATGATATCTCTATCCAATCTGGGCTTATCACAGATTTATAATAAGTGATTCATTGGAATTATCTTTATCAACAATCTTCTAGTGATGGTTTTCTTTATCTCAGGGACATATGAATAATGCTACGGTATAAGGATTTCACAGGGTTGGTATTTCTCTCCATTTATTTAAACATTGATATGAGATATGCAATTATACATTAAGCAGTTCAACTAATCCATATGCTTATTCTCTATAGATAGTTAAATCTGGGCTTATCACAAATTTATAATAAGAGATTCATTGGTATATCTTTATCAACAATCTTCTAGTGATGCTTTTCCTTATCTCAAGGACATATATGTTAGTGTAGGTTTTTTTCCTTATGTTAGGGGGTATTTATTTTCCTACACATATTATTTAAGCTTGCTTAGGTTTATTTTATGTAGTTACTATGAGGACACATGGTGAAATACATAAGCCACATGTGTAACTTTTTCCCACACATGGGTAGTTGAGTTACACATCCTCTTTTGACTTTTTGTGCCACCTCTCATAACCACTTTTTTGACCTTACCTAGGTAGGTCATGGGGTAGTTAGATTTCTCACATGTTTTTTGACATTTTACCAAGTAGGTACAACCTCCCACCTTTTATGGGGTATGGGAGTTAATGCACCTCTTAGATGTATATGCCCCATTTTTTCTATATATACAACCCTCTCCTCTCACCTTCATCAGTTAAGTGATAGCTCATGTGAGAGTATTGAGAGTCTTCTCAAAATTCTCTTTCTTTGTCTCTATTTTTCTCTCATTTCAGATATCTCTTCATTCTTCTATTTTGATCTTCGATCATCTGTTGAGTGGAAGTGCATATGATCTACGACCGAAATCAGATCTTGGCTCGGTTCTCGCTTCTTGCAGAATCTAACATGGTATCAGAGCAAGGTTGTCTGGTATAGCTCATTGTTTTTCTGATTTATTTGAGAAATTTGAGATTATTAGATAGCTAATATTTTTCTTAAAAACCAAGTATGCTCTTCTCCTGCATCCTTGAATGAACTGGAGAATCAGAACGGTTTAAAAGAAAATAGGCATCTGGTTAATCTGGTTTACATATACGTATTCCTGTGAGATCTGGGTGATTGCAGCTTTGTGGTAATACTGGGGGCATCTTTAAGTACTTCCAGAGTGTTCAGAAGGCTTGAGAAGTTTAAAAGTGACTTTTACTTCACCAAAATCAGAGATTGGAGGAGACGATAACAAATCAGAATTATTATTGTTATTTTTTTTACTGGAGCCGTTTTCAATTGTGCTTCGAATTTCCAATTCTGCTCATTTTTAGAAAAAATGATTTCTAGGTTTTGTTCCCAGGGTTGAAAAACTATCTAGGTATCTGTCACTTTTTTCAATTAGTTGATCAATTTTAGTTGATCAAAGCTATGCTTCATGATCAAAATCTACATTTTTCATTTTAGGCAGAAGTTACTAATACTGCTAGATACATTCAAAATAGATGTCCACACTCCATCCTAGAAAATGTTGTCGGTAAAGTTATAAAATAGCTGATGGGTAGATTAGCATGTTGTCGGTGAAGTTATAAAATAGCCAACGGGTAGATTAGCATCTGAAAGGATGCGTGACGGTTGAGTCACCCCTTCAGAATATTATATGTACACTGTCCAGAATGGACTTTGGGTGTGGTAATCACAAAGTAACAAGAATCGGAATCGGACCGGAATCAGCAAGGCCGAATCGAATCGTGAATCGGCAAATTTGAAAAAACCCTTTAAATTTAAAGATTTTAACAATTTAAAACTTATTTCATGCACCCTTTATTGAATATAACTTAAACACACTATAACATCATCAAATAGAAGTTAAAACTTAACATACATAAACATGGAACATAAAATCCATCACATATGTAACTATGTTATCTAAAATGTAAATTGTAGGCTAGCTGAAGTAAATAGAAATCAAATGATCATAATAATTTAAATCATAGAATGTATGTAAGATGATTCATAAGACATCAAATCATAAATGTATGTAAGAATCTAAGATGAAGATCCATGAAAGTTTGAAACATATGTCTATCAATGATTCAGTATCAATATCTGTAAACAAAATATAAAAACAAGGCTCCAGCTCAAGCCTCAGACTCATAGTCATCATCATCATCCTCAACATCATCCTGAAGCTCGACTGCAGCCTTAGCCTCAGCCTCTGAGTATCCAGTCTGCCTAGTAGCAAGGCATCTAATGTAGGTCCTAGAGGACTGCTGAGCCATATCTCCCGCATGTAAGATGGGCTCATGAATGTCGCTAGGGCCTGTGCCTGTGCGTGCACGTGTGCGTCTACCAATGCTTGAAGAACATGCTCTAGCTGCCTCAGCCTCTATATCCACCTGATCAACCCACACACGGTCTTCCTCAGTGAAGATTGGATCCACAACCTCTGTGAGCCACTCTGATTCTGGATCAAGCTCCTCCAGAATGATCGGAGAGGAGTCAGTGCCCAAAATTTGTCTGATCCTAAGACGGAGGTTGTAATGAACAAAGACAATATCATTCAACTTCTGCCCTGTCAACCTGTTTCTCCTCTTTGAATGGATGTGCTCGAACATGGACCAACTGCGCTCACATCCAGAAGCGTTGCTTGGCTGACTCAGAATATGAATGGCAATTTTTTGAAGTTTTGGGGTTGTGGCCCCAAACATTTGCCACCATCTATCTGCAATAAGGGAAAAATTGAAAATCGAAACAATTAGTCTCATTTACAAATTACAAGTTAACTCTAAAATTACATAATCAACTTTAAGTTTAGAATCTAGATTCATGAACATTGAATATATTATTTAATTTTTACCTGGCTATAGTGTTGTCTGAGCATTTATGGCCATCCTGCCAGAGAAAAGTGGCCCCTCTTTATTGTTGAACTGGTCTAGCTCAACAATCGCAGCAGCGCTATCTTCATCGCTACTCAACCTCTGAATCACTGTGTATAAGCCAGTGAGAACCTCCGCATCTGCCTTGAACTCAGGACGGAAACGATATGCCGGATTCAGAAAGTAAGTTGCTGCATGGATGGGTCGATGGAGCTGATTTTGCCATCTGCTATCGATGATGTCCCAAATAGGGTCATACCTCTCCTGCATATTGGGCTCTGATGGCCTCCTTGGCCCTATCCATGCCCTCATAAATGTAGCCCATAGAGGGCTTCTCTCCATCAGCAATTCGTAGCAAAGCTACAAGGGGCTCAGTGACCTACATATAAAGTAAAGCAAAAAACTTGAGTCAAAACTTAAATATAAAATAATATAACTTAAAGTAAAAGTAAAAAACTAAATGTTAAATTGCAATAAATTTACCTGCAGGATTTCTCTAGCGGGTTTCCAAAAACCATCCTCATCAAATATGCAATCCGCCACATCTATCCCTACAGTGGTCGTAGCATAGGAAGAGGAAATCCACTCCCGCCCAACAAACATGCTCCTCAATTCATCCCTTGATGTCAACAAGGACTACAAGGTGATGAAATTCGAGGCAAACCTCGTGATACCTGGGCGAGCTAACTCCTTGCCTTTTGTGTACTTCCTCATTGTGCTAAGGACAAATGAATGATTATAAATGAATTTGCATATGTTTTTTGCCCTTTCCACACATGACTTGACAAACTCAAGTTTGCCAATTTCCTCCAACATGAGGTCAATGCAATGTGCTGCACAAGGGGACCAAAATATGGTGGGGTGCCTCTCCATCAAAAGTTTACCTACAACAATTTTAAGTCAATTAGAAATTCAAATTTCAAAATTCAAATAAATTTATTTTCAAAACTTGAAAAGTTAAATGTTTACCTGCAGCAACATAACTTGCTGCATTATCCGTCACCACCTGGATCACATTTTGTTCTCTCACCTCTGCTATGACTTCCTCAATAGCCTCACATGAGTATGTGGCATTTTTTACATGTGCGGAAGCATCAATGGATTTGATGAACATGGTATATCCTACAAGTAACAAAACAACGAATTAGAATATTAAAATTAAATGGATCATCAACAAATTAGCATTCAACAAATCAAAATTTACAATTATGTATGTAGGAAAGTAGAATGATCAATTACCTCCACAGGATACAAGAAAATTGAGGAGTGTTCTATTCCTCCTATCTGTCCAACCATCAGTCATGATGGTGCAACCCTTTGCAATCCACTCCTTTCAGTTCTCCTCGAGCTCAGCCTTCATGTCCTCTACCATCTCATCCAAGAGGTATCCACTCAACTCAACCTCAGTTGGGGCTTTAAACCCCGAACCACAAATAGCAACCGCATCTATCATGTTCTGCCAATAAGGAGCCCAATCACAAATAAAAATTTAGATGTCAAAGACTCAAATTAGAAAACAAGTAAATATAATTAAAGTTTTACTTTTACTTTTAATTTTAACTTTAAAGAAAACAACGAAAAAAGAATCAATTACCTGGCTGCAATAAATGGAATGTTGCAAAAGTACCAAAATTTGCATATCTCCTTTCTGGCAGCATCATGAATCTCCTTGTTCAAACCCATGCCCTCAAGCATGGGTTGGGAACCAGGAGTAGTGCGGAGCACAAAGTAACTATCCATTTTGTTTTTCCGCACTCTAGGCTGCAATAGGTTGGTGTGGGACTCTGTCTCAGTATGTGACCGACTAGCACTAGCACGAGCAGAAGAACTAGGATAAAAAGGAGGCCTAAAAGAACCCTCTCCAACACAACCTACAGATGCAGAAGCTGATGCAAATGCAGATGTGGATGCGGCTGCGGATGTGGATGCGGATGCGGGAACATGGGAGCCAATACCCCTTAACCCTTCAAGTTGCATTTTCCTATTGGCTTTGTCTTTTTGAATTTTTTCTAATGCCATTAAGCAAGTGCGTTTTGCCTAAGGAGTTTGGTGAGTGCAAATTGTAACATCGTGTCCAGGTATAGCAGCAATGTGGTATTTCAATCTATAAATACCCCCAGAAGTTATTTTTTCTTTACAAAAAATACATTTTGTTTGATATTTGGTTCTTCCAGGAAACTCTTCATTATATTTCCAACATTCATCTTTTCTACCCATTGCGAATTTGCGAAAAATGAAAGCAAAGGCTGCTGCAATAAAAATTTATATGTAAAATATCAAAGTTTGAAGCTAATAAAAGCTACAAAACAACAAACCCTGGTTTGCAACTTAGTAAAAATAAAGAACATTCAAGATTTAAACTAAAAATCTTGAAAACTATAAAAATTTAACAAAAAATGCATAATACACTAACATGCAAAAAAAAAAAAGAGCACTTACCTCTTGCAAATGAGTTGAGGAGTGTTGAGATTGGCTCCTTAATGCTCCCAATGCAATTGATGGCCTCCCCAAATGGATTGCTGATCTCTTTTGTGCTCTTTCTTCTTGCCGGTTAGAAACCTATGGCTTTTCTTTTCTCTTCTTCTCTCTGACTTTTACTCTCCTCTACTCATGTTAAACAAATAGAAGGCCCTTTAGGGTTATAACAAAGAAAATAGGTCAAAAACAAAGTTAAAAAAAAAGCAATTTTTTTAAATTTTACAAGTCTATACTTTATTGACCACGAGCAATTCATGCCGATTTTTTCAGGCGATTCATGCAATTTTTTGGATGAATCGCCTGAATCGGCGATTCAGGCGATTCACCTGATGAAATCGGCAATGGCGATTTCCGACTCCAAAAAAATCGCCATTGCTGAATCTAATCGCTGAATCGCCGATTTAGGCGATTTTTGGACAATTCTCGTTACTCTGGGTAATCATCATTGGAAGCACTATGTAATCTCTTCGGCATATATGTGAATAATAAAAGGAGTACTGTTGTGTTACATGTTCTTGTCTATTGTCTATATGCATTAAACTATTTACCCCATACAATAAACATTTGGCACCGTTGTAATGGAGACATTTAGACACACCTGGAGGGCAGAAAGGCGTTGGCCAAAAGAGGATGCGGCAAGAGATAGATGAATCTGGAAATACGGATAGTGGCCGGCAGGATACGTCCTCTGAGGAGGACGACTCAGAAGAAATGGAGGAGGTGGAGCAAGATGATGAGGAAGTTGGGGTGATTTTAGCAACCCCACTTTGCTTTCCTTGGCAGTTGATGGCTGTGTCAGTAACAGCTACGTCATCTCTTACAGCACCGCATGTACACACTATGGCAAATGTTCACATTCCAGGGTTCGGGCAGTTTAGGCAACCAGTGGTGATGACCCCAGTCACCCTAAACCCTAGACCACGAACAGCAACAGGAGCGATAGGATCAGCTTCACAGTCAGTGGTTGTCCAACCTTCAAGAAGCCAAGGGACAGCATCACTGACAAACACATCTATGGGAACACAACCTCAGCCAGCGGTTCAGCCAAAAAGGGAGAGGAAGAATTGACCCCCATACCACAGGAATCACCTTAGTCAGTAGCATTGAGTATGCCTCAGCCACATCCAGTAGCAAAGTTGACAGTCACGGAAGGAGGAGATAGTCAGGGAAGGGCACAAGAGCAGGTCCAATTAGAGGTGATTGGGACGGATGCAATAGTTACAATAGCCAACACACTACTGGATGATGTAGGATATCAGAGTGCTGATTTCAGCATGTCGAAGGCGGAGCACTAGGCGCCAATAGCCGTACAGACTAGCTCATTGGATCATGTGAGTGAGTATTTGAGACAGCGACTACTTCCCCCTATTGCCAGAGGCCCTTCAATCCAGTCTCCCATGAGAGAGGACCTATAGGTAGAGGCGATATGGTCGAACAACAAGGTTGTTTAGGTCCCTGCTTTGCCAGAGGTAGGAGATCAGAGTACAACATCAGAGAAAGCAGAAAGGAGGGTACGGACGAAAGGTCCTATAACAACAAGAGAGGAAAAGGATGAGGATATTCAGCTATGCCTCACTGACATCACAAAGAAAAGTAAGCTCCTGGCAGAGTTGGTGCTTACAAAGAGGCAATGAATAGAGGCTGGCAAGAAGCTCGAGAGGAGATGACCAACTGACTTGTCACCCAGCAAATGGCATGGGAAACAGAGTGGACAGCGTTATGAGGAAGTTGTACAAGGGAAGCAAGAGGCAGAATAGCAACTTGTAGCAGTATTACAGGAGAAGGAATCAGCAAAGAAAGCAAATGACCAGAAAGAAGCTGAATGCCAAGAGGTCACGATGATGCTGAAGGAGGTAGTGGAAGAGAATTCACAGATCAGAGCCGATTTAGAGGTCCAGATGAAACAAGTGTATCAGCTTCGACAAAGCCGGTCTACACAGTCAGGGACACATCCTTCGGTTTAGTATCTATGCATTAATGTAATTAGTTATTTTTGAGTAATTTTCTTGTGTTGTCGTCCGGAGATGACTTTTCTTTTTGGGGGGGATGATGTTGTCGGTAAAGTTATAAAATAGCCGACTGGTAGATTAGCATGTTGTCGATTAAGTTATAAAATAGCCGACAGGTAGATTAGCATGTTGTCGGTGAAGTTATAAAATAGCCGACGAGTAGATTAGCATCTGAAAGGACGCATGATAGTTGAGTCACCCCTTTGGAATGGTATATGTACACCGTCCAGAATGGACTTTGGGTGTGGTAATCATCATTGGAAGCACTATGTAATCTCTTCGAAATATATGCAAATAATAAAAGGAGTATTGCTATGTTACATGTTCTTGTCTATTGTCTATATGCATTAGACTATTTACCCCATACAGTAAACAAAGAAAAGTTCTCAGGTCTTAAGAACTGTATTATGACAGTATTGAATTTATATTATTCTTTACACTAGCTGAGTTTCAGCAAAAGAGTTGAATTATTCTGAGATTTGACACCTAGGACTCACTTGACTGGTTGGCCAAGAAAGAGGGTGAAGAGGTGAGAAAGATCTGCAAGAACATGAAAACAGAATCAAATGTGATACAATAATTTTATTACTTTTAAAGAACCATTTAATAGCTCATGTTGTCCAATTCATATACTTTGTCGTCAAGTCGAGTGCTGGAATTAAGTACCAGGATGCTCAGTAGCTGGACAAGGTGTTCCATGTCGGGGATAAGTTTAAGGCCTATGGTTGGGAGGTTAAGCCCCAACAATGTTTCCCCCCTCCACAAAATTTCAAGAAGTGCATTAGACAAAGATAAGCATTCAAACATTTATTGGTAACAGATAATTTACTTTTATGATGTTTATTCAAGTAGAAGATAAGATGGATTGATTTATATCATCGTTTCAGTTATTTCCTTAAATGAAAGCAACTCTTATCATCAATGTAATTGACAACCAGTTAGATTTGTTGATCTTCCAACTGGACATGGAATATCTCTATATACAAGAGATAGGTTTATCTAATGGATTGTTATTTCAGTCTTCCTTTTATTTGAATAATGAATTAACTGAATGTTATTGCCATAGTTAGCAATGGAAGGAGAAGAGATGATACAATGGTAATTGATGCGCTAATTGATACAGTAGTATGTGATACCCTAAATGATACAATGGTAATTGATGCCCTAATCAATACGGTGGTATGTGATGCCCTAAATGATATAATGGTAATTGATGCCCTAATTGATACAGTGGTATGTGATGCCCTAAATGATAAAGTGTTATAGCTAATTTTTCCTAAGCGGTATTTATAGATTAACTTGGAATTTGCAAAAGCATCCTAGATGGATTTCGGTGTTGAATCCTACGGTATGTAGATTTTAAATTTCATGTTAAATTCATTAATGATGTCTTCAATTGTTGGTTATGAAATTTTCCGTTTAAGTAATTGTAACCATTAATCTCATTCACATGAACATAACTGATATAACTGTCTTCCTATGAATATGTAGTATTAACTGTATTTCTTTGATATGCTAGTTGTTAGTTAAGGCCCGAGAAAACTGGATGTTACAATTATAACATCTATCATTCCTTGCCAACAAGAAGACGTCAAATAAATTAAATAAGTATGTGTAATAAAAATTCGTTAGAGAAAGAAAACTATAAATTTAAAATAATCAAACAAAAGAGAATTACTTGGCTACAAAAAATGAAATGTTTCAATACTACCAAAACTTGCCATTTGTTTTTTAGCAGCATAATGTACCTCCTTGTTCCAAGGCATGCTCTCAAACGAGAGTTGTGAATCAGGACTACTGTGTCTCCTAAAATATGAATCCAACCTAGGACCAAAGCTGTTAGTATCACTAGAAGAAAAACTAGCAGCACTAGCACTAGGAAGGTACAAAGGCTTTGAAGAATTCTCTCCAAAATAACTTTGCGGATGCTTTTGAATGGGAACCAATAGTTGCCAACTCTTCCCTTGGCCTCTTCTTCATTTCCTTTATTGCTTCAAAAGTTTCTAGTGCCATATAGCAATCATGAACATCAGGGGATGCTAATTTACACGGCTCAATTTCATGGCCATGTATCTTGGCAATATGGTATTTAAAACTATTGATGTCACTGTGATTAATTTCTTTACAATATTTACCTTTAGTGGTCTTGGCCTTAGGCATAGGAATCGGACAATAAGACAATATTACAAAAAAAAAACATTTGTGCTTTGTGTTTTATAAACTAATATGAAAAAATAGGGTTTCTCTCAGAAAAAAAAAGTATGTTTTTAAAATCTTTTCAATTCTTGAATCTTTTACTTTCAAATTCAAACTTCAAAGAAAGAACAATCAGCTAAACCGACATTTACAGATCTCTTCTAAAAAAATTTGGGGTTTGTTATTCCTCCTTTGAAGTTTGAATTTGAAAGGAAAAGATTTGAGAATTGAAAAGTTTAAAGAAAAAATTAAGATTTTTTTCTGAAAATATAAAAAAGATCCAAAAAAGCCCATAAAATTTCAATCTTACCTTTTGGAACAAACTTGAAATAAAATGAGAGCTCTTTGCAATTGTTAATATGAGACTTTTGACACACCAAATGCATGCAATAAGCTGCACCAATGTGATTTGTTGATATTTTTTGCTTTTCCTCGCTAGTTTTTCTTAATGCACTCTTGTTTTTCTTTTCAACTTATTGTTCTCTTTTTTTGCTAGCATAATGAAATGAGCTCACTTTTAGGGCTGCAAAGACCAAATAGAAGAAAAATAAACCTAAAACTCACATTTTTTATGTTCTTTTATTGCAATCCCTCTTGTTGCACCGACCTAGTCTTGTCATCGGGACTCCCTTGGTCATGTGCGTGGTGACTTGCGAGTTTGGGTGAGTCACTCCTCGAACCTATCCGGACCCTTGTGACTCACCTAGGCTCATCACTCGTTCTAGGACTCGCCAAGTCTGGGTGAGTTCGAGCGAATTCCAAAGCTATGATTTGAAGTGCTATATTGTATGTTCATATGTTCTTCTAATGTCTGATGGTATTAACAAGTCAGTATATGGTAGATCCAGAAGATGGAATTATGAGAAGTTGGAATATGGAGGAATTATGGAGGTAGAATAGGCAGATGTTAGATCCATGTCTGCTGAACCACACTATCTGAAATGCAAATGCGAACCATTCTTTGAACATGTCTTGACTATTTCCAACAACCAGCCTTGCCAACAACAAACAACATAACACAACTTCTAACTCTAAACTATTGTAGATTTGAAAATGATTTTCCAACTTTTAGATCTACAAATTACATTTGGATATATATCCTTGGAGGTGGTTGTGATGCTTGTGCTTAGATGAAAACATCAATTGGAAGCATGTTATGAAGTATATGGGCCCCTATTCTCTCTAAAGTTGGACTGAAATGCTTGAGGTGGCTGACTTTGTGTAAATGACACCTCTCACCACTATGATGGATCTAGTTGTAATTTGATTGATCAAATTTATATATATATAAACATGTAATCGAATGAGTTGGCACAAGCATGATTGTGGATCAAAGTGGATGTGTGTGGATTGATTTGGGATCGAATGAGAAGTTATTGTAATGTGAGTGTGACAAAGTAAAGGAGGAAGAAGTGTGAATTCCATAGAGTTGTAGTGTTTGATCAAGAGATCTTGTTCTTTTTCGTTTCGTCTTTTCCTTGTGTTTGTTGGAAGATTGTTTGCTTTTCCGAAATGTGCAAATCTATATCTTCCCTAAGGTAAGATTGTTTGCCTTAGCTTACAAGTTCTTTTTTGGGAGCGGTGTGCCTAAAATAATTATTGGAACTTTGTTATTCGTATGGTAAGATTCTCACCATGGTCTTCCCAAATTTGGTTTCCATGTAAATCAGGTGTTCTTGTGTGTGTATGTGTTATCATTGCAATATCTTTTATCCTCCCCCCTTCTTCAGCTTTTAGAGGTGTTCAACAATACCAAGGAAATGGAATGGAGAGTTTATTTTCAACTATCAAAAATTAATCCAACATAAAGCCACTCACCCTATGTGAAGGCATCTTTTTAGCAAGAAGAAAAAAAATCCACTAAGCTAACAAAAAAAGGGTACTCCAACATCATCATTCCGTTTGGTTCGTGGAAGATGATAAGAACTAGCTTTTTCAAAATCCGGATTTGAAATTTTTTGTTTCAAAATCGGCAAAATGGAATTAGAATACCAAAGTTATAACTTTGTCTCAAAACCAAGTTTTCCAACTTCCTACTAGCAAGTAAGAATTGAAAATCAAAACTTGGTTATGTTTTTTTAGGAGTGTAAAACCAATAGATTGGACTACTTTTTTGGAGTTTACGTGCAACTCCAAGCTTACGCATAAAAATGTGTCTTCACACTCATCTTCCGAGTGAAACAAACAGTTCAAGTAAAATCCCAAAAAATAGGAATGAAGATTTGCAAAACCTTGATTTGGCTAAATCAAGATTTGTAGAAATTGATTTCTACAATTCCACGAACCAAACGGACCCGAAGAGCACACGATTATACTAAGAGGGGGGTTGAATCAGTATAATAATAACTTTGCCAATTTAATATTAGAAACGATAGTCCACCAAAATAACTGAGGGGGGGGGAAGGGGGTGTGAATCAATTATCCAATAATTAAAACGTTTATCAACCTTAAACAATCTTATCCATTCAATCAAAGTAAACAGTGACCATAACAAGATGCACATGGACAATTACACCAGATATATTTAATAGGGAAACTTTTAATCAGAGGAAAACCCCAGTGGGAATGATGCTCACAAGATGATGTACTAATATAAATATTCCTTGTTAGAGGATGGACCCTGATAGGACTCTATTACAACATTTAGTACATATGAGTCCCTATTAGGAGACTTTGAATCCTTGTTAGAAGATTCCAACCCTGTTAGGAGTTGTAGAAGACAGAAGGACCCACTGTCCAAACAGTGCTTCTGGGGCAAGACCACTGAACTCATTGTCCAACTAATCTCTCAACTATTCTTTGTAGAATAATTGTGTGTACTATACTGCAACTTCTTTTCTCTGTCCTATCAGCCAGACCAATCACTGTTAGACCATGTAAACCAAATAACGGACCTCGGATCCAAGTATCAAACTTCAGATCACACAATAAAACCTCGGCAATGAAGTTTCCTTCACTTCTGCCCAGCTCTACTTAACTTCGCATTCCGCTCTTCAATCATTCACATTCACCATACATACTTCTTCATTACTGATGATAAGATAAAGGAAAATGTCCTTCCTTTATACCGAATCCATAAAACAATTCCCTAAGTCAGCTATTACACCTTCTCAATTAAGTATTATAGGATCACATTAAGAACACGTTACACTTAGTGATAACATTAATCTTTTGCCTTGCGCATGTAACATTATGACGAGCGAGCTTATCCACATCGTCACCAACATGTCTTCTTCACATATTTAACTTCAGCTTACTAGAATAACAACTCTGCTAAGAGATATAACAAGTTTACCAGAACATGCCTCTATAAACTCTATCTCAAAATAGTCTTCACCAAAACTTTCATAACTTCCTCCAGACTTAATATCTTATGCTTTCGAGGGTAGCTACGTATACTAGACACAGTATAATCTCCTTTTAACCTCACTACTAAAAGTACTCAACGATCTATCCGTACCAACTTGATCTTTACCACCGTTCTTCTGTCAAAGATCACATAAAACTGCTATGTTGACATCAATGACAAACACAGTCATGAATGTAACATATCATCATGATAATGATCTAATCATATTTTTACAATACTCCCCCATAAGAATATCAACAGCATTCATGCTTCCAACATTTAAAACTTTTTTTTTATGAATAGTCCCTTATATTAAAAAAAATACAATAAAGTTACATATTCACAAAAAAGGGGCTAGGGGAAATAGGATCACCCCGTGAGTTCATACGGCCTAAGGCCGGATATCAACTATTCATCAAAAAAAAACTTCAGAAAACATAAAAAGCCTCAGGGTATCAGCACAGCACTAGGCGAGGGAGGAGGTGTCAGTAAAGTTATAAAATAGCCGACGGGTAGATTAGCATGTAGTCAGTAATTATTATATAGCTGACGAATAGAATTAATTATATCTGAATGGGCACGATGGTTGAGTCACCCCTTCGAGAAGGTATATGTACACCATTCGAAATGGACTCTGGAGGATGGTGGTAATCATCATTGGAAGCACTATGCAATCTCTTCGGCATATATGTGAATAATAAAAGGAGTACTGCCATGTTACATGTTCTTGTCTATTGTCTGTATGCATGAAACTATTTACCCCATACGATAAACAGGATGATCCTTATCATCAGATCCCCACCCAAGGGTGGGGTGTGCAAATGGCTCAGGGGGAGCCCATCCGTCATCAACAGCAGCATTATCTTCTTTTTCTCCCTTGGGCTTGGGAGGAGAAATGGCTAAGTCCAACCAAGGAAACACCCACTTGGGGTCTGAATGCGTAGAGGGCCAACCGATAGCAGGAGCAACAAGAGCCATTGTGGACCACCCCAAGCCAAACCTTCAAGGAGGTAAGGCGGAGCGGTGCCGACCACCAAAGCCTCCAGAAGAGCGATGCCGACCAAAAGCACCACCGTTGGGAGAGCGGCGTGACTGAGAGCAAGGCGTGTGTGAGCAGCGAGCAGAACTGCTACGTCGTTGACGGCAACCGCAAGGAGGGGTACGGTCGCCAAAGGCCAAATCCGGTGGAACACGAGCTACCATATAGGGGGCATTTCCCCAATGTGCCAATAGGTTCTGTAGGTGAGCCACCTCCAGAGCCACTTTATATGTTTGTACTTGAATCTGCAACATGACATTATTATAAATACATGCTTTAGCGTACATAGCAACATTAATGTCAAGTGTGTTATTAGCATAAATAACTGCATTGCGATCTTTCCAAATGGTAAATAACATCTCCAATTTAAAAGCATGGCATATCTAGGAGTACTTGAAGGGAATTTGAGTGTTGTCACCTAGAACAACCATATGCCAAGAGAAAGGTTCTGAAGGGGCGAAAGAGATCATGGATCCATTGCCAGTAACATTGGGCCCGTCGACAGAACCAAAAAATGTAATGGGCACTTTCGAAATGCCCAAGAACTAAACCAACTGCTAAAAGAGATGAATTTATGCAAACTGAAGATTGTACCACTGCTGAAATAATATTAGTTCTCAAACTAATAGAATCAAATACATAGCCATAAATTTCAAAGGCCAAACCCCAAAGGAATGATGTCTAGAATGTTACAAGAGAGGATGAACGTCCTCTAATGCCAAGAACAGAATTGTACATCCTAGTTAATATCAAATGCAATTCACCATCATCCGATGCTAAACAATGAAGCTCCCACCTCTATTTATACTTTCCCTACACCCTTCTAGAAGGAAATCAAATATTAATTAATTGCAAGTACTAGAAGCTTCCCCCTTCCAATAATTAATGCACTCTCTAAAAACTCCTCCCTTGCAATACAATAATTAATTGTGCTTCTAGAAAATTAAATTACTAGAGGCTTCCTCCTTTCCAATAATTAATACACACTCTAGAAGCTTCTTCCTTGTAATACAATAATTAATTAAATATAAAGTCACCTTTCAATTTTTAATTTATTTAATAACTTTATAGGAAATTAATTTAATTTCCTCCTATGCTTCACCTAGCCTTTGGAGAACGCAAAGGCTAAGAACTCCACTTAGTTGCTAAAAAGATGGGTACATTACAAAAAATGTGCAAAAAGTCTCTAGTTGACGACGAAAAGGGCAACTGGGGTCAGGAACACCCAGATGTCGCAATCGGGGGCCCAAAGGCAAGCTCTGAAAAAGAATACACCAGGTGAAATGCGCAATTTTAGGCTCAATAATGGTTTGCCACAATGGAAGACCTATGACTCCAAGTACAGTGAGAGGATTGCAAATGTCATCTTTGGTTAAGAACTTCAACCATAGGCAGTTGAGGAACCAACCATCGGTAGCCCAGCCTAGGCTTGTAGCCAGTTACCAAGGTGTCTGGATACCACTTCTAGTCTTTCCACCAAGGGTGAGAGGATTGAATGCCAAGTTTATGTAACAAATGTGGAGGCACCGCAGAAACTAGAAAATCAAAAGTCTAGCAATTTGGACGAGTGAGCCGGAATTGCACTTTCATGTCCTCCCACGACCGTAAGCTCATAGTAACTCTAGAGAAAAGATCTTTAGGGGTTCTTATGCCACGTTTAAAAAAATGCAGAGCACTAGCCCCATGTACTTTGGCCAGGGGAACACCTTGGATAGCAAATAATGGTGACCACCAGAGATTGTATTGGTTCATGGAGAGCCCATCTCTGAACCCATCACTAGCCTAGCGAAGCCAAGGCTTAACTGCTTCCCAGCCTTTCTAAATACGCTTGGCAACAAAAGTGCCCTGAATCTGAATAGGTTTAGTGGTCACAAGAAGGGTCTAAAAACCAATCTCCTTCTAGGCTAGCTGGTGAACCAGAAAGCCTGAAGAAATGCAATGCCACAACAAAATCTTCCAAGCTTCATTGCCAAAAAGAGCTCGGATAACGCATTTGGCACAAAGAGCAATACCTTGCCTCTAGGTAGACAGCAAGCCTAGGCCTCCAAACTCTTTGGGAAGACAACAGAAATCCCAAGAACTCTATGAAAACCCTGGTGAGAAGCATCTGAAGCCCAGAGGAAATAATGTAATAGGCGCTCAAGTTTGAGATAAGAGGCCTTCAAAGGAGCCCAACAGGAAGAGTAGTACACATGGGTGGCGGCCATCACTTTGAAACAAATCTGGAATTTGCCCACAAGGGAGAGAGGTTTGATGATCCAATATTCCAGCTTCTTCTCTATTCGTGCAAGGACCACAAAATTTTTTATCCAAACAATTTCTTTAATAACTTTAAATATGCTGAAATCAATAATTATGCACATGAACACAATCACACAAGATTTACGTGGAAACCCAATGTGTGAGAAAACGACGCTAAATCGTTGTTTTACACAAACTATTATTTTACAATGGTTTGTACACTCCAACCCCTATGTTTATGAGCACCAACTCACTAGAAGCTCCAACTCCCACACTTTGCAAGCTCCGACCTACTTGAAGCACCTATTCCCACTGCTGTCTTTGTGAGCACCGTTCCACTGCACTCAAATTAATTTTCCACCTTGGTGATGTTGCTTACTTAACTAATGATGGAAACATTGTAAATCTCTTCATTGAATCTGCTATGTTTCTTTCACCAATCAGAAAACACAATCTTCTTATAGTTGTTTCAACTCTGTAATATTGCTTTTAATTTGATTACAAAGTTCTCTATAATTACATCTGAAAATATCCTTCTTTATATCCTCTTTATTAAAGCAGCAATCTTTCTTACTTGATTTCTCTTTTATTACTGTCACATACTTATAATATATATATGTCAATCTGAATATATTATTTTCTTCACACCTTCTCTCAATTCTTACACATTTTTTATTTCAAATGATTCATTCCTTATTTATATCTTAAATATATTGAGATGTGTCTTTACAAACTAAAACTCATGTCTGTTCATAAATAAATTATATCTTTTCTTAATTATAGTCGCATGTCCTTGATTTGAATTGTCAATTGTATCTTTATGTTTATACTTTATAGTCAACTTTATTAGTATTTTAATACGTTTCCACCGCTGACATCTGTATTTGAGTCCAGTGCCATCAAGACTTCATACGCTGTCTGTTGTCTTTCATCGCTGGCTTGTATTTTAGCATCTACAAACTGTGTAGTCCATAAAGACGTGGATTCCTGGTGTGGCTCTCGGTGTTTTACCCATCCATTTCAATACCCGACTCCAGCATAGCTTGGTTTCTGATTAACACATTGCTTAGATATTTTTTGTCCACACACGACATGTATGTTGGGTATTTTCGAAGTCATGAGAGAAACTATATTAACCTGATAACATTTGTCTCATATGTAATGATGATTCTTGTTTAATATCAATTGATGTTCAACCCGCCATTGTATATTTTCATAGGTGCTAGATAGACTCAAATATTACCGTTGTTGATATGCTCCATTCACATGCAACTTATCCTTTGGTTTTCGTATATTTCATTGAGCTCCATCTGTACTATTATTCTCCGTGTGGTGTAACCAAATTTATCGCTGAATGTCTCTGTTCCAATGCTGCTCAAACTTTACTTCTCTTGAGGCATACTGCATGTATGTGTGATGATATTTATATATCAAATCATTGTCTTTCTAAGACATGTCACTGTGTATCCTGAACGCTCTCAGTGTCATTTTAACATCACTTGATTTAGGTAACCACTCTGTTCATTTCAATCGATGGATTTCACCGTTGTGCTTGGTATACTTGATGTGTTTATATCGATGCCCTGTTATTGCTTGTCACACCTTCACCAATCAATCAAACTATGAATCATTCTCTGCTACGTGGATATACATCTTTGACTAGCACTTAGAGAATTAATTTCAAAACATAATTTGTCATCGTGATTTGAATAAAACTATAGATCATCCACACTATTTATATACTGCCATATACAACTTCCACGTTGTGCATCTCTGATTGTCATGGTCTTCCATATTTAGCGTAATGAATGAATTCATGTGTTCAAGTCTTCATCATGAATATTACATTGATACAAACTTCTGTTTAAATTATAACCTCGTACCATTACATATACTTGTCTTGTTGGGGGTTTTATGAAGACTCTTGATGGCACACTTGCTGCACAATATGTTTGGTCTCTGACTTATGTGGCTTTCCAATGATTTTACATGCCTTCTAAAAATGGTCATCATCACTGTCAAATGGAAACTTATTATTCATCGTAGGTTATCCATCTTCAACAACTGTATACTCATCATTTTGCGTGGAATTCTCTAACCCCGATGGCACCTTTGATGTGGCTTCATAAATCCAATACCCCTGTGATATATATTTCCAAATCATGTGATAGATACATATCGTGTCTTCCACATGTTTCTGCAGGTTACTAGACTGCTTTTTCACTACTTTCTGATTACTGTCATATGTATGCTGCTGTGTATGCTTCTAAGGTTTCCATAACTTCATACATTGGCTGGAAACTTCAATAATATGGTTAGAGAGTTTCCCAGAATTTCCAGCAATATCCTTTATTATTATAATATATCCATATATATGTTACTGCTGCAGCTACGTTGATCATTCTGAGAAGATCTCTGTTCAGCCGTCTTCTGTGTCTTCATCATTCAGAATGAAATCTTTGAATTCACAAGCTTGTAGCAACATATGCATTTCAGATAGACATATTGCTATTTCCATCACTGGTAAGTTGATTAGTTCATTTAATTATTTATTTTGACATTGACATCAGTGAATATTTGATCAATCTCATGAATGTCTTTGACATCAATGATAACAATCCATCACATTATACTGCACCTCATCAATGTTAGGAAAGGACTATAGAAGCCAAAGTGGAAATGGAAAAAAATTAAGATCTTGTATAAACATCCAACCCTAAACCATAGACCCTACCACAGGGATTGACAATGAAGTTACAAATAGTGTTTCTATGAGCTTTTGGTTTTCAGGGACATCAAAAAAATTCATTAATATTGGGGATGTGTGGCATATGATTAACTATAAACATTGATACAACATGTGTGTCGGTGTACAAAATTACCAGTCCTTTTAGTTCCTCGTGTTGTTTCAACTTTAAAGAAGGCTGGGAGGTAATGAATTCAAGGTTATGACTCGGACAAAAATCTGCCAATTAAGCTCTTAAAATTTTGCCAATGTGCATTTCTAGAATCTTGGACTACAAGCTAATAAACAGAGATAAGATCAGTTAATTGATTTGTGACAAAGACTCAAGGTTTCAAGGTTTCCACAAACAGTATATCCTCAGTACAGATGAAAAAATACGAAAGTTTGTTACAAGTTTTAACTGACCAGTCCTGTGACCAATTATGAGGCTTGATCTCTACTTAGAGGAATCTAAAAAGATGAGCTTAAAATAACTGTTTTATTAGATGTATCATTGAAGCCTGAGGCTTTTGTATGCTGGCATTTGTTTGCAATATTTAGAGACCCAAACAAAAATCTTACTCTTCTATTGTAGTTGCTGCTGCTTATTTGATTTTCTTGCATTTCCTTAGTTCTAAGTTGACTAATTATCCTCAATATTTGGAAATAAGAGAGGCAAATAGAGAATTGGAACTGCTCTTACTACAAATCTCCAGGTGAACACTGCAGTTCAATGGTGAATTTGTATGCTGGTGAAATTGTGCTTTTGTGCATCGATTCCACAAAACAAAACGAACATAATTTCATCTAAAGCTCTTCCCTTATGTTCCATGGAATCTCAAGATGGAGGTACTCAAGGTGGGACAGTGGGATGTGCAGAGCCCCTTCTGAGGTTGAGGGCAGTGCCCCCCACACAAGATTCTGGGTATGGAGCCCCACCACCAAACACAAATTAAGGACTTCAAAAGCGCACAGACCTTCATAGTGCACACCATTTTCACAATTTTATAACTTCCTTTCCAGCAAAAAAAAGCCCTGGCTATTTTCTAGTCATAAGTGATTTAGGGTGAGCCATATATGCCTATTTATAAACTTTTACTTTTTTCTGATTGCTCGGGGGGTGAGTAGGGCCCATAGACCATTAGGATTAGGGTTTATGTCATGATACAAAAACACCTTCTGAAGTATTATTATTTTCCCCCAAGCCCGAAGATATCCCATCTTGGAAATGCCTAGTTTTGGTGGAGGGATGCATTCAATGCTCTTCTCTTAAATTAATGCCTAGATAACAAATGTCAAAGGCGCCACAAGGACATCTTGATGTCACCCTTGGGGTCCCCTTCATGAGGACTGCCCTGGAGACATCTCCCATATCCAAAGGGAAATCCTTGGATGTCCCTAATTTCTAGAAAAACAAGGGATGTTTTAGGGATTTTTTGTCACTGCCCTTGTCTTTGAAATCCCATACACACTCTAATAAGATTTGTTCCTGGGAAACATTGGTTGTAGATGAACTTGAAATAATGACAATCAACCTATGAGCTAGCATAAACTGGTGATGTGTGATTTTTAGCAGTCTCTATTGAGGAAGATCGAATACCTAATACCTAAGGACTCCACAATGTTCAACGCCTCACCTCAGAACCCCTTCCATGGAAATTTTAACATTTTTTAAATTTTACTTTAAAAGTATTATTAATTTCATCAAGTAATATTGTCTTAAAATTTACCTACTAAATATTATTGCATTAATATCATCCTATTTGGCCTTTAACCATTTCAACTCATTTACTTGGCAAAAGCATGATTAGTGTAATGGCAATACAAAAAAGGATTACCATCCAACATAAATAAATGAGCAATTGGCTCTCTTGCAATCTGCATTGTGCTGCACAATTTTACAGTAAATCTTCGAGATTTCATGGTTTGCTACAAAAGGGTTTGTAGCGGGTGTTGTTTTGTTAAATAGGACAGCTTATTTGGTGTCAATTTCTGGACACAATTTGCAAGGATCAAACCATTTAAAAATCCAAATTTGAAGGGTTTCGAGTTTTTCTACATGATTTTCAACAAATTGTGGGTTTTCTATGTGGAGTTCTTATGTAATCTATAGGGTTTTGTAACCCCCTTTTTAAAAAAATGGTTTTTCTAGGTTCTTTCGTGATTTTTTTGTAAAAGGGTATTTCTCGATTTTTCAGAAAATTCAAAATTGTGGTTTTTCTTTGTCATGGATTTGCTGTTTTCTAATAATCTTTTAAAAAACCATGACTTTTTTTCCTATTTTTTCTTCAAAATGTTGGTTTTAGACGATTTTTCACAAAATCATATTCAATGTTTGACAAAATGTTTCTACAGTTTTTTATAGAATCACGGTTTCTTGTAGAATGTTTTGGGTCACACCTGGGTTTTTTAGGGCGAACATTGTTTTCATCTAAAAGATTTTGACAATTTGTTTCATAAAATCATAGGTGTTGCTTCTTTTTGACAATTTTTGGCACATTCATTGTTTCAAAATTATGAAGTTTTTATAATTTGATCTCAATGACTTTAAATAAAAAGCTTTGTTGGTTGACATCATATTGGAAGGATTATGGTAAAATTGGTCATATACAATGGTTTTGCAAAAAGTATTGGGGCTAACCAGAAGTTCAACTAGGGAGGGTCACAAATAAGATAGATAAGATAAGATAGATTTATTAATGTCCAACAAAAGACCACGAGGGTCTAAGGCACTAAAAGCATACAAGGCAACAACCAACAGTGAGAGCACCAAACGGTGCTCACGGAAAGAACAAGCAAGAAACAAAAGAAGCAAAAACAATGAAGTTAAGACTAAATACTCCTCATAGATGAGAAGTAGTCCAGTACTGAAGGATAAGGCCTAAGGTGAGGGTGAGCCCCAGAATGTCTAAGGGAGCTTCTGGAGGTAGGATGATGTTGTTGAGTGGGTCCCCTACGAGGCTTCACGGATCTGGTGTGTCTAGAGGAAGGGTTGAACAACCACTTTGTCCCCCAGGCATGGGACATAGACATAAAGAAAGAGGTGATGAACTATTCAGATGTTTGTCACATCAAAACTAGAAGGTGTAATCACCATGTTGCATGGCCTCCTAGAGGTAAAGTGCAAGAACCACTAATCAGTGTATCTAAAGAAAGAAGAAATGGACGTGCACTCTTTGAACAAGCAGTGGAACCTCCCCTTGATCTCATAGTATATGGGGCAATAGAAAACAAAATGGGTCTCTAATTCTACCTTCCCAAGGGGGCAAAGGCAACAAATCTTGTCTTTTTCATTATGGTGATCAATTTGTATACGTAACCGGTGGGAGTCCACTCTAAAAGATCCCAAACAAATGTAGAGAGCACGAGTTCGTGTAGCGCTCAGCATAGAAGGCCATCTTCAAGTGGAGTCCCCACAAAGAGTTACTCCATGTCGCAACAATATACTGCTTGTAGATGTCAAGCCTGACGTGCTCATTTAGCTCCAACTAGGAGGGAAGGAGGTGAGCGGAAGCATCAAAAGAGAATCAAACTAAGAAGAGTAGAAGCTTGGGTGAATCAGCAATGGGCTCTACTAGTTGGATTGGCACCCGCCACTGTCTTGGAAGAGCAGTAAGCCAGGTAAGAATATCTGTGATGACCTTTAGTAGAGTCTACGAAACTTTGAAGGCAATGGAGGAACCAAATTAAATCAAAGATAGTCCCAAGCCTGAACGGATGAGCCCCAAACTAGACAAAGATGATAATGTGGGGTAGATTGATGATATCTATTAGACTTGGACTCTCTCGATCGAGGCCCAATCGGAATCCAAGAGAGAGGGCCCCAACACAGTAGGGTCATAGAGGACTGTCGGTTGGACCAAAGTCCAAGAGGGGCATCTTGGTCATAGTATCTTGGAGGATATGTTTGAAGCATTATCTCTCAAGCATAGCCAGGGAACGAAGTCCCTTATTAACTCAGGGCTGCATGACAGGTCTCATACTAAAGGTTCGAAGAACTTAACCCCCAGGTAAGTATAGGAAGATGTGGTCTCAACCTCCTTGCCTTGAAGGTAGAAATAGAGATGCAAGGTCTTCAAGCAGTTGAAGACCATTACTCGGGTCTTGCCCAAGTTCACAACTAACTATCAAGAGTCACACAAGGAGGCCAGCCCATCAAGAAGAGGTTGGATTCTCTCTGAGTCTCTAAGGATGAAGCTGAAAGAACATCATCATCAACAAACAATAAAATAGACATCAAAACCTAGTGTAAATAACAGCCAACATCAAGAAGCGAGAGGTCACAGAGGAAAGACTCGAGCTCGTCAATGTAAATCCCAAAAAGTGTAGGGTTAAGAGGGCAACCCTACTTCACCTCGATGGTGCTTTGGATAGGATCAAAAAAACTGTGAGTGATCCTAAATCTGCCCACAACACTGTTATATAACCTCATGATGCTTGTCAAGAGAGTCCCCAAAATCCCAATGTCCCTAAGCCTTTGAAAGAGAGTCATTTGAGGAATAGAATCGAAGGCTTTGTGAAAATCTACAATGCAGCAATAGACTATCGTCAAGTGATATCAAGCCTCCTCAATGATAGTTTGCAAAGTTAGAATGTAGTCCATGGTCTGAAAATTTGTACAAAAGCCAACCTGCCCCCTAGCATGACAATATCGTCAATCAAGCTCTAGATAAGATAGTGTTTAACATAGTGGCATAGAGTTTGGCAAAAGTATGCCCAATCATGATAGTCCTGTAGTTGTCGTAGTCCAAGACCAACCTGGTATTATGGATCAAATAGATAATATGTCACAACCAAGAATTAGGAAAACCTGTGGAAACCACCTTGTTAAAGAGCACTATGAGAAAAGAGCCCAATATTGTAATACCAAGGTTGAAGAGCTCTGCTTAGAACCCTTCCAAATCCATTGTCATGCTACTATGCATGCATCTAACAGCCTCACTGATGTTGGAGAAATTAAAGAGGTGGCAATGGGGGGGTGGGTGGAGAGGAGGTTAGCGATGTTAAAGAGTGGAGGTGTGAGGGACGAGGGATTTGTTGTCGAGAGTGAAGGCAAGAGGAGGGTGTTTACCGTACTGGGTAAAGAAATCAACACATACAAACAATGGAACACGAACACGAACAGCAGAATTATATTCGCATATGCCAGACATACATTATGCTTCATAAGATCAATGATGAATGATAGATCATAATAATTTACAATGATCCCAGACGGGATATAAATACTATCCACCGAACCTTCCCGGAGGAGTCCATCGGCCACAAACATTATGTCCGCTACAAACTATTTACCCGTCGGCTACAAAATACAAAACACCGACGACAATCATTCCATCGGCTACAGAAACACCGCCGAGACCATCCAATCGGCTGACAGAGGGTGGCAACGGAACATGGTGTGCGAGCTTCAAAGACAAAGGAGAGAGGCTTAAAGGGATCTACACTGCATCAAGACAAACATCCCCTTCTTGTGGCGGAGAAAGCGGCAATAGGCAAGCCTCAAATGGACAAACGAGGGGTGAGGCAGAGTGGAGGAGGCTGAATGAATCAAGTGGTGAAAGGACTTACAGTCCTTGTCAAACCACCGATTCAAGGGGCAAGAAGCAAGCTCATATTGTAGAACATTCTAAAGAGGAGTCAGCCTTCGACGCATTCATGGCCAAAAGACCTGCAGAATCTGAAGTATCATGTAGAGTTTAGTTAATAAATTGATCTTTAAAGGAGGGTATTTATAATAGATATTATTATTTATCTTGTAATGGTCATTTAAGTGTTTTGATTTGTCTAGTTAATTTAGTTAGCAACTTCCTATTTGTTGTGTGTCAATTAATAGTTTAGTATCTTTCTGTTTTCCCTTTTTGTTAACGATTGTTTTTTTTAGAAACATTGTCTTTCTAATTCCTTATTTAAGGAGCCTTTGTCTACTTTGTAATTACTTCATTTTCAATCTATCAGTTATCATTTCAGTCTTACTGAGAGTTTCATTGACTTCGGTTTTCTCCATAGAAATATATATTCTCCAATCTGGATTGGTGACAAACAAAAGCTTTCACCAACCAAACACTGTGCATTCAAAATCATTTTGAATCTGCCTTCTTTAGCCCTTGTTGATCTTTGGAAGGCTTGGAAGCATATGCGTTTTGTTGTTCTTAAGTGCATGTTGCCATTACCTGCCCTTTACAGACCTTGTGGATGAAGTGGCCCTTTTGTCATTATAGATAATGAATTGTTGTCTTTGGGAACTCTATTATACTTGTGAAAGTTTGTGCTATTTGACTTGCCAGCAGTTCTCATATCCTTCATTAGGCACCCAACTCAAGGACTAAAGATTCTTACTTGAAATCAATATGTATGTGGAAACTTGAACAAACCTAATCTAACTGGATTAATTGTAGGAGAAAACAAAGTGCTACCATTAAAAGATCTCATGCAGAATAACCCTTGCATAGGAATTCACTGATCTATTTGTATTTTGCAGCTTGGAACAGGAACACCAGATGTGGTTGAATGCAATAGTAGCTGCCCATGTGGTTCAAAGTGTTTGAACCGAAAACTTCAATATGGACTCAGGGTTCGCTTGGAAGTTTTTAGAACTCAAAATCGGAAATGGGGTGTGAGAGTACTTGAGCAGATCCCAAGGTTTGTTTATATTTGAGTTCTTGTTTGCATTGTTTTCACAAAGCATATGTCATATATGTCTTATTTAATTACTGCACTTCTAAATTACACATATATTAGAGACTCAGCTGCCTGGAGGGATGCGTTAATTTTCCCAAACACATAGAAGCAGAACAAGCAATAGTTTGGAGTGGAGAGATATGGCACTGCACTTGTTTGATAGGAGCAACCTAATTTGCAAGCATTCGTTATTTTCCAAAATGTTTGCGAGGGTCGCTTTAGTATGGAAATTTCTATTTATGTACTTTTTAATTCTAAATGAGCAATCCTATTTAAGCAGGGGACGGTTCGTTGTTGAATACGTGGGCGAGGTATTATCTCCCGAAGAAGCTACAGAGCGCGAGAATCTAGATGATAACTACAATGCCAGGTGATTGAATTGCTACAAGGAATGGTTTCGGAAGATTCCATTTACTTCAAAATATGTTTATTATAACCAACAATTCTTTCTCTTATTGAATGGTCTGTACGTGTTTCAGATATCTTTTCAGTATGGATCATCCCTCGGTTCCTCCTAAAGATCAGCTGGTTGTTGATATCTTTGGGGTTTCAAATGTTGTACGCTTTATCAATCACAGGTTTCGCACAGAACTTTTTATTTACTTATTTATAGATAAAAAATTCATGAAGCCGAACTGAATCAAAAGCAAATGATTAACAAGAAATACGCAGTAATGTAAAAACATAAATTTAAATAGCAAATATTTTTGAACTTGTGAAAACATATTCTCTAAACCAACAAATTAAGTGTGTTACTAATGGATTCAAGTCGAATAAAAATGGACTAATGTCTTTTAGTGTTTGCAGCTCGACAGGAAATTTATCAATTTATAGGGTTTTCACAGAGACTATAGATCCCAAAATATACCGGCTGGGTTTGTACGCATGTCGTGATATAGAAGCTGGCGAAGAGCTTACCTACGATTATAAAATTCCAATGCCAGAATAGTGAACTTCATGTAATTACTGTTATTATCATTCTTGGTCTCGCACATTCTTACAAGCAAGTCTGGCAGTTCTTTCTTCTTGTTGCTGAGACTTGCCCCTCCTGGGGTTAAATGAAATTCAGGTTAAACATTCTATAATGTTTCCGAATTATTGTAATTGATTGGCCAAGGCCTGACATCGATCGGAATAAGGCAAAATTCAAATAGTTTTTTTGGATTTTTCAAAAACGTTTTACAGAAGTTAGATCACAGTATGCCACTAGTTATAGAGTTTCAACCGTATAGTTTGGAGTTTGAGCAGCATTTGGAATGTCATTGTTATATGCTCGGAGGACCTCATTTCTGAGAAAGAATGTTTGTTATTGAAACGGTTTACAAACGTGAGGTGATTTTCGGACAAACGAGAGGGGGTTTTGTCCTGTTGGCGGGGAGGGAGGAAGAGAGAAGTTTATTTTGGAAAAAGAAACTATTTTGGTTTTATGTAGGTACAAATATTATATTTGTTATAAAATATTAATTGCCTAATGTGTAAATATTTATCAATTTAAGAAGCAAGATAAACAAAAATTGTTAATATTATGCTCTATTTAAATATTTCTTAACATTATTTATCTTTATTTTAAAGTTCAATGAATAAGTCAATAAGAAAATTAATAATAAGGCATGTAGAAATAAAGTTTAGATGTATTAATTTGAATTATTTTTCTTCCACAACATTTTAGCAATCTCACTAGTAATCATTATTGACATTCTCACATTTTTTCATTATTATTTCCTTGACCAAGCATAAACTAGTTGTTTTACAAATTAAGTGTCTGATTCAAAGGAAAATAGAAGTTTGTAAAGCAAGAGTTGTTTTTGTTAATTTACACGTTTTTTTATAAGAAGCAATATGCATGATTTTACAAAGAATATTATTAAGCTAAGATGGAGGTCATATTGTGATAGTGTTACGAGGATTCAATTGTGTAATTTTTTTAGTCAAACTTGGTGGCCCATAAATAAGATAGATGAAAGGGATGAAGATGTTTGAGAAAGTTCACTTGAAATGGGGTCACAGTATAGATAGATTCATTTGTACTATTTTGAAAAATTGATCTTTGTCCTCTTTAGTTGGTTTGATTTTGTGTTAAACACTTGGTTAAGATAGCAAATTTAATTGACATATAAATAATTTGAATTAGAAATTTTGTAGAGGTAAATGTTATGTACTTCTATAATTTTAATTAGAAATATATGTGCTCTAAAACTAAATGGTCAAACATATCATTATTAACTAAACTTAAAGAAAATTAAATTGTCTTTAAATCAAGGTGTCATTTCTATAACACATAATTGTTTGCCTTTCATAACTAGCTATTTAGCTAGTTGCATCTCACACTTTTCAAATTGCTTATTTATTATTGTCCGCATATTATTTTGAATGTTTAAATTATGAAAAATTGGGATAATTATACTCAAATTTTTAACTATCAAACCTTAGAAACCATAGTCTACAACATTTAAATATGATCACCATGAATATATGTGTTTACAATAAAAACCTATTAGATCACCATACTTGTGTGCTTTTATACTTGACTTTGTTTAACTACGGTTCTTGTAATGAGTAAAAGATTAAATTGAGTTTTTTTAATGCAACCTATTTAAGTATAAGAATTGAAGGAGGAAATTTAGCTAACACCCGTTCATCGTGAACTATTGACATATGGGTTAGTTGTATATAAAGGTGTTATTGTAGGACATTGTAATACCTTAGTGATTAAACAACTTTCACATGAGCATTTCAAAAGTGCTTCTTGCTTATAAAAAAAAGTGTTTATTCTCATATAAGTACATTAGTCATCAATTATTGAGCTCGTGCTCTTGTGATATCCACAACAATATATGATTTGTCAATTTTTTGATGCATTCATCTATTTGTTTGTATCAAGTGTTAAAACACATCAACAATCAACTCAATGTCATTTGTTTGATGTGGTCTTTAGTCATTTTTCTTTTATTGTTAATTTTGTCTCAAGGCAGGGTAAGGTATTGTACAACAAAGCCCACTTTCTTCCTCAACATCACTATTGTCCACCTTACTTGACATGTAGATAGACAAAATGTGTATTGTAAGTATAGATGACCTATTTATGTTTTGGATATAACAAAAGAAAGACATAATTCCACCATTAGACAAGATTCTTACCATGATGTTGTCTTTGACTTGGCTTTTGAACTTGTACTAATCTTAGACTTGTGATTATCAATCTAGTACCAATATTATTTTTTGGTCTTCAATGTTTTGTCACAACATCATTAAGTAAAATTCACTTTCTACTAGTATTAAAATACACATTCCTAAACCAAATCATTTTGTTATAATCTCTTTAGATTTTAGTCATATTAATAATTTTTGTAATTACCTTGTCATTTGGTATATGATTAGATATTGAAAGATGATGGATAGTTCTAGAGGAACTATTAATAACCATGTGTGTGAAATTAATGAATGATAATAAAAAATACCGCTACACGAATAAGTGGGCCCTAAATTCCTCAACATATATTTGACGGTTGGATTTTTTAGAAACAATTAAATAGAAGTAGTAGAGGAACTCAAAAATCTTGACCAAAAGCTAACAAGTTTAGGAAGAGGTCTAGGTTCATGGATGGCTTATCGACTCTACTCAATTCTTAATAGATTCACAATAATGATGG
This sequence comes from Cupressus sempervirens, assembly GCA_028749045.1. Lineage (NCBI taxonomy): Eukaryota > Viridiplantae > Streptophyta > Pinopsida > Cupressales > Cupressaceae > Cupressus > Cupressus sempervirens. The sequence continues at coordinate 821,326,688 of CM053793.1, forward strand.
GTTAAAAATTTTACTTGCTTAGCAATATTTAGTGGCATGCACTCTCAATCTAAAGACAGAGTGATACATACAGTATAGATGATTTTGTTGAAGCTTGCAAAGTATTGTTGATAAAGAGCATTAAAAATTTAATTGTTCAACTATATTGTGTTAAATTGACAAAAACCATTATGAAGTTGTACAACTTAAAATCTAAAAAATGTTAAAATGACAAAAAAAAATTAAAATTAAAAAAGCATGTCATCGTTATTGATCAAAACTTTTACCTGCAAGAAAACCCCTCAACTTTTTCAAATTCCTAGAAGCAACTAAAACTTCCAAAAAAAAGTTTAAGAAAATATCTCTTCGTAGAAATTTTACATTACAAAAAGACTTCAAGAGTTATTTAAAGAGATTGGTGTTGGAGATAATAGGTTTTTTATAATTGACCTATGATGCTTGACAAAGAATTGAATCAAGTTAATCCATATGAAGCTTATAATCTGTCATATTCCAAATATAAAACAATTTTGTCTATCAACTTTATTAATTGATAGGATTTTTGGCCCTTTTACTCAAAAGATGTTTTCCATATTTTTTATTAGAAGATGTTTTGTTTGGTATGACAGCTTTGATTGGTCCAAAGCTACATAATTTTCTTATATGATACTTGTTTGTTTTTCATCCATTGAAAGTGTTCCTAAACACCACCCAATTTGGTACTTTCATGTTGTAATTAAATTCAAATTTATTTTAAAAATTAATTATTTTTGTTCAATATACCTTTCAATTCTAGTATACTTTGTGGCATGAAATGAGGATTTCATGTTTTTTTTAATGTTTTGTTTATAACAAAAGTTTATTGACCAATTAATATGTAGATTGTATTAACAACTTGAAGTAAAAAGACAAATCGAGGAGTTTGGAATGCTTATTGGAGATTTTAGCATACTATAAAAAACATCAATATGTGGGGAGAGTTGAATGCACTAATATGCAGGAGAGGCAAGCAAGATGGAGTCATCAAATGGGATAAGGGGAGAGATGAATGAAGTGGCAAGCAAGAAGGAAGAAGAGGAATGAAAATAAATATCTTGAATGGAAGGTAGCATGGCAGGAGAAACTAGAATAGAAAACGGGTTTCATTGATTTTAGTTGGAAGCTAATATTTCCATATTTTAGAAAAAAATCTAACAAGAAGACAAGGAGAAGGCCCGCCTATAACATGGGATCCTAGGGAACAAGAGTAGAGGTACCAAAAATGACCACTTTTTAAGACATTCAATTGTAAATAAATGCCCAAATCACAATCAAGATATTCTTGAAGTTTCATTAACAAGCAATTTTAGGTATTCACAAAATTGGGATGCTTGGAAACAAGGTAATTTTAAGCTAAAGAACATGGAAGTCAATAAGGATGAGGTAGGAGGATACCACCAAAAGGGAAGAATATGGTTGAATTAAAGACAAGACCAAGAAGAGATTATCTTCTCAAGGTAAAACCCTAAAGTTAATGGAAAAGAGTGGCCAAATAAAAAAATTAGGTAGAGATTGGTCTTGGGTTCATCCTTCTAGATATCAACATTTTTAGAAGGTGGAAGTCAAGGGTAATGATGACGGGATTGTCAACATTTGGACTAAGAAAAATAATTTACTAAGAAACATAGAAGGTTTACATGCATAAATTTTCAATGAAAAATATAATTGTTAGATAGGGGAGATCTAATGAGACAAAATGAAAAAGAAGAAGAGCTTCAAACAAATATATCTAGAAGAAAGGATCTTAATATTATTGTTTCAGAGAAGAAATTCATGCCCGACCTCTTATTTATAATTTTTGGAATATATCAAATTCCTTTTATTGATATGGTCAAATGTATAAATGATGGATTTGAGTAAATAGATGTGGTTTCATAAATGCATAGCTTTTTTTTTCATTATATTTGTCTTCAAAACAAAAGAGATGAGGAACAAGATCTTTAGGCATAAGGGATGGTTGTACAAGAATTATATGGTCTTGATATGCAATCTCAGTCTCCTATCTAGAAGAAAGGATCTCAATATTGCTTTTTTAGAGAAGATTTTACAGACCAAACCAAAGATATACATCATCAGGCTCTTATTTATAAGTTTTGGAATATATCAAATTCCTTTTACTAATATATTCAATGTGTAAATTATGTATTGGAGAAAAGATATGAGCTTTTTTTGGAATATATCAAATTCCTTTTATTGATATGGTCAAATGTATAAATGATGGATTGGAGTAAATAGATGTGGTTTCATAAATGCGCAGCTTTTTTTTTCATTATATTTGTCTTCAAAACAAAAGAGATGAGGAACAAGATCTTTAGGCATAAGGGATGGTTGTACAAGAATTATATGGTCGTGATATGCAATCTCGGTCTCCTATCTAGAAGAAAGGATCTCAATATTGTTTTTTTAGAGAAGACTTTACAGATCAAACCAAAGATATACATCATCGGGCTCTTATTTATAAGTTTTGGAATATATCAAATTCCTTTTACTAATATATTCAAATGTGTAAATTATGTATTGTAGAAAAGATATGAGCTTTCATAAATGATAGCTTTCAAGGCTTTTTTATAGTTTTCTTCAAAACAAAAGAGTTGGGGGACAAGATCTTTAGGCATAAGGGATGGTTCTACAAGAATTATGGCATTCATATGTTGAAGAAGATTGTTGAAGTATAAAAATGAGGAAGATTGATAAAACCTGTCATGGAACAATCATTATTTTGTCATTGATGTCAAACCTGCTACTTGATGGTGAGACAATCGCTAATCTGGTCTGAATGCTATCATTGATTGATTGATAAAGAGGATTTGTAAAGAAAGGATAACAAGAGTACCTAGAGAAAGGTTGAGTTATATGTTGTATAAAAGAAGCATTAAGACCAAGGAAGACCTTGATGATATAGTGTATTGTTTATCTACTTAAGGCTACATCGAAAGGATACTTGAGCAAAGACAAGAAGAAGACTAAGCAAAGAAATGTATCTACCAAACCTAATCAAGCAAACAGTGGAAGCTAAGCAAGTCAATGCAAACTAAGCGAAAATTTAGTTACGACCAAGCAAATTTAGTATGTGTCGAGCAAAGAGAAATCTAGTAGGTGTCAAGCGAAGGAAGTATAGTGTGTGCCGAGCACTAGTAAGACTTAGTGTATGCCAAGCAACCCAGTGTTGACCGAGCATCAGAAGACAAATATTGTTGAGCAAACAACATGTTATTGTTAAGTGCTAATAAAACGAGTTTGATCGAAGATTTGACAAATCTGAGCTGACAAAGTTGATTTCTTGAATTGTGTGAAGTATGTGAAAGATAAGTATGATGAATTGGTGGCACAGAATTCAAGATAAACTATTTTGAAGATGAATTTGAAGAGGATTATGAGAGAAGTTTCTAGAGGGAACAAAATGGAAAAGAGGGTAGATTTGATGAATCTAACCTAACCGTAAGATGGACGATTGTGGTGAAGTGACAAAAGATTTAAATTCTTTATATAAGGAGATAATAGGCCAGAAGCAAAGGGTCATAGTGCAAACCAAAGAGAGATAAGGAGTCTTGAGATGTTGTTTCATTTGGCGGCAGAAGGAATGAACCTGCAGTTGGCATACTAAGCAAGAAGGTTTAAGGAGGTGAAGGCTTGAAGGGTGAACAAGTTGTCAAAGACAAAGGAGATTGAATGCCAAGCAGAATGGAGGACTGAATATGAGATCTGTAATCTGCAAGTGAGTTGTTTTGTTATTAGATCAAGTCCTACTGTTACTTTCTAACAATTGTATCAGTTTGGATAAATCCTTTGGATTAAGGTTGACCTATCAGTCGTGAGTAAATCCTTTAATAGGTTGACATTCTAATGGACAGTTATAAAGTCCTCTAACTAGGTGAGTTGGTTTGTGCCTTGAAGTTTACTTCATTGAGGTCACAAGTTTGACTCCCCTTCATAGTGGAGAATGGTTGTAGGCCAGTTTCCCTTATAGGACTTTCGTGCCAAGTACCTGCTCCGCTAGCCTAGGGTATAGGACTAGACTTTTTCCCCAAATTTTATAGCCGCCACTTGTAGGCGAGTTGGTTTGTTCCTAAAGGTTTACTTCCTTGAGGTCATAGGTTTGACTCTCCTTCGTAGTGGAGAATGGTTGTAGGCCAGTTTCCCTTACAAAACTTTTGTGCCAAGTACCTACTCTGCTAGCCTGGGGTACAGGACTAGACTTTTCCCCCAAAGTTTTAGCGGCCACTTGTAGGTGATTTGGTTTGTGCCTTGAGGTTTACTTCCTTGAGGTCACAGGTTTGACTCCCCTTCGCAGTGGAGAATGGTTGTAGCCCAGTTTCCCTTACAGGACTTTCGTGCCAAGTACCTGCTCCATTGGCCCAGGGTACAAGACTGGACTTTTCCCCCAAAGTTTTAAGTCCACTTGTAGGTAAGTTGGTTTGTGCCTTGAGGTTTACTTCCTTGAGTTCATAGTTTCGACTCCCCTTCATAGTGGAGAATGATTGTAGGCCAGTTTCCCTTACAGGACTTTCATGCCAAGTACCTGCTCCACTGGCCTAGGGTGCAATACTAGATTATTCCCCCAAAGTTTTATGGTGCCCACGTCCACTCCTGCTTCCTCTTCTGCTTTGGCTTCTACTCCTGCTTCATCAAATCGTGTTTCTTCCTTTGGCAGTGATGCTGTTGCATGTGTTCGTCGATCTTCTCTAGCCCTTTCTTAGGCAACCTTTGGGGAAGGCATTTTCCCTTTACCCATGGAGGGCGCGGCCCCTCTGTCGTGTTTTAGGCTAGGGCTTCTCCTGTGATTCCTATTCGGGAGGCTTCCTATTCCCTAGGAGCTATGGGTGGATCAGCCATTTCTTATGCAGATGTGGTAGCCTACGAGGCTGGTCTTGGTAGTTGGGTTGTGTGTCTGAGGCCCCGTGTTGTTGTGTCTATTGCTATAAGTAACCCAATTATGCTCAATCTAGAGTCTGATATTGTTGATGAGATTTATACTTATATGGGGGACTTCTCCTCTATAGCTGCCATTTTTTGTTTTAGGGATTTTTGGCCCTCTTTGTCAAATCTGCATGCATGGATTTCTAAATTTTGGGAGCCTATCATTTTAGATTTAGTCCAGATTTACCCTATGGAAAGGGGCATTTTTATTCTAAAATTTGCTAATATTGATGGTCGAAATGCCATCCTTCATCATGGTTTCTCTTGGGAGGAGAGGTTCACCTTGATGGCCAAACCGTGGTATGTGGATTTTGATCTGTTGATTGAATCCTTTAATAAGATTCCTCTATGGGTAAGGTTTCCTAATATTCCCCCTCACTTATGATTGGATTCTGTCCTAGAGGCTATGGGGGAGGCCCTTAGAAAAAAAAAATTTGGTTGATACTGCATCTTCTAATGTGTTTCAGATAACGTATGCTTGTATCCTTGTGGAGATTGATGACTCCAAGAGGATCCCAGAAATGATTAAGCTGGCCTCTCCTGATGGCTCTATTGGTCTCAGATAGGTTTTGACAATTAAGTGTCAACACACTTAAGAAATTTTCTTAGTTGATGTTGAGTTACAATAGATGTCGAGCAGATAGACAATGTCGAGAAAGTTTCAACTACCGAGTGACTAATAGATGTCAAGCCAGTATATGTGTCGAGTAAACTATAGTTGCCAAGCAAGACAAAAATTTTATATGTGTTGAGCATCAGTAATCAATAAGTGTTGAGTAACACAAAATCAGCATAAGAGTTTGTACCCTCACAAACTAAGATGTAAACTATTTTTGAGCTGACACAAGATGAATCTCAAAGGATTGAAAGATAAGATTGAATCTTTTTAATTCCCTATGAAATCAACATGCAACCAATTAGAAAAATGGAAATAATTGAGCAAAAAAGATGGATCAATCTCAATTGTAGATTCATACCTAACCCTAAGTCATGAAACCTTTTTAAGGAGGTCAAAATCTCATAATTTAGTATGGTATGGGAATGTAGAAGAGAGAATTCAAGAAGAGAATGTATGAAAGGAGAGAATATCAACAAAGTTTGAAGGAAGTGAAAGGGGTGAAAAGACTTAGAGGAAGGACAACATTGCAGTATCAGTTATCAAAATAGAGTATCAACATTTCGAATAGAATCATATCAGATCAAGAAGGATCAGATCAAATTGGACAGAACAAGGATCTAAAATCAGCAATTGATGATTGTAAGTTATCAAGTCAACACATTCTAATATACTTTCTAGCCATTGTATTAGGAGAATAAAAATCTTATGAAGATAGGTTGGTTTAATAGCCATTTTGTAAATCCTTTAACATGGTGACATTCCAAGTGAATGTTTGTAAATCCTTTAGATAGTTCACTTTCAATAGGGTGTTAGAGCCTTTAACAGGGCAGGCCTTTCACAGGGAAGACCATTGATGATGGTCAGACTTTGTAACCTTAACAAATTACATATTGCTGCAGTGATAAGTTGTAGGTGTCATCCTCACCCCAGTTTTACCTTCTCATTTTGGAGGGTTTCTGGGTGATCAAATATTGTGTTGTATATTTCCATGTCTGCCTTTATTTTCATGTTAATTAGAAATGTTTCATGCATGTATTAATTTCAGTTAAAAGGTTTTATACCTTAAAGTTTGGTACTTCTGATTCACCACCCCCCCTCTCGGAAGTATTCTTCCCAATTGTAAATTCCAACAATTGGTATCAGAGCCAAGTTCTTACAAGGAGAACCCTTACAACTTGAATAAAAGATCTAGAAATGGAGGTCTACAAGCTTGGGAAGATTATAGAGAATCAGGAGATCGAAATACATCTCATTCTACATTTTCTAGAAGAAGCCAAGGAAGAATTGAGGAAATCCCTAAAGAGAAGAAAGGAAATCACCATAGTTGAGAATGATACACAGTACAAGGAGATTGACACCTCAAAAGTGTTTGCCAATGGAGATTCTAAGGAGTTTGACACAGCAATTGCAAACCTGATGGAGAAAAATAGAGCTCAAGTAGAAGAGATCAAAACTCTCAAGATTGAACAAGAATCACAAGCTAGTGACTGAATAGAAGAAGAGAGCTATTGAAGATAAAGTTATGATAGAAGAGGATAAGAGAAACCTTGCCAATAGAATAGAGGAAAAGTTAATTGAGCTTGCAAGAATTTCCAACATGCAGCTAGACACCCTAAGCCAAATGATGAATGCCCATCATGAACTAAATGTCAAGGACATTGAGATCTCCACACTGAAGATGCAAAATGAACAATTACAAAATGACTTGAGAAGAGAGAAGGAAATTTTTGAGAGCTTCAACAAACCTAATGAAGCCATCAAGTACTTTGAATAGCTTCTGAAATCACCAAGATCCAGCAATGACACTTCAGGACTAGGATACAACAACACTGAAAAAGGAGAGTCATCAAAGATTACAGAAGAAAGAAATAAAAAAGGTAAGAACACAAAACCTACTTGTCATTTTTGTGGTAAAAAGGGACATACCTCTAATATATGTAGGAGAAAGAATGTCAATCATCATAAAAAACCTAAACACATGGGTCACTATCACAAGTGCAATAAGCAAGGTCATCAAACACATGACTGTAGGTCTAGAACCACCAAGATACCAAGATTTGAAGGTCACTGCTACAATTGCAAGAAGTATAGGCATAGAGCCTTTGAATGCAAATCAAAGCCTATGTGGACACCAAATCAATCAACAAAGACAAATCGTCATGGACATCACTACAATTGGGACTATAACACCAGGAAAAGTTGTCACTATTGTCAAGAATATGGACACATTCTAGAGAATTGCATAAAAACACACTTTAGTGGAAACTACAATAGGTGGTTGAGTCAAACCACTTGTTTCAACTATCTAGAGATAGGACATATCAGCAAGTATTGCCCAACTAGGTCAAAGGCACCCAACTTTAAGTTCAACAAAGGAAAAGGGAAAGTTGATGTTGAACACATCAGAGGAGAAATGAATAGAACATGGAAACGAAAAGATGGAACCAATACATCTAATGAAGGGATCACTTCATCTAAAAGGTCAAGTGGTCACACTTCATCCAACTAAGCAAAAGAAGGTATGTGGGACTAATATTTAAATGTTTTATCATACATCAATTCCAAGACTAAATCAGTACTAACATTATTGCCGAATAAGGAAAGTTGCCTTCAGTTGCAGAAGTTGAGTTAGTAGTTGATGTCAAGTAAGGGAAACTCCAATGTATGTCGAGTATTGGAAAATCAATGGAAGCTAACTGAAATAAAATTGCATAAGGAGCCGAGTGGATAGTTGTATATGCACTAAGCATTAAATGCTATGAAATGAAGGGTATAAGGCTGTGTTTTCAATCATTTTTCATCATCGCGAACATAGAGCAAGAATAAGAAAAGTGCAGAAATGGTTTCCAAGTAGAGATTGAAGCTTTTGCAAAGATTCAAGTCAAGAATCAACATCATTTTGTCGATTTAAGGTATTTACACTTGTACCAAGCTACACAGTTAAGCAATTTTTACACCTTGAAACCCTAGTTTGAAGAAATGGCATCTAGTTATAGAAAACCCCAAGATAAGGAGTCATTTAAGGTTTAGTTGGTTAGTAATGAAGTTAAACAACCTAATTTTAGACCAATTCCCAAAGTTTCTTATAAGAACAACCCTGTCAGAGCTTTCTCTGTAATTCCACCTAAAGTTGTGATGGTGCAAGATGTTAGGAGATGTTATAACTATAAAAGTAGAGCTATTGGTGATATGGAGATTAGGGAAGCATACAATAAATTGTGTGAGAATAGGGTATTGAAAGAAGAGTTTCAAATTGTTGAAAGGAAGGGCTTAACCCGTGTCCTAGATTTCCCTATTGTATTCAAGACGGAATGGGTAAGAATTGTGTTAAGTAGAATCCATGATGGATGCCTATGGTTAGAAGATGGACCCATTAAACTATCCAAAAGAATTGTACATAGAGTAATAGGTACGCAACCCTAGAATAGCCAAAGACCCTAAGGAGTGATTCTAAAGAAGTTGTAGAGAAGAACACTAGGGCAAAGTGGAACAAGAGAGGGATGACTATTGACACCATCAAAGATCCTCTTGTAGAATTTGTTGCTAGAGTCATATCTCATAAATTTTACTAGTCAAGTCGACTCAATAATGTACCTTGTATTGCAGTAGATGTGGGATACAAAATTGTTAAGAAGGATCATACTTATGATCTAGCTGAACTGCAATTACAACAGATTATGGAAATTTTGGGAGCAATGAGAAGGTCCAAGGAAGCCCAATGTAAATTTGGAGCAATTTTGATATACATATTCTTTTATGTACAAAATGAATTTCCTTCTTTTGAAAAGGTAAGTTGGAAGAAAAAAAGGTCAATAATAGTATAGGTGAATGAATAAATAGAACAGATGGGGGGAAATTTTGAAACTATAATGACTAATTACTTTGAAGACTTTAAGAAGTCTATGAAACAGAGACTAAGGATACCTTTCTCTCTTTTTCAACAACACATCAATGACATATGTTTCTTAGTAGACATTGATTTCACATACATTCAAGCAAAAATACCAAGGGTGAGATGACTAAGGCCACTTGGATATGAGATCAATATTGTTGAAGCTTCAACAGCAATAACAACTTTACTTGAAGAGGAAGTAGATATAAGTGCTCAACCCTTTGGAACTTATGATGTTGTCAGATCCAAGGTGGACATGGAACTAAAAATAGCTTCAGTTTTGAAAAAGAAAGACAGATTAGTGAAGAAGCTAAAGGCTAAATTTGGTGAAGGTGCAGCAAAAGGTGAGAAGGATGATGAAGAGGAAGATGAGGATGAAGAAGAATAGGATCAAGGGCCACTTGCATTGACCCAAGGCATGGGAGAAGATGTAGAAGAGCAAGAAGGTGTTGAGGAAGAAGAGGAAACCAAGGAAGCACACACCAAATCAAAATCAAAGAAAAGAAAAGCCAACACGAAACCAGCTGCCAAGCCCAAGAAAGTTGCTAAGCCTGGCCCAGCAAAGCCTACCACAAGGGCTAGTACAAGAGCCACATCAAAGAAGGCTACTAAATAGGGAGGTCCATCTCATAAGAAAATATGTTGCATCTCCTAAATCAGATGAAGAAAGAATAGAATTTGATGACAAAAGCCAATTCAGAGTGGTAAGTCACACCACCAAGTCTGATTTGGAAAACATATGTGATAACATTAGGGATAATGTAGACCTAATAGGTTTAAAAGGTATTGATTTTAATAAGTTGAATAGAGAGGAAAAAAACATGGTTGAAGACTTGGTCTACACCATGATGGAAAAGTTCAAGAATACTCCACTTTAACTTAACAATACAATGCCTAAGGAGTTATATTCAATTGTAGAAAATAAATGGCATTATTGCCTCAATATGGAGAACGAAATAAGAGAGTCAACATTGGATCGAGTAATGCCTGAACTTACTAAAGGGAAAATTAGCAAGGCAAATAAGAAGCATGGGAGAAAATTTGCACCCAAATATAGAGCATTCAGTATTTTACAAAATAAAATTGAGGATGTTATCAAAAAGTCCACTCAAATGTGGAAGTTGATTTATGGCCTCACAACTGTGAAAAAAGGAGAGGCAGATCCCTTTGATAGAAGAAATAATGAAGAAGAAGAAGAGGACAATGATAAGGAAGATGGTGAAAAAGATAAGGAAGATGTTGTAGTGGAGGAGACACAAAGAGATGATATGACAACTGTTGATGAGCAGCAACAAGAACAAAGTGTGAAAGACACACAAATGCCACCACAAAGTCCTCCACATGTAACTCCCACAACTACAGATATAGTAACTATACAAGATGTTCCTAACAATTCTATTTAGAACATCAATCCATTAACTGCAAAGGATCTCAAAATGATCCTTCATCATACTACACTACAAGCTTAGTTGTATACAAATCCAGTCTTGGTGAGTGTGGAAGAACTACAAAAAGTTGCAGCTGACATCACAAGGGATAAGGTGAATCCATAAGAACCACCTTCCAATATCCCAACAGCTACAAGTGGACAACCCCAAGAGCAAACTACACAAGACAAATCAACAAAGGTTGACTCCATAGTTCTAGTCACTACAACTATCAAGGAGAAAGTAAAAGATCAAATAGGACAAATGGATACCTCTGTCTCTATAGCACAAGAACAAGGTGCACCCCAATAGATCACAATAATTGACAAGGAAAGATTTGAAACTGGCAAGGAAATCCCAAAGGAGAAGGAGCAAGAGGCAATACAAACATTGATAAACTTGCCTATAACAAGGACTCTAACTGGAACATCACAAAATTCGAGCACTGAGGCAATACCACTTCAAATTTTAGCACCAGGATTGAGCTCTACAAGAGTTGCAAGGGTACTTCACTATGGAGACCCTGAATTAGATGAGGACATAGTCATTCCTAAGTATGACTATGAAAATATGAACATTGATCAGATAATTGAGGTGTAAGAGGCACTGTAAAAGAAGAAAAAGAAAGAGATACTCAGAAATGAGTATAAATAAAGGCAAGCTTTGATTGAAATAAAGGACATCTTTCTAGATGCTTTTAGCTTGTAGGTACTTGATGAAACTAAGCCAATCATGGAGCAACTATCCAATATAGTGGACCAGGTATAGAATGAAGACCTTGATGCAAATGCAAAACTATTAGAATGGTCTGAAAAGAAGTTTCAAATGAAGGTGAATGAAAGAATATCAAGTGAAATAGCACTTTCACAAGTCAAGTTGGCCAAGAAGATTAAAAAGGTAAAAGCGGTACTTGAGAATATATTCTCATTGTACTCAAAATTGTGTGACCCATCAATTTTCACACAAGAGACCAGCTAGTGAATAATGAGCTTGGAGAGGAACCTTAAAATATCAAGCATGCAACTACCTAAGGATCTAACTCAGAGTGAGAAGCATTTTCAAACTACGCTTCACACTCAAAAGGAACTAGTTGTGCTCATAGCAGATGAGGCAAATGTAAAGGCCAAGTTAATACAAATTCAATCTGTCATAACCCCACACATGAAAATTTTGTAGAAAGAACTAGCCTATGTTGAAAATTTTTTAAAGAAAGACCCCAATCTTTCTACACTGGAAGGCCTAGTTCACCTTGTAGTAGAGATAGCCATTCAACTTAAATCATTGGAAATTGCACTTGAAAATTGGGATGCTGCTCTGAGGATAGTAATGGAGGTAAATAAATCCTTTTTGGCTAAGTATTCAGTTAATGTAGAACCCTTTGACATAACTATTAAAAAAGGGGGAGATAAGAAAATAAAAAGGGGGAGATAAAACTAAGGGGGAGATAAGAAGATAAATTTTGAGGAAGAGAAATAGATAAGTCAAAAGGAAATTATAATTGCAAGGGAAGATGTGTGAAAGGGGGAGTAAAACTAGAGCAGGGTAGATAGAATAGAGCAGATAGAGAAACAATGACAAGACAAGGCAGAGATAAAGAGTATCATAAACAACATGAGACAAATACAGCATGAGAAGTTGTGGATACTGCAATGGCACATCAACTCAAGGGGAGTTACAAATTTTGAGGTATACAAATTTTGAACAATTTTTGAAGTTTTCTGTATATGTTGAATAGATGTATATTATACTTAAAAAGATTAGATTCATCATTTATAATTAAGTGTTTTTGACACTCATGTCAAAGGGGGAGATTGTTGGTCTCAGATTGGTTTTGACAATTGAGTGTCAACACACTTAAGAAATTTTCTTAGTTGATGCCGAGTATAATACAAATTCTGAGTTATAGTATGTGCCGAGTTAGAAAGTCATCAAGTGTCAAGTTACAGTAGATGCCAAGCAGATAGACAATGCTGAGAAAGTTTCAACTACCGAGTGACTAATAGATGTCGAGCCAGTATATGTGTCAAGTAAACTATAGGTGCCAAGCAAGATAGAATTTTTGTGTCGAGCATCAGTAATCAGTAAGTGTCGAGTAACACAAAATCAACATAAGAGTTTGTGCCCTCACAAACTAAGATGTAAACCATTTTTGAGCTGACATAAGATGAATCTCAAAGGATTAAAAGATAAGATCATATCTTTTTAATTCTCTATGAAATCAACATGCAACCAATTAGAAAAATGGAAAGAATTAAGTGGGAAAGATGGATGAATCTCAATCGTCAATTCATACCTAACCCTAAGTCGTGAAACCTTTTTAAGGAGGTTGAAACCCCATAATTTAGTATGGTACAAGAATGCAGAAGAGAGAATGCGAGAAGAGAATGCATGAAAGGAGAGAATACTAGTGAAGTTTGAAGGAATTGAAAGGGGTGAAAAGACTTAGAGGAAGGACAACATTGTAGTACCAGTTATCATAACAGAGTATCAACATTTTGAATAGAATCATATCGGATCAAGAAGGATCAGATCAGATTGGATAGTACAAGGATCTCAAATCAACAATTGAGGATTGTAAGTTATCAGGTCAACACATTCTACTATACTTTCTATCCATTGTATTAGGAGAATGAAAATCCAATGAAGATAGGTTGGTTTAATAGCCATTTTGTAAATCCTTTAACAAGGTGACATTCCAAGTGTTGAGATAATGGGTGTTGCACACATTGCATAATATGGTTATTTTATTATTTTATTTTATTATGTAATGTTGTACCTAGATGGACGTGCAACATGTAAAGATTCTCATAGAATATACTTGATGAGTTGTATTGTAACATTGTGATAATATTTTATGTAATTATTTAATATTGGGGAGAACAATTAAACGCCCAATATTAAATGTGGGGTCAGTGGGTTAGGTAGCACATGGTTTTAACACATGGTTTATGTAATACCACTTGGTGGTTTTGTGGGACTTGCTACTATATAAGCAGCCACAAGGGTAGTTGTTGTAGGAGAGAGAGTGACAAGGAAAAGACAAAAGGCAAGAGTCGAGCGGGACAAGGCTTGATAGGTTAGCCAAGGGAGCATTTGTGAAGGTTGGAAGCATGGCATGGGATGTGTGGATTCATGCTTGTTCACATAGTTTGCTCGGTTGTGGCTATGGCCATGAAGGCTTCCATGGTTGTATGACAATGGTATTTTTTGCTGAATAATACATGGTGATGGATGCTTTTGGAGGCTGGGTTTTTTCCCTCAATGAGGGTTTCCCAGGGTATATCTTGTGTCACAATTTTGTGGGTATGTTGTCTATTCTCTTGCATGTGGATTTTAATTCCGTGTCTATTTTAGATCTATTATGGGTTATGTGGAAACGGTTATATTCTTTATTGCCAAGTTTCCTTACAAGTGGTATCAGAGCTATGGTTTTATTATTGTAACCCTAGATTGAATCCATGGGAATGCATGAGAGGATAAAAGAAAACGGCAAGATATATGAATGATTTATTGCAGATCTGAGGGTTTTGGATTTGCTGTTATGATGGGATGTTAAAAGATTTGGGCATGTGAAATTGTTGGACAAAAAGATTTTTCGAATGTTTCATTTAAATGAGGGTTTTGGGGGGTAGCTTGCAGAAATGACCTCCTGGGTAAAAACAGACCTCACCATTAGATCCGGGTCAACAATTTCATAAATTTTGATATATAATATGCCCTAGTTTGGCCATGTTCAGAGGAAATGAAAGAGTTTTTTGGTTTCAGCCCATGATGGCCGTCAAATTTAATCCCGTCGGAATTTTCGTCCCTGAAATAAAATGAAAAATGAAAAATCGTACTAAAAATGGTAAAAAGACTGTCGTAGTAAAATGGCCATAACTTTCTCTCAGAATATCAGATTTTAGAGTTCTTATAGGCGTTGGAAAGTTAATTTAGAGCACTACAAGATGGTGTAGGTTTGGTTCTATGATTTTAAAAAATTTTCAGGTTTTAAGAGCCCTAAAGTCAGATGTTATTTATTTTGAGCACGAATTAGGGCATAACTTGGGCATACGGAGTCGGATTTTGGACTTCGAGTAGTCAACGGAAAGCTCTTGGAGAGCTCTACACATTGGTTCAAATTTGGTGCAGGTTTGGCATGATTTATTTATTGATATATTGATCTGAACAGTATATGATATATTTTGACTATGGTAACATTGTGAGTTTATGGCATTGGAAATTTAAGATTTGATGTCATTGTATACTCAGTTCATATTCAGATTGGTCTCATGATGATATGGTTATCATTGTTTGGTTTGGATATGCATGATGACTTGTTGGGTCTACAAGTTGTGCAGTGTTGTAAGCGGTCTATACTTACATATTGCATTTATGACTTGGTTATGGGTTGTCTTTGCCCATTGATCTTTCATTATTGATGCATATTCAAATTGGTGGCTTGGATTTGGGTTGTCTATGCCCTAAGTCACATGATTTGTTGATTTCTTCATGTAGAAGGGATGAGATGTTGTTACCAGGTACAGTCATGGTGGAGGATTGTGGTTGACTATGCTGACAGGTTGGACATATTGAGAGCCAGATGCTCAGTTCATGGATGTGATCATGGTGTCATAGATTTTGGCATGACATGATTGGTTATACAGGTACATCCTTGATGTTCATTAGCTTGGATTTTTTGATTTGGTTATGGCGGTATATCTTTTTGGTTGAGGATCATGGTTATTTGGTTTCTTTTAAGGAGCTCATGATGTGCACTTTGAGTTCTTTGATGGTTTGATACCTTGGTTCATTCTCATGGTTAGAGGATGAGTTTTTTCATCATGATGTCATGGATAGCTTGGATACACGGTTTAGTGGGAGCTTGTGACAGTGATGAGGTGACAGTGCAGGATTAGTTCCTGGTTTGGTTTGGATCTTCAAGTAGAAGATGGATTTTATGATGCCATAGGTGACTTGGTACCACGGTTGAGTGGGAGTTTTTTGGCATTGATATATTTATTGAGTGTTTGCAGATGTTGGAGGTTTGTCTTAGATGGTTAGAAGATGGTTAGATCTTGAGGACTCATGGAGTTCTTGGTTATCTTCATGGTGTGTGGAGATGGTTCTTCATGGTATGTGGAGATGGTTTTTCTTCATGGTGTGTGGAGATGGTTGCATCTTGAGGACTCACAGGGTTCTTGGCAAAGGTGTGGTTTATATTTTTATTTGGCATGTTATCCTTGGTGTGAGGATGGTTTCATTATTATGTCATGGTATACTCTTGATACGCGTTTAGAGTTGTGACATGTTATAGTATGTTCATGTGGAGCATGTTATCTCTTTAGTTGAGATGGTAAGATCATGTTGTCATGTTTATGTTCCTGAGGCCATGGTTGGAACTTTGACATTGATCTTGGTTTAGTTTCTTTGTATTGAGTACATTGATCATAAGTTGGATACTTCATGATATTGCTATGTTGCATTTGGAGTTGGCATGGATTGATTGGTTACAGGTGCTCATGGATACTTAGAGACGGTGGTGACGCTGATTTCTCTTGGATTAGAGAAGTATTTGTTGGGACGGTTGATGGTTTCAGCAGGAAGTCCGAGGGGCAGTCACCTGATATGGACTTGAGAGGAGATTGTTCTTAGATGAGTCTTGGTTGGAGACTTGGGTATCTTGATGAGCATTCTCATTCCCCACTCTTGGTCTACTCGGCGGTTTTCTACTTGAGAGGTATAGCCCATTGTTTCTCTCAGTTGCATTATATTTATGCTTGTCTTTCATGGATATGGATCTTGAGCTATGGTACATGAGTTAGTTCTAGAGGGTTCATTTGAGAGATGGTTTAGCATTGGTTATCTCCATGTGCATATGTTGTTATTCTGGTTGAGTTTGGGAGATGGTTTTATATTGGGCATATTCCTTGGATTAGGAATGGTTTATAATTTGATCTTCTTGTGAGAGGCTTACATCCATGATTAGTTATATGGTATGGTTTGGGTGTTGTTTAGGCTTCTTGTTGGGGTTTAATGGAGGAGATCATACTTGCACAGTTTATATCTAGAGGTGTGTGTAGAAGGACATGATACAGGTTATGATTTGCATGGTTTTTTTCTCTGGTCTTGGTTATCTTCCTGGATGTTCAGTTTTGCTTACATTGGATTTGAGATTGGTTGGAGATTGTGATCACTGGTTTGTGCTCATGTATGTCATGTGAGAGATGACATGGTTATTCCTTTATCTCTTTCCTCTGTTGGTTGTGGAGAACTTGGAGACTATTGGAGACTTGTTATGAGAATTTTTCTTGCAGGATATCAGATGATGTATTGTGGATGTCCTTGATACTACATGGATTCACTTCTTTGAGATGTTGTGAGTGGATTGGTTATAGATTTGACATTATCTTTTGCAGTGGGAGCTTCTTGGTATATATGTGGCAGGTATTGCTCTTGAGGCTTGTGATTGCAAGTTATAGATTGGATATTTCGGTGATATGAGATTCACTTGTTATACCTTTGAGGTATGGATAGTTGGATGGGTTTGCCACTTTGTTGTGGGTGCTATTTCAGCTATGGATATTTTGACAACTACGGATAGATGTGATTACCTTTGGATCAGGTTATTTATTTCAGTTGGTATAGGATTTTATGATCTTCTAATGTGACAGGTTGGGTGGATTTCTTTTTGGATGGCTTCTATGTATGTCCAGTGGTAGTGGCATAATAGGAGGTGAGATCATTCATGTTCGAGATGCTAGATACTTTGATTTTGTTGCGAGTACCAAGATGGAGCACTTGGTGTATTTTGATCTGTGATGGTGGATGTGTTGGGAGGGATTGTTCCCTTGTTCTTTTATGTGGCTATGGATTGACCCTATGCAATGTATACAACAAGTGGGAGATTTTTGAGATAATGGGTGTTGCACACATTGCATAATATTGTTATTTTATTATTTTATTTTATTATGTAATGTTGTACCTAGATGGACGTGCAACGTGTAAAGATTCTCATAGAATATACTTGATGAGTTGTATTGTAACATTGTGATAATATTTTATGTAATTATTTAATATTGGGGAAAACAATTAAATGCCCAATATTAAATGTGGGGTCAGTGGGTTAGGTAGCACATGGTTTTAACACATGGTTTATGTAATACCACTTGGTGGTTTTGTGGGACTTGCTACTATATAAGCAGCCACAAGGGTAGTTGTTGTAGGAGAGAGAGTGACAAGAAAAAGAAAAAAGGCAAGAGTCGAGCGGGACAAGGCTTGACAGGTTAGCCAAGGGAGCATTTGTGAAGGTTGGAAGCATGGCATGGGATGTGTGGATTCATGCTTGTTCACATAGTTTTCTCAGTTGTGGCTATGGCCATGAAGGCTTCCATGGTTGTATGACAATGGTATTTTTTGCTGAATAATACATGGTGATGGATGCTTTTGGAGGCTAGGTTTTTTCCCTCAATGAGGGTTTCCCAAGGTATATCTTGTGTCACAATTTTGTGGGTATGTTGTCTATTCTCTTGCATGTGGATTTTAATTCCATGTCTATTTTAGATCTATTATGGGTTATGTGGAAACGGTTATATTCTTTATTGCCAAGTTTCCTTACACCAAGTGAATTTTTGTAAATCCTTTAGATAGGTCACTTTTAACAAGGTGTTAGAGCCTTTAACAGGGTAGGCCTTTCACAAGGTAGACCATTGATGATAATCAAACTTTGTAACCTTAACAAGTTACATATTGTTACAATGATAAGTTGTGGGTGTCATCCCCACCCCAGTTTTACCTTCTCATTTTGGAGGGCTTTTGGGTGACCAAATATTATGTTGTCTATTTTCATGCATGCCTTTACTTTCATGTTAATTAGAAATGTTTCATGCATGTATTAATTTCAGATAAAATATTTTATAGCTTAAAGTTTGGTACTTATGATTTACCCCCACTCTCAGAGGTATTCTTCCCACTTGTAAATTTCAACAGGCTCTTGGATTCAGCTTCTTGATTATGAAGGAATTCCCTTCAAATGCAAGAAATGCCAAAAGATCGGCCACCTTGTTGCATGTTGCTCCTCTAAAATATTAGATCAAAGAAGTCACCTTTGTGGATGGGGGTTTTGGATGATCACTACACAGTTCATAAAGATTCCTCTATTAGGGAGGGGCTAGGTGATTCTTCTCAAGATTCTTTGGTGGAGGATTTTGTTGCTGCTTCTAATGACTTTAATGTTACCCCTACAATAGTGACCAATAAAATTGTCCCTCCCTTAGATGTTGCAACTATTGATATGATTGTTGCCCCACTTGTGGCTCTAACTTAAGTCAAAGTTTTTCCTTCTACTGTTGTGGGTCTAGATTTCAAGTGGTGGTGGAACTCCTATTGTAAGGGTTTTGGGGGTGGTTTTTGGTGTGGATGACTTTGCATAGAAAAAGGTTGTTGGGTTGGTGGAGAATGGATGGACAATCCACCGTTTGATATGTCTTTATGTTCTCAAAAGACGGTATGGAAATGTAATTTTTGAGGCTTGGTTTTCTTTACTTGCTGCTCACTTGTTCTGTTTGAGGTTGTTCCTTTTTGTTTGGCTCTCTTGGCCTTTTTGGCTTGTTGTTTATTTGTAGTTTGACATGGTTCAAGATTTGTAACCGTGGGATTTTAGGATCCCATTCAAAATCTGTTAAGGTGGTAGTAGTGCACTATGTTATCTATGAGGCCATCTTGGTCACCCTACTCTTTGGTAGGCGACCTATTTCACCTTTAGAATGTTATATTTTTTGTTTGGGCTTCTTTGAATATTATTTTATCTGTAAAGTGTTTCAAGCCCCCTTCAAAACCTTTTTTCCTTAATCAAAAACAAGGCTCACTCCTAACAAGGTGATTGAACTCCTTTAATCAAGATCACATTTAACAATGTGCATTGTAACCTTTAACAAGGTTGGCTCCTCACAAAGCTCACTTCAGAAGAGTGAAAACTGGTAGCATGTTACTGGTGGTTTTTCCCAAATCAGGTTTCCACGTAAAATCCTTGTGTCAACTTGTGTGAATGATTTTGTGATATTTCATGTTTACATTTCTGCAAAGTTCATTTGACCTAGGATAGTAATATACTATGGTTTGAGATATTGGATGATCAATGCGTACACGTGTATTTGTTTAGTACTAAAAAAATTTATATGTATATTTGGACCTTAGATAATTGATTCACCCCCCTCTAGTTACTCTAAAGCATTCCAACATCATATGCAAGCATGCTCTCCTAATTTTAATTCTGAAGATCACAACATTGGTTTCATCATCTTTTGGCTGCAACTTCAAAATTTACCCCTAGAACATAGAGCATAAATGTTTTTAGAGATTTGATAGCAAGTTGGGAGTTTTCTTGCACTTAGATCCTCTTCCATTAAAGAATTATCATATTTCTCCAAGAATTTTCTTTTTAATGGATATGGAGAAAGCTCTTCCCTCGTCTCTCAAAATTACATCTTAAAATGAGGAATGGATTCGAAACATCACTTATGAAGAAGATGGAGCAAATTTGACAAGCAGATTTGACAAGTAAAGCCACACCAATCAAAGTTCCAACTTTAGTAAATAATAATTATAATTTTTTCTTGGAGACATATTTGGTAGACATGGATCTAAACATTCACAATTATACTCTAGTTTATAGAAGCATGTCTTTGTTATTCTCGAAAATTATTAACTAGATAACTCAAGATAAGTGTATTCTAGTCAAATTAAAAAAGGACTAAAAAATTTATCAATAACAAACATTTTGTTTTTTTTTTCTAAATACTTTTGGATTATTTATAATTAATTGGAGGAACAAGGACATATGTACTTTTTAAAAAGTAGTGAGAATCAGAGAAAAAACTTAGTAAAAAGAAAGGGTGATTTGAATTTCAATAGAAGAATTGCATTTGGCCAAGGAAAGATTTTAAAAAGATTCAATTTTTTATTTCAAATCCTATGGGAAGGGGGTTTTGATAAATATTAAGAATAATAACTTTGTCTACAATTCATGCAAAGATGTGTGCTCAATAGAAGCTATGGGTCAAAAAGATTTGAGAAGTGGGGGACTAAGAGGAGAGCTAAGGAGAGAAAAGGATTTATTAGTAGTTCTAAGGAGTCAATTTCTTATGCACTAGATGGAATACTTTCATTAAATTGTTGGAAAAAACACAAATTAGACTTACAGAGGAGATTGTAAATCAAGTCCTCTTAGAAGATTTTAATATTGAGACAATTTATAAGAAAAGAAATTATCGTCAATACTCATCTCTAAATGGTAAATCAAAGAGAAATATTAACATATTTAATCAATCTTCCACAGTTAATCAACAATTTCCATTAGATGGTCTCCAACATTTAATGCATGTGAATTAGGTGTTGATTAGAAATAAAATGGCAGATCAAGAACAAAATTGTGCCTCATTGTTACACAAAAGAGGAAGAGGCAAAGCAAATGATAGCTCTAAAAAGAAAGATAATGATCCAACTAGTGAGTCTTCTAGTCATCAAGCACAGACATATGAGAGATCTAATTTAGAAAGGAGGAAATAGGGTAGATTAATGGATAAGATAAGTCAGAAAGGAGATAAGATATATCAAAAAGGATTCAAATATTTTCCAATAATGAATAAAATAGAAAAAAAAATGTTTATGATTGTTTTAGGAGGCATAAAGGGAAAAGATCTATAAACGAAGCTCTAAAAAATAGAGTACTTCAAGAATCTCTTAATTTTGAAATAGAAGGAATCTCTTAAAATAATAGAAAAGGATTTACGAGCATTATGATGGCTTATACCTTTTCAATAGAATAGGACCAAGAACACAAGAAAGAAAAGTAAAAATCCAATAGGGATAAATTTTTGAAGGTAAGGATAGAAGATTGAAGGTGAATTTTTTGTAAAGGGACTTGATTCAGTGTTGAGAAATATAATATAGGAAGAAAACTTACCTATGGAACTTGAGGTTTTATATGACTTATTTGGTTTTAGACACTCTGACAAGATGGAGAACAAGGAGGAATCAGATACTAAACATTCATCCATAGAGAGGTTGTTAGATTTTGAGGCTTAAGAATTGGAAGAACCAGACCTAATAATGGACCCAGAGGGAAAAAATAAGGTAATTTAGACACTAAGACCCATCCAATGTAATGCCTCTTACCACTTCCTACCAACATCAAGGATCATGTGATGCATGAGCATCCTTGGGTTGTTGGCAATCTTGCATCACCCAAAAAGATATTTATTGTTTTGTGTTTTCAATTACTTGTCTGACAATTTGATTTGGAAAACACTTGTTTGTTATTTCCAAATTCCATGAGCTTGGCTTCATAGTGTGAGCATATAATGGATCATTAGCCTAAGTGTGCATAATCCTGTGTGACAAAAGGTAGAAGTTATACTTCATATTTTTGGGTGTTGATTTTCTATGTCATTCTTCATGTAATGCCTGGTATTTAATTCATTGAGGTTCTATATTTAAGAGTTATCTTATGCACTCTTGTATATAGGAATTTTTTTAACATATGGACCTATACCTAAGGCCACATAATTTTATCTCGTGTATTATGTATTTAATCATCAATTCATTGAGGATCTATCCTATAATTTAATACATGTTGTCCTATTATTGGAGATTGTGAACTCTAAGCTGACTTTTGTGTCTTGATGGTTATATATTAATGTCTTTGGGTCTTAAAAGGAGTATTCAGGAAGTAGTGATCAAGAAGACACTTAGGGGAATCTTGGGATAGTGAACTTTGGTTTGTAATTTTGGAATACATTAATTAGTCATAACCAGGAAGGCCTTAAAGCTTGGCATATAGTATATTCTATCATGTGAGTCCTCTTATGAATCAATGGAATGTTTAGGGAACATTTGATGTAATTGAAGATCTTTTGATAATAAAGTATTTTCCTTGTAATTATATCTTGTTTACTTCTATTGTATTTTATTTTTTAGGGGTTTGTTCATCTCCTTTGGGGATACACCTACCTTGTACTACATCAAATGGTATCAGAGTAGGTTGTTGATTTGGTTGTTTGATCTAGAGATTCATCTTGTTGGTGACTTGTTAGAGAGTGATTGGATCTAATATTTTCTTATTCAATCTTGGAGAACTTGTGAAGACTTGAATCCTTGATTGTGAGGTGGAAAATTGAAG
The DNA here is from genome assembly GCA_028749045.1 of Cupressus sempervirens. Taxonomy (NCBI): domain Eukaryota; kingdom Viridiplantae; phylum Streptophyta; class Pinopsida; order Cupressales; family Cupressaceae; genus Cupressus; species Cupressus sempervirens. The sequence goes on from CM053793.1 coordinate 821,349,718, forward strand.
CTCTAGCTCATAATTGCAAAGGACTTGTTCAAGTTTTGTTTAGAATCCTATTACAAACTTCTTGATCCTCGTTGGTGGACACATTACTAAATTTTGAGGCAATCGCACCTTATTGTAAGAAAGTATGCCACCTAGAAGAATGAACCCTAGGAGGCTAGAATATTTTTGAAGAATTCAAGCCTAAGATGAGGAATGAGATCTAAAATATCTTGAATGGCTTAAGAAGAAACCCTAAAGTAGAAGAAGAATATGTTGAAGCTGCTTAAGATATTGAAGTACCTGAAGGAGAGATCCCTGCAAAAGAGAAAATATTGTTGAAGGCTATGGCATAAGTTGGTAAGAGTTGTAGAATATAATTTTCCAATAATTCTAGTTATTTAGATCCTAAAGAATTGATATAATGGAATAATGAACTTAAGGATTATTTTGAGCTTGACAATATTTTAGATGCACAGAGCATTAGGCTAGTTGCCTTATGGTGGAAAGAATTATAGAAGGATAGGGAAGATAATGATGAACCTAAGATTATAAGATGGAAACCCATGGTTTCTAGATTGAAGGCTAAATTCATCCCTAAGGACTATGAACTTGAATTGTTTAAGAAATCGTAGAACTTGAAGCAAAAAAATGTCTGTGAAAGCTTATACTAAAGAATTTTGCAAAATACAAATCAGATCCAAACATTGTGAACCTTCTAAGGAAAAGGTTGAAAGGTATGCTAATGGTTTGAAATTAAATTTTTAGGATAAATCATGTATGTTGAAACTTAGTTCAATTGAAGATGCTTCTCAGTATGCATTAAAGGCTAAGGAAAAGTTATGAAGAAAGAAAGGTAAGAAAGTTACTAAATTTGATAAGGGTAAACAACTTGCTTTTGAAAAGAAGTTTATTTTTAAAGGTACTTTCTTTTTAAATGTGGTAAGGATGGACAACGAGGTTTTGAATGTCCTCATCTAAAAGTTGACAAATAGAACTTAGTAGTTCAGGAAGAATAGAAATTAGAATATTTTGATGTTGATTTGGCTTCACCAAAAGTTTTAGAATCTCTTTTGATGAGGATAATCATGTTGGATAAGCATGATGTTGAACTAGTACAAAGAAGCAACCTATTCTGAACTATTTCTAAGTTTGGAGGTGAATGTTGTAAAATAAGAGTATTGATAATCTTGTTTCTGAAGAAATGGTTAGGAAACTTGGTTTGAAAAGATTAAAAAATATTATTCCTTATGCTATCAATTGGTTTCAAGATGATCATTGGGTGCAGGTTAGAGAACAATTTTTAGTTAATTTTAGTATTATACCTTTTAACGATGAAGTTTCATGTGATGTATTAGACATGAGAGCTTGTCATGATTTACTTGGAAGACCTTGGTAATTTGATAGAGGAGCTATACATGATTGTAAAAATAACATTTTTACTATTGAGAAGGATGCTAAGATTTTTATTTTTTTTTCTTTGAAGGATGAAGAAGTTATCAAAGCAAAGAATCTAAGTATTTTTAAGACTTTTAATTTGAAGACATCATAACCTACAATTGAGATTCCTATTATTGAAAGACAATTATCTAATCTTGTGATTAAGAGAAAAGGTAAAGAAATAAACTTCCTACTAAGACAAAGGCATGCAACAGGTATGATTCATTTGATCCTGACAGTTACAGTACCCATAGGAGATCTGAGATTTCTGATGACACAATTGGTTGCAGCAGTAAGTTTGGGAAAAGTTCTATGTTGATTGATGAAGAGGATTTGTAGATTAAGAATGGACATGGAATTTATGTTTTGAATTTCTTTAGATGTTCATAATTCCTTATGGAACATCTTTTTGTCACCTTGGGTTGCTGAAAAACTTGCATCACCCAAAATAATATTTGTTATTTTCTATTTTCAGTTACTTGTCTAAAAATTTGATTTGAAAAACACTTATTTGTTATTTTCATATTCTAAAATCTTGGCTTCATATTGTGGACATATCATGGATCATTACCCTAAATGCGCATAATCTTATGTGACAACTAACAGAAGTTATGCTTCATCTTTTCAAGTGTGAATTTCTTATGTTGTTCTTCATGTAATGTCTAGTATTTAATTTGGCGAGGTTCTATATTTAAGAGTTAGATTATGCACTATTGGATATTGGTAGTTGGTTAATGTATGGACCTATACCCAAGGCTACATAGTATTATCTCATGTATTATGTATTCAGTCATTAATTCATTGTGGGTCAGTCCTATAATGTAATGCACATTTTTCTATTATTAGAGATTGTGATCTCTAAGTTGACTTGTTTGTCCTAATGGCTATTTATGTAATTTACTTGAGTCTTAGAAGGAGTAGTCAAGAATTAGTGATCAAGGAGATCCTTAGGAGAAGCTTGGGATAGAGAACTTTGGTCTATAATTTTGGAATACATTGGTTATAACCAAGAAGACCTTACAACCTAGTATATAGTATATTTTATCATGTGAGCTGTCTTATGAATCCTTGGAATGTATGGGGAACATTTGATGTAATTAAAGATCTGTCGATAATAAAGTGGTTTTCTTACAATTATATCGTATACTTATGTTATGTTGTATTTTATGGGGGCTTGGTCAACTCCTTTGGAGATACACCTGCCTTGTATTGCATAAATTTGGGTGTCTTTAAAGTCTTCCTTTGAAATTAATTTGGTCTCTTTTGGCAACATTTTGCCTCTTCCACACACTTTAGTTCTCTGATATAGCATTTCTATCTTTTTTTAAGCTCATGATTTTATCTTGAGATAATTATTCCACAACATTTTGGTCATTGTGAAACAATAGCTTTGTATTTATCATCAATTTGTCTTTACTTCATTGAGCTCTAGCTTCATCACTTTGAAGGGGAGTCTCATGTCCCATATTGTGTTTAGACATCATATTCTCCTTATCTTAGTCTTTTTATTTTCATTATCTAGTGTTGTCTATTTCTATCACTGACTTTCCTTCTATCTAGCTATCATGGAGTTGGAAACATCAAAATAAATATTTGACTAAGGAAAGCCTCCAAACAACCCAAAGAAAATCCCTTTTCATATGTCTATAGGTTTTCGAGGAGGATGAACAACTCATCAGATTCTTGTACCAACTTATGTGTGACTATATCCCTCTCTTTCAGTGCCTTTTATTTATGTTATTTTCATATTATAACCTTTTACTTTTATTTATGTACTAGTTTAGTTTACTTTGTATTAATTTGGTTGCTCAATTTGATACCTTTTTTTTTTACCTTTTTGATAGAGGATGTAAAATTGTCTCTTAGACATCTTGCTCATGCATTTCAATCTTAGACTCATGTGGATATCTAAGGGAGTAACCTTGTGAAGCCTAATAGTTAATCTTGATAATTAGCTCTTTTTATTTCCAACAATCAAAATTGTTAGAAAACATGGATCAGTTTCTACAAATGTAATTACACTGCCATTGTTATTGGTGTGTTCCAAATGCATATCCCAATCTCTTATAAATATAAGAATAGGAGACATGTCTCATAAAGAGACATGTGTCTCTAAAATTAATCATTGTCATTTAACAATATAAATCAAAATATACAAATGTATATATATATATATATATATATATATATATCAACATTATATCTTGTGATTAAATCCATCTAATTATAGCTATAATCTTAACACTCCCTCTTAGCTAGGGAGGATTGTTTATGGAACATATTATGCTCTCAAGCATATGGAGATATATCATCTCAATGTGATATTCCTGGAATGGCATATTTAAGGATATTAACATAAATCTATCATCACACACATATATATTAACATATATTACATATGGAATTGGCTTTAATTCACTATGAGGCTAAATTTCTCGATGCTCCCTCTTTAGTGAAAAAATTTGAAGCAATTATAATACAAGATTTAAACACCACTTTAAGTATAGTCTATGGCAAATTTAAGTTATGGTGTCTAGCAAGATCCAGTCTCAAGAACCATAAGAATTTATTTTCATGGTGTCCAACAAAATTTGGCCTAAAGAACCATGATAAGTTGATTATCAAGGTGTCTGGCAAAATCTAGCTCGAAGAGCCATGATAAGTTGGTTATCAAGGTGTCCAAAAAAATCTGGCCTGAAGAACCATGATAATAATACTTGCTCTAACACATTTTGGTGTTAGGAGATAGATCAACTATTAATAAAGTCATCACCTTACAATAGTGACCTCACACATATGAAAAATTGTCACCTTTCATAACACACAATTGCAAAAATTTAATCTTTCTGTGACAACAAATTGATGAGGTTTTTTATGATACATTTGTTATCATGACTTTCAACACTCTGGGACAATAGCTTAATGAAATTTTTCATGATAATAGGTCTACCATTTATAAGATTTCCATCTTATAATGATTACCTTATGTTTATATATGTTAATGAAATATTGTCACCTCCATATCATATCATATGTGAAATAGTCACCACCATGAACCAAGTTAGAGGGTGGTACAAAGTCTTTCACCTCAATTATCTCTCATAGAGAAGAATGTAATACAAGTAATTTCACTTAGAACTTCTTCTCAGAGAGAAGATATCATTTACAAAGGATTGCATCTCAAAATTCTATTGGATACAATTGTTTAATTGTGTGTTGTCTTTGATGTCACAAAAATGTCATATTAGTCATCAGATAGTGTCTACCGAGCTCAAAAGGTTAGCAAGGCAAAGGACAGTGTCTACCGAGCTCAGAAGGTCAGCAAGCCAAAAGACAGTGTCTACCTAGCTCAAAAGGTCAGCAAGGCAAAAGACAGTGTTTACCGAGCTTAGATGGTCAGCGAGGCAAAAGATAGTGTTTATTGAGCTTAGATGGTCAGCAAGGCAAAAGGACAGAATCTACCAAGCTCACTCGGTCATCAAAGGAAATGTGGCAGAAACAATTCTTACCGAGCTCACTCAATCATTAAAGGGAATGTGGCAGAAGCAATTCTTACCGAGCTCTCATGAAGGAATTCAGTTCTTATCGAGTAAACTCAGTAGCCAAAGGATTTTATGGATATTGCAATATTAACCGAGTCAAGAAGGTTAACTTAGGAAATTTCTGGAAGCAAGTCCGGCTAGTAAAGGATTTCATTATTTTATGAAATAACGATTATTTATTTAGAGTAATATATATAGCCGACTGATGTATGGTTTATTGATAAATGTAACATGTAAATGGACTGACTTGACAATCTAAATGCTATAAGTAAGAGGTCAAGTTGTGAATACTAAGTGTGTGGAAGTGTGTGGAATTAATGTGATATGAAGACTAATTATTGTGGAAGCGAATTTGAAGGATGATCAGAGATCATTGAGGAGTAGCAGAGCCATATTTGATCAAGGAGGATCTAATGATGTTGAACAAAGACCTATAGCCAGCAAATTTAGTTGCATCTTGTTCAGGTCAATTCATTGTTGCTTTCTAATCATTGTAGCAGTGATTTCAAATCTCTTAACAGAGTTGGTTTAACAACCATTTTGTAAATCCTCTAACAAGGTAACGGTTTAGTTGAATTTTTCTAAAGACCTCTAGCAAGGCCACTCCTAACAGGGTGATTAAATCCTCTAATAGGGTCACACCTAACAGTGTGTATTGTAACCTTTAACAAGATTGGCTCCTAACAGGGCTCACTTCATAAGAGTGAAAAAATTGGTGACTAGTTACTTGGTGGTTTTCCCATATTGGGTTTCCACGTTAAATCTGGTGTCTCTTGTGTTCATTTTGTTTTCAATTGCATGCATGTTTACTTGAAGATAAATAACAGTTTAATTTACCGAGTTATAGCATTTTTGTTATGCTTACCAAGTATCAGCAGTAACTAGATCTTTAAGACATCTAAGGGATCTATGGATTAATTTTTGTAACTGATTCACCCCGCCCTCTGAATTACTCTACCTTTTATTCCAACAATTGGTATCAGAGCTTATGATTCTTACAGGAAAAGATTTCAAGGATCTAAGCTAAAGATCAAGATGTCTTACAAAAGGGAAATTCCAAGACTTAACAGGGACAACTTCTCAGTATGGCAAGGATTGATGAGGCTTCATCTAGCTTCTATTGGTGATACAAGGCTAAAGTACCTTGATGAAAAATATGAAGAACCTTTTGGTACATTATATGTCAATGATATTGCTGAAAAAAATACTCACAACAACATGATGATAGATATAGCATCTGCTTTAAGTTATGAAGAATTTGATGACATCAAAGATTGCAAAACTGCCTTTGAAATGTGAAACAAGCTGAAAGAGATCTATGTAGGAGATGATAATGTAAGAAGAGCCAAAGCAAAAAGTTTGAGAGGACAGTTTGATCAAATGAGGATGAGAGAGGATGAAAACATTGCAAAGAATGTTGAAAGAGTTAAAGCATGTGTTAGTGCAATCAAAGCATCTGGATGAGACATCAATGAGGAGACAATTATAAGTCAAGTTCTTAGAACTCTACTTCCCATTTATGCAATCAAGGTCTCTGCAATTCAAGAAAGAAGATGTGAGGCAAATCATAAAATAAATTTAGAGGCCATAGTTGGAAGATTGACTGCATTTGAGCTAGAAAACTATGACAATTATGTTCCAGCTACCAAGAATGTTGAATCGGCATTTGAAGCCAAGCTTTCACTCAAAGAAAAAGGGAAAAAGATGAAGGATCCACAATCAAACAGTAATGAAGAATCAGAACAAAGTTCAGACAGTGATCTTGAAGTGGTTGAAGCTCTACTAGCAAGAAAATATTCCTCTAATCTGCTTTTCTTGTGAAGAAATTGGACATATTGCAGCTAGGTGCCCAAATAAGCAGAACAAAGATGAGAAGAAAGGTCACCAGTACAATGGCAAGAAAGACTTCAAATCATTCAAGGATAAAGGTAAGAAAACATGTTTTATGGCTAAAGATTCTAATGATTCTAATGATGAAGAAGATGATGAAATTGTCTACATTGCTGTGAAAGATGAGTCTGATAATGATGAGGAAATGGCACTTATTTCTCATATGAGTAGAAATGATAGATGGATCATAGACAGTGGTTGTTCTCATCACATGACCGGTGATAAAACTAAGTTTGAATACTTTGAAGACTATGATGGTAGTAGTGTAAGCTTTGGTAACAATGAACCTTGTTGTATAAGAGGAAAAGGAAGAATCTCACTAACCAAGGAACTTGTATGTGATAATGCGTATTGGGTAGAAGGACTAAAGCATAATTTGTTGAGTGTGGCACAGCTACTCAATAATGGATTCAAAGTAGAATTTTTTAGAAGTAGAAGAGAATTCATGGATGGCAATAAGGACGATGTGCTCAAGTGCAGTCAACAATATTGAGAGTAAATCGACAGAGAGGCTCTGGCCGCTAGAGATTCACAACGCGCTCGCAAATTTTTGTCAAAAGCCAGTCGTCTTGATCTGTCTCTTGATGTCGATGAGCTTCTGTCAACCTATGACGGAGAAAATGGTAAGAAATCCTCGAACACAGAAACCTCCACCTTAAAAACAAATCCTCGGCAATGGCAAACTGAGAATCGCCATGAAAGCCCCGATCTTCTTTTCAAAATTCAGAGGCGTGATCTCGAAACAATCGCCAATGGCACTTTGCCTTTAACCCTTCTGCTCTTTGTAATATATGTATATTTGTGGCTATGATAAATGGCATAGGTCTTGGCATAGAGATCATATACACCCTGATCTTTTTGATTTTTTGCAAAGATAGAAAAACACGGTTGAAGATAGTTGGGGTTATTGTAGTCATATGCTCATTCTTTGCCGCTGTTACACTTTGCTCGCTTTTGCTTTTGCATACTCACAAAAAGTGAATACTTTAAACTGGAGGCTTTGCAGTGGACGAGGAGGAAGATTGCGCTTTGCCATCATTTCTTCAAACTCGTCCATATCGTTATAGCTGTCAAAACCTTTTTTTAGCATGCAAGATTCTTTTTCTTTTTTGAGCTCTTGACAGAGGTATCATTTGCTTTTATCATTGCCTTTTGTCAACCTATTTTTGGCATGTAATCATTCATTGTCAAACAAGTGCAATATTTTATTTTAAATCTCTCTTTTTTTTGAGAAGTTTTGGTTTTTTTTGAGAAGTTTTATTAGAATTCAATATTAACACTAATTAAAAATTTATTATTTCTTTTTTTGTACTCTATTGCCTTCATTATTTAATGATTTGAGTTAATTGATCTATATGCACATAGTTATATCTTTCTTAATGTTTTATTCCAATCTTGGAGGCATATGTATGAGGAATATGGGGAGATCTTTTCTAGCCCCATGACTTTATGTTTTTATTACTTTGAGATTATATTTTGAACCAAGGTATTCAACATAAAGCTAATTATTCTATATATAAGAAAAAACAAGGGGGTAATCATTTTCTAGCATCAAGCTATCATTTAATAATTTTAATTGTGTGATTTCATACTATGATATTTTAAGTATATTTATTCAAGTATATATGGGTGCACACATATATACCAAGATAAAGATACAAGCTATTATAATTTTCATACCCATGTTTACCCTTAATGGAGTTTTATACCTGATATCTATATTTAGTTGATCTTCCTTAAATCATTTTACTTAATTGGATTATGAGTAATATTACACATTTTCCTTCGACTTTATTGTGATATTTTGATCATTCTATGCCCATATTGGCACTTTATGATGTTATACCATTGATATACATGATTTATATGATATTTTGAGTTGCATAGGGAGCTAATTTTTTCAAGGATAACTATGTAGGTCCCCTTATTATAACTAATACATAGTTTCCTTATCTGGCCCATGGAGTATCCCTCCATCCTATATTGGTATGCACTCATTTTATATGGATTTTCCCTCCATTTGATCCTATCTGTTCCATTTTGATAGGATAATATTTTTATGGAGTTTCCCTCCATGTTGTTCCATTTTTGGTCCTCAATGAAGAGGATGTTATTATTGGAGTTTTCTCTCCAAATTCAGGTGATTTGATCCAATTTGAAGGCAATATGTTTTTATATCCTCATAATCCATTCTTTTGATTATCCTAACAAATCATGATAATTCTAATTTGATCAGCATGTATCTCTTTTTACTTTATTTTCATATATTAATGTGATAATGATCTACATACTTTATTGCTTAAATCATGAGTCATGCATGTTATGGATTGATCACCCATTAACTTGCAGTGGGATGATTCATTAAGTGGATTGTCTATATCCACATGATTGATGCAATGTTGATGCACGTATCATTAGTTGGCCTTGTCTGTGGTCATTTGTGCATTAGTATAATATTCTTTTCATGAGAGCATTGATCAAGCTTTTTACTCAATTTGTCCTTGTTGGCAATTTTTTTGAGCATATAATTTATCTTGATATCAGGTTATCTCCATTGTTTTGTGGTAACATGTTTTACTCATTGTTTCTCTATGATAGTTTTATTATCCTTATTCAAAAGGATTTCGAATTTGCATATATGATGGCATTCTACTTGTGGATATTTGTCTTGTTGTTCTCTTTTTTTAGGTGATCCATCAAGGAACCTTCTCGATTTTTCACATATGAAGATGTGTCTATGCTTCCTCATTCAAAGGACTCATGTGCTTCTCTTGGATCTACAAATGCTCCATATGGCTTGAAGACAATCAAATTACTTCATATTGAAGATTAAGTTGCAGATTTTTGTAAATTATGGGTTTAATACCCTTTGATGTAATTACCCCAAGTAAAGATTAAAGGGGGGTGTTAGAAGTTGTAATCTTTCCTTGGTGTGTTTATAAACCAAGGTTAGACTTCCTTTCTTTATTGTTATAATATATTAGGATATAAGCCAAGGTATCCTAATATTATTTTTTTTGTCCTTTTTCCACTACATCTTATTTTGTCATCTAGTGGAATATGTGAGGACAAATATTTATTGTAATTTCTAATTTTAGATTATTCCTCCTTAAGAGGAATCTCACACTTGGCCTCACACACTTATGAATGGTGGCATTCATAGACATGGGAGTTACATTCTAACTCCTCTCTCTCATCTCTATTTAAGAGATGACCCTCTTCTCCCATTTAACAATGAGGTTTCTTCCTTTTCTCAATTACTGTATGAGCAATTGCTCTCTTGCTCTCTCTCTCTTTCTTCTTAGGCTTTTCATGCCTCATTCATAATGTCACAAGGGGTTTTCTTTGCTTTCCCCTTTCCAAATATCTTGTCTCATGGTGTTGGAGCTTGAAGCTTTCTCTCTCCTATTTTATGGTAATATCTTATCATGCATTTACTCACTTAGATTCTTTCCTAGTTTTGCTTATTTACATATTTCTTTTTCCATTTCTAACAGAATTTATGCATGGAAAAGCAAGATTTTTGAATGGCAAAGGAAAGTTGATTGGATCAGGCACTCAAACAAAAGGTAACTTATTTTATCTTGAACTTGGTGAATGTTCATGTTTCATTACTCAAATTGAAGAAAGTTGGTTATGGCATAAGTGGTCATGTCATGTAAACTTTGACAACTTGATAAAGATCAATAAATTTAGGAAAGTAAGAGGTATTCCTAACATAAAGAAACCTGAGGTTGGTCTATGCAAGAATTTTCAAATTGGTAAAATGGGAAAGACTATTTTTAAAAGAAAAAACTATCGGTGAAGAAGTTCTAGAAATTGTGCATACTGATTTGTATGGACCTATTGGCATTGAAAGTTATACTGGTGAAAAATTCTTTATTTTTTTTGTTGATGATTATTCAAGAATGATGACTGTCATGTACCTCAAAGAGAAATCAAAAGCATTTGAAAAGTTCAAATGGTATTTGGCTAGAGTAGAAAAGGAAACAGGCAAAAGACTGAAATGCTTAAGATCTGACAGAGGTGGTGAATTCATTTCACATGAGTTCAATAACTTTTGCATTGAAAGGAGAATCAAAAGATAGGTTTCAGCACCTGAAACTCTAGAACAAAATGGAATAGCAGAAAGAAGGAACAGATCTATCATGGATTGAGCAAGAACTTTAATGATTGAGAATGGCATTGCTATTAAATACTAGAAGGAAGCTATCAACACTACAGTTCATACCTTGAACCAAGTACAACTGAAAAAGGATTCATTCAAAACACCCTATGAGTTATGGTATGGCTACAAACCCAATATAAGTTATCTAAAAGTATTTGGAAGCAAATGTTACATTTTGAAAGAATCTAGAAAAGGTAAATTTGATGTAAAAAGTGATGAAGGAATATTTTTGGGATACTCTTGCAAAAGAAAACATATAGATGTTTGAACTTATCTACTCACAAAGTCATAGAAAGTGCACATGTGAAAGTTGATGAGTTTGCAGAAAGAACAGAAGAAGAAAGCAAAAAAGAACCTAAAGATTACAGAAGATTTGTTTACATTGAACCTGATACAACGCCAAGTATACCTATTAATCAGGAATTCTCAACTCTAGATTCTTCATTAATCGAGTCACAAGAATTTCAAACCGATTCAGTACCTACCAAGTTGCAAGAACCCGAGTTGCAAACAGAAGCTACTGAGTTAGCATCTACCGAACCTGAGCAACCAGAATCAGAACTAGAAGTTGAAACACAGAAGGATAACAGTGCAAGTCATTCAAAAGGAAAGGAGCCCGTGTTAGCCAAGTATGTCAGAAGGCATCATGCACCAGATCAGATCATTGGAGATAAATCAAAAGGAACAATGACAAGAAGTAAGTTGAAAGGCACTTGTTTACTTGCTGATTTTGAGCCTAGAAATGTCAAAGATGCACTAGACAATGAAAGTTGGATTGAAGCTATGAATGAAGAGATAGAACAGATAGAAAAAAATAAAATATGGACTCTTGTACCTAGCCCCAAAGACAAAAATTTGATTGGAAGAAAATGGGTATTCAGAAAAAAACTAAATGAAGATGGTAAGGTATCAAGGAACAAAGCTAGACTGGTATGCAAAGGATACTCTCAAGAAGAAGGTGTAGACTATGGAGAAACTTTTTCTCCTATTGCAAGATTGGAAGGTGTCAGAACCTTACTTGCATATGTTGCATTTAAAGGATTCAAAGTTTATCAGATGGATGTCAAGTCAGCATTATTCAATGGCATATTGGATGAAGAGGTTTACATTGAATAGCCTGAAGGTTTTGTTGATCTAGACAAGAAGGACATGGTCTGCAAATTGCATAAAGCATTATACGGTCTAAAACAAGCCCCTAGAGCATGGTATGAAAGATTGCATAACTATCTTATTCAGATTGGTTTTCAAAGAACTAATGACAACAATAGTTTGTACATAAAGGAAGGACCAAATAATAAGATTGTTTTGGCAAAAATATTTGTAGATGATACTTTATTCACAGGAAATGATGATCTTTGTAAAGAATTTTCAAAATAAATGAACAAGGAATTTGAAATGTCAATGTTTGACGAAATCAAATTCTTTGTTGGTCTTCAAATTCAACATAGTAAGAATGGCATCTACATCACTCAATCTAAATACATCAAGGTGATACTGAAAAAGTTTGGTATGGAAGACTGTAAACTAGTTGGGACTCCTATGTGTACTGGATTAAAACTGACCAAGGATGATGAATCAAAGGAAGTGGATCAGACATTGTATAGATCCATGATTGGAAAGTTGCAATATGTAGTGCACACAAGACTAGACATTGCCCTTGCAGTAGGAATTGTAGCAAGATTCTTAGCAAAACCAAAAGAAAATCACATGATGGCAATCAAAAGGATCATGAGATACTTAAAAGGAACTAAAGAATATGGATTATGGTATAAACTTGGAGGAAAACTAGATTTCAAGGTGTTCACTAATGCAGATTGGGCAGGAAATATTGATGACAGAAAGAGCACAAGTGGAGGAGCTTTCTTTCTTGGAAAAAGGTTGGTTTCTTGGACAAGCAAAAAGCAAAATTGTACATCTCAATCCATAGCAGAGGCTGAATATGTTGCAGCAGTAGTAAATTGCTCAAACATTGTGTGGTTTAAACAATTATTGGAAGGTATGAAGCAAGAAATCAAAGAACCTGTTGTTATGTTTTTTGATAACACAAGTGCAATTAACATCTCCAAGAATCCAGTGATGCATTCAAAAACCAATCATATTTCCATAAAGTATCACTTTGTTAGAGAATTGGTACAAGAAAAGGAAATAAGATTGGAATATGTCCATACAAAGGAACAAAATGCTGACATATTCACAAAGCCTTTACCTAAGGATGCATTCTTGTATCTAAGAGGTAAGTTAGGGGTCATTTCCCTATCTAAAGCTCACTAAAATACAATTCTAGTGATGCATCAACAAAAACAGAATTGAAGAACTATCAGTTGATGCAGCAAATAATTGAAGACATTGTGTATGAATCAGTACATCAGGTACAATGCTATTCAGCTGTTTTGAGTTGTCTTTGGCATATGTTGTTAAAGAGGGAGAATATACTGTCATATCTTTCTGAAATTTGCAAAATAATAAGAGTTTGTGCAAGAGGGAGAGATTATTATGAAAGAGGGAGTTTGTTGTATTTGAAAAAGAAAGTAAAGTATTTTGTCAGTAAAAGACTTGTTTTCAAATTTCATTCTACTATGACATGTTGTGTTGCCATCAATGCCAAAGAGGGATATTGTTGGATACAATTGTTTAATTGTTTGTTGTCTTTGATGTGACACAAATGTCATATCAGTCATCAGATAGTGTTTATCAAGCTCAGAAGGTCAGCAAGGCAAAGCACAATGTCTACCGAGCTCAGAAGGTCAGCAAGGCAAAGGACAGTGTCTACCGAGCTCAAAAGGTTAGCAAGGCAAAGGACAGTGTCTACCAAGATCAGAAGGTTAGCAAGGAAAAATATAGTGTTTATCGAGCTCAGATGGTCAGTGAGGCAAAAAGACAGAATCTACTAAGCTTACTCGGTCATCAAAGGAAATGTGGCAGAAACAGTTCTTACCGAGCTCACTCGGTCATCAAAGGGAATGTGGCAGAAGCAGTTCTTACTGAACTCTCATGAAGGAATTCAGTTCTTACCAAGTAAACTTAGTAGCCAAAGAATTTTATAGATATTGCAATATTAACTGAGTCAAGAAGGTTAACTTAAGAAATTTTTGGAAATAGTATTTACCGATCAGGGTCGGCCAGGAAAGGATTTCATTATTTTATGAAATAACATTTATTTGTTTAGAGTAATATCTGTAGTCGACTGATGTATGGTTTATTGGTAAATGTAACATGTAAATGGGCTGACTTGACAATCTGAATGGTATAAGTAAGAGGTCAAGTTGCGAATTCTAAGTGTGTGGAAGTGTGTGGAATTAATGTGACATGAAGACTAATTATTGTGGAAGCAAATTTGGAGGATGATCAGAGATCATTGAGGAGCAGCAAAGCCATATTTGATCAAGGAGGATCTAATGATGCTGAACAGAGACCTGTAGCTAGCGAATTCAATTGCATCTTGTTCAAGTCAATTCATTGTTGCTTTCTAACCATTGTAGTAGTGATTTCAAATCTCTTAACAGAGTTGGTTTAACAGCCATTTTGTAAATCCTCTAACAAGGTGATAGTTCAGTTGAATTTTTCTAAAGACCTCTAGCAAGGTCACTCCTAACAGGGTGATTAAATCTTCTAATAGGGTCACACATAACAGTGTGTATTGTAACCTTTAACAGGGTTGGCTCCTAAAAGGGCTCGCTTTAGAAGAGTAAAAAATTGGTGACTAATGTTACTTGGTGGTTTTTCCCATATTGGGTTTTCACATTAAATTTGGTGTCTCTTGTGTTCATTTTGTTTTCAATTGCATGCATGTTTACTTGAAGATAAGTAACAATTTAATGTACCAAGTTACAACATTTTTGTTATGTTTACCGAGTATCAGCAGTAACTAGATCTTTAAGACATCTAAGGGATCTATGGATTAATTTTTGTAAGTAACTAACTCAACCCCCCTCTCAATTACTCTACCTTTTATTCGAACAAATTCTCCCTTTGAACATTGATCCTTAGAAGTTTGGTCCTCTAGTTACTTCCTTGGAAGCTCTCTTCACCCAAGGATGACTATTGGAATCCCTTTCAATCTGATATCAATTTTCAAAATTTCTAGTGACAAATCATTACTTCATCATGATGTATACTAGAGTAGGCGCATCAAAATCATGCAATCACACACATGTTTTTAGACTCCCTCTAAATATCAATCTTATGGGCTCCTACTTTGCCTTTGAAGAAGTGTCAGACTCCCTCTTAATGGAAGAATGCTCATAATCTCAATCATCAATCATATTCACTTCAAGAGCCTCACTTTATTCAGTCTAATTATTAGATGACTAATGAATTTTAGATCACAACTTCTTTCAAGTTACTATCATAATATTGAGTCTACACAATATTTTGGTAGCATGTGTAAAGTACCAGCCTTCATTTCCTGCAAGAACATCCTCATACATAAAGGAAAAGTTGGTGTAAATAAATATTTACTATTTACATTTTACTTAAGTTTACTTAGGATAATGCATATTCATATTATCTGCCATGTAGACACCTAGGAGTTTGCATATTCATATGAGCTATCATGTTGACAACAAAGTAGTTTACACTCCAATTGAGCACATGTTGTCTACTACATCTCTTTATGAGATACACCTTTTTATTCTTATCCTCTCATTGTTGCATGTACATTCATACACAATTGAAGATAATCCACTCTTGTTGGACATGTGCTTATTTGTTATGTTTATCTCTTGTATGACTCCTAGACATATCAATTGCCTTTATATACAAGGCACTTCTATGATGTATTCATCCAATTATCTAATTAATCCATTCTCATTTACTCATATCTTGTCTCTCTTATGGTATCTCTTGAGCTTCTAGATCTTGACATTTCATTCTTCCCTTAGGAAAATTCTTACATTGTATAAGAGCTTGAGGTAAATTCTTATATGGTATCAAAGCTATACTAGATTCTTACATGGTATCAAAGGTTGAGGTACTTCTCTTTCTCTCATGTTCTTTTATTTTGCATCATGGGTTCTCCTAGGTTTCCACTTTTAACTCCACATAATTATGCTAGATAGAAAATTAAAGCATGGGGTAAAATGATGGAAAAGGGTTTAATTGATTATGTTGATGGAACCATGGTTGCACCATCTGATCCTGATAAAGTAAATGAATGGAATCATAACAATAAGGTCGCTATTGTTACTTTGAGGAAGTACGTACATGAAGATCTTGTCTTCCATATTGATAAATGTAAAATAGTAAAGGAAGCATGGGATAAGTTTGCTAGCTTGTATACAAAAGTAGACAAAGCTAGGGGTTTTGAACTTGATGAAAATCTCATGTCTTTAGATCCTAGGGAGTTTGACATAATTCATGACTATATCAACAAGGCACATGAGATAAGGTCAATGGTTAAGGATTGTAGAATTACCATAGAGGATGAAAAATTGATATATAATTTGATGAGAAAAGTTCCTCCAGAGTATGCATCAGTTTTTTCAAGCTTCAACACTCATAAGTTGACCTTAGGTTCTTCCTACACCATGCCTTCATATGATTCCTTCACAAAGATGTTGATGGTAGAACAATCAAATTTGATGAGCATGGGGATCCTCAAGTCTTCAAAGTCCAAAGCATTGGTGGCTAGTAAAGGGAATAAGGGAAAAGGGTCTAACAAGAAGAAAAAATCGTGGCAACAAAATTCACAAGAGAAAGAATGCTCAACCTCCTCACCAAAAGATAACTTGAACAAGGGAAAATTGTCCAAGAATGAGTTTCTTACTTGTGCATATTGCTAGAAGAATGGACATGAAGAACGTCATTGTTATAAGAAGGAGATTGATGAAATCAAGAATCTTCTTAAGAAGAATCAAATTGGTCTACCATCAAGAATTACCACTTCATTCTCTTCTTCACATTCAGATTTTGAGAAAGAAAAGGGTCACATGGGCAAAGTTCAAGTCTTGGTAGCTACTTCAAGTCAAGATTGAGGGAGATGGCTTCTAGATTCAAAAACTTCTCATCATATGACATCTTCATAGTCTATGGTTTCATCATTTGATCCTTCTCATACTCAACCTATCTTGATGGGAAATCACACTTATATGAATGCTATTGGGAAAGGCACTATTGATAAAGGGGAGGGATACTTCAAAGATGTGTTGTACCTAAGTCATAATCTTCTTTCCATCTATAAATTCATTCATGGAGATAGAAAAAGGATTGTGGAATTCACACCTAATTCAGTTTTATCAAAGACTTGGAGACTAGACAAATCATTACTATAGGGGTGGTTGATCATGCATCTTGGCTATGCTACTTCTCAAATTTTGGTCATGATGATGATAGTGATTTTTCAATAGATTTTGATCGCATTTCCAGTGATGATTCAAATTTTGAGGAGAACTTTGGCTACTTGAAATTGGATGTTCTCACATATGATCAAGTTCTTAAGCCTTTTATTTCTTCTTCTCCTACTGATATTGCATCTAATTTTTCTCCTAATAATGCTTGTATTCAAACTATTGTGGATTCACATGTTTCAATGCAGCAACATATTTATTATCTTCTAAACTTAGTTCCATGGGATAATTACTTGACTAATATTTCCAATTTGTTTGTGGAGTTCTACATTGTAGATTTGGGAGACATTATACATGACATTCATCTTCTCTTTGGTGAAGATGATCCATTTTTAGTTGTTACAAGGGAACACTCTGACCCTTATCTTCATTCTCTACTTGATCATTCATTTGAGGTTGACATGGTGATGGATACTTTGATACAATAGTTGAAGGAGGTCACTTTCTCTTTAGAGGAGACACTTAGGTCTTTGATACATGTTCTACATTCATCCTCAGTTGATCTTTTTTTCTTTTTT
Organism: Cupressus sempervirens; assembly: GCA_028749045.1. Taxonomy (NCBI): domain Eukaryota; kingdom Viridiplantae; phylum Streptophyta; class Pinopsida; order Cupressales; family Cupressaceae; genus Cupressus; species Cupressus sempervirens. Next base: position 821,367,596 of record CM053793.1, read on the forward strand.
TTAACAGAGTGGCATAGTACACATGATTTGGAGGAGACACTTTTTAGTATTAACATGGGGATACTTGAGCAAGTTTCAGAGATTCTATACATTTTGAGGTTTCTTCCTACACATGGGGGAGGCTTCATTGATACACCTTTGGTTTTATTTTTTCCTAAGGGGAGAAAAAAAATTTCTACACTCATGGAGTAGTTTCTACATTGAGCCTAGAATATCTATCATTGGTGTATACTCTACATTAATGGGAGGCTACTTGGTCTCTCTTCCACTTCTTCTCTCTTATGGGAGGGATCTTTTCCTCACATGAGGTCTTCTCTCTCATTTTTTTAATTTTACTTATCTCTCTTTTTGGAGGTGGGGGGTTCCCATGTGGTTTTCCCTCTTTCTTCTCTTTATAACAGATTGCCTTGCATATCTTTTGCACTTTCCATTTGTACATGGGTAACTAACATGGCCTAGTAGCTCGGACCCATCTTGCATTATTATCTATCTTTTGTGAGCTTAAGTGCATTCCTCTAAGTTACACTTAAGGGGGGTGTTGGTGTAAATAAGTATTTACTATTTATATTTTACTTAAGTTTACTTAGGATAATGCATATTCATATTAGTTGTCATATAGACACCTAGGAGTTTGCATATTCATATGAGTTGTCATGTTGACTACATAGTAGTTTGCACTCCAATTGAACACATGTTGTCTACTACATCTCGTTATGAGATACACCTTTGTATTCTTATCCTCTTATTATTGCATGTACATTCATGCACAATGGAGGATAATCCACTCTTGGTGGACATGTGCTTAGTTGTTATGCTTATCTCTTGTATGACTCCTAGACATATCAGTTGCCTTTTTATACAAGGCACTTCTACAATGTATTTATCCAATTATCTAATTAATCCATTTTCATTTGATCATATCTTGTCTCTCTTGTGCTATCTCTTGAGCTTCTAGATCTTGGCATTTCATTCTTGCCTTAGGAAAATTCCTACATTGTATAAGAGATTGAGACATATTCTTACATGGCATCAGAGCTATACCAAATTCTTACAAGAAAAAATTAAGGCAAATAACTCTTATTATATGTATAGAATTATAAATAGAAGTTAGCTATAATGAGTGGATAAATTTAAGAAATAAGAGTACTTATCTACAGATGAGGGTCCAATAGGAATGAAATATTGGTTAAGGTAATTATTCAAACCCCCCCCCCCCCCCCCCCCCAATGTAAAATCCCCACGTACTTAGTCAAATTGAACAACTTCGTATCATGTGAAAAGTTATAGTAACACTATGAGGTGTTGAAGTCATTTTAGATTGGCAGGTCTAGAAAATGTGTAACTGTTATTCAAAACATCCCCAACTCCATCATAGCCTCCATGCATAATACAAGTATTATGATGAATTTTCGTATCTACCCCATAATATTAATGTATCCCATCTATCATATGGTGTGGTAGTGAACACTATTCCAACTATGCACATTCTTCTAAATTTGAATTTATATTAGATGTATTCTAGAAGTGTTTAATGATATTTGTCTCTTCTAAAAAAGAACATGATTTTTATCATCCCTATTAACAAAACATTGTTCAACTAGATCATGTATTTCCTATCTCAACTACCGTTGTGATGACCCCTTCCCTTTAATAAGTTTTCTCTCAGTTTGTTTATTGTGGTAGTTAATATAAGTATCTTATTTTTACTGTAGACATACACTCTTACTCATTGAATCAACATTCCCAATTCTTACTTCATTATCACTAGAATTATGCTATCAATTGCTTATACAACTGGAGACCATTTTTTTTTTATGATGACACTTCCGAACAATTTTCTTCATAAATATCAATCTATCCTCAAATATGATTGTTGTCTAGTTTGATTTTTCTTATTGACTTATCATAGATTGGGTTGATACAATTGCAGTCTCTAATAGTGCCTTGTGTTAATTTGGATTAGTTTAGATTTTTCATAAAAATCCTCAACTACGTAAGAAATGGTCTGACTTCTTATGAGACCCATCATTTCTTGTTTATATGTGGTTGCTTGTTTATATGTGGCAAAAATACTGACCGTATGTTCTAGGTAATGAATCAACTCCATTTTGTCCAATTCGGTGATTATATCAATAATAAGAATCACAAAATTCTTTTGTCTCCACCTTTCAAAAAATACCCAAAATAGTTGATTTAATATTATTCCTAGTGTTGATACTTATGCTTTGTTAGCATGTTATTTGTATATAATGATCATCTGTATTTCTAACATATGATGAATAGGCACAATGTGAATCTTCATTCGTACCATTGACTATGTATTTATCCATGTGTATTCCCTGGTTGGATATCCATTGTCTGATTATATTCCAATCATATGGGATATTATTCAATTTATAAATTGTAATCTCTCTTATTCCATCACAGGCATCTGCAACTAATGAATTTACCCTAGAGTTGAACTAATGTCTAATCGTTGAAATAGAACTAAGATTTTTTATGATATATAATTGTAAGGTTCTATACTGGTCATTGATTCTGACTGGACTTGATTTATGTGATTCCTTCCTTCTTGATTATTTCTATCAATCCTTTTTATTCGATGATTGAGGTGTCATCCTAAGCTATAGAAAATTGGATAATATATATTGATGTCTGAATTGAGTCTAAGCATTGATGCTTATAGTACCAACACTGCCAATAGAGAATATTAGTGGAGCATTCGCATGAATCTCTGAGATACCTTCTATTAATATTCATCTTCATTTATAGTTTGACAATGGTAGGTTTTTGTGTGAAGAGGATTTTGTTCAATTCCAATTTCTACACTATGTATTTAAAATTTGATCTATAGAACAAGTCTTCAAATGATAGTAGACCCGATTCTCTTCCATGGCGTGGATGCTCAATAACAGGTATCAATGTAAGTCTTGTTTGATGAATCAATACTTATATTCCATTGACTCGAGTATATTTGGTAATAGGTTATTTGTGATAACCTTATCTTCATTCATTCCTATAGTTGCAATGAATCTTATTTTGCCTACAAATACCTTTCATTTTTGTTGTTTGATAATCCTCTATGCACTATTGTTTCCAGCTTCAATCGATGGTACAATCTTGCATATAGTCACATATTGAATTTGCAACTAATTTAAATCCTATAGCTCGTCATTTCAGGAGAATATTGAATGATTGAAGTAAATCATGATATATTCTGATACTTCTAGGCTTCTTACTATTCGTTGGTTTTGGCCCTTATCAATATAACAATCTGAAAGGTTTAATTTAGACTTCACATGACACTCTAGAACTCTTGCTTTTGGTAACTGTGCAATGGATTGGAATTTTGATAGATGTTCAATGTCTATTCTTCTTTGAGATTATTGACATTTATTGATTGAATTTTTTTCCCTCCTTTATACCCTTCTCACTTCATGGAATATCTATTTTAATTTCCAATTCTCTTTTCTACTGTCGATGCTTTTAGATATCTGACTAGAGAACTTATCTTACCATTGATTGGGTTTATCTATGTAGCAATGCTAATTCTACTTGATTGCTAACTTCCTTTCCACCGTCAGTTTGTGTTCACCATCTTCCTATGGATAGAAGTGTTCCTTCACCAAACCACATTCTAAATCCTATATGCTTTAACCATTCATATCATTTTTCTGGTGCTCTTTATCACATGTATTTGAATAGTTTCATACATTTGCTGTTGGCTCTTATACCATGTTAGAAAATATGGATTGATTTCTACAAATCTAATTGTACATTTCTATTGTTATTGGTGTGTTCCAAATATAGATCCCAAACTCTTATAAATATAAGAGTAGGAGACACGTCCCATTAAGATTAATTGTTATTATTTAACAATATAAATCACAATATTACATATGTATTATATATAATATATATAGATATATAGATATAATAATTACAATATATATATATATATATATATATATATATATATATATATATATATATATATAATTTCAACATTGTATCTTATGATTAAACTAATTTGACTGTAGCTATAATCTTAACAAAAACATGTTTATCTACTATTGTAGTTTAATTTATTTAGTTCTTTCATTCCACATTAGTATTTCATTTAAGTTTTAAAGTAGGCATGTATCAATTAAGTTGTCTTGATCACCTTAGCTCACTAGAGAGCAAGTAGAAATGAGGTGGTGCAAGAGCTAATATGCTCCTTGGGGATTTCATCAATCACAAGGGTAAAAAAATCCCTTTTCCACATTTTGGTGAACCCAATTTGAACCAATTCTTAAACTTAGTTTCTTTTCAAGGCGCCCATCTAGATGTTATGAGTCTCTTCTATGAGGTTCATGACTTATAATGCTTCAATGATTGTTGTGGATATCTTTAAGGATTAATATTCCTTCAAATTGGTACATTTTAACTAGAGAAAACCAAAATCTTATTTACAATATGGATCCTAATGACCTAGCTTGATTACATTTCTTCATAGGTCCAATATTAAGACATAATAATCCCCCTAAAAATAGTTCCAAGAATTCTATTATATCAAATTCTCCTCTAGGATCTCCTCTTGCAATGGACCATGAATCTACTTGTATGACTCAGTTTAGGATTTCTCAAAAATCAAGAGGTTTTATTTGAGTCCATATTTATTCTTAGAAATCTAAGAGAATTAAAAACCTTAGGTGAAAAATCCCTTCAGGTGGTAACGGAACTATGATGGATTTTAGGTAATCGTATATCTTTCCTTCCACTATACTCTTAAGGAAATTGATTTGATTTCACTAGTGTTTAGGTTGGTGTAGCTATGCCTAAGGTGCCTATGTATATGGTGGATCCAACTCCTAATGTCGACTAGTTGTCTATCATTAGTTGACTTGGTGTTATTGTGAATAAAGCTCCAATAGGATACAATTCATAAAATACTAGTGTTAACACTAAGTCAGGTTTAAGTGTTGGTGGACCTTATTCTCCCTCTTGTGGTGGAGAAAATCCACCTCCACATTCCCTACCTCTTAATATTAATTTTAATACCATATTACAAAATAAGAATCGATTGCAACAAAAATTTACAAATATATCCATGTGACTAATCAGATTTTTCTTAGTTTGTATTCTCGTTGTGGTTTGTTGTCCATCTAGGTATTGAATACTCGACTACATAGGGTGTTAATTTTGTGATAAGTATAATGATGATGAGGACCTACATCTTCACATTGATTCCTCTTTCACTTTGTGCAATAGTTTCTATACTCTAGACTATGTGTTGCTCAAGTTATTCTCCCAATCCCTTAAAGGAATCACAATAGAGTGGTATATCTCCCTACCAAATTATTCTTTGAACACATTTTATCAACTGATGGACACTCTTATTTTGAGGTTTCAAATCTAACATGGGCAACAAGGTCACTATTGTTAACCTTTTTATTGCAATCTAAAAATTTGAAAGAAAAGATAATTGGTTTTGACTCAAGGTACCTATATATCTCCATGAAAGTCCCCTATGCCTTGCTTGATGGTGATCTCCAAAGGATGTTCATCAAGAGATTGAAATTGACACTATAAGGATATGGTATAGCTCTGATACCATGTAATAATTTACCTTAGGGCAAAATCACCCAAGACCAAGGAACTCAAGCACAAGCACAACAATAGACCAAAAGAGTATGATCAGAATAATGATATGATATTCATTTAATATATTGATTGATGTGAAAGTACACTAGGAGTGCCTGTATATAAGGCCTTTGGAATGCTTCTAGAATGCATAGGAATCAGCAACATGATAATTCATACAACCAGGCACATGTCCACCAAATATGAGTTATCCTCCATTAAGCATAGGAGTAAGTACGATGATGAGAGGATAAGCCTACAAAGGTGTAGCATGCGAAATTATGTTGTAGACACCATATGCTAAATTAGGAGTGTGAATAATTGTGTTGTCTACATGACAACTTAGTTAATTATGCAAAATCCAATGTTGTAGACACCATGTGTTGAATTAGAGTTGCTTACTTTTGTGTTGTCAACATGACAACTCATAAAAGTTTACAAACTCCTAAGTGTTTGACCAAATAAATAATAAAATAATGCATTAACCTAAGTAAACTTAAGTAAAGTGTAAATAGTAAATATGTATTTACACCAACACCCCCCTTTAAGTGCAACTTAGGGGAATGCACTTAAGCTTACGAAACCTAGGATGAAATGCATAATGGGTCCCAGCTACTAGGCCATGTTAGGTACCCATGTACATAATGCAATGAAACCTCTCATAAAGTGGAGAAAGAGGAAAAATCTCATGGAAAAAACCCTCCCACAAAAAGAGAGATGAAAAATCAAGATGCATGGAATGGATGGAGTAATCAAGACCCCCCCCCCCCCATTATGACATGCATCAAGTATATACAAAAGAGAAGAAGGAAAAAATCCCATATGAGGAAAAATTCCCCCACCCCACCCCCCCCCCCCCCCCCCTCCCCCACATAAAAGAGAAGAAGAAGGAGACAAGGTAGTTCCCCCCCCCCAAATGTAGTGTGTCGATCAGTGATAGCTGCTCCAATGTAGAAGTTGATCCATGAGCATTGAATAATGTTCCTCCCCTTTGGAAGAAACAATGGAAGAGGTACAAATGAGATGCTTCCCCTATGTGTAGAAAGAATCTCGAAGATAAATGGTGTCTCTGAAACCTACTCAACAGTCCTTGTGTCAATGTTGATGGTTGCTCCTTCCAATACTGCTAAAGAGAATGAGTGCAGATCTAGCAAGGATGGATGGAGAACATGTCCCAAAGAACAAACTATCTCCTCAAATGATAAAGAGACCTCCTGCAACTATTGTACATAAGAATCCACAGTCACATCAACCTATGAAGACTGATCATGTAGAGTATGGACAAGAGGGTCAGAGTGAGCCCTCACAACAGCTCGAGAAGGATCTTCTTCATCAAAGAGAAGTTGTATATCATTAATGACATCTCCCAAATCTCCTATATATGACTCCACAAACAAACTTGAAATATCCGTTATGTAGTCATCCTCTAATATTGGAGTTGGAAGACTAGGTGTACCCTATTGTGTTGGACCTATCACTATGGCAATATATGCATGTGGAATATGTTGATGTCGTGACCTCTCCCTACATCTATCAATAGAGCCCCACGTATCTAAATCTATTGAAGCACTATCACTGGTGTCACAATCAATTTCCACAATGCATGAAGTAGTCTCCTCAACAAAGAGAAAATGAATGGTATTGATGATTTCTCCCACATCTTCAATGTGTGACTCTACAAACAAACCTATAATGTCTAAAAGGGAGTCATCCTGTGAAGCTAAAGTAGGACGACATGGTATATCCTGTTGCATTGAATCTAAAGCATTTGTGGCTAGAATTGGATCAATAGAATCAATAGGAGTATCAGGAGGTGGGATCTCAATTAGAGTTGGAGGAACCAATATTAAAGTTGTTAAAGATAGAATGTTATCTAGAAAAGGAGGAACTATGGGATTTCCATATTCTTTCCAAAGAGCCATCCACATATCATATGGGTGAATGAGCTTTTTAATGACATGCCAAGGATCATTAGTCATATTCATTATAATAAAATCCAAGAATCTGCTAGCAGGTGGTTGTCTTTCAGTGTCAGAGATCAGCTTGTTGGGACATGAATAAGGAAATAGTTCCTCATGCTCACTTCTGAAATGATCAATGACTAAAGCACTCCATTTTTTATAGTTCATTTTTGTCAATGGTGGTCTAATTTCAAATTGACATGTGAAACAAAACTTCTCCATGAGATCAATAAATGTACTCTCCAAAATGCAAAAATAATCAATCAACCCCCCCTAATATATGATTTAGAACTTTATATTCAGTGCGATTACAATAGCCAATTTAAGGCCTATTTCTAAAAGTAGTATTTTTGTCCATAGAACCTATAATCTGGTTGCAGATCTGGAGAGTAGACAAAAAAATGTTCACTTTCAAAAAAAATGGAACCTGATTATGTGTCTAGATGAGCCCGTACTAAGCATTTGAAGTAGCAAAAATTGAGATTTGTGAGTTGCAAAAAATTTAAGAATAGAGATCTCAAACCACCTGCACAAATGTGTAGATCACGAAATTATACCCCAAAAAAATTGATCACAAAAAGGAGTCTATACGAGGGAAATATCACTATTTGAAAATCACCTCTGCTGTTATTTTTTCTGAATCGCTGCCGTCACGCCTCCAAAAATCAAATGGTTGTAGATTTTGCCTCAAATGTTCGATTTGGATGAAACAAAATTCAATTTGGGGGTTTTTTTACCTATTAAATGTGATGCAAATATTTGATTTGCACCAACAAGCTTTAATCTTCACCTGCAAAAAATCTCTCCTACAGGCCTGATGGCTAATTTTTCTGAAAGAAATAATGCAAATCTAAAAACAATTATAGAGATGTAGATGAAAAAATTCAGCTCTGAAATTAAATGTACAGATCTGAAATGATCAATACCAATTTCGCAAATTGGGCCTTGGGTTGCGAGCTTGTTAAAAAAATGTTGCCACAATTTTGACTATGGCACATCATAGGCAAATTTATAGTCAATTCACTGAATCGACATTCCAGATGCAATGGCAAGGTTCGTATTGGCTCTAAATGCTCCCAATATCTATGAATTTTGTAGATCTGGGTCAAGTTGATGAAGCAAGAATGGTCTTGAATGGCTATGTGAATAGAATCTCCCTCAGCTCTAATACCATGTAAGAATTTGGTATAGCTCTGATACCATGTAAGAATTTACCTTAGGGAAAAATCACCCAAGACCAAGGAACTCAAGCACAAGCACAACAGTAGAGCAAAAGAGTATGATCAGAATGACGATATGATATTCATTCAATGTATTGATTGATGTGAAAGTACACTAGGAGTGCCTGTATATAAAGGCCTCTAGAATGCTTCTAGAATGCATAGGAATCAGCAATATGATAAATCATATAACCAGGCACATGTCCACCAGATATGGGTTATCCTCCATTAAGCATAGGAGTAAGTGTGATGATGAGAGGATAAACCTACAAAGGTGTAGCACACAAAATTATGTTGTAGACACCATGTGCTAAATTAGGAGTGTGAATAATTATGTTGTCTACATGACAACTTAGTTAATTATGCAAACTCCAATGTTGTAGACACCATGTGTTGAATTAGAGTTGCTTGCTTCTGTGTTGTCGACATGACAACTCATAATAGCATGCAAACTCCCAAGTGTCTAACCAAATAAATAATAAAATAATGCATTAACCTAAGTAAACTTAAGTAAAGTGTAAATAGTAAATATGTATTTACACCAACAGACACTAATGGAAAAACTTCCATTAAACTAGAACCCTAACTTCACAAGAAAAAAATAGTACTCTAATTATCAATATACCATGGCTCAATTCAAAGACTCTTCTTTGAATGCCTATAGAGGAACATCTTCCTTCAATGGGTCCCAAAGTAGTAACAATGTAGCTAGTATAATTACACTTCCAAAAACCTTGGGGAGGAACTACTTTTCCATAGAACCACAATGAAATCAAGTTTTTTTCTAATGTGATCATTCTTATCAAATTATTCTACAAAAGTTGTTAAAATAAAACCTAGTGACTCTCCTTGAGCTTCAACCACTCCTTAATAATCACCCATATCCTCATTAGTATAATGGATCAATCTTTTTCCAATACCATCGCCTACCCAAGAATGACATGAAACATTGTATATGTCTTCGCCATATAGTCCAAAAATATATAGACAATAACACCATCCAATTTAATGAGATGAATGAAAAAGAAAATAAGTTTGGATAAAGTAAATAGTGAGCTTCACTTACACACTGATCCTTTTTTTCCACTATAAATTTCATCATTGCATCATCATCTTTTCCCCTTCACTAAGTGATAGTCCCTTTAGCAATATGGTAACATGATCACTTCCATATCATCATTTAGTTGAAGGGTGTGTAATACAAACAAAACATTCACCTCATTTAGTTGGAGGGTGTGTAGTACAAACAAAACATTCACCCCACTCAATGTCACTTGTAGCAGATCCTTCTTTTTTATATATCCCAATATTGGTCAATAGGGTGGTTGTTAGAGGCATGATGGTTGACCCTACATGTTGAGCAGATATATTATGGTGGAGGAGATACTAATTTTAAATGGGATACATCATGCATAATATGATGAGTACCCGACTACCATCAAACTCGTGATAAACTATCACTTGCCCATTAGGTTCAACTATCTTAGTGGAACCCACCCTATGTTTACAACCTTCAATATCATCCACGACTTTGAACTCTTTTGCATTAAGCTAGGTAGCCCCTAGCCTATTTCCATGGGATTTGTCCCCTCTATTTAGCATAAGTTCCTTATTTCTCTCATTAGGGTACCATACATATGATCTAGGACATTGGTTATTATCTCCTAGTATCTTGTGGGGGATTCTTATTAGATCAATTCTAGCCTACTTTAATAGGGCCCTTGCATCCTCGACAAGGTGTATCATTCCTTACCTATAAATACAAAGTTGGATAATTGACTTTCAAATCTATAACACTTATCTCCCTCGTGTGTTCATTCCTTCTTTTCAACCCTCTCTTGCAGATTTTTCTTTTTTTGCCTCTTCGATGGGGACACAGGGCAAGCATGTATCTTAAAAGAAGCCTCATCATCCATTGCAAACTTCATAACCTCTAGTGGCATATTTTGTTCCCATGTCTGTGCCTAACATAAGTAAATAAAATGTGCCCATGCTACTAAATAATAAGGCTTAACCTTCATTTCCAATCCTAATCCTTGCAGACATTCCTCACCCTATCATTTTTTATAAAGGCAAGAGTTTACCATGGACTTTCCTATCTCCTCTAGCAACTATCCATCAACACTTTAGAGCTCCCTCTATTCTTATTATCCCTCAAAAAGGTAAAATGGGAAGAGCACCTATCATTGATCTCATAGTTGCCGCATTCATAACATCTCCTACTACATCAGAATGATTGTCTTCTTTATTGGACATGGCTTTGACAACCACCTTGATGGAGAAAGATGTCAATAAGAGCCCATTTGGCAACGAGAATTAGACTAGAATAGGAACTTGTGAATTCTTAAAATTTTGAATCCTCTATTTGGGTGTGCCAAATCAAAATTGAGAATAGGATTACATATTCTCATTTTGGCCCCAAAATGAGCATTTTCCATTCCACCTAAATATGTGTTATTGGAATTGCACTTTATATTCCAATTTTTAAATTTTCATATTTGATGAAAATTTCAAGTCCATGCCCATGAGCATAGGTAGCAAGATCCCTACAAGCATTGAAATTGATTCACTGAAGAAATTAGGAAAATGGTTGATTTTGAACAGGCAGACACTCAACTTGCTTTGCCAAAACCTCCCCTAGATCAGAGGTGTCATTGTTGCACAAACCACTAACATGGTCACTTGTCAATAAGTCTAAAGTTGGCATGTATAGTCAAATAAGGGTCACAGGTGATGATTTATCTATAGCTTCCAAAATGAAGGGTTGTGAGTCTATTCCAAATGGAGTTGGGGATTACAATGCCATTTAAGGGGGATTTGAGTATCTTGCTAGCTTCTTTTGTAGAACCATAATGCCAATAATCAAAACTACATCAGAAACAGCTTTCCTTATACATTACAGAGATTAAAATCTTAGTAATTGCGCCACCAATATAGTTTTATTCTAGATTTTTAGAAATGAAAACATTGGATCTAGCCATGCTCTCATTCTAATCATCTCTCTCCATGAAAGCTCGGATCTAGCCATGCTCTCATTCTAATCATGCTCTCTTCATGCTTTGGTTTTAATTAGAAAATATAGTTTGAGAAAACATTACTCCAACTAGTGGAGAAACAACATAGATCACTAGTGGCATGCTTGTTGATGAAAATGGTGTCATCTACAAGGCTCAAACCCTTGCTTTCGTCTACCACACTTGCGCTTCTTTGGTCATCTCCTATTCAAATTCCAATTTCTATTTTTTCTAATCAAATAGAGAATAGGAATACATATTTCTATTTTCTATTCCAGATTAACAAATCCATAATAACAAATTCATATTCCACAGCCAAATAAGCACTAAGTCTTTGCAAATTTCTCATCCTAGTTTGTACCTTTATTTCCACCAACCTTGTATGAGCACAAATGTCATCGATGGGCTAGAGCCTTAGAACATGAGACTTCCACAAAGGTAAATACAAAGTCTTTGGTCCCTATGTTCATTGATTGTGCTCAACTTTGTGTCCCAATTTATGTCTTAGCTCCCATTGTACGGATACCTTGTCTTGACACATCCTTTGTCTTGCTTCTTGTTATTTTGAGAGTGACTATAGAGCCTTGTGTCATGTAGTCTAGGTTTTAATTTCCCCTTCCCTGCATAAACCTTTATTAATCACCTATTTTCTAGATATCCCACCTTCCCCTACACTTGTAAATATGTTGCATACACAACATGTGTCAAGGACATTCATATATACTCAAACTACATCGTATCATGATCACCAACCCAATTTTTTGTGAGGTACTTAGGACAACTATAGTGGATGAAAGGGTCTCTCCTCCATCATTTAAAAAGAACCTGAACAAGGCTTCATTTTGTATAGGTCATTAATTTTCTTTCTTTGTCACTTCTTAGGTTTAGTTTCATGCATCCTATGAGATGTGTATGCTCAACTCATGTGAGGAGATTTCAACATTGATGAAAATCTTCACAAATGGCTCACACTTACTCAATTGAGCTATTGGATGAGGACTCCAAAGGATTCATCCTTGGCTTTAGTTATGCATGGGTGTCTTGGTCTACTATATAATTTATATCATTACACTCTTGAACTCTTTCCTTATATGATTAAGATATGGAGGACGATGATCTATTGGTGGATAATATGTGAGGCAATACCCACTTCTACATCTATAGATTAGAGTGTAGTTTTTTGTGTTCCTCTTGCTTGTATTTTGATGTTGTTCCCCATTGGATGAACCTTGTACTTTGTTGGTACTTGAGAGTAGAGGCCATATGTTGTAAAACTTCTTCTATTTGTCATTGTATCCTTCTCTTTGTAGTATATTGACTTTTCACATTTTGGGACAATGCAAATTGTTGGGGGTATTTAGGGAATTCTTTCGTGTTGATTAATTTTATTTTTCTTCATGTTCTCTTTATCAAATCCAAAACATTTCATCCCTAATGAGATATGCATAAGTAGTCTTATATCATGTATTTTTTACTCTTATGGGTTTTGGCGGTGAATAATTAGATCCCATGTCGTTGCATGTTTGTCTAAATGTTGTGTATATCATCTATCGCATGTTATGGAGCGGTATTCCATGGAAACATATCATATGTTGACATGCCACAACCTCCATTTCTCTTCTTCCCCTATGGGCAACATGACCCATTCTTAGGGGGAGCTATCATGGGTTATTATTTGATTGTTTCTATATCATAGTTTTTTCAAAAAGATTACAAATTTTGATATATTTTTTTACCTTTGCAAGGAAAAAATAACTTATTTATCAAATGTTTTTGCCCTATCATGTGACCATCTAGCTTTTCTACATGTACTAGTGTATCTATCACCCTATTGCATGGCTATCATGCATAACAAGTTGTACCAATGTCATAGTCTCTTGCCTTATCATAAGGCTATCTAACCTTTCCTACTCCTACCAACATGATCAAAGTCACCCTACATATGACTATCTAGCCTCTATTACTCATATTTGTACATGTCTTATAAAGACACCCTATCATGTGACTATCTATTTTTTGCTACTTGCATTAGTGCACTCAAAATCACCCTATTGTATGCCAATCTAGCATAATACAACTTGCTACCCATAGCGACATCCAATTGGTGATCTATATTTATCTCTTATTGTTATATTTCTTTTACCTAGCATGTTTATTTACAACTTGCATGTTGCATGCAGTTTCATGATAATTTAAGACTTTCCCCTAGGGACAACCTCATACAAACAAAAGACCCTTAGATAAGTTTTATGTACTTTAGGTCACATCTTCAACTATGATGTGCTTGCTAAAGTACGAGTGAAATGCAGTGTCATAAAATTGCACCATGTGTAATTTGTCATTATATGATGCTCCTACCCTAGACGAAAAATAAAAAATATCACAGAAGCCTCCATGTACATCCATCTCCTTTGTCTTTTCCCTCTAAGGATTCTTGACTATGTGGTTGGTCATTGTAGATACCTAAACATTTCTACATAAATTTAAAAATTTACCTATTAATCAAATAGATTATTTGTTTAATTAATTCATTGCTCTCTTCTTTTATTATTTAAATAAATATTCTTATTTAGTTAAGTAATTCATTAGCCTTTTCCATCCAAAAATTTGAATAAATTCCTATTTATTTAATAAACTCATTTCTCGTCTTCTAGTTATCCTATTTATGCTATAAATATCATTTATTTTTTAAATTTCGTGACCCTCTTCTTTTCATTCCTACCAATCATCTTTAATCACACGAATTGATTCCCAAATTTTGAGCTTGTGACACTTGTCACATGTCTCTTGATTTTTTTTAATGATGGATTCAATATTCTCTACATACCACTCCTATCACCACTTAATCTCAACCACTCATTCATATATTTTCTTAATCTCTTTTATTCTCACTCATTCTCTACCTACTCACCTTTCTAACCCCTCTTAATCCTAGCCCTTTATTTTCATGAGACCTATAAAATATTATTTTCTACTTACATTCAAATCCCAATTACTTATGCCTATTTAACACCTTTGTGATCTTGCAAACTTGATTCTTTCGAGAACTTGTGCCCTTGAATACTAGTGATCTTTGAAAGCCTGTAGCCACTATACCATTATCATATTGCAATATCACTATCATAACCCTTATCATATTGCAATATCACTATATAACCCTTAGTCATAATATTGTGATTTGTTTCTTACTTTCTTTTCTTGTGCTATTGTGAATAAGTGCTCCATTGATATGATGATTGAATGGTTTGTGAAGTCCTTGATTATGTTTCGGCTAGATTAGGGCTCACAATATCTAGTTGTTCATTTCAATCGTCATTATTCAATGCACTAGTTCAAGCAACACACATTTATCCAATAAATATGTAGACTTGCAGTGAGTTGTTGAGATGTTACAACTACGACCCCTATAATGTATCACCTCTCGCTAATATCTACCAATGTTGAGAATCATTCAAATGGCTTTAAACTCCATCTTTGAGCTTCATTTGGTCTCTCTTGGCTATGTTTTACCTATCTCACACATTTTGGTTCTCTTCTACAACATTTATATATTTCTTTGAGCTCACACTATCATATTGGAACAAGTATTGACAACATTTTGGTCTAACAACACACCACCTTGTATTCATTGAGCTCTATCTTTGTGGCTTTGAAGGGGAGCCTTTAGTCCCATATCATGTGAATATTTTTTGTGAGCATTGAATTATCTACTAGCTAATTGTCCCTCCCTCATCTCTTATAGCATAAGGGATCCATTTTTGGTTCACGTCCTTATTATATTACTACGTATCCAAGGAAGAGGTCCAAGTCTAGGGTCCATTGGGCCCATAGACAGGAACATACAATATTTTTTTGTGAACCTACCCACGAAACATATGAGAATTAGTTTCTATTGGGATATGATGACTCAACCTTGTCATGCTTTATTGGTTTCTTATTTATACATTTTTTGATGATGCTAAATGAAACCAAATCTTCCACAAGGATAGACTTGGAGCAAAAAATAGAAAGTTTGTTTTTTTGGCTTTATTCTCTTTGTTTTATTTTTATGCAAGAGATGTGCATAAAAGAAGTTTCTAAATAAGTTGTATATACATTGAATGTAGACGCTTTAGAAATTATTTCCTTTGTATGAAAACTCTATAAATACAATGAGTTGTTGAAGAGATGTAAGAGAAAGATGAGAAGTTTTTTGCACAGGGTTATGCTACCAATTTTTTTCTAGAATGGGTCAAGATGTAAATATCCATGTGAAGGTTGAAAATGCATTGTAACTTGTTACTCAATAATACATTAACTTGATGGTTTGGAGGGTGGGTTTTTTACCTAGAATGATTTTCCCCACGTATATTTTTGTTCTTTATTATCTCTCATTCTTCTAGTTTCATGATTGTAGAATATTGAATTTGTATGTCATAATGTTGTTGAAATTTATTAGATACGTAAATTGTAATCACTTTCCTTTAAGGTTTTAATTGTGGGAAATCAACTATTTTTTATTCCGCTTTTACGACATAGTAGTATGTACTTGTATTTTTGCTTATTAGAATCTATTCAATAAATCATTGGATACATGATGTGCATACTAATCTTAGATGGCTTTCTAGGATGTTTTCATTTCCTTTCAATTGGTATCAGAGCTTAGTTTTGTGAGTTGCATGTTGCTTGCATGTGACGATTCACGATGTTTCTAGTTCTGGGTATTTCTTCTATTAATATTTTTGAGCTTGCAAAGCATGGACAACTTTTTTTTTAAAGAAAATGGCTAATAATTAATCCTTTGATGAGTAGAAGTCTTGTAGTTGATTTGGTTTTTTCGAGAGACAACAAACATTTCTTGAAGGATGGTGAAGACAAAGAAAGTAGAGTTGGTCATGTTGAAATGGCATTGATCTAGAGCTCTTGGTTGAAAATAAAATAATTTCTAATACATGGGTATTGGAAGGTGTTTATTTTGTTACCTGGAATGCATAGAGGTTATGGAGTTGACCATTGGATGATCTAGAAGCTTTTGGATAACCTATCTCTCTCAAATGCATGTACTAGTAGTGGTTGTGGAGTTGGTCTATAAGTGGGTATGAAGTTCTTGTATTGCCTCTTCCTCTTGGATGATTGTACTTGCATGGCTTGGATACTTTTTTGTTTGATATAAAGGGTTTATGGATTTTCCTTTAAAAATCTAGGATTATGCTCATTTATGATAATCCATTATTTTGTGTTCGGTTGTTTGGTGTTTTTTAGACTTTGAGTCTTCTTGATGAGAAGTGGATGTGGATGTCCATGGGTGTTCTTCAACATAGTGGTTTTGTAGGTTTTGCATGCTCAAGGAAAAACTTGTAGTTTTTTGTAGATCTATTGAAGAGTTATTTTCTAGACTCTAGTTTCTTCAGGGTGATATTGGATGAGATAGTTGTAGTTCTACATGCATGCATGCATTGTGCATGGTGAGAGGAGGTGTATTTCATTCTCTACATGGAGATGTTGGTACGTGATCAGTCACTCAACATTTCTATGGTCATGCTTTTCAGATTCTTGGACTATGGTGCTTGGTATGGACATAATTGGCAAATCAGGTTTGTGCTTGATTTGGTGTTTGAATCATGTTGTCTACATGATTTTTCTCTTCGATCTCATTTTTACATGTCATTAATGTGATAGTGGGTTTGCATGTTGCAATGATTGGATCTACAAGTTATACAATCAGGTGGGTAGGCCACCCATATAATTACAGTAGGATAACTTGGATGTGGAATGTCTATATCCACCATATTTGAATTAGCATTGGTGCAGACTTGTTAGTTGGCCTTGTTTGTGATCATTTATGCATTGTTGTGGTTGCTTTGCTATGAGGGGATAGATGATAAGTGAGTACTTGGATAGTCTATCATTGGGTCTTATAACATGGTAATTTTCCTTAGTTTGGAAACCTTGGTTTCACTCAGCTTGAAGTACGTGCCTGGATGATTTTCAGATTCGGGGAATGGTGTGTCATATGCTTAGAGAGCTTAGTATCACATTTTAGTGGGAGCTTTAGAAGTGGTTGTATTTTTCATCACATGGTGATGGATGATCTTTGTTAGTGTTACAAATTTTGGAGGATGTCTTAGATCTTGTTGCTGCAAAAGAGTCTTTCACATTTGTTGGTTCACTAGTTGGAGATGGTATCTTCGTGTGATTGGAGAGGTTGACATCTTTAGGATTCAAGGGGTCCTTGGTAGAGATGTTTTTTATGCTTTTATTTGATATGTTATCATGGAAGCTTTTATGTCATGGTTTTTCTTTTGATTACTAGTTTAGAGTTGTGACATGATGTAGTTATTTGATATGATCACATGGAGCATGCTATCTCTTTGGAGGAGATGGTTTAGATCATGTTGTCATGTTTGTGTTCTTGATTCCATTGTTAGAGCTTTACCATTGATCCTGGTTTAGTTTCTTGGCATTGAGTACTTTGATCATTTGCTTGATACTTCATGATAGTGCTATGTTGCAGCAGTGGATTTTTGCGTGGAGTGATTGATTATAGGTGCTTGTGGGTACTTAGAGACTTAGGTGAGGCTAGAGTTCTCTTGATATGAGAGACACATTGTTCAGATGTATACTCTTGATGAGATTCAGTAGAAAGTCTAGGGAGCCTACATCTTGATTGGGCATGAGTTCAATAGAGACCTATGAGGAGATTGTTCTTGGATAAGTCACAATGACTTGCATATCTTGGAGGAGCATTCTCATCCCCAACTCTTGGTCTACTTGGTAATTTATCACTTGAGAGGTATTGCCCAATGTTATTTTTAGGTGCTTCATGTTTTCTTTCATATTCATGGATCTTGAGTTGTAGTTAGATAGTTCTGGATGATTCATTGTGAGAGATGGATAACATGTTTATCTCCTTGAGGTGTGTTTTTCATTTATGATGATAGTAGGAGATAGTAGTGAATTGATTTCCTAAAATGGGAAATTGAGTAGTTGATCTTCTTTGAGAGGCTTACATCCATGTAAATTCATGATATCATGTTATGTTTGACCTCTTGAGGTTGAATGGTTTTTTGGATGTCTCGATAGCTTTTCTCTTAGAGTTGTGAAGGAGATCATACTTTGAACAATTAACATTTAGAAGTGTTTGTGGAAAGACATGCTACATGCTTATGATTTGTAGGTTCTCTCTTTGGTCTTGGTTATCTTCTTGGATGTTTGGGTTCATATAACCTTATTTTTTAGATCCATTAGAGCTATGGTGGTCACTCTTTTGTGGTCATATGTTCTCGCTTGTACTTCTTCTTCTTTTTGTGATGACATGTTGGTTCATTTATCTATTTTCTTTGTTGGATGTGGAGAACATGGGAGAATTGCGAAGACTAGATGAGAGAGATGTTTCTTACAACATTTTTTCTACAGGATTTTGCATATCTTTGTGGATGGTCCTTGGTACTACATAGTTACACTTCTTTTTGTTGTTATCAATAGACTCAATATGCCTTTGATTTTTCATATTTGACTTTATCTATGTAGTGAGAGTTCTTGTATGTGTTTAGTCTTCATCAATTGGTTTTCACATGGAGTTTGAGGTTGCAGCTTATGGGTTGGTTATGTTGTTGGCATGAGTTTGTTGGTGTGGGATACCTTTGTGGTATGGGTGATTGGATGGGTTAGCATTTGATTTGGATGCTATTTTTTTAGTCCTATGGATTTATCAATTGGATTAGAGCAATTATTTTGGTTTTTTTCTAGCCAATGTTTTATCTTGTTTTCTAGAGGATTACTATGCAATTGTTTTGGGCTAAGAAGTTGATGTTTTTTATGCTTTTGTGTAGCACATGAGCACAGTGGAGTGGCAATAGTATTTTGTAGCCTTTGTTCTCACTAGGATCTTATGCTCATGTTGTTTGGACAGGTGCCTAGTTGTAGCATGAGAGCAAGTGTTAAGATTTGTGTGGTTTCATGGATGGTTGTGATGATATAGTTTCATCAATTTGACTCTTGTAAGGTCTTCGTCAAGTGGGAGATTGTTAAGATATGATGACTCAACCTTATAGTGCTTTATTGGTTTTTTATTTATGCATTTTTGGAAGATGCTAAATGAGACCAAATCTTCCACAAGGAAAAACTTGAAGAAAAAACTAGATATTCTATTTTTTGGGCTTTATTCTCTTTGCTTTATTTTTTTGCAAGAGCTATGCATAAAGAAAATTTTTAAATAGGTTGTACATACATTGAATGTAGACTCTTTAGAAATTGTTTCTTTTAGTATGAAAACTCTACAAATACAATGAATTGTTGAAGAGATGTAAGAGAGAGATGAGAAGTTCTTTGCACAGGGTTATGTTGTCGGATTTTTTCTAAAATGGAGCAAGATGTTAATCTCCATGTGAAAGTTGAAAATGTATTATAACCTGTTGAATAATGCATTAGCTTCATGGTTTTGAGGGTGGGGTTTTTACTTAGAAATGTTTTCCCCACGTATATATGTGTTCTCCATTTTGTTTCATTCTTCTAATTTCAATATTGTAGAATATTGAATATGTATGTCATAATAATATTGAAATTTGTTAGATTGGTAAATTGTAATCACTTTCCTTTAAGGATTTAATTGTGAGAAAACAACTATGTTTGATTATGCTTTTATGACGTAGTAGTATGTACTTCATTTTTGCTTATTATAAGCTATTCAAGAAATCATTAGATACATAATGTGCATACTAATTTCAAATGACTTTTTGGGATGTTCTTATTTCCTTTCAATTTGTCATATAGAGTGATTGACCTCAACGTGATTTTGTGAATTCTAAAGAGGTAACTGTGAAAATCAAATGATCAAGAAATACGAAAATTCTAGGAGATCCCAAGTATTGTAACAGCAGTTGACTTAAGAGTTGTTAGCAGTAACACCTCTTCAATTTCGTTGTGTGAAACATGTGTTGGGGATGGCATTAAATTTCCTAAATTTTCGAACATTTAGGTAATAGCTATTGAGACCTCTTTAATTTCGTTATGTCTAGACGTGTGAAAGCAAATATTATGTTAATTTACAATTTTTTTCCCTTTAATAAGACACTTCCCATATTTACACACACTAAAAGAGGCAAGCTTTACAATCCTGACAAAGGAGGATGCCCCGCCCAGGCAATTTCCATCCAGAACAAACAACAAAGTAGCAATGTTTTTGGTTTTTTAAGGTGTTCAAAGCCGGGATTAGAATTGCATTTGTACAATTCATTAAAATGTACACATCATGTCCTAAACACTCCCATTCGCATGATGCTGATTTGACTTGGTCAACTCACATCTAGAGTGTGAGAACAGTATTATGGGAGGCACAAGTTCCAATTGATGCTTAACTGCGTAAATGCTGGACTACGGAAGCATACACAAAAGAGGGTACAACACATTCTGTATTTATAATTATGCATGCAACTTTAGTTTGTTTTTGCAAGCCTCACACTAATGCCAATAGGAATTTGTTTTGAGACTATCTTAGTTTTCTAATGCATGATATTTGAATGAAAAGAGAACAGTTTGCCCCCCTCTAAATGAAGTCCACGTCTATTGCTACCTCTCCCAAGTTAAGAAAAACCCCTTTTTGATAAATGAGGTAGGCAGATTTTTTTAAAAAGAAAAGGCAGCTTGGAATAGGAAAGCCGAAGTTCGCTGTAACACCTACGACCTTGATGTAATGTTCCCCTTTTGTCTAATACGTCAATAAATAAATAAAGATTAATGCTAGTCTATTATCTATATTATCTATTTTTCCATTTTTGCTATAGGCTAATAAGGAGGTTTAAGTGTTTAATTAAATAAAAAGAGGAAAAAGTTATAGTTATTGCTAATATGAATTTAACTAGCAATAGTCGCATGCTTTTGTACATGAATGCGCCGATAAGAGATAAGATTTAAAAGAAAAGTATAAAATAAATATTAAATAATGTAAATATATTTTTTTTTTAAATGAAAATACAAAAATAAAGAAGTTGAAAATTAAAACGTAGATATAAAATTGCAATATTTAGGAAATGTGAATATTGCTTAACAAACGTATTCAATAATTTCAATATTTTACAATTAAATTCAATTTATCAAATTTTTAAAAAATCATTTAAAAAACTCATAAAAAAATATAATTACGAAAAATTAGTAAGAGAAATACAAAAAAAATAACATGAAAAATAGCGACATCTCTAACAAATATTCTATTGACTAAATAAATTATAGAAACTAAAAAACAATATTTTAAAAAAAAATAAACTAATAAAAAAAAAAGTGATTTAAATACTAAAATCTAAATTAATTTAAAAAATCAAATATTTAATAAATAGATATCACAACATAATCTAATGTGGAGATCACAAGTAATTATTTTTAAAATAAATAAGAAAAGAATAACAATAGTTAAAAGTGGATATTTAAATTATAATTTTATGTGAACAAATTAGATTATTAATAATTTCTAATTTAAATATTGTAATATTTACTAAAATCTTTTAAATAGATTAATAAATATTATTTATTTAAATTAAATTTATCAAATATGAAAAAATAATTATTTAAAAAAACTATCAAAAACTCTATTATGAAAAATTAATAAGAGAAATACAAAAAAAATGTCTACTAAATATTTTATTGACTAAATAAATTATAGAAACTTAAAAATAATATTTAAAGAAAAAATTAAACTAATATAAAAATAATTTAAAATAATTTAAAAACTAAAATCTAAATCGATTTTAAAAATCAAAAGTTAACTAAACAGATCATAACATGAGCTAATGTGAGATCACAACAAATAAATATAAAAAGAAAAATAATAGTTAAAAGTGAAGATAACAACTAATAAATAGCAAAACAAGAGTTAAAAATGGAAAGAGATAAAAAACTGCCGATAAATAATTAACAAAAAAGATTTTCAATTTTCCGGCCAAACTCTTCCAAATTTTTCGTCAAAATTTTAATTTTCGCGAACAAAGTTCCCACAAATAGCCTATCGACTAAATTATACATTGACAATTATTATAAATTCAAGCCATGGGGGTGAATTATTATATATGAGGCAAATATTATTATTGTCTAAGTTGCTAAATAAAAGAATTAGAATAAGGAAATCCATAGCTTTCTTGGCTGACGATATTTATAAAAGGTTCGATTGAGGTTTTGATTGATTTGATATTTGATAATGTCTCCGTTGTTGCTGGTTTGATAGTAGCAGCAATATATGAGGATGGAAAAACATAGATATTCATCAGTTGCATGGAAACCCAACCTACTTGAGAGGTTAAAATTTATGCATGATCTAGCATTGTAACAGCAGTGTATTTGATGCAGTAGCCATACATGTTTTATATCAGAATCATTTTCAATAAATTTGTATTTGTAATCACTTGTTTCCTTGGAAATCTCTATTTTTTTCTTTGCATGTTTAATTCTCATGTTCGTGTGTTGTTAGCTTGCAATGAAATGAAGCGAATTGTGTCAAAAATTAAAAATCCAAATCAGATTAGAGACAATAACCTAATTAAGGGTATTTCAGTTGGGAAATCCAGCGCCACATCAATACTAAACAAAACCTTCTGCAAGATGATCAAAACTTGTTACCTAAATACATACTACAATAAACAAATGCTTTCACTAAAATAACAGTATATGATTTACACACCCGTCTACTGGGGGCTTCAATACAAGTTTTATATGTTTACAGCATTACTCTTAACAGAACTAAACGCTAAAACGTACTATCAAAAATGGAAAATAAACTATCCAGCAAGTGGATTTGCATGTATAGTAACACGATTCAATCTGATTTCTGCAAGTGGTCGGTCTCCAGGTCCTGTTGGTGTCTGCATATATGAAAAACCATAATTAATAATTAATCATTCGGCACCAGTTTGAAAAACAATTCTCAAGATGCTCCAGGAAATTATATACTTCAGAGATGTCCAGGTATTATTTGGACAAGAAGAAGCCTTAGTTCATCCTAAAATATTATAGTTAAGTTAAAAAGATTCCCACCTTTTCCATTAGGTCTAGAACTTCAAACCCATGGATAACTCTTCCAAAGACAGTATACAGACCATTCAGATGTGGTTGTTTGGCATATGAAATGAAAAATTGACTGCCATTTGTGTTAGGTCCACTGTTTGCCATAGAAAGCATACCTCTCGAATTATGCTGCACAATTCAGAGCTTTTCTCACTTTAATAAGCAAACCATTACTAAAAACATAACATGTGCATAATGTATGACAAAGAAATAACAGAAATTACCTTCAAGGATTCCCTTATCTCATCGTTGAATTTTCGTCCCCATATGCTGGTGCCTCCTCTTCCTGTACCTGTTGGATCTCCACCTTGTATCATAAAGCCTTTGATGTTGCGGTGAAAAATTGTACCATCATAATAGCCACTGGCACATAATGCTAAGAAGTTCTACAAGTATTTTACGAAATCACTCATTAATCAGAAGTTTCAAGCATATGTTCAAATCAAATATCCTCATTTTACTAAATATTTAATAAATGATAGATAAAATACTCGACAAAGCAACAATACATGTAATGTTAAGATCACTGTATTGAAGAAGATGAATAAAGTGATACAAGAAATTCTTGACACCCATTATAAATGTCATTTTGACAGCCTGTTTAGTCAAAACTTTATAGGGTTTCCCCCAAAAAAGCTTTTCTTTTACTTCATCTTCACAATTATCAAATTAATATGTTCCATTAAATTTAATTTTAGATGGACATCAAAAAGTTGAACTTGACATTGAATTTCAAATCCAAGCAGCATAAAAAATTTATCACCTCTGGCTCCAACAACACAACACAGAGGCAAACATCAGCATTCCATCTTGATCACAGATTAGCTTCAATCCTCTAAAATCCCCAAAACCGATTGGGATCACTGGGTAGAGCATAAACTGCCAGGATAAAATGGACAGTAAGACATACTTTATAATATTATATAGCATAAAACCTGGACATAATACTTCTCCCAACATCCTTTAACCTGTGCACAATGGGAACTCAGAATTAAATTTTATCTGATGTTGTAGATGCAAATGCCCTGATAGACATGTCAACCAATTAAGGCAACAGACAGAGGGTTTGCAAACCATTTAACAAATACCTGGAAGAATTCAGATCTTATTAAATACAGTGATTGTGTAGCATTCATGAAATGGGTTCACCGAAAGGGTCTTTGAGAATCTTGGGCAAATGTAGTTGGCAGGCGTAAACCCAAACTCCCAACGCTTCTGCCAGCACTCTCCTGACTTGTGCCAAATTGGGAGCTTGGAAAATCAACAGGGTATAGAGTTCCATCAAAGAATAATTCAAAGCTGATAATGTCATATGCCATTAACACCAAATGTTCTTATAGACATGTATGAATGATGTGTGACAACAAATCATTGACGATGATTATAGTTATTCATATATTATTAATGCTATGTTTTTGCATTTTTGTTCCTGATAAGATTAAGATTGTCCTTGAAGCGAAGAAAAGAACCTCTCTTTCTTATTCGGTTTATGCAGTTGTGCGCTACTATGAAACAATACCACAATGCCTTGTCAGAAAATGTATTAAAAGTGGATTCATAACAACATTCATGACTGATGATTGATAAGAGATCCTTGAATGCTTGGAATGTCTCTTTTACTTTATTGGTGAACCGGTCACCACATTTACTAACACTTGTGTCACAACCCTCCATTGTTGCCCTTTAAGAATGATAATTTTGTTTTCCAAAATGATTGAATCTCCTCAAATAAAACCATCTCCCGTTTTGTATCTTTCAATGTCAGGGAGAAGTAACACCTCTTCCATATGTCTTCCTTTTGCTGGAGTAACAACCTTTCACAATTACCACCCTTTGAAAGAGTACAACCGTTCATCATTTTATCCTTTTGAAGAAGTCACTTCCTTATTTCTTTCATGTTCCTTCGTCCATTAATCCTTCCTTGATTTGCTTATTCGCATTCTTTCTTTATTCCTCCATCCACATCCCCAACCAAATGAGCTCTTCTCCCTTTTATATCTCATGTCTGAGGTAGTCGAACGCTTGATTTCATGCCTTTTGACCATTCATTAATTAATTATATTCTGTTTTATTTTTATTCTTTTATATCATTATTTTTACTTATTTATTAATGAATCCTATTTCAACAAGGGCAGACTACATATTTGGCCTCAAACGACTAGAAAAAATGGTCATTGAGAAAAATAGTAATGGGTGGATTATATCCTTGTGGCATTTGATACATAG
The DNA here is from genome assembly GCA_028749045.1 of Cupressus sempervirens. Taxonomy (NCBI): domain Eukaryota; kingdom Viridiplantae; phylum Streptophyta; class Pinopsida; order Cupressales; family Cupressaceae; genus Cupressus; species Cupressus sempervirens. The sequence goes on from CM053793.1 coordinate 821,393,669, forward strand.
CCCCACATATTGAAGAAGCTTTTCCTAAGATCATGGCACAAATCAACTCCCTTGTGCCCTATCAAACAAAGAGGGGTTGCAGCCAAACCATAATAACGAGAATCGCCCAAAAATCGCCTGAATCGGCAATTCCGCGACCAGATTCATGCTGGGCGATTTTTTTTGCATCATGAATTGGTATCGCCAATTTCTGGACCATGAATCGCCTGAATCGGCGATTCAGGCGATTCATGTAAAAATTGTCAAAAATCGCCTTTAAAATCGGCCATGAATCGCCCGCAGCATGTAAAAAGGGAAGTTGAAATTTTTTTTAAAATCACTTTTTTTTTCACTTTGTTTTTGGCCTATTCTCTTTGTTATAACCCTAAAGGGCCTTCTATTTGTTAAGCATGAGTAGAAGAGAGGAAAAGTGAGAGAGAAGAAGAGAAAAGAAAAGTCATAGGTTTCCAACCGGCAAGAAGGAGGAGCACCAAAGAGATCAGCAGGCCATTTGGGGAGCCCATCAATTGCTTTGGGAGCATTAAGGAGCCAATATCAACACTCCTCAACTCATTTGCAAGAGGTAAGTGCTTTTTTTTTTTGCATGTTAGTGTATTATGCATTTTTTGTTAAATTTTTTGTGTATTATGCGTTTTTTGTTAAATTTCTATAGTTTTCAAGAATTTTAGTGTAAATCTTAAATGTTCTTTATTTTTACTAAGTTGCAAGCTAAGGTTTGTTGTTTTCTAATTTTTATTAGTTTCAAACTTTGATATTTTACATTAAAAAAATTATTGCAGCAGCCTTTGCTCTCATTTTTCGCAAATTCCAATGGGTAAAAAAGATGAATGTTGGAAATATAATGAAGAGTTTCCTGGAAGAACCAAATATCAAACAAAATGCATGTTTTGTTAAAAAAAAAAAAAAACTTCCGAGGGTATTTATAGATTGAAATTCCACATTGCTGCTATACCTGGACACGATGTTACAGTTTGCACTCACCAAACTCCTGAGGCAAAACGCACTTGCTTAATGGCATTAGAAAAAATTGAAAAAGACAAAGCAAATAGGAAAATGCAAATTGAAGGGTTAAGGGGTATTGGCTCCCATGTTCCCGCATCTGCAGCCGCATCCACATCTGCATCTGCATCAGCTTCCGCATCCGTAGGTTGTGTTGGAGAGGGTTCTTCTAGGCCTCCTTTTTATCCTAGTTCTTTTGCTCGTGCTAGTGCTAGTGCTAATCGATCACATACTGAAACAAAGTCCCACACCAACCTATTGCAACCTAGAGTGCGGAAAAACAGAATGGATAGTTACTTTGTGCCTCGCACTACTCCTGGTTCCCAACCCACGCTTGAGGGCATGGGTTTGAACAAGGAGATTCACGATGCTGCCAGAAAGGAGATATGCAAATTTTGGTACTTTTGCAACATTCCATTTATTGCAGCCAGGTAATTGATTCTTTTTTCTTTGTTTTCTTTAAAGTTAAAATTAAAAGTAAAAGTAAAACTTTAATTATATCTACTTGTTTTATAATTTGAGTCTTTGACATCTAAACTTTTATTTGTGACAGGGCTCCTTATTGGCAGAATATGATAGATGCGGTTGCTATTTGTGGTCCGGGGTTTAAAGCCCCAACTGAGGATGAGTTGAGCGGATACCTCCTGGATGAGATGGTAGAGGACATGAGGGTTGACCTCGAGGAGAACCGAAAGGAATGGATTGCAAAGGGTTGCACCATCATGACTGATGGTTGGACCGATAGGAGGAATAGAACACTCCTCAATTTTCTTGTATCCTGTGGAGGTGATTGATCATTCTACTTTCCTACATACATTGTAAATTTTGATTTGTTGAATGCTAATTCGTTAATGATCCATTTAATATTATAATTCGTTGTTTTGTTACTTGTAGGATATACCATGTTCATAAAATCCATTGATGCTTCTGCACATGTGAAAAATGCCACATATTTATGTGAGGCTATTGAGGAAGTTATAGCAGAAGTGGGGGAACAAAATGTGATCCAGGTGGAGACGGATAATGCAGCAAATTATGTTGCAACAGGTAAACTTTTAACTTTGCAAGTTTTGAAAATAAATTTATTTGAATTTTGAAATTTGAGTTTCTAATTGACTTAAAATTGTTGTAGGTAAACTTTTGATGGAGAGGCACCCCACCATATTTTGGTTCCCTTGTGCGGCACACTGCATTGACCTCATGTTGGAGGAAATTGGCAAACTTGAGTTTGTCAAGTCATGTGTGGAAAGGGCAAAAAACATATGCAAATTCATTTATAATCATGCATTTGTCCTTAGCACAATGAGGAAGTACACAAAAGGCAAGGAGTTAGCTCGCCCAGGTATCACGAGGTTTGCCTCGAATTTCATCACCTTGCAGTCCTTGTGGACATCGAGGGATGGATTGAGGAGCATGTTTGTTGGGCAGGAGTGGATTTGCTCTTCCTATGCTACGACCATTGTAGGGTTAGATGTGGCGGATTGCATATTTGATGAGGATGGTTTTTGGAAACTCACTAGAGAAATTCTTAAGGTAAATTTATTGCAATTTAACATTTACTATTTTGCTTTTACTTTAAGTTATATTATTTTATATTTAAGTTTTGACTCAATTTTTTTGTTTTACTTTATATGTAGGTCACTGAGCCCCTTGTAGCTTTGCTACGAACTGCTGATGGGGAGAAGCCCTCTATGGGCTACATTTATGAGGGCATGGATAGGGCCAAGGAGGCCATCAGAGCCCAATATGCAGGAGTGCAGGAGAGGTATGGTCCTATTTGGGACATCATCGATAGGAGATGGCAGAATCAGCTCCATCGATCCATCCACGCAGCAGCTTACTATCTGAATCCAGCATTTCGTTTCCGTCCTGAGTTCAAGGCGGATGCGGAGGTTCTCACTGGCTTATACACAGTGATTCAGAGATTGAGTAGCGATGAAAATAGCGTTGCTACGATTGTTGAGCTAGACCAGTTCAACAATAAGGAGGGGCCACTTTTCTCTGGTAGGATGGCCATAAACGCTCAGACAACACTACAGCCAGGTAAAAATTAAATAATATATTCAATGTTCATGAATCTAGATTCTAAACTTAAAGTTGATTATATAATGCATTAATTTTAGAGTTGTAATTTGTAAATGAGACTAATTGTTTTTGTTTTTTTCTTATTTCAGATAGATGGTGGCAAATGTTTGGGGCCACAACCCCAAACCTTCAAAAAATTGCCATCCGCATTCTGAGTCAGCCGAGCAGCGCTTCTGGATGTGAGCGCAGTTGGTCCATGTTCGAGCACATCCACTCGAAGAGGAGAAACAGGTTGACAGTGCAGAGGTTGAATGATCTTATCTTTGTTCATTACAACCTTTGTCTTAAGATCAGACAGATTTTGGGCGCTGACTCCTCTCCGATCATTCTGCAGGAGATTGATCCAGAATCAGAGTGGATCACAGAGACCGTGGACCCAATCTTCACTGAGGAAGACCGCGCGTGGGTTGACCAGGTGGATGTAGAGGCTGAGGCTGTGGCTAGGGCAGAGGAGGCAGCTAGAGCACGTTCAGGCATTGGTAGACACACACGCACACGCACAGACGCAGGCCCTAGCGACGTTATTCATGAGCCTATTGCCCATGTAGGGGACATGGCTCGACGATCCTCTAGGACCTACCTTACACACCTTTCTCATAGGCAAATCGGATACTCAGAGGCTGAGATTGAGGCTGCAGCAGAGCTAGAGGATGATGATGAGGATGATGAAGCTTGAGTTGGAGCCTTGTTTTTATATTTTGTTTACACTGTATAGATATTGATAGTGATACTGAATCACTAATAGACATATGTTGCAAACTTTCATGGATCTTCATCTTAGATTTATATATACATTTATGATTTGATGTCTTATAGATCTTCATGATTTCATCTTACTGATTCTATGATTTGAATCATTATGATCATTTTATTTTTATTTACTTCAGCTAGCATACAATTTACATTTTAGTACATAATGATAACATAGTTACGTATGTGATGAATTTTATGTTTCATGTTTATGTATGTTAGATTCTATTTGATGATGTTATAGTGTTTTTAAGTTATATTCAATAAAGGGTGCATGAAATAAGTCTTAAATTGTTAAAATCTTTACATTTAAAGGGTTTTTTCAAATTTGCCGATTCATCGCCGATTCACCGCCGATTCACCCCCGATTCACGATTCGATTCGGCCGTGCCAATTCCGATACGATTCCGATTCACGTTATTTTGAGCCAAACCCAGGACAAACTACTACCTGCAAAATTAGCTTAAAAAGACGAGAAAAAATTGCTCCACACATATACAATTTATTGTAACAAAATAACTTAGATTCTCGGCAAGCACAGAGGGATAACACGAAAACATAATGCCACACATAAGAAACACGAAAATGAATTCAAAAGCAAATCTCAGATTCTATTAAATTCAAATCTTGTTACATACATCCTTTGAAGAGATTCACTCTCTATTCTTTGGCTTCTAAACTCACTCTCCTGTTACTCAACCTTTTCTGAAAATATGAAGTCACCAGCAAGCTTTCCCCTTTCTTCCTTCTTCTCTCCAGCAAACTCTCTCCTAAAAACTAACTTACAAAATACACTTTAGATATTTAAGATGAGGAACTAATTTGAGCACCCAAACCAAATTGAAAAACAAAACTGAGGGCCTAAGTCTAGATACTTTGAAATTTCAAAATCCCACATTAAATGCTTCAATTACCACTAACTGTTCCTACGCACTCAGATAACATGACGTCTAACAGACAAAAAACATGAGTTAACATGGCATATATCAGCAGATTCAAAACAATGACATCCAACAATTAACACATCATCGCGGATGCTCTTGCATCATTTGCCACGGTACAAAAAAATGTTTTATGGGCATAAAGCTCATGAACATTCTTGCAATGACGAAACCTCAATCCCAAATTTCTCCAATTCTCCAGCACCGACCCAAGAAGGCTCATCAGCAGCTTGGTTCTTCCAACGAACTAGATACTCCCAATACTCCTTTCTCCATGTCTTCCTTGCTATGCATGAATCAATAATCTGCTCAATGCCTTCAATTCTTTTCTCTAGCAATTGATGTGCCCATTTCGATGCATCCGAAATTGGGAAGTGAATCTTCCTCTCTACTAGACTCTCTACTGGACTCACCTTCATAGTACTACAAATCTGGTACATTGAATATTGGTGAAATGTCTAACCCAACTGGAAGTTCAATCTTATAAGCATTCGCTGAAAACTTGCGTACAACCTTGCATAGGCCAATCTTCTTGTTTTCCAGCTTGTTATAGGTAACCTATGGAAACCTTTCTTTACACAAGTGTGCCATAACCAACTCCCCAACTTCAAACTCCTGTACTCTTCTATGTTTATCAGCATCTTCCTTGTATTTCATATTACTCTTCTCTAAAGCTCTTTTTATTTCCTTGTGCCCTTCATGAATGAACTCTGCAAAATCTTTTGCTACAACACTCCTAGTCAAATCAGCACTATCTCTCAACTCATCAACTACTCTTGAGCTGTACCCATACACCACTTGGAATAAACTCTTCCCTATACTTCGGTTAAATGAGTTGTTATAAGAAAATTCTTCTTGTGCCAATATCAAATCCCATTGAGTTGGTTTGTCTCCCACCAAACATCTCAAGAGATTACCCAAGCTCTGGTTCACAACTTATGTTTGACCATCAGCTTGAGGATGGTATGTTGCACTAAATTCCAACTGTAGTCCCATCTTCTTCCACAATGTACGCCAAAAATGTCCAACGAATTTTGTATCCCAATCTAAAATAATACTTTTTGGCAAACCATGCAACCGAACTACCTCCTTAAAGAACAATGAAGCTATATGGGAAGCATCACTACACTTTCCACATGGTATAAAATGAGCCATTTTTGAAACTCTATCCACTGCAACAAAGATAGAGTCATTACCTCTGTGTTCGAGGTAGTCCCAAAACAAAATCTATGCTAATACACTTGTAATAACCCCAATAGGTTATAACTTCTTCAAACACCAAAAATCTTTATACTTCAGTTGTTTGACATTTCGTCAAACACTTTGCAAACAAGCTCTGACACCACTGTAATGACCCTCCTCAAATCTGCTTTCAAAAAATGCTGATGAAAGCTCAAGGAATTTCATCAAACAATTCACATGCAAGGGACGTATGACTGATATAGTATTTCAGCTAGCTTTAAATGACTCTTTCTTCAATTTGCATCAATGAGAATCTTGTGCTAGAAGACTCCAAATGGACTACACAATGACCTAACATGAGTGTGCTACTAATTATGACAATATTCAATGCATATATATGATCTAAGCATGAGAAATGAAAACCTACAGCCAATTGGCATTTTTACAAACAGTTGGTATGCAAACTAACTAGCTGATAAATAATGATATTGAATTGCTTAAATGACACCAGCAACTATTATCTTCTTAATTGCAATGAAAAATACAATGCTCATGAAATATGGCCAAGACTTTGGCATTTACATGGATTACAAAATGCTAATGCTGGTATAATGCACACTTACAGCTGAAACTTATAACACCCTAAAAAGCAATACTAACAAAGGAACCTGGTTGTAGATGGCTGTAATAATTTTCTTCAATGCTGCCCTTTTTGCTTTGCTTTTCTGATTTGCTTTTTCGAACTGCTTTTTCGGATTGCTTTTTCGGCTTGCTTTTTCGGTTCCACTTTTTCGGACTGCTTTTTCGGCCTGCTTTTTCGGTTTCGCTTTTTCGAACTGCTTTTTCGTATCTGTCTTTTTCAGACTACTACCCTTTTGAATCTCAAGACAATATCTTTCAATGGCGTCAAGATTTCTAGCTTGAAGGGATTCCGTCCTTAAAACTATTGAGACATAATCTCCAAAAAAATTTCCAATTTCTTTGATATTTCCAAGCATACTAAAAAGAAGCTCTTCCCTTTCTTTTATAGTGTTTTCACAAGAGCTCAATCCTTTGCTTTCTCAATGTGAGATAAAACATCACTCCCTTTATGTAACTTATGTCTCCAATGTGTTATAAAATAAAGGGGACTCTTTTAATTTAAATATTTCCCACAAACTATAGTCTATGCATTAATAAAGTTAAATATTTAAATTTAACTTTATAAAATAGCTTTATCAATGCATAACAAATCTTATCAATGATAAACAAGTCTTCTTGCCGATTTTAAACAATTACCATCGACATACCGTTGCCACTGGATGTCCGACCATATCCAAGATGACTTACTATAAATAGTAAGTATGCCCAAAGTTGCCTCAAAACCCCTCAAAAAGACCTGCAACTAAAACTATCTAAGCCAAATGGCCTCTAAGCCCCTTTAGTGTCCTGGTTAGCCTACGTGACCGTGGGAAAATAAGCTAACGAGAACATCATGCTATAAATGCTAAAAAGGGGACATTACAACACTCCCATGGCTTATCCAGTATCAATAGTGGCTGGTAAAATCCAGTATTTTGTTTTACTCCTTTGGCATATTGACATACCCAAAAGTTTTGCACCATCCTTTTCACATCTGCACTCATCCCTGGCCAAAATAACATTCACTTAGTTGAGCTAATGTCTTGTCCACTCCAAAATGTTTTTCTTTTATCAAATTCTCCCTCATTGAACCTCTAGGAATGCATAGCCTCTTTCCTTTAAATAGTAAATTTTCTTATATGAAATACTCCACCATGGAGTCCTATCAACCCCAACCAGGTTCTTGCATGCTGCCCAGGCTTCCTTAAAATATGCATCTTCTTTATATAACTCTCCCATACGATTAAAAAACAACACTTACACTCAATTCATTCAGCAATAAACACCTTCTACTTAATGCTTTTACCACTCTATTTTATTTTCCACTTTTATGTTTCAAAACTAAAGGAAATTTTTTAAGGAACTCCACCCATTTCACATGCCTTTGACTCAACTTACCTTGGCTGATGAATTGCAATGCACGGTGATTTGTGTATAGCACAAACTCCTTTGGTAGCAAGTAATGCCTCCAGTTCTTGTCAATTGCATAAAACTCTTGATCATACATGGATTATTTTCTCTTTGCCTCATTGAGCTTCTCGCTGAAGTATGCTATGGGCTTTCCTTCCTGATTTAGGACTACCCCTACTCCTGTCCCGCTTGCATCACAATCAACCTGAAATACCTTTTCAAAATCAGGTATTGCTAGCACAGGGTGCTCTCCTTTGAAATGTTGAAATTCTTTCAACTGTTGTTGTCCAAGTAAATTATCTTTTATCTCCTCTCATTGTTTCAGTTATTGGTGCACATATCCCACTGGAATTTTGAATAAACTTCCTACAGAAGCTCCCCGAACCATGAAAACTCCTTGCTTCAAACTTACTACTTGGAGAAGGCCAATCAACTATTGCTTTCACCTTTTCTGGATCCATCTTTAGACCTATGCTGGAAATAAAAAAGCCTAAATATACCAGCTCTTCTTTCATAAAACTACACTTCATTAAATTCACCATCAGTTTTTCCTCTTTCAGCCTTTGCAGGACAGCTCTAACATGTTGTAAATGTTCTTCTTTAGTCCTACTATCTATCATAATATCATCTAGATATACAATCACAAACTTACTGAGATATGGCTTCAAAACTTCATTCATCAATCTCATGAAAGTGCTTGGAGCATTCATCAATCCGAACAGCATCACCAATTATTCATATAATCTGTCCTTCGTTTTGAATGCGGTGTTCCATTCATCACCTTTTCTTATCCTTATTTGATCGTAACCACTCTTCAAATCTATTTTTGTGAAGCATCTTCCTCCACTCAAGCAGTCCATGAGATCATTCATTCATGGCAATGGAAATCGATACTTGATGGTTATCTTGTTTATTGCTCTTGAATCGGTGCACATTCGCCAACCTCCACCTTTCTTTGGTGCCAACACCGCTGGAACTGCACATGGACTCAAACTGTCTCTAATCAGCCCCTTAACAAGCAACTCTTGCAATTGTCTGTTCATTTCCTCGTTCTCTCTTGGCGACATTCTATACGGTTCCTTGTTTGGAAAACTCGCACTTGGAATCAGATCCATACAATGGCTGATGCTTCTTATTGGGGGTAACCCATCAGGTAACTCTTTCATCAAGATTTCAGAAAACTCCTCCAATATCTCTTGGATTTCCCTTGGTATCTCATCTTCCTCCTTGGCTGTTCCAATGGTGGCTGATTTAGCAATTATAGCAAAACATATTTCCTCCTTGTAGTCCCTCTTGATTTATCTTCCCCTTCACCGTCACTATCCTTTATGGGATTTAAAAGATACCCTCTTCCATCTTTCTTGATGATGTATGTGTTCATATTGATCATGAACAACTTGTCGATCAAATTGCCATGGTCTGGCCAAAAGAAGATGACACACATCCATTGGCATTATGTCACACATGACTTCATCTTTGTAATTCCTAATCTGAAAACTCACCAAACGTTGTTCAATCACCAACAATTTATGTTCCTTTTTCCAACCACGAGACTCTATATGGACTAGGATGCTTGTTTCTTTCCAAATTCAGCTTGCTCACCATTTCTTCAGACACAATATTATCACTGCTACCACTATCCATTATGACTTCACAACATTTTCCATTTACCTTACACCTTGTTCAGAACAATTTTCGCCTTTGGTGTTGTTCCAGCTTCTCTCTTTTGGGATTCAGAAAAACTCTTCACATCATCAATGACTCTCCACCTTTAGGGTCTTCTCCACACTTTGGTGGATTCTTCTGATCACTTTCAGCTTCCACCCCATGCAATCTAGTTTCCTTTTCCTCCATCATATTGAATTCATGGGCACTCAAATGCTTGGTGCCTTGTTTCCCCACATTGGTAACAATAATGACTGAAACTCCTTCCTCCACCTCTTCCAAAGGATCCCCTTCCACAGGAATAACCCTCCTTTCCTCTAGGGAAGCCTCCTCTTCCCCTTCCTTTTTGTGTACTTGCACTAGAAGTCTCTGTTGCATCTTGTTTGTTGGTAGAGCCTCTACCACTGTTGGGCTGTCCTCTTCAATGTGGAAGTTTGCCTCTTCCCCGTGAATTACTTTGTTGCTTCCAATTGAACTTTCTCTGCATCCTCTTCAACATGACCAGCTCTTATGTTTAACCAGTAAAACTCTTCGATGTACTCCACACTGCTCTCTCTTTGCTTGGGATTCTGCATCTTCCTAAAAAGACTGAATCTGATAGTTTTGTGGGCAGAATTCGGACTTAAGCTTTGTTACCATTCAATCCCATGACTGAATCTTATCTTTTCCCCTCCATTGCTTGTCCATTTGTACATGTTCCCACCATAGGGATGCGTGGCCCTTCATCTTAGTGCGGACATACTTAACCTTTTTTTCTTCTCCAATGTTCTCAAACTCAAAATATTTATCTATCTCACTGATCCAATTCAACAATTCTTCAACATTCATTCCCCCTTTATAAGTTGGAGGATCAAGTTGTGGCTGGTGCTTGCTTTAGTGAGAACTCTAATGATTCTATCCTCTTCTGGTTCTACTTTGGATTGATGTAACTCTTCACCTCTCTAAATGGCTTATTCTTCCTCATTGTCACTAATGTCCTCTAAGTGCACTCCTCTTCTTTGAGATGCTTCCATGGCTTCCATTCATGCCATAAGACCACTAATTGCCTCTGCAATTCCAGGCTCCTCATCCTTGATTCTTCTTCTTCTTCGACCCCATCCTCTTTGGGCCATGTTTCTTGTAGGTCTTCTTCTCAACACAATGAGCCTTTTCTCTGATACCACTTGGTGCAGATCAACTCTCCTATGCCCTATCAGATAGAAAGGGGTTGCTGCCAAACCCAAGACAAACTACTACCTACAAAATTAGCTTAAAAAGACAAGAGAAAGAATTTCTCCACACATACACAATTTGTTGTTACAATATAACTTAGATTCTCAGTAAGCACAAAGGGATAACACGAAAACATAATGCCACATATAGGAAACACGAAAATGAATTCAAAAGCAAATCTCATATTCTATTAAATTCATATCTTGTTACATACATCCTTTGAAGGGATTTACTCTCTATTCTTTGGCTTCTAAACTCACTCTCCTATTACTCAACCTTTTCTGAAAATCTCCAGTCACCAGCAAGCTTTTCCCTTTCTTCCTTCTTTCCAGCAAACTCTCTCCTAAAAACTAACTTACAAAATACACTTTAGATATTTAAAATGGGGAACTAATTTGAGCACCCAAACCAAATTGAAAAACAAAACTGGGCACCTAAATGCTTCAACTACCCGCATTAAATGCTTATACTACCACTAATAGCTCCCACGTGCTCGGATAACACAACGTCTGACAGACAGAAAAGATGGGTTAACACGACATATACCAGCAGATTCAAAAAAATGACATCCAAAAATTAACACGTCATCGCGGATGCTCCTGCATCAGATCATTTGGCAAAATCTTATGCAAAAGGACCATGATACAATCGTAAAAAATAATCCTAAATTTCATGTTATTTTCCTCCTAGAGTCAAATCCATTGGCTCTATATGTGTCTATCAAATTAAGTACAATTTTGATGGCTCTTTTCATGAGTATCAAAAGAAGCCTTGTTGCACAAGGCTGTACACAACAAGAAGGGATTTATTATGAGGGATTAGGGGCCCATAAAACCTAGATCTAAGTGGCATACAAAAAGACATGCTATTTCCCTTGCAGCTCAAAATGAATGTAATGGGCCTTTCTAAGGAGGATGTTAATATGTCTCAACCTCATCATGTCTTTCAAGTTGTTGGTTCTAGGTGCAAGTTATGTAAATTCATGAAATCATGTACGGACTCAAACAAGCACTCAAGGCATGAAATGCTAAGATTGACAGTTGTCGATGCTCAAATATGAAAGTGTCACCTCACCAAGAACATCATCAAGGAAGTCTTAAAAGTGTGGGATATTAAAGCGTAAGAAATATTCAGAGGTAAAAGGCCAATTCCTTATCAATTCTAGTTTATTAAACTAACTAGAGAAAAGAGATAGAAATAACTAAAAGCTAAAATGAAATTGGGACAATTAGCCAAAATCGATTTTCCAATGCCAATCTTTCACATAGCCATTTAGTCAACAAAAAGTAAAACCTTATTGAAGACTGATTATTAATGTGTAATCAGCCATCCATAAATATCGAAGGTTACAAATAATCGCAACTTCATATATATTGAGTAAGAAGTACATTTCATTAAAACCTAAAATGCTCTAGACACATACACAATGTCTATTCTAGGGCTTAACGCTAGTAAAACAAAGAAATGGTTTTGCCTTCAAGGCTCATTAAACACAAATCTACAAAGTCAAAACTAAAAAAAGAGCCTGAAGCACTTATTTATATAAAGAAAATTAAATATATAAATAGAATGGTCAACAACAAGAATGCTTCTTCAATGTTGTGTAGCATTCGGGATATGTCCATTGAGAACTCCTACTTGAAATCGCTCTTCCACCTTGCAAACATAACTACCCATACTTAGACTATCACAGAATGAGAAATGCATGCTCAACTACATTTTCAATACCATCACATGCTTTATTAGTTCACCTCTGAATATTTCAATTCATTCACAGCCTTCGCCACTTTTAAGATTCTATATATGCCTAACCAAGGTGGCAAGATGCACAATTCCGACTACATTTTACCTTTTCCTTATGTCTCTTTTGGCCAAAGACTCATTAAATCAAATTCAGCAATCACTCGAAATAGTGAAACAACTCCTTCATAGCATTATGAGATTTATCAGGTGATCTGCAAACCAAACCAAATATCTAACCAGCCAATGCGAGGTCATCCAACAAAGGAATCTTTCTACCTTATCAAAGAAATTACAGTCCATCTTAAAAAATTGATTTGGAATCATTAATGATCCTCGTTAGCTAAAATTCATTATCAAATTTATAAAGCATATAACTTGCATGCGCTATTAGATGAAAACAACTCAACAACCCACACTTCAAGTCTTCCAATGCTTCAAAATGCCTCTAATAAGCTAGACCCCCATGATGCACAGCAAGTTTTGCAAAAACGGGTGGAAAAGGCCACTACAATTATGGGCAATTTTTGGCAACTCTCAAGGATTTTTTTCTCATGGAAAAATAGGGAACTCGAAAAAATTGGGCATAGTCCCATTGATTAGAACTCAAAACACAAAATGAAAAAATATGAACACTCACTAATCAGAGAAGGTGAGGTTTTCCAAGGTTGTTTAGAAATTCTTCCATTCTTTATCATCAAGTACTTAAGCCTTTAAAAACTTGGAAGCACCAATTTTGCTCGAAATATCCCTATAAGAAAATATCTACACCTTTGTCACCATGCCTTAGACATGTACCTCCACCTCTACCAAAGGCCTTATGACTTTCTAATCATCACCTAATGTAGGTACCTCAGGCCATGCCTAGAAGAATGATTCATCATTTTTCGCGCAACTAATTGCTTCTGGTATAGACAATATGTTTTCTGCTTAAATCATTTAAAAATGATTTCAACCTTCAAAGAGCTTTCCCCTAGTTTGAGCTCCTATAATTGTACTTGCAGAATATTAGACAGCTTTTTATATTCTACTACTTTTGGAATTATTTTATTGGCCTATTGCCTAAACTCATCCACCCTTAACGTCAATATGACGGCTTTCAGTTTTACTTCATCCTCTCTAGCTGTGAGCACCAAAATTTATTACTTGAATCCCTATTATCTTATTCTCAACTTCCTATAGCCTTGTCTAAAAATTCTTTTCTTTTTCATTCCCTATGTTCAATAGTGCCCCGTGTGCTAGGTTGGATACCAACTGGTTCAGACTAGTTACTTGCAACTCCAATCCTTTTTCTTTCAACTATAAGGCCTTCAAGTTCTACTTCAAAAGTTAAAATTCTACTTCTTCCCTAATTTTATTCTCCATGGCTAGATATAGAGAAGTTGCCAGTTTAGTGCTCCCTTGGAGGAACTTGATTATGTCTTTTGGTTGAGCTTCTTTCAAACTTATCCCTAGAGCTTACGCTCCATAATCTGTCAAAAGCATTTGCCCTCAAGATTTAATTACCATGGATTGCACACCAATGAAATCCATTGTGTGCTACGATGGCATCATAGATGACTCTTACTCTAGTTGAATTCAGACAAGCAACAATCTTAACACATCTCTATTGATCTTCCTCTTCTCTCTAGGTTAGTATATATATCAGGAAAAGCCTCTAGGGTCCTTTTATGAGAGCAAATCTAGAAGCTAGCTGAGAAAAAAGGAAGGACAAGAAGTGAGCCAACTATTGACTTGATGATAATAGAAGTGAATGATTGCTAGGAGATGAGAACTTGAAATGATTGGGATTGTGAGAAAGACATTGAATCTGTAAAATCATTGGGCTAGTATTATTAGGTTATGTTAGAGATTGAGAAGAAAATGTTAATCCTCCTAGAGAAATAATGACTGTTTGAGCAAGAAATTGATATTAGGTACATCTTGCAAGCTGGCTGAAAAGAGTGGAACTTATTGTTTGAGTGAGGTTAAGTCGAGATGGAAGTGATTGATGAGGAGGGTTCATCATAAGTTAATAAATAAAGGAGAGATGGGAGAGTTGAGGAACAGGGGGCACACTTACTGTTGCATGAGTAGGGAAAAAGCAAGCAAACACACTTACATTGGAATAAACAGATTTCTCTTAAATTTTCCACGTTTGATCTTCTATTACAGATTTTTTCCTTTCTTGTGTCTCTGCTGAAGAGGAAGGAGGGGAGGAACTAAAAAAATGGTGTTCGCAATTATTGGTGCATGAGTAGGGGAAAAGGGAGCAGAAACAATCACATTGGAGTAAGCGGATGTCTCTTAAATTTTCTGTGTTTACTCGTCTATTACTGGCTCTCCCCTTTCTCCTTTTTGCCTTTTTTCCAATTCTCTTTTCTTACTGTTCTCTGGGTCTTTGTCCCCTCAATTTGAAGCCTGTTGGCCTCCATACAAAGAGGAGCTTGTCGCAGATCCAAAGGACTAGGAAGTGTTGTTGAAAGTTTGTCTTCCCTTCCTTCAAGACTTGACCTTTTGATCTCTGCTTTCAAAGGTTTAACCTTCGAATATCAAAAAAATTCATGGGATTTTTCATATAAATGCAAACCAAAAGGCTGTTATTTTTGCTTCTCCAAAGTTAAGAAGCTGAACCAAGGCACCTTGAAGAACTGCACCAAAAAAGTATAGTTCATTTCAGATTGTATGCTAAGGGCTAGGGGTAACACAAAACAAACCAGGACTCGATTCAGGCATACATTCCTGAATGGAACCCAAAATAGCATTACTTCATTTCATATTGAATACTAAGGGCGACGGGTAAGCTATACGCAAACAAGGATTCAATTCACACATAAATTCCTGAATGGAACCCTACTGTAACAGTATAAGGTCTAGTGAACTCACAATTTAGTCACAGCCTAGCACCTAGAATTATAGGTCGCCTCTTTCTTAGCTGAAAAATTTTGAAAAGGTTTTCTGAGATTAGCTGAAAATAACTATATTACAATAACACCCATCAAAACTACATCACAACTTCTCAATATCCTACCTGGAATTACAAACTGGCGAATTGCACTAGAGTTTGCTTGCTACAGCTACACGGCAACCCTTTAGACAATTGCACAGCTAGTAATTACTAAAACAAAATTATAGACACCGTTAAGGCAAGTATGGCCGAGTAGTGTCCTGTAAAAGGCTTGCCTCGTTAGATTTGAACCAAAATTGTTTCCGTTTGATGACCAGTAGAACAAACCGACATGGCAATATCAATTTCAAATATAATAAACCCCGCGGAAATACCTCTGCAGTCTTTGGCACCTCATCGCAAGAAATTTCGCATTTGATATCTCCAAGGTTTGTATGAAGCGTGACAGACTGAAAAATGGGAAAACGAACACGGATTAGAACATTAAGATTTGAAAAAGAGTAACTTTTCAACGTAAGGAAGTTCAAACAGGTAATGTAAGGGGCTTGCCATTGACAGCTCTTCGAGTTTGAGGAATTTTGAGACACTACTGTATCAAAATGCAAAACGATACGCTAGACGCCCTTCACTTGCAGGTATAGGTCTGATTTGAGGAATTACAAGCTTTCAAAAGTCTCTCCAAAGACACTCACATAGGGTGGAAAAAATCTTATTACATTAAAGAATTTAATCTCACTTCTAGTCATGAAAAGGCCTATATAAGAGCACCTATTAATCGGAAAGCAAAAATGTTGATGGCACAACTTAGAACTAATTCACATCAGCTATGATGTGAAACTGGTCGGTGGCAAGTTCCAAAGGAAGAGTGGGCAAACAGAACATGTTTATTTTGTAATATGGGAACAGTCGAGACATAGCAACACTTTGTCAAGGAGTGCCTGGCTTACAATGACATCAGATTTGGTTATACAAAAATACTGCAGAACAAGGATTTCAACTATTTATTCGAAGAAGATCAAGTGAAGAGAGCAACGGATTTGATTACCAAACTTCAGAGAAGGAGAGACAAGTTAACCAAAACTTTACAACTGACTAGTTCCGCTCCTGACTCGGGAGGGTGATTGCATGGGTCCCATAGACTACTTTAGTCTCGTGGACGTCATTAAAATCTATCATATCATCATCATATCAATAGAAAATGGGAATACATATTCCTCTTCTCTGTCTGGTTCATGACGAATTCGATGGGGAATATGTCTATTCTATGTTTGGTTGTGCAATGCAAAACTGGAATTAACATAAGTGAGAGAATTTAATCACTTGGTACAAATGAAGACAAAATAAAAACCCATATTCAACAAATTAACACAAGATTAACAAAATCTTAAGGTCGACTAAAACACAATTAAACCAGCCAATCATTAAAAGCCCCAATATAATGAAAGCAACCCATCTATACTTTATAATGATTGTGTTAGTGTAGTTTTTTATTTTTCCTATTTTGCTAAGTTTTTGCTACACTTTTAATAATCTCGCTTAGGTTAATAAAGCATTTATTATTAGGTGAATGGTTGTGAGGTGTCACCTTCCTACGTGTGAGCATCCATTAGCTATCTTGGGAAGATACTTTGCTATCTTTAGTCCGATAGATGGTTGCTCCTCATTGGTTGGTGTTGCCACCTCCTCCCTCTTCCTAGCCTATATAAGCATGCTACCTGGCTTGTATTTGTATCTCTTGTTTTTGCATCCTCTTAATGCTATTTTGCTTCCAGCATTTGCATTACTCTCTTGGAGACTAACTCTATGATGCTATTTTGATTTTGTATCATTTGCATTCATAGTTTAGATATTTATTCGTTGCACTAGTTTTCTGAGTTATTAATCTTATCAGACTCTAACATGGTATCAGAGCTTTTCTATGTGCAAGAGTAGATTTTAGTTTCCTTATTTGAGAGAATCGGGGGGGCTAATAAACTTTATTGTAGTTTTTTGAAAAACGAAGTATGCTCTTCTCTTACATCTTTGGATGATCCTGAGAATCAGAAAAGTTTTGACAAAAACGGTTATTCTCTGGGGTTTCAATCTCAAATCTGACAACCAACTTGCATATTTGGAGTTTTCAATCAATATTGCAAGTTTCAGCATGCCATTGATGGACTTGGGAAGCTGATCCAGCATTTGCATGACATATTCTGGTTGCTGGGGTCATTTTTTGATTTTTGGAGCCGTTTTTTACTGTTAAAGGCGTCTGATTTACACTACAGCAACATCTTCTGTACATCAACAAGAAAAACGCTTTCTAAGTTTTGTTTGCAGCCCCGAAAAACTATCTGGGTATTGTTTAAATTTTGCATGCAAGCTGTATATTTTGTAGAATTGAGCATGCAAAGCTATAGCCATACCCCTCTCCATTGGCAGTCGCAGATTTGAACGCAATTTTCAAATGTCTCGTTCTTGCTCATACGAACTCCAATTTTGATGATTCTTGTTATGAACTTGGCTATTTTTTTGTGCTCTATTCACTAATGGAGTTGTTTTTTGATTTTCATGTATGAATTCTTCAGAAATTGCAGATTCTCAGCCGTGACTGTGCACAATTCTCGTTTTGGAAACTTCGAAGGATCATAACTTTCTCATACGACCTCCTATTGAGGCAACTCTTTTTTTGAAAGTGCATGATTTTTTGAGTAGATCATAGTGGTGCTATTTTTTTTTTGATTATTGTGCCCAAGTTTCACTTTTAGCATATGCTCTTCATGAGGAGGCCCTGTCAATTTTTCTTCCATAACTTGAGCATACGAACGTATTTTTTTGATCCGAAAAATGCATCGGAAAGCTGGTTCTGAGATGGAGATGATGGTATAGGTTTTTTTAATTTTTGCTACAATTTAGTTGCCTATTTTGACAGTCAAAGCCAGATATTCTATTTTGCCTTCCGGGAGCCATATCTCGCTCATCCGGACTTTTTTGTTGGGCTCGCTTTATATCGTTGGAAAGCTGGTTCTGTGAGTTATTCAGTTGCAGGGGTCTTTTATCCAGATTCTACTCTAGGTTCTTTCTTCTTTGATTTTTGCACTTTCGCACTCTGGCGGATTACTTGGATTCTACAAGTCTTGGGATCTCTTCTTCTGTTCTTTTGGCTCACTCTTCTTTCTGACTTCTGAGCATTGTATTCTTCTCTTCTGTTGCATTCTTTTTTCTGTAAATGCACTGAGATAAAGTGCCTACTTTTGCATATCTGAGATCTTGTACACCTTGTATTTGTTTGTACTCGCACTCAGTTATAAAGTGCCATAGGGGGTCATGATGTTTTGCCATTTTGTGCTCATCCACCTTTGTCAAGTGAATTTTTCTTCCACGACATTAGCCCATGCAGTGTGTCGGTGACACCGCCCTTTATCCTGTGCTTGTACTTCTTTTGCACTATTGGTGTTCCTGATTCTTCTTCTTGCAGATGTTTCTGGCATTGCATTTCAGTGTTCCTGTCACCCCTCTCCCTATTCAGAATTATGGAGGGGTTCACCTGTTGGCTCTATTGCTTCTTTGGTTCAGTTGAGTGATCTACGTATTCAATTTTTGTTCCTATGTACTAGGCGGATGTAGTGGCTAGGCACCTATGCATTTTGGTGAGATGGTTCATCTACTATATAGACACTCATTCATTCCTACTTTTGGAGGTCACCTCTTCGATTGATCAGCTTTTCAGACTTTGTCTTCTCTACCTGGTCATGCACTATTTCAATGGGGGTTCCAGCAGTTTTTTCTGACAGTGTTTGCAGCTTCATGCTTCAGAGATGCTTCATGCTCTTTTTTGTTCCTCTCTTTAGGACATTTCCTAGATTGGAGGCTTAGTTTCCTTCATCGAGTTCTTTTTCTTGTAATGGGTACCTCATCAGGCTTGACTTGCCGAGACCCATTTCTACATCCACCTAAGCTTCGCTTATGGGGGGGTGTTAGTGTAATTTTTTATTTTTCCTATTTTGCTAGGTTTTTCCTACACTTTTAATAATCTCGCTTAGGTTAATAAAGCATGTCTTATTAGGTGAATGGTTGTGAGGTGTCACCTTCCTACATGTGAGCATCCATTAGCTATCTTGGGAAGATACTTTGCTATCTTTAGTCCGATAGATGGTTGCTCCTCATTGGTTAGTGTTACCACCTCCTCCCTCTTCCTAGCCTATATAAGCATGCTACCTGGCTTGTATTTGTATCTCTAGTTTTTGCATCCTCTTAATGCTATTTTGCTTTCAGCATTTGCATTACTCTCTTGGAGACTAACTCTATGATGCTATTTTGATTTTGTATCATTTGCATTCATAGTTTAGATATTTATTCTTTGCACTAGTTTTCTGGGTTATTAATTTTATCAGATTCTAACAATTTTGGTATTAGTGTATAGTGGATAGGGAGTGTGCACAAGGTGAGGAGTAAATTGGTCGAGTTGGGGCATAGGAATCCCAATATGGATTTTAAGATCTGAGGGAGCTCCAAGCTGAGCATGTCCAAACTCGAACAGCAGTAAACTTTCCATCCATAATGAAACTAAAGTTGTACATAGTGGGTAGGGAGTGTGCATAGGGGGAGGAGTAAATCGGTCGTGTTGGGGCAAGAGAATCCCAATATGGATTAAGATTTGAGAGAGCCCCAAGCTAATTGTGTCCAACCTTGAGAAGCAGTAAATCTACCATCCACGTCAAAATTAAGAATGTTACTAGTGGGTAGGGAGTGTGCATAGGGGGTGTAGTAAATCGGTCGCATTGGGGTAAGAGAATCCCGATATGGATTAAAATTTAAGGGAGCTCCAAGCTGAGCGTGTCCAATGTCGAATAGCAGTAAATCTACTATCCACTATGGAATGATACATCCTATTATAGTACTAGCTATAGAAAAGTTGTTAAAAAAATATGATTCTTTTATTTCAAGACAGGGAAAAGGAGCGACATTCACAATCAAAGTGGTAAAACATTTCCTTACCCTTTTCTTATTTCAATTTGTAAGCTAGATTATAACATATATATATGTGTCTACATCGTGTCTTCATGCATTAATATGTCTACTTCGTGTCTTCTTTGTGTCTTCTTCGTGTCTTCATGCATTTGTGTGTCTACCTCACGGTTGCATTGTGTCGTCATGCATTTATGTGTCTACCTTGTGTCTTCATTCATATGTTCTTGTACATATGTTCTTGTACATGGTATTATATACTAACATGTCTACTTTACAAGTGCCTAACACATATGTAGGAAAGAGAATGAATCCAGACTATGAATTAATGAGGATCAAATCAATTGCTTGAGGACATGCAAATTCGAGAGGGGAGGACTGTGATGTCCCAATTTAGGAGTAAGTTTCAGTAAGGAATAATTCAATAAAGAATTAAATAGTCAAAGTTCTAAGAATTTTACATATATATAAATATTGATAATACACATATATATAATAATAATAATATTACATTATTATGATAATACAAATATTAATTATAACAAATAAGATAAATAATATTAAATATATTTGATATACATATATTGGATATATCTAAAATATGTATAATAATATATAATTGTTTAATATAATAATCTGATGGTACGTTTAATATAAGATTACATAATATTATTTAAATTAATAATATAATATTATAAGTCTTATTAATATTAATAATAATTTATATAATTAATATACTAATATAATATATAATCATTAAAAATAATATATAATTAATAATTACCTTATTAATATAATTAATATGATAGGACACAACTCTATGAATACACTCATATATATACATTGAAAGGAAAAACAACAGAGAGAAATATTGCAAAAAGCATACCAAAAAAAGGGGTAAATAAATGAATGACTAGAAGGGGTCATTACAAAATTCTACTAATTTGAGATGAGGTAAGATGAACTAGTTTAACATAGTGAGTTGTAAACCAAAGAAGACCCAGGATGCTCTTGCATCAGACAACCAAAGTAGGAAGGAATGATTCTTCTAAATCATGCAAGTGTCACAACCTGAGCTGAATCAAACTCAGATTGAGAAATCCATGTAGCATCTTTGACTGGTTTGTTTTTCCACTTCACCAAATATTCATAGTAATCTTTCCCTCTTGTGCTTTTACCAACTCTCTGATCCAATATATATTCAACTGCTTCATTATGTTTCTTATGATAATCTTTTAACACAACAACTTCATCATTTGACTCATGATACTTATATAAATCAGCAACATTGAATATAGGAGATATATCCATGTCATCAAATAACTCAACTTCATAACCATTTACACTATCAAACTTCTTCAAGATCTTATAAGGTCCAAACTTTTTCATCTTCAACTTACTATATGTTCCAACTGGAAATCTTCATTTCTTCAAATGAACCACCAACTTCAAAAACATGATGTCTTCTAGATTTATCAACATTCTCCTTACGATTATTTTGTTCCAACCTCAACTTTACTTCCTTATGCAAAGACTCCATAAAATTAACAAATTCTTCCCCTGCAACACTTTCGTTTTCTTCGCTAACAATGTCTCTCAAATTGGATACTCCTTTAGGCTGCATTCCAATAACAATCTCAAAAGGTGTCTTCCATGTACTCCTATTCACAGAATTATTATATGCAAATTCAGCTTGTGTTAACACTACTTCCGAATTACTTGGCTTGTCTCCTACTAAACATCTCAACAAGTTACCCAAGCTTCTATTCACAGCCTATGTCTGTTCATCTATCTATGGATGGAATGTAGAACTAAACTTCAACTCGGTACCCATCTTCTTCCACAAAGTCTTCCAAAAGTAACCAACAAATTTGTTGTCTCTATTAGAAATAATGCTTCTTGGTAATCCATGCAACCTCACGATCTCTTTAAATAAAAGTTTAGGAACATACTTAGCATCTGATGTCTTCTTACATGGTATGAAATGAGCCATCTTAGAAAATCTATCCACAACAACAAATATGGAATCATACCCCTTCATTGTCTTAGGTAATCCAAGAACAAAATCCATACTAATGTCATTCCAAGGTTTCTCAGGAACAACAATAGGTATATATAAACCAATATTCTAACTTACTGCTTTTGCAACTTGACAAACTCCATAGCTCTTTACAAATTTCTGAACATCCTTATACATTTGTGGCCAATAATATTTTTCTTTCAACAAACTCAATGTCTTATCAATTCCAAAATATCCAGCCAATCCACCACTATGCTTTTCCTTAGTCAGATTCAACCTTATAGAACTTCTAGGGATACACAACTGAATACCTTTGAACAACATACCTTCTTGAATGGAATATTCATCATACTTACTTATGTGATCTATTAAATTTGATGCTTTGCACTCTCTCTATGCCTTAGAAAAAATCAAGGTCAGTATCATACAATTCTTTCTTTTCATCAAACCGAAGAACTTCAACCTTCATTTCAGTCAACAAAAAATATCTTCTACTCAATGCATCAGCAACTCTGTTAGTAACTCCACTCTTATGCTTAGTGACAAATGTGAAACTCTGTAAGTACTCAACCCACTTCATATATCTCTGATTCAATTTATGTTGACTTCCTAAGTATTGTAAAGCTTTATGATTAGTATACAACACAAACTCCTTAGGAATCAAGTAATGCCTCCACTTCTTCAAAGCTTGAACAATAGCATAAAACTCTTGATTGTACATAGAATACTTTCTTTTAGCATTATTCAACTTTTCACTAAAAAAATCAACAGGTTTACTTTCTTTACTCAATACAGCTCCTATTGCACTACCACTTGCATCACATTTCACTTGAAATACCTTATTGAAATCAAGCAAAACCAATATAGGTAATTCAACAACCTTTTGTTTCAAAGTCTCAAAACTCTTATTAGCTCCATGTGTCCACTTGAATTCTTTTTTATCTCCTCTCATTGTCTCAGTCATAGCATTGCAAATAGCACTAGAATTCTTTATAAACTTTTTGTAAAAACTAACCAAACCATGAAATGATCTTACCTCATCCACATTCTCAGGTGTAGGCCATTCCAAAATTGCTTAAACCTTCTCAAGATCCATCTTCAAACCATCAGCTAAAATCACAAATCCCAAATACACAATCTCCTCTTGCATAAAAGAACACTTTTTCAAATTAATCAACAACTTTTTCTCTTTCAATCTTTGCAATACTTGTCTAACATGCTCAAGATGTTCTTCCTTTGTCTTACTAAATATTTGAATGTCATCCAAATAAACAATCAGAAACTTACTCAATAATCTTTTCAAAACTTCATTCATCAACCTCATGAAAGTACTAGGTCATTATTCAAACCAAAAGGCATAACAAACCATTCATACAAACCATCTTTTGTCTTGAAAGCAGTCTTCCACTTATCACCTTCTCTAATTCTAATCTGATATAGTCATTGTTTAAGTTAATCTTGGTAAAATAGTTTGCTCCACTTAGACAATCCATTATGTCATCCATCATCGGCATAGGAAAACTATATTTCACTGTGATCTTGTTAATAGCTCTGAAATTAGTACACATTCTCCATTATCTATTCTTCTTAATTGCTAATGCAACAAGTACAACACATGGACTCAAACTTTCTTTGATTAATCCCCTTTGCAGCAATTCATGCACTTGTCTGTTAAGTTCTTCATTCTCTGTAGGTGTCAATCTATATGGTGCTTTGTTTGGAAAACTAGCTCCAGGAATCAGATCCATACAATGACTTATGCTTCTCATTGGTGGTAAACCATTAGGAATATCCTCGGCAACAATATCCTTATACTTATTCAGCAATTTTGTAATTTCTTCTAGTAATTAGCTACCATTGTTTGTCACTCGATCATTGCCAGCTTCTGTTGCTCGGTCATTACTACCAACACTCGGTCCTCTAGGAACTATGGCAAAACAAACTTTATTCTTCTTTACTTCATTTTCAAATTGCTTCCCATTGACCATGCAAACTTTTATTGTAGTACAACTGACCTTGTTTGGGCTTTCAATCAAAGGCAATAATATTTACTTCTTCTCATTCACCCAAAGAGTGTATTTATTCAATCTTCCTTCATGTATGGCATATCTATCATACTGCCAAGGTCTACCCAAAAAAATATGAAAACAATCCATAGGCATAATATCACACAAAACTTTATCAAAGTAATGTCTAATCTTGAACTTTACAAGGCATTGCTCACTTGCCAATATCTTATGCTCATCTTTGATCCATGAAACATAATAAGATTTGGGATGTTTTAGCCTCTACAACTGTAACTTTGTAACCAACTTTTCTGATGCCAAATTTGTTGAACTTCCACTATCACTGATTACTTTACAGCATTTTCCAACCATCTTACATCTGATTTTGAAAAGACTTCTTATTAGAACAGGTTCCTCATCACTCCCCTTATTACACAAAGTTCTTCTCACCATCTGATTTTCACCAGCCTCAGGTCCACTTGGTGAACCCTCATCATCTCCTTGAATTACATCATTTTTGTTACCTTACCTACTTTTAGAGGATCTACATTCAAAAAATCTGTCCTTTTTTACTACATTTGAAACAATTACCATGGAAACCACCTCTAGAATAAGAATTACCTCTTCCTCGGTAAGAACTAGTACCTCTTCGTTATGAACTACCACTTTTCCACTCGGTCTTGTGTTTGTCATCATTCTGCCATTCAGATTTTCCTTTATCTTGTACAAAATTGTCAAATCTACTACCTTCTCCACAAGATCTACCTCTACCTCTCTAGAATCTACCACCTCTACCCCTTTGTCCCTGTTCATGCTTCTCTATCAAGATCTCCTCAGCTTTCAAGGCATATTGGTATGCTTCCTCCATACTCTCCAATTTCACAAAACTTATTTCATCTTAATTTCCAGATCTCAATACATTTATGTCCCATGCAATCTTCTCAACATCATCATGCACATGTCTAGATTTGATGTTCAATCTATAGAATTCCTCAGTATACTTTTTCACACTCATGTTTCTTTGTCTCAAATTTTGCATCTTTCTTAGTAAGCTAACTTGGTAATTAGCAGGAAGGAATTTGTTCTTTACCTTATTTATCGTCTTCACCCAAGTTTTAATCTTCTCCTTTCCTCTCCTTTGTCTATCAGTTTGCAAATGCTCCCACCACAATGAGACATGGCCTTTCAACCTTGTAACTGCAATCTTCACCGTCCTATTGTTAGGATTATTTTCATACTTAAAGAACTTCTCCATTTCAGAGATCCAATCTAACACAACATTGATGTCTAATTTTCCATCATAAGGAACAACTTCTACAACAGGCTTTGAATTTTCTCTAGATAACACTCTAGACAACCTTGCTTCATCTTGGTCTTCTTCAAGTTTTGGAGTAGGGTTTGATGCTACTGCTTTGTCATCACTTACATCATCAAGATGTGCTCCTCTCCTCTAGGTTGTCTCCACAACATCCAATCTGGCTACAATTTGTCTCAATGTATCTAATATTGTATTATTAGCATTTCCTTTTCCACAAACCATCTTTACAAATCAACTTCTTGCAAGATCGTAACCCTCTACAAGTTATAGGTCAAATCCATAGATTATCTACCCCACAACCAAATTCGCTTAGGGTTCTACATGATCCAATCACCAGAAGGACAAACCTCGAGCTCTGATACAACCTGACGTAAGGAAGAGAAAGAATAACTAGGGCCAAAGGCACACCCAGCTATCCAAACCACCCTACAAGAGTTAACATAGTGGAAAACACCACACATAGAACAACAACCAAAGGAGGAAGAGCGAACACTTTGAATTGATTCTTCAAATATTCAACATACATGCCCAACAGTAAGGCCTTCTAGATTACGACTGATAACAACTCAATTACAATCCATGATGATCCTACTTCGCATTCTTTCTTCTTATCATTCTTGTCTGCCAATCTCTCAAACTCAATCCTAGACCTTCCTTAAATACTTGTCAAAATGGCTTACAGAAGATTCTCGAACATAGAAAGACTACAAGTCAGCCTGATACAAATAGCAACTAATAAACCCTTTCATTAAATGCATAATCAAGCCACAAGTAGGCTCACATCAGATATTAACTACCTATATTGGAATTAAATATGAGAAAAGTCGGCCCAAACTAGAACCAAACACAAACTACTCAACAAATAAAAGCTTTTCAAAACTTGTACTCAACATCCACACAAGCTCGACATCCAAAGAATCACTTGGTAACAACTATGAACTCGACATCCTCCAATACTTGGCAACCACGGAGAACTTGGCAACTAAAGGATCACTCGACAACCAAAGGAATCACTTGACAACAATTGGAAAAATAAACAAAAGTGCAGGATTGCAAGGCAACCCAGGATGCTTCTACATCAAGTTTGAGTCTGAAACCCAAGGGAAACTCCTGAGAAAAAATATATAATCAGGTGGTGGACCAAACAATGAGAAAACTAAGTCTCTAGATTTTCTTAGAAGACTATAATTGTCACCACTAGTTAGCCATAGGAAAATGTGGCACCAGCTAGTGATAATCCATCTTGGGTTTGTAATTAGAAAAAGGAGTCCAAGAATACCACTTTCAATCCTTCCACCGGAGCTTGACAAATTGGATCCCAAGTTTGTGAAGCAAATGTGTGGGCAAAGTTGAAACAAGAAAATCAAAAGTTTGATGATCTGGGTGAGTGAGGCAAAACTAAACTCGGAGATCATCCCATGTCTAAACATTCACAATGGCTCTGGAAAACTATCCTTGGGAGTTGTAATGCCTCATTTTTTAAAACTGTAGAGCACTGATCCCTTGGACTTTTCTAAGTGGAAAACATTGCAGAGAAAAAAATGGAGACCAACAAAGGTTGTGTTGGTTCATAGAGAGCCCATCTTGAAACCATTCTCCAACTTACCAAAGTCAAGGCTTAACAATTAACCAAACTCTCCAAATTCTTTTAGCAATGAAATTTCCCTGGACTTGAACTGGGTTATGTATTCCAAGAAGGTTTTTTAAGACAATTCCCTTTTAGGTTGGCCTATTAATAGGAAAACCTAGAGAAATGCAGTGTCAGAGAAGAATTTTTTAGGCCTCATCTCTAGATAAAGAATGGATAATCCATTGGCACACAATGAAAGTTCTTCTTGTTGAGTTGAAAGGAGGCCCAAACCTCTAGAAGCTTTGGGCAAGCAATAATACTCCCAAGAAACCTTGTGAAACTCATGTTGGTCTACTTTAAAAGCCAAAAGGAAATCTTTAAGGATTTTTTAAAGCTTATATAAGAGGCCTTGGAAGGAGCCTAACATGAATAGTACACATGGGTAACAACCAAAAATTTAACACATATCTAGAATTTTCTAGCTAAAGATAGAAGCTTCATAATCCAATATTCCAATTCATCTCTATCTTGGCAAGATCTGCATACTAGATATCTATGAGTGAAGCTTGAAAGGAAAAAGGAATGCCTAAAAAGTGAAATATTTCCCCATATTGAATCCATTTCCAACCATATTGGGAAATCTAAGGGTGAGCAAGAAGAAAGGATTGTTTGTAACATAAATTCTTGTGTCATTGAATGATAGAACTAGAAGCAAGACAAAAAGTGTCCAAGCATTGAAGAGCAACTCTAACATCATCTTCATCCTCAATAGAGTGAGAAAGGAGTCATTGGAAAAATGCCCATTGACATGTTGAGAAGGTGGCTCGTGTAGGAAGATGCCTCTAGCAAGGCCATAAGAGATTTCATTAGCTAGTAGGTAACTAAAGCCTTCAACATCAAGATTGTTGGTCTGAATTTTCGTATGATAGAAATCCTTTGTCCAGATATAGAAAAGTCAGATTGTACCCATTAATGGATAATAGGGTTTCTAGATAAGTCATATGTTTGCTACCCTTTGAAATTTTTTGTGAAAACCCTACGTTTCATTCCATTCATAAATAGTCAGGCACAAAATATTTGAATTTTCAAATAGGGCAAATATTCTATTGTCTTTTTATCTTCCACACCCCCGAGCTACTTTTCCACTCAGATTCCCCAACAGTCTGATCTAAATAGATTCACCATTGTCATTTCCTCGCTATGAAAACATGGGCACTCTTTATGTATAGCGAGGTAGCAAGTGCCAGAAAGTTATAAGACGAGACCGCAAAATGAAGACACGACAGTCAGAGAATTGTTTTCTGGCAATTAGAAGTCAGTGTCGGAATGAGGATTTTTTTCGATACCTCGCTATTGAAAAACTTGGTCATCTCACCGTTAGCGAAGTAGCGAGGCGCTGTAAAATTAAAGACACGGTGGCCTCAAAATTTATCGATAACCATGATTTGTCCAGGTGGCATGACTAGTAATAACTATTGTTGTCAGAAGTAGTTGGTAGGAGCAATAATGATTTGATGGGTCCTTGTATTTCACGACGCCAAGATTTATTAAAGTTGTCGGAGCTTGCTACCTCGCTATCAAAAAATTCAAAACATCTCGCCATTAGCGAAGTAGCGAGGCGCCATAAAATCAATAGCCAGTGGGACCTCTAGTAACGTGGATGATGACTAGGACTGAAGTAAAGTCTTGTTGGGTGCCAACAGTGCAGAATCTCCTACATCATCAATACTCTGGACCCATGCCCCATTGATCAAGTGTACAAGAGATCCTGATCGTCAGAGCAAAGCAGAATCAACAGTCCTTGCTATCTCACTTTGGAAAGTTGCAAGTTGTGCAACATAGCAAGTATGGGGCCCACCACCTTTCAAGGAACTTCGTGCAATTTCTCCACCTTTGATTTAATCTCAAATCAACGGCCATCGTTGTCTCGCCATGAAGAGTTGCTAGGGCAATATGTATAGCGAGATAGCAAATAAGGGCCCACCACTATCTTTCTAAGCAGTACAATAACATATCATCTGCAAAGATCAAGATCAGATCGATGGCTATTGCTGCTTCGCTATGGCAAGGTGCTCGTTCTTTATGTATAGCGAAGTAGCGACTTGTTGACACGTGTCCTTAATCGCCAGTGGGTCCAAACAGAAGCGCCATAAAGGAAGGAGTTGTGTACATGGGAAATTTTCATTGGATCAATTAACCAACTTGTCAAGTTCAACACCTAGTTGTCTTGCTCCATATCCCATGATCGTAGGATTTTTAAAGATCGACGGCGCAGATTTAAACTCAGAATATGGTGCCACTCTGTGTATTAATTAGACATGAAAGCTTCGCATGTGAGGAAAAAATAGAGTATAATACAGAAGATTTCATCAGTTTCACCTTACGCGAGCAAAGATTTCGAGCTATTCCTGAGCAGAAGCAATTATTGAAGAAAATCGTGCTGAAGTTTGGCAAGCTTGTGAAGCAGTTTGTTCGTCGAAAAAATCTACAAGAATACAGAGGAAAAAAAGGGCAAAATTCAAGTAAGTAAATCTGTTGTAATCTCTGTAAGTGTTTTAGTTCTATAAAGCATAATCAAAGTTGCCTCCAAAGAAGGAATTTTCAAGTCAAGTAAATTATTTGGATAGAAATGTACATGATGACTTGCTTGAATTGTTGCCTGAGTCTACTGTAGAGATAGTGCAAGTTAAAAAGTTGACCTCATTAAACCCTAGGTTGAGGATAGCTGATGGGTTATATGATAAGGGTAATTGGGTCCAGGATGCTCAAACCTCGCAAACCAATTTAAATTTGTTCAAGAAATGGTTTGCAGAAAGAAAATTGTATGCCCCACATGCCAATATATGGAATTTTGACCTAGGAAAGCTAGTTGTTCCCAGTTTATTCATTGATTATGACCTCCTTGAGGCCGTGGTGAAGAGTTATGATCAAGCCACTAGGGTAGTGAGAAGAGTAGATGGTGAAATTCTAATCACCATCAGTCTAGAAGAGATTAGGGAAGTTTTCCGTTTGGGACCTTTCACTAGGTATCATGTGCCCATTGATTTGACAAAGTTAGAAAAAGAATATATGTCAAAGAACGATGTAGTTAGACAAGGTGTACTGAAGACCCTCATTGGCAGAATTGGAACCCTGCCAGCAATAACATCATCCTCTAAAGAACCTTTCAAGAAATCATGCTTCAATGCCAAGGCAGTAGAGATATACAAGACCCTGTGTAGAGTTTTTTGAGAGGGTGAAGAAGACTTTATCCCTGTGAGTTTTATGTATATGATCACTCAAATCTCCTCATTCGGTGTAGAAATAATTTTTGATTTTGCTTCCTACCTTGCTAATGAGATTCATAATGGATTGGTGGGGATTGCAAAGGGCAAGGTGGAAAAGGTTTGGGGCCAATACTCCTTGTTAATGCATATGTTTATGTTTAAGGGTGTTACATACTTTGGTAAAGAAATGGTTCTGAATAGAGAACAAGAGGGGGAAGCACTGCCAGTTTAATTATGGAGTACAGATATGACTGGGGAGGCAGAAAATGCTAGTTTTGTTAGATTTGATAGGCACTTTGCCTCCAAACTGAGATGCCTCATATTGAGTGACAATCCCAAAATTCCTAAGGCACTTATGCACCTTATTAGGCCTATGGACAATCCCCATAATCTGAAAGTTTCACATAATTGGGGAGATATTATCCCATATTCAATTTCAACTGTTATTACCCATGTACTACCTTACCAAGTGCCCTTAAAGGTAGGAGTAGCTGAATTTTTGTGGCAGTTGGGAGGAGTAGAAGAAGCCTTTTTGCACAAAAGGGTAACATGATCAATTTTTCCCACTTGCATAGTAGCCCACTAGTTTGTAATAACCAAGGAAGGGTGGGTCTTCCTCTGCAAATTTTTGGAGCAGTATAAAATGGTGGTATCTCACTCTCGTTTTTGTGATGTAGAAGGTTTCTTTAATTTAGCCCCTAAGCATAGGATCAAACTTCATCCAGTTCAGCATGAATTCTATTTCCCTAAAGATGTAATAAGGAATGAGTACTCTCTGCAGGAGCAAGAAACAAAGAAAGAAAAAAGGAGAGTCTATTCAAAAGTTTTGGATTTTATTAATTGTTTTGACAAAGGTTACAACCCTCTTAGTAATGTTGTGACTACTGCAGATAGAATAAATAACCTTATGAGTACATTTCCCGAAATAATGGAGGTAATGAATGAGAAGAAGCAACATTTCATTGATTCTTTTCTAGATAAAGCCATGGAAATGATGAGAAGATTGGGTTTCACTCCCAATATAGGGGTAGACCCATTAATTGTGCAAAGGAGGTCAGGATATAATGTCATTCAGGATCAAAGGCCCATTGTGAATAAAGGAAAACAAAAGTTGAATCTACTAGTGTTGTTTTTGAAGAAGGGCCACCTAAACCTTCTCCTAAGAGAAGAAGGATAATAAGGGGAGAGGAATCACATGATGAAATTTTTTCACCTTCCCAAGCCCCTATGAGAATTGGGGAGGAGCAACTCACTGATGAGCAAATTGAACAAATTGGATCACAAGGGGGAGTCTTTGTTACCCAGGCAGAGATTGATGAAGGGAACCCCCAGGAGCCTCCTGTGCCAAGTTTTGAGTTAACTGTAGCAAATTTTAGGGGAAGGGAATTAGACCTTGTTTTAGAACAAGCCAATCATCAATTTGTGTCTGATGATAGTTTTGTAAGGTCTAGGGCTTTCCATCAGTTTGCTTGGAGAGCAAACATGCACAATTTTGAGGAAAGATGTAAAAATATGAAAGCAGAGCATCCAGAAATGGATGAAGCCTCCATTCAGGATCAAATAAAGGAACAAATGATACAAGAGTTCCAGAATATAACCCCTGAAGAGGGGAGACAGATGGTAAAGGCTGCAAATATTTTATTATTGCCCAATTGGGACATTGTTGATGCCTTGATTTTTAATTCTGTGTCAAATAATTTGGGATTGCAAGATCCAGATAAAAGGGAGTTCTTGGGAACTGCATTTAGTAATGACCAAGCTGCTCTTGTTATGTGGTCATTAAGAAGAGGATCCAGGGCTACTCCATCACAACCTGATGATTCAGGACTAACAAGGAGTATCATTGTGAGGAGAGTTGTTGATACCTCACATGTACAGGTAGCCCACATGAATGTGGATTATTCTCAATTTGCCTTGGCTACTACAGAAAGGGAAGAAAAGGAAATGACTAAACTGCAAAGCAAGTATGAAATAGTGATTGATGCCTACAATAAAGAGGTGAAAAAGAGAATTGAGCTTGAGAACAAGCTATTGGAAAAATCCACTAGGCTAAGAATAACATATCCTCGCCCCCCAGTTGAACCCTTCAAATCCACCCCCCTCATAGAAATACCAGATACACCCCAAAAGCCATAGTACTACACTGCTGAGGATTTTGAAGAAGAAAAAGGTAAATTGTGGGCCTTACATGTAGAATTGGAATCCAAATATGAAGATAAACTAAGAAAAGCTCTCACATATTTGGGGGACAAAGTTGAATGGCCGCTAATTTATGATTAGTTGGCTAGGGTGATCAATATCTGGGAGGATTTGAAAGCCAATGATGAGGCTCTAATGCCTATTGTGAATAAATGGGTAAGAAGGTAGAAAGCAATAACATTTTTGTGTTTCTCTATTATAGATGATTCTTTTGATCAAATTGAAAAAACATTTGATATTGTTTCTGATCTTGCTAATTTTGATAATAAAAGGATTCATTTACAAAAAATAATAGTAGGCTACTTGAACAAGTACAAGAGCCAGAAATTCAATTTGTTTCCTCGTGCCCTAGATAAAAGAAATAATTTGAAAAGAAAAGAGGAATGGGCAAAAGAATTTGATGATTTATTCTATTTAAGAATGAATCAGGTCATTAATGAAACAGGGCATGCATGGTGGGCTACCACAACAGAAGAAATGGCGAAGGCCAAAATATTCTTTGATTCTTTAAAACAAGAATTCGTTGCCATTAATAATGAAGCTGAATATGTGCTAGAAAGATAGAGGGATATTTTGCAATTCAATTGGCTAGATGACACATTATTTGACAAGTGGATGGTAGAAATGGCTCTTGGAGAATAGTTTGATGAAGGTGAAAATGATAGTGATGAGGTGCAAGGTGAGAAAATCCAAATCATTGATAACATCACTACTCAGGCCCAACTAGAAGAAGACAAGAATAATCTGTCACTTTCAGTTGCAAACCCCAGACCATAGGATGCTGATACAACTAAAGAAAGGGAAAAGGTAGATGTTGTTCCTACCATACAAGATAAAGGTGGTAAAGGCCCACAGGTGGAGGTTGACGTGCCATCATCAAAACATACTTCATCGTTGGTTAATTTGGTTGTTGCATACGAAGAAGGATTAGAATAGTAGCCAAATCAACAACATTAGAGCATGTGACAGAAGCTAACCCACCAAAAAGAATGTCTTGACTTGGACATCTTCTGTTACCAACATTTTTGTCTTTTGTGATAGTTGTATGTAAGTATTCCTTGTAAAAGACACATGTCAGTCACATTTGCCCTTTGCTTGTTGCAACTCACGCCTATATAAGTGAGTTTTCAAGGCAATTTGAGGGTTTGAATTCTATTTTTCTAAGTGATACTTAGTCTATTTTTGGTCCATTGTTTTGGGCAAATTCATGGTGTATTTTCTCTGTCAGAGGTTGGGAATACATGAATAATAGAATGATCCCTGTGTTTCTTCCAAAGGTCATTCTGAGTTTGTTGTAAATGTATACAATTTTCAAAGAAAATGAATACAAATTATGAACTATCCCCATATCAGTTTTTTCTGAGTCTTGTCTCCTTTCGATTACTTGGTTATCTTGATATTGTATAAGTAAAGGCTTGTGCAATTGAATACAATCCAGTTAGGTTGTATATCTATTTATCACTGCTATTGATTCAATGGATTAAGTAAAAGCTTTGATGAATTTGATAAGATTGTTGTAGTAGTGGAAAGGATTTTGAATGATGAATTATGATAAGAATTGTTGATAGAATTTTTTGTAAGGCAACAAATTAGATCTAGAAATTTGTAGTAGACTCTGAACCCCAATGGATTAGGCACTGATCAAATTTGATCCAGCTGAAAGAGAAATGTGCCACAAATGGTTTTCAAAAATGCAAAATTATAATCAATTTTACTTTTATTTCTTAAAGATTTTCAAAGTTGGCCTGTACTTGTTTGCATGGAATGTTTTAGCTTCATTTAGCCACTATTGCTGAGAACATCTGCAGACCTATAGAAGAATTTTGGCCAAATTTGTTATATGGGATGTATTTAGCAAATTGTCATGAATGATGCATGTAATTGAGGATTTGAGATGAGAATCAAAATGAAAGTAAAATAATCCTCATACAGTGTTTCCCAATCTTGAATCATCCCTGGGTATACCCACCCTAGTTTTGCATAGCCTAAAGAGTAGAAAACCATCCTTGGTTTTGTTGAAGTTGGGACCAAATGGTTTGCACATACAATTATTAATAAGAATTGGCTAGTCTTTAGATTGTGTGAGTATTGTCATCTTGGTATTAAGCATTTTTTTGCTTAGTAGTTTTAAAACACCAACAAAGACCATGCAAAGATGAGGTCAGAGGACAACCATGTCATATATATCTAAAAATGCCAAAGGCCTCGGATTCATAGCCACTGAATGACCTGATACAAGTAGAAACATCCTAAAAGAGCATCTACATAGACTCGATAAATCAAAAGCTTAAAGCATAGCCAATCTAGGGTTGATCTGCAATGGTGGTGTCAATCTATGTTAGGGCCCACTTACCAAGGGTAGAGACACACTGTGTCCTTGACCTTTTTGTGTTTGTTTGTGAAATTGATTTTGGATCTCTAAAGTTATACAAAGAGAGTATCTAAATCTATGCTCTATTTTTCCTTCTGAGATCTATAACCTACAAGAAAAAATATTTTGTTTTGTTGGTGGGGAGTTTGCCTTGGTCAAAACAAGTTAGGAATTAACCTTAAAATTAAAATAATTGAAATGTTGAAAATCTAAAGTAAATGCACAAATTCAACTCACAATAGTAGGATTTTTCAAATCAAATGCAATAAGCTCACTTTACCAAGTTGATTTGGATCAAGAAGGCATGAATATAGAAGAAGGATGAAAGATGGAAGTCTATCTTTATGACAAGCTCCACTGTCACCAATAAAGGAAGCTAGATCTTGAAAGGTAGTGGCATGAGCATGGATGATGGATGATGAAGCCCCCAAATGAACTCCTTTGAAGCTCGTTGAAAGCACCTTGAATGCAAAGGATCTCTTCTTCAATAGTTTGCAAGAAAATCTCCTTGAATGTACTTGAAGATTCCTTGAATGCTTAAAGACTTGAATGATTGAATGTGTGTGGGTGGATTCTTTCTTGTGTGTGATGGATTTATGAATATTGTGGTTTTTTAAAATAGAGAAAATTAAGGTCTTATAAAGGAATCAAATAAAAATGTCTCTCATCGACCTATCAGGCAACCAAAATAATGCCTCAGATCAACCCTGAAACAAAGGTTGAGAAGAGGACCTAAAATATGTCCCAGATTAGGGACGCATTGCATCCCTGACCTGGGTAGGGACACACTATTTCCTTAACTTGGGGTAGGGACACACTGCATCCTTGACCTTGGGCCCAAAAACACTTAGGATTCCCCTGGGGTCCCATAATAGGGACTAGTTTTGGGAAATCATGTGCAAATCTCGAGAAAACCTTGATTTGGTGTAGAAAAAAGATTTTGAGTGATTGGAAGAAGAGAAAGGAGGACTCTAGTAGATAGGTCCTACCTCAAGATTTGCACCATCAAATATGAATACCACTGAGGATATATGAAATCCTACCCCAATTCCATCTAGGAGGAATAAAAAGAGATAAGAAGAGAGAGAAAAATGCAAATTAAATGCAAATCTAGCATTAAATCTCACTAAATTGGTGCTAAATTGTCATTAAATTGATGTGCTTCCAATTTAAGATGACACAAGCATAAATATGATCAAAATAAATGAATAAAGTGTTGTTAGGTGTGCTTCAATCCCAGAAATATTGCTAAGAAAAGAGTTTTCTACCCCAAGGTAATGAAAATAACTATTTCTCCAGGGGCTTTGAGAATAGAAAGTCAAGTTACTCTATAGTGCAAATATTCCTTAGAGATGCTCAAAAGATACTTCCGAAAAAGTTAGTAATGAAAATGTGACCCTGATATAAAGGAGATGAAGTGCTAAAAGCTTTAGGAAAAAAGTGAAAGGATGAAGTGCACACGCTAGCAAAAGGATTACTCCCTGTGTTGCGATCCCGGTTAGAAGGAAAATGGGTTTACAGAAAGGCTAACTCTCTCTCTCTCTCTCTCTCTCTCTCTCTCTCTCTCTCTCTCTCTCTCTCTCTCTCTCTCTCTCTCTCTCTCTCCTCTCCCTCTCCCCCCCCCCCCAACTTATGTTAAGTTTATCAAGTATATCTGCATTTTGGATTTTGAAGCAAAGTAAGGCACTTCCCCTAAAGCTAAAGAGTTTATGTTGTTAAGAGAGCTTGCACATGCAAATGAATGAAAAGTTTAAATAGTCGTTACTTATGGAATTAAATGAAAATTCTATCGTTATAACATTGGATGATCTTAATTTCATTCGTGTCATGCCAATGTTCTAATTCCTAAAGCTATTTCATCATAATTGCATGTAATTGGTTTCTTCAAGTACATTTGAATGACTATTTATTGAAAATTGCATCTTGTGCAATCATAGACAATGACAATCAGAGCTATTGCTTACATTAAATTAATTAGCCTGGAGAGTGAGTTAAAAGAGCTTACAAACACATCTTTCAAATTCTATGATT
This sequence comes from Cupressus sempervirens, assembly GCA_028749045.1. Taxonomy (NCBI): domain Eukaryota; kingdom Viridiplantae; phylum Streptophyta; class Pinopsida; order Cupressales; family Cupressaceae; genus Cupressus; species Cupressus sempervirens. Next base: position 821,430,886 of record CM053793.1, read on the forward strand.
TGGGTGATCTTTATAGAAGACTTAATTCTCAACCTGTTCAGCCAATCACTCAGAAACTTAAAGAGAGTGGACTGGTTGAAGTAGCTAGTTTTCCTATGGCAGTGCATGCACATGAGCTCATAAAGGAATGCATTGAAAGATACAACCCAGAAATAAAGCAAATTTTGTTTCCTGACCAGTCTATTCTCATATCAATCAACAAGGCACTGATGCAGTCCACGTCTAGCATCCTCATACAAAAGTAGTACTATGATGTCGATTATAGGTCTTCTATGTCCATGTTCAATGAGAAGAAGACCCTGGGATGGGAAGACATGTAAAGGGCATAGTTCCAGACTGCTTGCTCAAAGAAGAGCAAAATGCCAAAGACCCTTTTTGGTGCAAATCTAAAATGAGAGATTGTGGATATCCTCGCACTCCACCTAAGACTGAAAGGGAAAGAGGAGATTTTGGAGTTCATCAAGCACCATTTCTTCCTAGTACAAGCAATATGTGTATAGGATATGTAGATTAACTGGGCACAGATAATTTGTGATGAGCTCACCTCATGGTTGAATTTGGCTAGAGGGTTGAAGCAATTTTACATGTCCTCTTATTTGTTTAAGAATTTGCCTTGGGGAAAAATGCATCCAAGATCAAAGAACTCAAGCACAAGCACAACAATAGACCAAAAAGCGTATGATCAGAATATCGATATGTATTCGATTCAATGTGAATGTACACTAGGAATGCCTATATATAAAGGCCTCTGGAATGCTTCTAGAATGCATAGGAATCAACAACATGATAAGTCATACAACTAGGCACATGTCCACGAGGTGTGGGTTATCCTCCATTAAGTACAGGAGTAAGTGTGATAATGAGAGGATAAGCCTACAAATGTGTAGCATGCAAAATAATGTTGTAGACATCATGTGCTAAATTAGGAGTGTGAATAACTATGTTGTCTACATGACAACTCAGTTAATGATGCAAACTCCAGTGTTGTAGAAACCATGTGTTCAATTAGAGTTGCTTACTTCTGTGTTGTCAACATGACAACTCATAAAAGTATGCAAACTCCTAAGTGTCTCACCAAATAAATAATAAAATAATGCAATATAATAATAATGCATTAACCTAAGTAAACCTAAGTAAAGTGTAAATAGTAAATACATATTTACACCAATAATTTGATCTATGCTTTGGAAACTCACTACTTATGGCCCGACCTCCCTAGCATCCCAAATTATGATGAGCACACCAAAGTTTATGAAGTTTATCCACATCTACAGCTACAAAGAAGTAATGAGGAGTGTGTTGCTGTCAATGATGCTTTCACAATGAGGCTATGTTGAGAGTTGCAAGGATGCCCTGAAAGGAGATTCTCACCAAAGGCAATTTTGGCCATAAGCCAATTCAAATGCTCATTCATCCAATTTTTGAGCTTCTCCTTTTTATGAATAGGAGCTTATGACGAATTTCCTAAGATTTTGTTGAGGTATCCAGAAGACAAGGTGGTTCTAGTCAAACTATGTCGACAGATCCTTGAAGTGAACACTATATGTTCTAATGTGAAGAAGACAGTCAAGATTGCCTTCCCTATAGTTGTTGGTCCCACATTCATGTGCCTCTAGATCAGATGATCATAATTTGGTAAAGAGCTTTGAGAGAAAAATTAATTTGTTATCTACTATGAGGTACTTAGGCCCCAATATGACCCTATCAATTTTGTAAGGGATAATTTGAAGTTGGGATATGCCTATAGGCATGTTCCAGATATTGAAGACTTCTGATCCAGGTGTATCAATCAGTACCAAACTCAGCAGAAATTTTAGTCACGACTAACCATTGATGAGTTAAAATTATATAACAATTATGTTGATGTTTTTGACATTACAGATGATGGAGCCTACATGCACCCCACATCTTATGAGAAGATCAAAGGTACCCTAATTTTGTCTACCCCACCTATAGATCCAATCATTAACACTGTGGAGGTTCTTATGTATGTGATAATCAAAAGAATAGATAAATGGGTGGAGTGGACTCAAGCAAGAAAGAAAAGGATCGAAAGCACTAGTTCTACAAGTGGAGCATCAGCTAGAGTCACCCAGTCAACTGTAGCAACAACCACTACAACTACTGCATCAACATCTGTAGGGCCATCTCAATCCATTGGCTAAGGTGGAGACTAGCCTCTAGAAAATAATGCTCACTCCTACCTATGAAGCTGACTCTCTTCCAAATACAAGGAAATTTTGGAAGAAGCATGATGATAAGGAACAAGGGAAAGAACAAGAAAAATTAGAGACCAAGCCATCTTTCCCTATCCAAGTCATCAATTTGGATTGTGACACTAACCCTATAAATGGCTAGGAATAGGATGCATCTCACCAAGGGGATACCTTATCCCTTTTGGTAACTAAGGTTGTTGCCTTCCCTTTTGCTTCTCAGAGCAAGCAAACTTCATTAATCCCAATGAGGCTATTCAATCCTACTGCATTGCAGTCCATTGTCAATGTGCTCTCTATAGAGTCATGGATCGAAGAGACCATTGATAGGAAGAAGAGGAGATATGATGAAGCATCTCCATAAAAGGACTTGATCACAAAAGTCACTTCATCTCATCCATTTAAGAAAATGAAGAAGCAGAAGTCAATTGTTGCATTGAAATTGGATTCAACAATTGGCCACATGCTAATTGGGATGGTTGAGCCATAGAAAGAGGGAAGATTTCATGAGCTCTAAAAGGATGATTTCTAGATTAGGACAGTAGATCTTGGCATCCTAGTTCACAACTCCATGGTGAACATGTGGAAATCTACCAATGAGAAAATCAAGGATAAGCTAGAAGAGCTTAAAGTAGAGAAGGAAATTATTGAAAGCCTTGAATAGAGAATTAGTGGAGTGCATAAGGTTTGCACTTGGGAGCACTTCTTAGAGGAGAATAAGAAATTACTCCTAAAGATGCAACAAGAAAGGAAATTCGAGCAAGTTGGACAAGCATGGGTGGAACAGATGAAGGCTCAAGGTCCCCAACTAGTTGAAAACTTGGGAAGCCTAGTGTTGGATGATCACAAGATTAAGGAAGTAGGTTCAAACCATCAGACAACCACACAAAAGGCATTAGACAAGCTGACAGAGAAATTGGCCCATCTACAGGAAGTAATAGACATGAAGACAAATGTGGTCATTGCTCATAGGATAATGAAGATTGGCAAGGAGTCACTATTTCACTAGAAGCAATCCTTGTAGTTTATTATAGAAAGATCCATGAGATCTGCAAATGAGCTCAAGGATCTGCATAACCTGGTGCAAAAAGGTCATTGAAAAGTTGTTTCAATATTTGAAGATCTTGCACACAAAGTCCTTTGTGTCCATTAATGGAAAGCTTGTAGATGTTGAGAGAATGAAATCAAAATTCTTGGCACTTGTTGATGAAGCCATTGACCCACTCAACTTTCACGTGTCTGAGATTCAGGAATTCCCAGCAGCAGATGGAATCATAAGGAGGGAAATGGAGAAATTCTAGTCAAGGGTGGCCAGAATTGATGAACTAGTGGAAATGTGTGACTACTGGATGGTCTGAGCTGACAACACCATCATTCTAGATGTCGAAGAGCTGGACAAAGTAACTGAAGCTATGAAATCTTATAGAGCTAAATTAGTTACTCCTAAGAAGACATGATATTTTGATACTTTTCCAAATATCTGTTATTCCTCCACTTCTCTTTCTTTTTGTAGCCACTCATAGCATTTTGTCACTCTCTGTAAGGGATAATGATTCAAGATTGTCCTATTTTTAGATTATTTTGTTTAGAGATGCTCTATAAAGCAATCATCCAAAGTAATTGGCTATTTTGAGAAGGTATATAAAATGTAACCTTTTATGAAGTTAATAAGATTGACAAAATTTACTTTGGGAAAACTACTATAATTGGGACTATTGTGTGTGACTTTGAGTCCATTTTAAGCTTTGATGTTCATTTAAGTTTAAAGTAGAGTATATGAAATGAATAAGTTAATGTTGAAAGTTGAATGAATGTGAATGAACTTGTTTTGTTTCCTTCATTCAATAGCTTGTATGCCTTACTTTCTTTAGCATAAGAATCTCATTTGTTCTCTATGTTGTACATCATGGTCTATGTGTTGAGTATAGTTTGTTGCATAAGGAAGTTAGAAACTGGTGTGCGGAGTAGCCAAGGAATAGACAATTTGGGTATTGTCAAAACATCAGCTAACGGTGTAATTTGGGAATTACCTATTGCTACATCTCTTCCTTTCTTCTTGTTGTCTTAGCTAGTTATGCATGTTTCCATTCCCTACATCTAGGTTAGAATAATTGCATGTTATGAGTTAGTCCCCTTGTCAATTGTCTAAGTTGTTTAAAGTGTTGAGCAAGAGACAAAATTCATTGAATATCTTGCATTCAAAAGGGAGTTGTACCTTTCAATTCAGGGTTTTTTGATAGATTACTACACTGACCCATTTTGTTGTTAACTTCTTTGTTTTCCACAAGCCATTGGGCAGTCTAAGAGTCAATATATAAACCAAAATATCAAGGAAGATAAATTGTTAACCAACATTTTTTGGTGACTCTACTGGGGAAAATACTCATATGTCCTAAGTTCTCTTAAAAACGTATGTCTATGGCTTTACTAAGAAACTTACAGATTATCTTTGTGGCACTCAAACTCATAAGGAGAAATGTTGTTGCCTCATGAGGGACAAATTGTAGTAGTGCAACCTAACCTTGATTTCTAGAATGAACAAGAGGACATAATAAATCAGTTGAATACTCTTGCTTGGAAAAGCCAAAATTCCCTTGATCAATATAGAAGAGTAAGCTTTTCCCTTGAAAGAGAGGAAGCAAATGTTGAATATTGGGAGGAGTTTTATGAGAAAAAAGATTAAGAGAAGTGTGCCCATTGTGAGATAAGATAGTTCACCCTGGATTCTACATATACCCGCAACACTCATGGTAAACAGAAAGTCGACCCTGTGTTTGAAGAATCACAGAGAGCTAAGTTCCCTATATTGGAAGATCCTATAAGAAGAGGGAGAACACGCCCTCAAGATCTAGTATGTCAAGATATCCATCGTGCTCTTTTTCCCCCTCCTCACCCTATTGCCCGAATACATAACCATTCATCTTTGCCTCCTATTTTTTGCACTCAAATCCCATCTTTGTGTGATGCCCTTATTCTTTATGAAGTAGTTACCCCTATTATTGTCACTTTTTAAGTTGTACCAATAATCCTCCCTACCTCGATGATTGTTCCCTGGGGTAATGTCATTGGCCATTTGCACCTTGCTACCAATAATGACCTCCCTAGAGCTTCTCAAAAGAATTTCCCAAAATTCAATGGTGATGGGAAGAACTCTGTAGATGAGCACATTGTGGCTTTCTTCATTGCATGAAGTGTTGTTTGTGCTTAACATGAAGATGTAGCAGTGAGGATGTTTGTGGAAACCTTGGTTAACAATGTAGTTGACTAGTTTCAGCACCTTCCAGTAAGATGTATCATGACCTGGGATGACATGTGCAACCAATTTAAAGCATGCTATAAGAGTATAGAGGATGAGCATACTCTATTGACTCAACTTAATCAGATAAAGAAGGAACCTAGTGTTCCTATAAGGGACTTCATTGCTAAACTCAATAAGCTAGTCAATAGGATCACTATTGCAAGCAGGCCTATTGTTGATAACCAAAAGATGTTCTTCATTAGCTCCATGCCCCCTGACATAAGCTTTCAAATTAGACATATGCATGTGGCTAATTGGATGGCTGCTCAAACCTCTGCAATCAAGTTGGAGGATGATCTAATGGCTCCCAAGAAATGGAAAAGAGAGATTCAGAGTGGAGCATCTACAAGCTCTGCCCTTGTTGTAACTAACAATACTGAAGCTATGCTTCTGAAGCTCTCTAATGAAATTATTTCCATGAAGAGACAAATTAGAAAACCTGACTCTTTGCTCTAACAACCATATCAATACATTTCTTGAAGGCAACATGAAGGCATACCATTGCAATAGTTGTTTACTCAGTAAAAGATTGTTATTGAGGCACCTCCCAAGAAGCAAAATAAGTGTATTTTTCATCTATGAGTAGATCACGATGGTGATTCCTTCCTAGAAATGAATACATATAAGCAACTCACTACTACTAATGAGCTAACCATCGAGTACCCCAAAAGTGAAGATGATTATGCTCCCCATGGCGACTCTAGAACATTCTGTTTAGAGTATGAATCAGATTCAAAGGTTGGAGGCAACTGCTTCACTACCTTAGACAAAATTAAGATGACTATGGCTACAAGAAGTTAGAGAGAGAAGAACCCGATGAGCTCTATTCCTTCCCAGAACACAGCCATTGGCCCTTCACCAATTGCAGTTGGAGCATCCACTTCCTCATCTTGGAGGAAAGAGCAACGAAGGTTCGATCCAAATGATAAACCTCAATCCTCATTTGACATAATACAATATTGTAAGGATGTTTGTATCCAGGTGCCTCCCCTTGATTATCTCAAGACTCATCTTGCTGAATCACAGAAGCTAGTAGATTATTGTAAAGGTGATGTTAATGCCAAAACCTAGCCTAATGTCAACTCTACCATTAGCAATGACTAGCCTCAGTTGGATAGTGGCCCACTAGCTGATGAAGAGCCTGTCTTGCCTATGCTTTTAAAAGAGGAAGAAGCATCAATTTTAGCTACCTCCCCTAGTCAGAAGCCAGACCCATTCTATGTGTCCTCATACGTAAATGTCCATAAGCTTAGTAACTACATAATTGATTTTGGAGTTTCTGATAACATCATGCCTTCTTCAATTTCTTGTGCCCTTGGCTTGACCCTTACCAAAACTTTTGGATGTTACTACTCCATGGATGTGAAGTAGGTCACTCTAATAGGTCAAGTGAAAGATACACAAGTAGCATTGGTTGTTCATCCTACAAAGAGGATGAAGCTAACCATCTTAGTAGTAGATATTCTGGCTAGCTATGACATGTTGTTAAGTGGAATTTTTTGTAGAGACTTGGGAGGGGAGATTGAGATGGATTGGTCTCATGCCATAATTCATGTGGGAGATCAGGTTGGAACCTGAGGAGAAGGATAAATTCATAATCTTGAAGTCTGATGATCCTAAGGCACAGATCCTATATCAAGAAATGGAGTTCAAAAATTACATGATGTTCTCTAACTTCAATTGTTCTAAGGAACAGCCAAAGCCTTCTGATGACCCAAATATTTGGACCTTGGAGTGTGCTAAAGTCGGGTCCAAAGCTAGTGTAGTGATTGAGATGTAACTCAGCTTTCATACAAGTTGCAATTCAAAAAAACACCAACAACACAGCTAAGTATGAAGCCTTGTTGTTAGGTATCACCACTACAAAGTAGAGAGGAGTCAAAGTTCTAAGAGCTCAAGGAGATGTTGAGCTTATAGTGAAGCAAGTTTGAGTTTAGTACATTTTAAAGAATGCTAAGCTCAAGAATTACAAAAATAGGGTTTGGGATGAAATTGAGCACCTAAACACCTTCTCAATTGAAGTTGTTGCAAGGGAGCATAATGTGAGGGTAGAATTGTTATTCACATCATCCTCACTGCTACTTCTCAATCCAAATTTTACAAACAAATAGTACAAGGTTGAAGTCTTCTTCAAGCCAAACGTTCCTAACAAAATTGAGACATGACAAGTGTTCAATGATGATAAACAAATCCAGTCTTTCCTAGAAGGATTTGAACCTTTCAATGACTAATACTTTGAAGGGAGCAAAAACACGTGTAAATATTTCTCCCCTGACACCAAGAAAGAGTTGGAGCTTAAAGTTGAACAACTCAAAGGTAACAAGATCCCCCGTCATCTTATTTCCCTTGAGAAACTATTTGATAGGCATGAAGCATTTATTAGAAGGGAGAGGGGAAGAAAAGGTGAAACTTTCAAAGAGTATGAAGGAATGAACATTGGTAGTGAATATAAACCTAAGATGGTTAATCCCAATAGTAGTTGCTCGAAGGATGAAAGGGCAAAAGAAAAAGCATTGTTATCAGAATACCAAGATGTATTTGCTTAGGGATATGAGGACCTAGAGACCTCTAGGAATGGTGAATTCAAGCACAAAATTCCCCTCAAACCTAAAGTCACTCCCTTTAGGAAAAAGTAGTGTAACTACAACCTATGGTCTCAAATGCCATCTTTAGGAAGTTCACAAGATGTTGGAAGTTAGAATTATCTACCCCATACATCATTCAACATGGATAGCCAATGTTGTCCTAGTCTAGAAAAAGAGTGGGGAGATTAGAATTTTCTTGGATTTTAGGAATTTGAACAAGGCATCTCTAACGGACAATTACTCCTTACCCAATATGGATCATCTACTGCAAACAGTGGTCGGCTCTGAAATGATGTCCATGCTAGATGAATTTTTGAGTTTCAACCAAATTGAGGTAAACCCATAAGATCAGTTCAAGAGCACATTCACCACTCCTTGGGGAATATTTGCATATAAAAAAATGCCCTTTGGGCTCATTAATGTTGGAACCACCTTTCAAAGGGCTATGAATTCCTCCTTCACTAATCTAAAGGACAAGATTATTGTTATCTACTTGGATGATCTGACAGTCTTCTCCAAGAAAAGATAAAATCATCTAAGGGACTTGGAGAAAGTGTTGAAAAGATACAAGGAACATGGGGTTTCACTGAATCCCAAGAAATTAGTCTTACGTATTATAGAAGGCAAACTTCTAGATCATATAGTCTCCTAGGGAGGCATCAGGATTGACCCAGAACATATTAGAGCCATCCAGAAGCTAAATTTGTCAGGAAACAAATCTAGAGTCAAATCATTCTTTGGATAGGTGAACTTCCTAAGACGCTTTGTCCCTAATTTTTTTGAAATCACCAAATGCATAAGACATATGATGAAAGGAAGTCAAATTTTCAAATGGAATGATTCTAAAGAATGGCTTTTAACCAAATTAAAGATGCCATAGGCAAAGCACCCGTGTTGGTACGTCTAGATTACACCAAGGAGTTCATATTGTACTACTATGCCTCAACCCATATGTTATCTGAAATACTCATGTAAGAGAACAAGGAATGTATCCAGACACCCATCACTTTCGCAAGTACTCCCCTTAAGGAGCATGAGTTGTGATACTCTCAAATGGAAAAGCATGCCTATGCAGTGGTAAGAACACTCAATTTTTTTTGGTTCTATGGCTTGCACTCTCATTCTGTTGTGTTTGTACATGATTTAGCTACCAAAATCATATTGACCCAACAAGAGATAGGTTGTAACACTAGAGGTGGATAGATTGAAAAATTTCAAGAATATGACATTGAGCTGAAGCCAAAAAAGTTGGGTGCACAGGAATGGCTTGTGCAAGATAATTTCAGAAAATTAGGACTTGAGCCAAGAAGATGAATCCTCAAGGGCACTAATGGTCAATCTCTAAGTTCTCAAACATTGCCTATTTTCTAATGCACTCGACCAACTATACCTCTCCTCCTCCCACCCACCCTTAGAATAGTAGGGTCTAGCATCTCTTGTAGTTGCATGGAGATTGACCTGATGCACTAATATACAAGTAGAAAAGAGACCTCAAAATCAAATCATCTAAGTATGTCATATATGATGACCAATTGTACAAGAGAGAGATAAATGGAACCTTTTTGAGATGTGTGGATAAACCTCAACAAGAAAGGTTGCTTCATACTTTCCACAATGAGACTTGTGGTGGTCATTTTTCATCAATAGTTACAAAATACAAGATTTTGAGGCAAGGTTATTACTGGCTTGACATGTTCAAGGATGCTTATAAGTGGATGGCCCAGTGTAAAAGTGTAAGATGTTCTCCAGCAAGTCTCAATTAGTTACTTTGCCTCTGAAGCCAATTATAATTGAAGGCCACTTTCAATAGTGGAGAATTGATTTCATTGAACCTATCAATCCACCCTCTTCTGCTGGTCATTTGTATGTCATTACTACTATGGACTAATTCACTAAATGGGTGGAGGCCAAGCCAACTAAGAAGACTACTTCTAAGATCATCTATGAGTTCATCAAGGAGAACATTTTGATCGGGTTTAGGGTACCAATGAAGCTTGTCATGGATAATGCCTCTTACTTTTCTTCTGCAAAGATTACAGAATTCTACTATGATAATAGCATACATCTCAGTCATTCATCTGACTATTTCCCTCGAGGAAATGGTCAAGTAGAATCAAGTAATAAGAACTTGATCAATATCATGAAGAAGTTGGTCTCTGAGAACCAAAAGAATTGGCACAAGAAATCACATGATGCACTCTAGGAAGATAGAGTAATACACTCGAGATTTCCCCGTTTGATCTGGTATATGGAATTGAAGCTAGCCTTCCTCTCCACTAGAGCTATCCATTTGTAGACTACAACAAGTGATTGAGGATCTAGTATTCCAAGATGGATTGGAGAAGCACATTGTGTACCTAACTAAGTTGGACAAAGAATGCAAAAGGATGGTTGATCATATTATAGAACATCAAAAGTGTGTAAAAACATTCTTCGATAAGAAGGCCAAACCAAGGAATTTCATGGATGGTGACTTGGTCCTATTATGGGATAGAAGGCATGAGCCCAGAGGTATGCATCACAAGTTTGACTCCCTTTGGAAGGGCCCTTTCAAGATTATGGAAGAAAACCAAAACAATTCTTTTATTCTGGTTTACCCTTTTGGAGAGATTCTGTGATTTTCTTACAATGGCTAGGATCAAAAGTTATATCAAATTCATAATTGAAAATCAGGTAACCCCTGTAGTTAGTGTTAGTCTAGGTAGGTTGCTTTGCATCTTTCCTTGCTTTATTTTCCTACTTTTCTAGGTTAGTTTTCCTTTCTATTGTGTGCTTAGTTTAGTTGCATACTATAGCTTTCCATTCTAGCTATGTGAAACCAGAGATTCTAGGTCCCTTCTCAGACATTTTCAATGCTTAATTCTCCAGTCAAAGCCGATTCTTGCCAAGGTTTAGTCTTTCCCCTTTAAAGCTTGAATTCATTAATATGGAAGTGAGTGTGTGTCCAATTGTGATGTCTTAGTGTCCTTTAGGTCAATTACTTCTCATCTTTCTCAAAGTATTCTCCCTTCTTTGTTTTTTGGGTCTCCCTTGCATTACCTATTCCCACCATCTAAGTGGGTTTCCTATTTTTCTGGTGCACGTGGGATCTAGGTGATCTAGGCATGGTTGGTATGTGTTCTTGTGTCATCCTAATCAGAAGTAAGTTTTTTCGCATTACATTGTCTACTATCTTTCCCTAACATTCCATGTCCCACAGATTTCGAACTTTCAAGATGATTTTCCCCTTTAATGAACTACATTGAGTGCAAATCTAAAGGATGAGGCCGTGCAAGTGATTAACAAGCTCAGAATATGATTATGTCATGATGGAAAAGGTTTATGGAGTTTTGGATCAAATCCATAATGAATCTCATTCAAATTTATGGAGATAAGATCAAGTGCTACGAAACAATATGGGTCTATAGGTTTTACGTTGCATATTCGTGGAAGTGAAATCGTTTCATTCTACCTCATCAACTAGAGCCAAATCTCGATCCTAATGATCAAATAGTGTAAGAACAAGGTTGAATGAACCATTCATGGGATAATAATCAATAAGGCATGCTCAAGATCTAGCTTCAAAGCCATCAGATTAAAGTAAAGGAATGAAGTGTTATTTTCTATGCTTCAGTCTAGGAAATGTTATTAGGAAAGGATTTTTTTTCCCCAAGGCAATGAAAAGAACTATTTTTCTGGGGGCTTTGAGAATAGAAAATCAAGTTACTCTAGACTGTGAATATTCCTTAGAGATGCTCAAAAGATACTTCCAAAAAAGTTAGTGATGGAAATGTGACCCTGATATAAAGGAGATGAAGTGTTAAAAGCTTTAGGTAGAAAGTGAAAGGATGAAGTATTCAAGCTAGCAAAAGGATTACTCTGCATGCTGCAATCCTAGATAAAAGGAAAATGGGTTTGCAAAAAAAACTCTCTCTCTCTCTCTCTCTCTCTCTCTCTCTCTCTCTCTCTCTCTCTCTCTCTCTCTCTCTCTCTCTCCTCTCTCTCTCTCTCTTCTTCTCTTCTCTCTCTCTCTCTCCTCTCCTCTCTCTCTCTGTCTCTCTCTCTCTCTCTCCCTCTTCTCTCTCTCTCATGTTAACTTATCAAGTATATATACATTCCAAATTTTGAAGCGAAAGTAAGGCACTTCCAGTAAGCTAAATTCATTTACGTGTTAAGTGATTCTCTAGTCATCTCAATTTACTTTCAGTAAAGTAAGAAAGCTTGTGGGAATTTATTATTTTACATGCAACTGGAATGAAAAGTTTAAATAGTCATTAATTATGGAATTAAATGAAAATAATCTCGTTATAATTATTGGCCAAATTAATTTCGTTCATGTGGTGCCAACCATTCTAATTCCTAAAGCCATTTCATCAGAATTGCATGCAATTGGTTTCTTCGAGTATATTTAAAGGACTATTTATCGAGAACTACATCTTATGCAATGATAGCGAATGGAAATTGGAGTTCTGGTTATTATAAGTTAATTGGCCTGGAGAGTGAGTTAAAAGAGCTTACAAACACATGTTTCAAATTCTACGATTTGGGGGATCTTCATAGAAGACTTAATTCTCAACCCACTCACCCAATAATTTAAAAAGTTAAAGAGAGCAAATTGGTTGAAGTAGCTAGTTTTCCTATGGTAGTGCATGCACCTAAGCTCATAAGGGAATGCATCGAAAGACACAACCTAGAAACACAAGCAAATTTTGTTTCCTAGCTAGTCTATTCTCATATCAATCAACAAGGCACTGATGCAGTCCACATTTGGTATCCCTGTGAAGGAGTAGTATTGTGATGTCAATTTTGGGTCTTTTGTGTCCATGTTCAATGAGAAGAACACCCTTAGATAAGAAGACATGGAAAGGACATGGGTCTAGATTGCTCACTCAAGGAAGAGCAAAATGCCAAAGACCCTTGTTGGCACAAATTTGAAATGTGAGATTGTGGATATCCATGCACTCCTCCTTAGGCTGAAAGGAAAAGAGGAGATTTTGGAGTTCATTGAGCACCAGTTCTTCCTAGTACAAGAAATATGTGTCAACGATATGTAGATAAACTGTGCATAGATAATTTGTGATGAGCTCGCCTCATGGTTGAATTTGCCCAGAGGATTCAAGCAATTCCTCTTTTTTGATATATGATTTGGCAACTCACCACTTGTGCCTTGACCTTCCTAGCATCCCAAATTATGATGAGAAGACCAAAGTTTATGAATTCTACCCACACCTATAGCTACAAAAATCTATGAGGAGTACATAGTTGTCGATACTTTCACAATGAGGCTATGTTGAGAGTTGCAAGGATGCCCTAAAAGGAGATTCTCACTAGAGGAAATTTTGGCCATAAGTCAATTCAAATGATCATTCATCTAACTTATGAGCTTATCCTATTTAGGAATAGGAGCTTATGAAAACTTTCCTAAGAGGTTGTCGAGGTATCCAGAAGACAAGGTGGTTCTAGTTGAACTATGTTGACAGATCCTTGAAGTGAACACCCTGTGTTCTAATGTAAAGAAGATAGTCAAGATTATCTCCCCTATATTGGTTGGCCCATATTCATGTGCCTCCAGATCAGATGCTTGGAATTTTTTAAAGAGCTTTGAAAGAAAAATTAAGCTGTTAGACGATGAGGTACTTAGGCCCCAATATGATCCGGTCAATTTTGTAAGAGATCATTTTAAGTTGGGATATGCCTATAGGAATGTTCTGAATATTGAAGACTTCTAGTCCAAGTGTCTCAACGAGTACCAAACTTAGGAGAAATTTTGGTCATGGCTAACCATTGATAAGTTAAAGTTATATAATGATTATGTTGATGTTTTGGACATTGTAGATGATGGAGCCTACATGCACCCCACATCTTATGAGAAGATCAAAGGCACTCCAATTTTGTCTACCCCACCCATAGATCCATTCATTGAAACTATGGAGGTTCTTATGCAAGTAATAATCAAAAGAACAAACAAATGGGTGGAGTGGACTCGAGCAAGAAAGAAAAGGACTGGAAGTACTGGTTCTATGGGTGGAGTATCACTTGGAGCTGCCCAATCAACCTTAGTAATAACCACTATAGCTACTACATCAACATCTATAGGTCCATCACAATCATTGGCCAAGGTGGAGACTAGCCTCCAAAAAAGAATGTGCACCTCACTCCTATGTGCAAAGCGAGCTCTCTTCTGAATACTAAGAAAGTTAGGGAGAAGTGGGATGATAAGGAATAGGGGAAAGAACAAGAAAAATTAGTGACCAAGCCATCTTCCCCTATCCAAGTCATCAATTTGGATTGTGACACTAATCTTATGGATGGCTAGGAATATGGTGGATCTCAACATGGGGATACCTTAGCCCTTTCGATAACTAAGGTCAATGCCTTCCCTGTTTCTTCTCAAAGTAAGAAAACTCCATTAATCCAAAGGAATATATTCGATCTTACTACATTGGAGTTCTCTATCAATGTGCTCTCTATAGAGTCATGGCTTGAAGAGACCATTGATAGGAAGAAGAGGAGATATGATGAAGCAACTCCATCAAATGACTTGATCACACAAGTCACTTCCTCTTAGCTATTCAAGAAGATGAAGAAGTAGAAGATAATTGATGCACTGGCAACAGATTTAATGACTAGCCACATGCTAATTGAGATTGTTGAGCTACAAAAAGAGGGAAAATTTCATGAGCTCTCAAAGGATGATTTCTAGATCAGGATAGTGGATCGTGGCATCCCAGTTCATGATTCCATGGTGAACATGTAGAAATCTACCAATTAGAAAATTGAGGATAAGCTGGAAGAGCTTAGAGTAGATAAGGAAATATTGAAAGCCTCGAACAGTGAATTAGTGAAGTACATAAGGTCTGCACTTGGGAGCACTTCTTTGAATTAATTTGACCCAAATATAGAGTAGAACAATAATGTACTCCTAAAGCTATAGCAAGAAAGACAATTTGGGCAAGTTGGACAAGCATGGGTAGAACAAATGAAGGCTCAAGGTCCCCCACAAGTTAAAAACTTGGGAAGCCTAGTGTTGGATGTTTACAAGCTTAGGGAAATAGCTTCAAGCCATCAAACAACCATATAGAAGGCAATAGAAAATCTGACAGAACAATTGGTCCTTCTATAAGAAGTAATAAATATGAAGAGAAATGTGGCCATTGCTCAAGGGATTCTAAAGACTAGCAAGGAGTCATTATTTCACTGGAAGCAATCCTTGGGGTTTGTTATATAAATCTCCATGAGATTGCAAATGAGCTCAAGGATGTACATGACCTAGTGCAAAAGGTCATTGGAAAGTTGTTTCAATATTTGAAGATCTTGCACACAAAGTCCTTTGTGTCCACTATGGCAAGCTTGTGGATATTGAGAGAATGAAATCAAAATTCTTGGCATTTTTTGATGAAGCCATTGACCCACTCAATTCCAAGTGTCCAAGATCTAAGAACTCTTAGCAATAGATGCAATCATAAGGAGGGAAATAGAGAAATTCTAGTTAAGGGTGGCCAGAATTGATGAATTGATGGAAATGCATGACTAATTGATGGTTTGAGCCAACAACATCATCATTCCAGATGTCGAAGAGCTGGACAAAGTAACTAAAGCTATGAAATCTTATAGAGCTAAATCAATTAATCCTAAGAAGACATTATGTTTTGATGTTTTTCTAGACATCTATCATTCCTCCACTTCTCTTTCTTTTTGTAGCCACTCATGGCATTTTGTTAGTCTCATTAATGGACAATGATTCAAGCTTATCCTATTTTTATATTATTCTTTTTAGAGATGCTCGATGAAGAAATCATGCAATGTAACTAACCATTTTGAGAAGGCCTATAAATGTATCCTTTTATGAAGTTAATAAGATTGACAAAATTTACTTTGGATAAACCCTTGTAGCTAGGACTACTGTGTATGGCTCCAAGTCCATTTTAAGTTTTGTTTCTCATTTAAGTTTAAAGTAGAGTTTATGGAATGAATGTGTTAATGTTGAAAGTTGAATGAATGTGAATGAACTTGGTTTTGTTTCCTTCATTCAATAGATTGTATGTCTTACTTTCTTCAACATAAGCATCTCATTTGTTCTCTGTGTTGTACGATGTGGTCTATGTGTTTAGTATAGTTTGTTCCATAAGAAAGCTGGAAACTGGTGTATGGAGTAGCCGAGGAATAGACAATCTGGGTATCCTCAAAACATCAGTTAAATGTGTAATCCAAGAATTACCTATTGCTCCATCTCTTCGTTTCTTCTTGTTGTCTTAGCTAGTTATGCATATTTCCATTCCCTACATCTAGGTTAGAATAATTGCATATCATGATTTAGTCCCCCTATCAATTGCCTAAGTTGTTTAAAGTGTTGAGAAGCTTGGTATTTTCCTCTTCTACTCTCTAGTTAAGAGCATACCTCCAAAACCCGAAAAACAAAATTTATTGAATATCTTGCATTCAAAAGGGAGTTGTACCTTTCAATTTAGGGGTCTTTGATAGATTACTACACTGACCCATTCTATTGTTAACTTCTTTGTTTTCCACGAGCCACTGGGAAATCTAAGAGTCAAGGTATAATCCAAAATATCAAGGAAGATAAATTATTAACCAACAAAGATGTGGTGGTCCATATCATGTACTACCCTGGCGAGATCATCCTATATAAAAATGTGTGATAATCAAACCCCCATTCTATGGTTCATATGAATATTAATTACAAAAACAATATAATAAAAAACTTACCAATGGATGATAATCAAACCCCTCTTCAATGAAACCATTCTCCCTACAACGGCTCTTAGCTATTTTGATTTTGATTCTTCTTGTCTTTAAGCTATTATAAATCTTGCAAGTACAATAACATTTATCATCACCTTCTCTTTGAAAGTTAGACAACAATCTAGCGATTGTTTCCCAATTTTAATCAAATTCCCTTGTATTATCTAACATGATCCTTCTTCATGGGAATAACTTATTCTTGTAACCTTATTGAGTTGGTTGTACTTAATATTCATATCTGCACATATGATTTTGAAAGAACAATTTGGTGTAATTAATGTGTATATCTACAAAAATTGGACATGTTGTACTTAATGTTTATATTTGGACATATGGTTTTGAAAGAACAATTTAGTGTAATTAATGTATATATTTAAAAAAATATTGGACATTTTGTACTTAATGGTTATATCTTCACATATGGTTTTGAAAGAAATATTTGGTGTACTTATGCCTCTTCATTTTGATTTTGTTCAAGGGAAGCCTATCAATGGTAATAGAAAATAATAATTTTCTCAGAGTTTACAATTGTTCAAAAAAATTAATGTTTTACAAGAAAATGTAGCTTAAGAATTGTTAGCTCAGAAGCAAGAATGTGGTGTTGAAACAGTGCATAAAGTGCTTGACATGAGAGGTTTGCAAGTAAGGGTGTTGATCAATCTTGAAAACTTGAATGTTGAAATGAAAGCTATCGAGGATCGAACACCTATGAAAAAGTTACAACACAATGTGAAGTTGATTTTAGATATGGTAGAGGTAGATATGTAGAAGTTTGATCAAAATTTAAGGCATGAGAGAGAGTCTATGGCAATATACTAGAAGGAGAAGGAGCGGCTTTAAAAAGAGAGTACACGACAAAAACAACAGCTAGACAACATAGAGGATATTATGGGAGAACTAGATAGAATACTAGAAATTGTTATAGTAGGTGCTATGACATTAGAATTACTTGCAAGTGTCTTTGAGAATTTATAGTCCAAATATCATGAGGACTACAAGTTTTGTGATTTGTCATGTATTGCATCTACATTTGCTTTGCCATTGTTTAGAAGAGTGTTTCAAGGTTGGGAACCACTTCAACATCCTTTGCATGGTTTAGAGGTAATTTCATTGTGGCAAAGGCTTCTACAAGGGAATGACCTAGTGATTATGCCATTTACATAGAAGCAAAACTTTCTTCTTCAACTCCTTACAGTCAACTCTTAACTAAATTTACTCTTCTAGTGAGAATGCAAATGTTCAAATAATTTTAGCAAGAATTAAAATTTACATTAAAGAAAGACAGGTGAGGATGTCTATTTGGTATGAAAGAGATGTTTTCACCCCTTTTAACAATCAAAAGAAAGATGCCTGAGAAGGCTCAAGTTAAACTCAAGTACTAAATGTGACAATTTTAAGATTAGGGATGAAATGGGTTAGGGGAATTTAAAATAATAATATAAGCTAAATGACTCAAATAAACTTAAATTAGCAGTTTTTGAAAATACACACAAACAAAAATAAACAAAAACTTGTAATCACCATAAATGAAAGTTGAAAATATTAACCTTTATCCTAAATTTGAATCTTTTCTAAGTCAACAAGGTTGGTGTTGGAAATATTCAAGACTAGCTAGGTTATTGAGAGGGGAGGGGTGAATTAGTAACCTCAAAACTTTATCAAAATTAGATCTTAATTGTAATAATCCAATTACCATTTAGTTCATTAAATCATATCTAACTACATGCATGAGAAACTGAAAACATAAAACATTCATGACACTTGTACACAATAATTTGATGACCCAGAAACCTTCCAAATAGAAAGTAAAACTGGGGTGGGGATGATACCCACTAAACTTCAATACTACAGCATAAATTTGCCCTATTAAGGCTTACAATGATCACCTCTAATGATCTTCCCTATTAGGATCAATTAGGACTGCTAGGTCCACCTTGTTAGAGGTTTTACAAACACATAATGAAGTATGCACTCGGTAAAGAGATTTGAGAAAAGACTGTTAAGTCTACCTTGTCAAAGGATTTAGACTAATTCACCTGTTAGAATGAAATAGTAGATCTGAGAGATTATTTGAAGTACTGATCACCTTTTGTGATGGATATGTCTCTACTGCTCCTTTATTGATATGGCCTTATAGTACACTTTGTCTGCTGCTGATTCACATTCATATGCTTCTTTTTTTCTCATTATTGTCACTATCACACTTGGATATGATACAATACATTACATATCTATCAATCCAATTTACAAGATTAAAAAGTCGGCCAATATACAAGTTAACACCAATATTACAAAGTCATCCCATCTATAGATAATAGGGTTCTAAAGACTGACTTGGTGAAGTTATGATACTCAACATCCACTGTCATTACTCGGCATCATCATGCACTTGATAGAAGTAGAAGCTCAATAGATACTAATCACTTCAGAGTAGTCTCAAACTTGGTCTGCACTAGTGACTCGGTAGATACCGTGTAACTCGATATAAATTGAATTACTCATTTACCATGACTGCACTTGAAAAACATTAATCTCCATACAACTTGGTTAACACTAGCTTTGCTTTACATGAACTGCTAGCTCGGTAAAAATTGCAAAGCTCGATAACCACTAGAATGCTCAGGTTGAACTGCTGAACTTCATATTGACTGGATTCACTTGGTAACCACTGAAGTGCTTGGTAGGAACTGTAGTGCTTGGTGGCTACTGAATTGCATGGCAAACACTGTAGACTGTTTAATGAGCTCAGTAGCCATATAGAACTTGAATAAGTGTTGTCACTAATAACAAACTTGTTTAAATGTTAACAATATTCTCCTTTGGCATTAGTGACAAAAACACTTATTAGCCAAAACTTATATACATCTCAATGTGATATTGGCTCGGTATGGTTTACTATTTTTGAGATTTTTCAAAATTTGTCTTTGTAAGTATATACAATATAATATATCTACAAATTCTTTGCTATATACACTTTCCCCTTTTGCATGATTCTCCCCCATACAATATACATAGCATAACAAGTATCTCTCACCATATATAGCATACTAAGTGTCTCTCCCCCTTTTTGACAATAATGCCAAAGATTTATTCAAAACTTATTTACATGGAGATGCCAATATGAGAAACAAAATTAGAATGTACCTTGAGAATAAGTGCTAACATCTTATTCAAAATCTCTTGCAAAACTTTTCACGTATGTAGAGCAACTTGCACTTCTGTAGATAGTTGTATCATGTGATTTGCAATGGAGAAGTTGTTGTCATGGATCAATGTTTTATAATAAACAATATGCTTCTACATAGTATCCATGATGGGAAGGATCATATTTTGAATATTTATCAGTGTAGACCAAATCCTTGGTTCTTCTCTCAACAACTCTGCTTGCATATTTGAGAAGAATATGATCTTCAGTTGATGTGCATAGCTTGAACTAGAGTCAAGTTGCAACTACTGTGTACTAGCCTTCAAATCTTCATCAATATTTGTCAGTTTTCTCTTTATCTCCTTTGTAAACTCAGTAACATCACACAACTTTCTAAAAAATGATGTTAAATTTGTGCAAGAGGTTTCAAGATTGGTCAAAATTGAGGAAAGCTCCACTTGTCACTTGTTAGATAGCTATTTGTTGAGTAATGTGCTCAAGCACTTTATTATCAAATTTCTTTTCTGCTTTCTCAATCAATTTATCTTGACCACTGGAGTCCTCATTAAACTTCTAGATTGCATCTTCTAATTACAACAAAATGTGTTGAGAAGTATCAACTTCAACACCTATCACCTCTGTCAAAATATTCTTGGCATCATCTATGATTGTGTATTCTTTGTCTCTCTCCTCTCTAAGTTTCTTCTACTTTGCCTTCGTTTGGAGGAGTTGACCAGCTATATGCATTTGATCTGCAATGATATTATCAAAGTCCCATTTAGGAATTTCAATCTCCTCATCTAGGTCTATATCCTCTTCTATCTCCTTTCCTCTACTCAAAAATCTTGTACTCAGTTGAACCTTGGGTTCAATTGTCCTTATACTTAATTCCTTTGAATCCAGTATGGAAACAATAGCAGAGATAGTAGGACTAGCAATGAAAATTGATATAGTGCCAACAAATGGAATACTAACTAGTATGCTTACTAAACCAATAATTGAAATACTTACAAAAGTATCCAAAATAGTAGTAGTCAAAATTGTAGAATACAAAATTGTAGTACTTATTGCAGAAGAGCATAAAATTGTAGAACATATTGTATTAATTACTGATGATGCTAACTCAAGAGCTGAAGAAGAGGGATGTTGTAGCTTGATAGATGAAGTGGTAGACACTTCTATTAGTGATGTGCTGAGCTGTGAGGGAGCAAAGAGTGATAGGACATTTGATGTATCTATTGTGGTCACAATCAAACTTGTTGAAGTTGTCTCCGAGCTGGATATGGTTGTTGGTTTGCTTGGAGAGTGAGGAAGTGAGGCAATGACTGCGACTACTATCTTCATAGGGTCAATCTCCTCATCATCTTCTTTGTCTTGCTTAGTAGCTTCTTCCTCTTTATCTTCTTCAACTTCCTCATTGTCAAAATGTGTGGGCTCAGTGTAAGTTTCTTCTTCCTCATCATCATTGTCATCATCCTTAACTTCTACTAGGAAGTCACTTTGTTTATGCAAATGATAAACATTCTTCCACATACTTGTGGCATTCTTAACCACATGCTCTATATCCTTGATCAAAATTAAACAAGTATTAAATCTAAGAGTCATCTTATCTTCATTTTTCTTTAAGGACTCTTTTACCTCAACATCTGTCATGCTAGCTAGCAACTACCTTAGGGTTTGTGCATAGATATCTTTTGTTGTTTGCATAGAAAAGTCCCATCTTGACTTCATTTTCTCTAATAATTCATTAGAGATTTGGGAGGCTATTTGATCTGGTGAATACTTCTATTTTCCCATTTTGGTTAACACCAGTTCTTCAACCTATTTCTTCTCAGCCTCTGTCCTTGTTTCATACTTCAAGGATTTGAAGTTGGTTATACCTGCACCTTCTTCTAATTGTTTCAATTTTTCTTGGAAGGTGGGAGGTGGTTTGCTAAAGACAACTTCACTGCCTTTCTTCTTGGACCTTCTGGTGAACACTGCAACGGATGACTTAGGTGGCTTGGTGATAATCACCTTGCCTTTCTTCTTCATTGGTTCTTCTTCCTTTTATGTTTCCTTTTCATCCTTTGCTTCTTCAAAATCTTCTCCTTTACCCTTGGTCAACATAAGAGGTGTTCTTGTTTTGATTTTGGTTATCCTCCTCTTACCTTTGTTAACTGCCTGTGGAAGCTTGATTTCAAGCTCTATTCTTGCCTTAGCCTCATCATATGTTCCAAAGTGTGGTGCCTCTAGATAAAAGTTTCATTAATCAAGGCTTCAATTATTTCCTTTACTTCATCTATATTCACCTCATAGGGAAGAGGTTTTACCCATACAACTCTAGGTTTCACTACCTGAATGTAGACTTTGTCACAATCTACCATGAAACAAATATCATCTTTGTAGTCTTCAACTGAATTCCTGGGTATCTTGAATCTGTTATTCATTTTCTCCTTGAAGACATCAAAATAGTTATCCATAATGCTAACAAAATTCTCTCCCATGTTAGAAATATATTCATTAATCTGATATAACACTGGCAGATCCTTTCTCCATACTATCATGTGTTTTAAAGGGAAAAAATTTTGAACATAGAAAAATAAACAAGTCAAAAGAGAACCAAATTTGCAATGTTTGTTTTTGGAAGTCCTGATACTTTACATCTTCTTGTTGAATTGCTTCAACAATAGATCTGCAAGATCATATGACAGATTCTTATTTACAACCTTGTATGCCAAGTCAACAACTTCACATGACACACTATTGAGACAGCTAGAATTATAAATCTTGTAGGCTATCACATGTATCCTGGATTTTAATTTTGCATCAGTTACACTACTAATCTTCATACCTCTGCCATCCCACTCGGCTAGGGTTTTCTTTTCCAACTTCACCCACCTAGGGTTTTAGTGGTTTTGGCTTTGGTGAGCATGGGAAGACCAGTAATGAGATGAATCATCTTCTTGGTGATCATGACTGGTTTCTCAAGCCATAAGTGACTATTGTGAACTTGGCTAAGGATGTATGTAATCCATTTGATTTGGAAACTTTGGGGCAGGTGGGGAATGTGGGTTAAACCCTTGTCTTCCAAATGTTTATGTTCAAATTTGAGTACTCTATTAACACACAATTCTCCTAGGGCATCATCCATTTCTAGTGTTTTGATTTCCTAAATAGCACACTTAAAATGAGTTTGAATGTCATTAATGAGAAGTACCTTTGGAGGGATTTGTGATTGCACTCTGTTTGGGTCTAGGGTTTTAGCAATTGCCAGCACAAGTTTGAAATGAGGTGCTTTCCATTCTAATCCTCAAACCAACATCTTTGACCCTTTCCTTTCTTTGCTACTACTGCTTGATGCTGCCATGGCTACTCGGTAAGGTATGAAAAACTTTGAAGAACTTAGTTGCAAATTTCACTCGAATTCACTTGGTCGCTTTGCAATTCAATTCTTCACAATAACACTTAGAATTCTCGATGAAAATGAATTCGATTTCATGCTTTTTGTTAAAACTTTTCCATTAATGTTCGGTACGAAGGGAGTTGTGATGACATCATTCTTGACATTATGCTCGACAACCTATCATCCACTATTTGTTCGAATTTCTCGATAGAGGGTTTAATCAAAAATGTTCTTATTACTCCTAACCTTGCTCAGTAGAGTCTATGACTTGACTTGGTGATAATTAATACCGATGTCACTTGATGATCCTTTTGTATCTTGAATTCCTATTTGGATCTTTGTCACCTTTCAATTCGGAACTATTTGAATGTGATCTTGATAGCGTAGTTCCAGTTATCCTTTGGAAACCTAGTTTAAAATGGTGGAGTCACCCACTTCTTGAGTGACATGACCATCATTACTTAAACTAGCTTCTTGGGTAGATTTAGGAATCCATTATTGCCTCACCTACTTTTGAATATTATCTACTTTTCTTTTCTTTTCATCTTCAATTCTACCTGTATTCATGCAATTTGTAGCGATATGACCAAGTTCGGTACAAGTGAAACATCTTATGGTGGCATCTCTCTTCCTTGTGTGATGTTTAACACAGTTCATGCCAATGTGTCCATATTCTCCATGCTAATGACTTCATATGCCCTTTGAATTTGATGATGTGGATTGAAGTTGGGGTGAGTGTTGTACACGCCTAGTGTAAAATTATTTATCATCTACCCCTACGCTAGGACTAATGAATAGATCTCTCTTGAATTTCCAATATGAGAAGGGAAAGACACCCTAATGTGTGCTTGTGCTTTATTGGATATTTTCATATGCTAATAGTTGTCTTGCTACTTCCATTATGACTCGCTTGTCAAGTTGTGCAATTTGTCATGTATGCATCTGCATTTGCGTTGCCATTGCTTATAATAGTGTTTCAAGGTTGGGAACCTTTTCAACATCCTTTGCATGGTTTAGAGGTAATTTCATTCTGGTACAGGCTTCTACAAAGGAATGGGCATCATGATTATGGCATTTACATAGAAGCATAATTTGCTTCTTCAACTCCTTACACCCAACTCTTCACTAAAGTTATTCTTCCAACAGTGAGAATAGCTGCTACAAATTTGTGGGAGCCAAGGGACCCTAAACCTCTGCTACATTTTTTGGAGACATGGGAGAAGTTACTATCGGATTCAGTACTTCATAGCATTCTGGATCATATAGTGATAACCAAATTTTCAACAACAATAGATACTTGGTATCCTCACAAGGAGATTGTGCCAATACATACATGGTTACATCCTTGGCTTCCATTGTTGGGCCAACATATGGAGCTTTTATATCCAACCATTCATTATAGGTTGGGGAATGTGCTTCATGACTTACATGCAAGTGATGCATTTGCATACACAATTTTATCATCGTGGAAAACTATATATGATCCCACTAGCTGGGAACAATTGATTGTTCATTTTATTTTACCTAATTTGATGACAGTTCTATAGGAATTTGTAATCTACCCAGACAACCAAAAACTAGACCAATTTGACTAGGTTGTGGCTTGTTTCTTTCTAATAATATCTGCTATGATATGTTTTTGTAAAATTTCTTGTGAATTCTACCCATTTTTTGTAGTCTGCATTATTTTTGTGCAAGATCTTGAGCTAAGTCACTTAGCATAGGTTGAGTGAGTTTTATTATTTTATTGTTTGGATTCTGGAATATGTATGTAGCTAGATCAAATTTTCTATTGTGCTAATATGTAATAAGCACCTTAAAAAAGATCTCTCTATATATACAAAGATTACAAGTTGTGTAATTTGTCATGTATTGCATCTACATTTTCTTTTCCATTGCTTATAAGAATGTTTCAAGGTTGGGAACCACTTCAACATCCTTTGCATGGTTTAGAGGTAATGCCATTCTGGAAGAGGCTTCTGCAAGGGAATGAGCCTCGTGATTATGGTATTTACACAGAAGTAGAACTTGCTTTTTCAAATCCTTACACTCAACTCTTCATTGAAGTTATTCTTCCAATAGTGAGAATAGTTGCTACAAATTTGTGGGAGCCAAGGGTCCCTGAACCTATGCTACATTTTTTGTAGACATGGGAGAAGTTACTACAGGCTTCAATACTTCATAACATTCTAAATCATATAATGATGCCCAAATTAACAAAAATAATAGATACTTGGGATCCTCATAGCGAGACTATGCCAATACATGCATGGTTACATCCTTGGCGGCTTCCATTGTTGGGCTAGTGTATGGAGCCTTTATATCCAACCATTCATTATAAGTTGGGGAATACACTTCATGCCTAACATGCAAGTGATTATTTGCATATGCAATTTTATCACCTTAAAAATTTGTATTTGATCTTGTTAGTTGGGAATAGATGATTGTTCATTTTATTATACCTAATATGATGACAGTTCTATAGGAATTTGTAATCAACCTAGCTAATTAGCAACTAGACCAATCTAACTGGGTTATGGCTTATTTCTATTGTAACCTCAGGGCAGTTTATTCTTCTTAATCTTAATCTTTTCTAGGACTTTCCTAGGCTTACGCTAAGCCTCTTAGGGTTCACCTTGGTAGTCTATTCACTAGAGTATTTCTCTCCTATCCTCCCACACCTCACTACTAGGTTACACCATTTTGAATCATACACTCAAACTCTTCAATTGCATTCTCATTGCTTTCTTGCCAACCTTGAATTCTAAGAAAACTTGGCATTTAAGCTATTCTTGATGAGTGAGGGAAATCTCCATGAATTTTTTACACCATTCCATCCTCTTGGACCTAAGTTCAAATGGGTTTCTAGGCTTTCTTACCCAACCTGTCAAAGTTGCTCAGTTAGGCCTAATAGGATTAGCCCTCCTGATTGAGTTTTAGGCCTTCAATTCAAATATTTCCCAAATAGGAACCAAAATAAACTTTAGATATGGACACCCTTTTGGAAAACCTTAGTGATTTCACTAATTTTAAGTCTTCACCTTTTCTATACATAGGAAAGCCACTTTCATGCCTAAAAACAAGGGTGTTAGGATGAAATTGAGGCATAAACTAGGTCCAATTCAAAAGGACTTTAAAATAAATGGTGAAATATTCCTCACTTCACCAAATCTTCTTCATGCATCCCTCTTTCACTTCCATACCCTGTATTGAACTATTCAATACATTCAACCCCCTATTTGCTTCTTGCATTGACTGATTTTGCCTAGCTAGGTACACAGTCCCGCCCAGGGCATCAACTTAAAAATACTTGTACTACATTCTAGGGCCCAAATTCTATATAGAATATGTACAAAGGGTCCATTAAAATTTCACAAAAGGCCATGAAGAACTCATGGTGGGAACACATGGGGGAGCCATTTTAACATAAACTATCAAGCCAGGGACAATAAATTGTGCTTTTCTAAATGATTTTCAAAATCTAATATAAAGATCCCAAATCAAATAGCTAACTAAATGAAAAAGAATGATATGAACTTGAAATAAAAAAATCTAGAGCTGAACTATCAACTTCAATCCATCAATGCATGCATGCCTCCAATACATAGTCAAATTGACAAAATGCACAGTAGGAATGTTGCTTTGAACACAAAATGGATTCAAAAATGCCAACCAACCTTTGGAACACGTCTTCCTTGAGGTTTTATAGGTCTTCCATAGGCATGTAGGTAATTATCATAACTATCCTTGTCCTATCTTGTGACACCCAGTTCTTAGGACAAAGTTGTCATACAACTTTCAAAAGTTGTCATGACAACTTTTTGCTACATAGAGCATTTCTCACCAAACGGACTTGGAATCTTCCAAGTAAGGCGGGAATGATCCAACTAGGCCATGTAGGCATGAATTATCCTTTTCCACACACTTTTACATATTTTTCCTCATTTTTGCACTCTCAGGTCAAGTTGACAACTTTTACAATTTGTTGACAACTTGTACAATTTTTAGCATTCCTCACCTAGGTGATGACATATGACATTTTACTCATGCATCCATGTGTAAAACCATCCTAAGGATCACAATAACTAAAAATTCCAAATTTGCACACCATTTTGTGCACAAAACCCCAAAGTCCTAGTCCTAAGAGTTACGAACCAAACACACTTCAAACCCAAATGAACAACCATGGATTGAACTGATAAAATTCACTTGCCCACACCCTATAAAGACCAATTGGGGTCAAAAAATGAAAACAAGACTTGGCTAGAGTATAGACAAGCCAAAACTAACTTGAATTTCTCTTCATTAGGTGCTCCTACATAATGTCCCCCCTCCCCCCCAACCCAAAAAAAAAAAACCTAATCCATCCTTGGATTGAGTAAGGTAGGATCAATTTCCAACTTCTCAAACTTTGTTTCTTTGACCCAAGTGGCATCAACATTATTTTGTCCAAACCACTTTACTGGGTGTTCCAAATAGTTTTTCTTTCTAGTCTTCTTGCACACTCTTGAATCAAGCACCTTATCTGCTATTAGAGGTGGAGTAGGGAGTAAATTTAGGTCTACTACTTCGTGTGTGACTTCTTGAAGGGTCTAATCAGTAAATTGAATAGGTCCCTTATAGGCAACCAAGTCTGCAACATTAGACATAGGCGAAAGGCCTATGTCTTCTGGTAATTCATCCTTGTAAGCATTGTTGCCATACTTCTCAAGTATCCTACAAGGAGCTAACCTTCTCATCTATAGCTTATGTGGTGTTCCTTTTTGCAACCTTTCTTCGTTTAGATGCACCATCACAAGATCCCCAGTGTGAAATTGAACATCCCTCTTAGATGTGTCAACCTTTTGTTTAATTTGTCAGTAGTGTTAGTAAGGGATTTCCTTACACTATCATGTACCACTTTCATGGACTAAGAAAAGTCCTTTGCATATCCACTTCCTTGCATTCCCTACTTCAATTTTGTCAGCTCAAATACACCCCTAGGATGTAAGCCATACACAATCTCAAATGGGATCTTACTAGTAGACCTATTCATTGTATCATTGTATGCATAATCTACTTTCCCAACAAGTTGGTCCCATGTCTGACTGTATTCTTTAGTTAGACATCTTAGTAGATTTCCAAGGCTTCTATTGATCACCTATGTCTAGCCATCCATTTGTGGATGATAGGCCAAACCAAAAGATAGGTTAATGCCCAATTTTTGCCATAGAGTCTTCCAAAAATGACTTATGAGCTTGGTGTCCCTATTTGAAACAATGCTCATAGGTAGGCCATGTATCCTAACTACCTCCTTGAAAAACAAATGAGCAATCTGAAAAGCATCATGTATAGTCTTGCAAGGCACAAAATTATCCATTTTGCTAAACCTATCCACAATCACATAAATGCTATCATATCCTTATTTTGTCTTGGGTAGACCAACTACAAAGTCCATGCTTATGCGTTCCCATGGCTTGTTAGGGATAGGTAGTGGCTAATAAAGTCCTACTTTTGTTGAAGTCCCTTTAGCTTTTTGACATACTACACAACTTGCCACATATTATTTTATATCCCTAGTTATCCTAGGCAAAAAATAGAACCCAGTGACTAAATCCTGAGTCTTATTGACTCCAAAATGACCACTAAGGTCCCCATTATGTTTCTCCTATATCAAATTTTCCCTCATTGAACCCCTAGGCAAACAATGATGACTCCCCTTAAATGATAATTCATTTTACAAAGTGTGATCAGAGTACTCACATGAAAGTTGTTCTTGAACTTCTTGCATATCTTGTAGATGTGAGAAAAATCTTCATCATCAACATATAGGTCTTTGAAACTTTCAATACCTATTATTTGGAGTTGAACCTCTTGAACAGTAAGGATTCTCCTACTTAGGGCATCAACAAATCTATTTTGCACCCCTTTCTTGTTCTTGATAATGAATGTACAGGCTTGGAGATACTCTACCCACTTCATGTGCTTGCTACTCAGTTTGTCTTAAGAGTTTAGGAAACCGAGCACTTGATTGTCTAAATACACAACAAATTCCTTTGGAAGCGAGTAGTGCCTCCACTTCCTTAGTGCTTGAACCAAGGCATAAAGCTCTAGGCCATAAGAGGAGTACTTCCTCTTTACTTCATTTAGCTTTTCATTGTGAAGTGTTACTAGCCTCCCTTCTTGGCTTAGAACATCTCCTATAACGCCCTGCCAAGGAATCTAAAAGAATTAACCTAAAGCTTTACTAAGTTATCCAAACTTTTTTTTAAAATAAAGAAAGAATAACATACACATCAAACATAAAGTAGCGAAAGCAATAACATACAATCATACAAAAGAAAACATAATAGATTAGATTCCTTAAGGATCCCAAGACATTGAATCACATTCAAATTTAAATAATACTAAGTCTAACAAATACCACATCCACATGAAAGAATAATTATAATTCCAAGTCCATTTAAATAATGTAAATTTGTTTTGAATGCCACTTGACAATAAAATTTGGAATTCTCAATCATCCACTATACATGTCACAAGGTATGAAAGGCTAAAAGAATATACATTTATAAAAATAGATTACATCATCCCTTTCAGATCCATGAAACAAAGTACAATACAAAAAGTAAAGGTCATTCACCATAAAGACATAATCATCCATCATAAAGATATAACCATCCATCATAATACACAAGAATAGAATGAAAGAAAATGTAGACAAAGAACTCCAGCCACGACATCAATGGATGAATCTCAATGGTAAGAGTAAAAAGCACTACCACCCGACTACATGGTAACCCAAAAAGGCCCACTCCCACTATGCTAAGGAGA
The DNA here is from genome assembly GCA_028749045.1 of Cupressus sempervirens. Lineage (NCBI taxonomy): Eukaryota > Viridiplantae > Streptophyta > Pinopsida > Cupressales > Cupressaceae > Cupressus > Cupressus sempervirens. The sequence continues at coordinate 821,461,064 of CM053793.1, forward strand.
TAGTCTCAAGTCCCAAATAGGATATCAATCCAAGAATCAAAAGTAATCTCTAAGGCCAGGAAACCCTAAAAGTAATCTAACTCAAAGGTTCCAAGATAAATTGACATCTAGACCCAAAGACAAATACAGACACAGGAAACCTACTATGCAAGTAGGCAAGTGTCATTACATGAATCAACACTAGAGTTACCCTAGTAGTCTAACTTGACCTTGGCCCCCTAGTGACTCTATGTGGCACTAGTATCCTCTTGTACTGACAAGGCATACTAACGATGCATGGTCACAACCAAGCATTCTCTCTACTCTCATCCTAGTCTATACTAGCACTTAAGGCATGGGAGAGAACATAGAAAGACTCTTATTAGGTTCACTTTACTCTCATTTAGTGTAGTTTTTTCACTTATTAAACAACTTACAATGGGTTACCCTAACAGCCACTTAGGGCCCCGACCTCCATTGCAAGCCACTTCCTAACATTACATATAGATAACCTACCCTAGGCTCATAAAATTACAAATCAAATAACCATAATATTTCCCTCAGTCCTATACAAGTGACTGGAAATCATCAAAAGATAAATATCAATAACCCATCAGTTCTCTACAAGCAACTGAAAAGTATCCCAAAAATATTGATCGAAGACTCAAAATGGTTAAGTCTAGTATGTCATAACATTCATCCTATTATCCCACAATAACACTAAAAACAATAACCAACAATATAATCAAACTCATCAAAGAGCATACCAACACATTACCATGGTTGAGTTTAAAAAATCAAGATCAAATAAACATAATACCACAATCAGAAAACTCCCAAGTCTCTAGTAAATGTCCTAAAACTGGTCAACACTCTAGTCCACCCAAACCCAAAACATTATAGACAACATACAAATAATATAGCAGTTTCATAGTTTGGTTTGATTTTGAAAGCACATTGGTTAGTTAATAGTAAGGTTTCAGTTTCTAGTTAATATATGTTTCAAGTAGATAAGATTCACAGTTCACCCTTACAATAAACCCATTCTTATATTTAAATAATTGCACAATTACCCCCTATTCGATATCAAATCAATTATTCCAAATAATTTAAGGGTAATTATTTATTTAATTTATTAAAATAATAATTATTGATTTTAAATAAAATAATTACAACTTTATTAAAGACAATATTATTAATAATAATAAAATAAATTTATAACTTCTTTTAAACAATATTCATTATTAATTAATCTTAATTCAACTAATTTTAATTAAATTAATTAATAATTATAATAATAACCAACTAAACTAATATCTTATTAATCAATAATAATTAACAAATTTGTTAATAAATTCATTAATTAAAATTAGCTAAATTTAAATATATTTAAAAAATAATTAATAATTAATAAAATAACTTATTAATAATTATTAATAATTAAAATAATTATAAAAAACAAATTTATAAAAAAATTAACATATAAACAAAGTGTATTGTTTTTAAAAGGCTTGTTGGCCTTTAAATGGCACACGACCACCCTATGGCCATGGAAATACTCTCTACTATAGTTGTCGTTGTACCTTGTAGTCAACAGCAGGTTAAAATCACCGACAGGTAAGTGGGGTGGGGAGGGGGGGGGTAAAACTTGCCTCCCTTCAATAATATATATTTTAAATATGTACATATATATATATATATATAATTTATTTTTTAATAAATGAATTAAATCCCCTCTAATCTAACTTGTTATATATATATATATATATATATATATATATATATATATATATATATATATATATATATAACTGAATTCTTATCAGTACTTTGATGGAAAATTACAACAAATCAATCAATATTTCAATTTAAAAATTACATTTATAAAATTACTAAATGAGGATTCTGCGATATTTTAATCTTTACGAATATAGAAGAAACTCCATATGAAAGAACAAAAGATCTAGAACGAAAGATTGAAAAATTCACACAACGATATTTGGCAAACATATTTCAACATTTATGAAGAAGATAGGAATAATAAATAATGTAATTAACTGGGTGAATCAAAACACAAGAATCTACCTAGTTCTGATGCTAAAATCGCAAACACCCAAAAGATTTGTGAGAGAAATTTCTTCCCTCAAAATCTTCTCTCTGAAAAATTCCTTCTCCAACATTTGTGGTCCCATGAAAATGAACCCTCAATTGTTGATAAGGAATTCTCTCCTAAATTCGGGGCACTAATTGTGCGATCACCCGAGAGGACTCCTTGCTTACAACTCTTTAACTCTTTATTATCTTTCTTTTATGTTTTCATGCACTTTTATTGCAATATAAAATACCTTTAATTAAATTCACTTGCTTCTCTTTTTAATTAATTTAGTAAATTTTAGTCTTATGCATACTTTATGCAATCTTAAAACTCTTTAAGAAATTAATATCTTTTTCATTCTTTAATTTATTTTCAAAGCGTTAATTGATAAAATATTTATTAACTTAACTAATAATAATATTTAACATTTATTTAAAAGTGATCTCCTAATTATATATTATTATTAAATTAAATAAATATCACTCTAAAATTAAACTTATAATTTTATCTTTAAATTTAATCTTTTAATTAGACTTAATTAATAGAAAAATCACCAAAGACCTATAGGACGAAATATGAAAACCCATCATAGAAAGACATATACAAGATCAAACTAAAGGGTTATAATCATGAATTTACGTCATATGATGCATTCAAAAGGTAATCAACTCAGATACTTGTCCTAATTTTCTAGGACAAATGGGTTTAAAGGTTAGGATTTGGACTCAAGAATTTATCTCCCCTCTCTTACCATTAAGATAATGCAATAGGGTACACTCATCTTGGCAATTCAGGGAAGTCGATACCTAGTACCTACAATCTGCATAAAATCCATGCATGTACAAACACATATACACTAAGCTAAATAGGCAATGGTAGGAAGTGGTGCATCATGTAGATCTCGACTAGTAGGTGACTACGACTCTCTTAACCACATCAGAAATGTCATACATAAAGAAAATATACATACACACCATACACATGCAGTATGGGGTAACTATCCATAAGAAAACACGTAAAATAATCTATCTAACTATCATCATCATATAACTGAAACCATTGTAGTAACCATCATCATCCATACCTAAAGTAAATAGTACCAAGTAGTCTCATCATAAAATCAACTAAATATGAAACAATATTTGATAATCTGAAAGATAATGCTACTAATCATCAAGCATAAAATGGCCTAAAAGAGTTCGATAATAATAACAAAATGCAAAATAGGGGCATACACTACATCTCCAATGGCCACATTACTGGCATCACACTCCCCTTGAAACAATTTATCAAAACTTGGAAGAACTAGTGTGGGTAATTCTACTATCTTCTCCTTGAGTATCTTAAATCCTTGATCTACTTGGGATGTCCAAAGGAACTTGGTCTTAATTCCACCTTTTATTGTTTCCAACATAGGAGCACATATGCCACTAAAATTCCTAATGAACTTCCTATAGTATTGAGCCAATATATGGAAACTCCTGACATCAGAGGTAGTCTTAGGAGTAGGCCAACTGAGAATGGCATCCATCTTTTCTCGGTCCATCTTGAGGTTACCTTAGGACAACACAAAGCCAAGGTAAACTAATTCCTACTTCATAAAATCACACTTCTCCAATTTTATCATTAGTTTTTCATTATGTAGCTTTTGTAGCTTCTTAAAGACAAATTCTAAATGCTTTGCATGTTCCTCTTTAGTTTTGCTAAAAATCAAAATGTCATCCAAAAAGACAACAAAAAACTTACCAATGTAGCTTGCCAAGACCTCATTCATGAGTCTTATGAAGGTAGATGGAGCATTAGATAGACCAAATGGCATAACAAGTCATTCATACAAACCTTATGTAGTTTTGAAAGTTATTTTCCACTCATCTCCTTCATTTATCCAGATTTGGTGGTAACCACTTTTTAAGTCTATCTTTGTGAAGTACCTTACTCCTCCTAGAGAATCCATTAGGTTTTCAATCCTAGGGATTGGGAACTTATACCTAATGGCAATTCTATTTATGGCTCTAGAATCAACGGAAGTCTCCAAGTTCCTCCCTTCTTAGGTGCTAGGACAATAGGGACTGCACATGGGTTGATACTTTTCCTAATTAGGCCTTGGTCTAGGAGCTCTTGGACTTGTTTGGCAATTTCCCCATTTTGTTGAGGTGTCATCTTACAGGAAGCTTTATTCAAAAGAGTTTCTCTAAGGATAAAGTATATTTGGTGACTCAAAAGTCTTTTGGGAGGTAAGGTAGCAGGTTGGCCATCACTAACAATATCATGGTACTGGTCAAGCAATTCTTGTACATCAAGGGGTATGTTTGTCTTCTTGTCAACAACCTCATCCTTTGGTTGCAATACCAATGCAAATCCAATGCCATCTCCCTCTTCTAGAGTCTTCAAAAACTCCTTTTCACCAACAATGAGTACACTAGGTCTAGAAGTCTTCATTTCTCCATTTTCTACCAATGACTATATTTTGAAAGTCACCCCATTCTTCTTAAATGAATAAGTGTTCTTGGTTCCATCATGCATAGCTTGGGCATCAAATTGTCACAACCTTCCAAGTAGAAGGTGACATTCATCTATGAGAAGAATATCATAGAGTAATCTATCCTTATACCTTCCAATGGTGAACTCTACCCATGCTTATTCTCCTACAAGAACATGTTGTCTCTTATTGAGCCAAGTGACCTTGATTGGGCTAGCATGTTGTATTCTTTCCAATTTCAACTTCTCTACAAACTCCTCACTGATGACATTGTCTGTAGATCTTGAATCAATGATAACTCTGCATACCTTCCCCATAATCTTGCATCTAATCCTAAAAAGTGCTCTCCTCTAACTAGTTTCTTCTCTATTTGGTTCTCTAATCAATGTCCTTCTGATAATTAAGTTCTCTCCTTCTTCAGACTCCAAAGGCACCTTAGATTGTTTACCTTTGCTAATAGACTCCTCTTGTACATAATTCACCCTCTTAGTGCCCCCCTTGGGAACTTGTGCCTTTCTCGAGACACCTATAGGTCAGATGTCCTAATTGGTTACAGTGGTAACACTTCATGGTGGCAAAATAGGAACCTCTTCCTTGATTGTTACTCCTTCCCCTCAAACTCAGGTTAGAACATCTACCCCTATTGAAGCTTCCTCTTCCTAAACTTCCTTCTTTTTATCTAGTTAACTTATTTTCCCCTCGAGACCTAGAGTCAAACCCTTTCCACCATAGCTTCTTTTCGTCTACCTCTTCCTTTAAAGTTAGGGTCAGATTTTTTCTTGTTCTTCTCTTCCACTTTCAAAGAAAGTTGGAAACACTTATGGACTATTGTAGAAGTCCATAAACTAATCTCCTCTTGTATATTACACTTCAAGCCTCCAAGGTATCTTTCTACCTTTATGGTTTCATATTCTTGCACCTTTGATCTTAAACACAACTTGTGAAATTCCTCAGTATAAGTTGCTACATCTAGGTCCATTTGTTTTAGACTTTGCCTCTTCTTGTGCAACTAGATTTCATAATCCTTAAGCAAATATTGTTCCTTCACCTTAGACACCATGGCTTTCCAATTTTATATAGGATTCTTGCCCAACTTTTCCCTTTCTTCCTAGAGGTATTTTCACCATGTCAGGGCTACTCCTCTTCAAATTTTGTGCCTCAGTAATACCTTCACACTCAAAGTGATTCTTCATCCCTTCAATACACTCCATCACTATTTTAGGGTCCATCTTCCCACTGAAAAAATAGATTCCTTCTAATGCCTTTCCACCTAATGCCTTCATGGCTTTGAGGAATGGTTCCTCAGTCAAAGAAGGGTTTGGGGTAGGAATGACGTCTTCCTCTGCCACTTGTTCTTTAGCCTTGCTGCTGCATACTTCTTCCCCATCCCTATTCTTGGCTACTTCTATCACTTCTACTAACTTAGCCTTCATCTCCTCCAAGGCCTCTTCGAGAATTGTGTTCCTTTCCTTCTATTCACCTACTTCTTTGTCCAATTTTGGATTGGTCACCATGTTTACTTCACCAACTGATTTAGTTGAAAACATCTAATCACAAGCCCAAATCCTTTAGGCTCTGATACCAATTGTATGCCTAAAATGTGGGCACACTACTATGGGTCATTATATCTAAGATTTCTCAAAAGTGAGGTCTCGAATGGCGACTCATAGCTCTCTATTCATGGAGTGCAAGGGTTTGCAATGGAGGCCCTTAGTTTAACCTAGTTCATGCCCATGCAAGTACACCATGAAATGAGAGATTCAAAGAGGAAAAGCAAGAGTGCTAGTCTCCATGATCATCAAATATTTATGAAAATGAAGATGCAAGCTAATCTAAATGATAACAATGCAAAACAAAGCAATATCTAATCTATGAAAGCAAATATGACTCTAAACTAATATGCAAATGCAATGATAAAAGCCCATGATGAAAGCCATGGGTGCAAGAGAGAATGAGACAAGAATATAGAAGTTCTCCACAAAAGCTTTAGCATTCAAAACTCCTTTTCAAAATTTGCTCTCCAATCCTGCAGCATAACAATAGCATAATCATGGGTATCCAAAATGAGGAGAGGGCTCTCCCTTATAAAGAAGATTGGATGATCTAGATTGAGAGGAAAAAGATTTAATCAAGGGTGGAGAAATAATGATCCATGTGAAATAAGAATCCACCAATGAGAAAAGAGGAGTGGTTGAGAAGAAAGTGGAAAGATAAGTCTCACTTAGAAATATTTGCATTTAAGTGTAGAAAAATTAAATAAAAGAATTTATTTTATTTCTTTTTTCATCAAAAAGAGATATTTAAGTGGGATTTTCATTTAATTAAAAGGAAGCAAGTTCTTTTAATTAAATAGGAGATATTTAATTAAATTAAAAGAGGGATTTTTCTCTTAATTAATTAAATGTGGATGAATTATTTAATTAAAAAAGAGGTTTTCTTTTAATTAAATGGGGACTTATTTTATTTAATTAAAAGAGGAGATTTTCTTTTAATTAAATAAGACTTAGGATAAAATGATCAACCTTAGAAAAATAGAATAATTGAATTTGATCAAGGAAATTGATTTAAATTGATTTAATAAAATATTACAAACCATTGATTCAGAAAATTTGATAAACTGATAAATTGAATAATGGGGGCCCACAGTCTAGGCAACCATTTTAGGGTGCATACATTTGCCCCTCTTTGACTAATGTGTGATCGATTTGGGAACACATGTAGTCAAAGAAAGAAATTGAACTGTGAGGTCGATTTGGGATCACAAAACAACCCAGATGTGTGGTCAAATCGGGAACACATTAGGACAAAGAATACAAATAAATTTTGACTTGAAAAAGTCAAGGATAAAATTGATAAAACTGAATCAAAGATTTAATTTGATAATTACTCCCCCCTCGTGATCGAAATTGAAATGAGATAGAGGAGAAATAGCAAATTGATAAATTTGATCAAATCGAACAAAAGATAAAGTTCTTGATGTAAGATGAAAGATATAAGAATCATAGAACCAAGGTAGATCAAAAAGCATGAAATATTATGCCCCAAAGGTGATTTAAAAGAAAAGAAGTGGGCTAAAAGCAAATGGATGATAGAAGTTTGGAGGATATGGAAAGAAACAGAAAGAAGATAATAAAATGTTCCAAAACCAATCAACTATTGAAGATAGAAATTTCGATTGAGATCAAGAAAGAAGATAAGGAAATGAAGATCAAAACGTGACCATAGTTGATTAAAAGTCCACAAGAAAGCTGAAGGGAAAACCCTCTCAAACTCATAATGTAGCCTAAAAAATGAAAACTAACATGAAGTCTAATAATGCAAGCTACATGAAAATGAAATGGTGTACTTGCAAAAGAGCAACTATAACATAGGATTTTTTGTTCATCATTCATTAGAGAATGTAAAGGACTTATTTTCATCAATGGGCCATTATTAACGGACATCAAAAAATCACACAATCATCACTAGTCACAAGTGCAACAATGAAGATATGAATGTAATTTATATCGGATTGGAATGTGGAAAGATTCTAACATAAGCATGAAAGACATAAAGGCCAACATGACTTTGATGTTAGCTTACCCAATTTAATGTAGTAAAACCATGCTCGCATCAAGGCATAGATGCCAAGATGACCATAAGAATGGTTGTGCAAGATGCCAAGATGACAATATATCATTTTTTTTAGATTTTTTGAAATGTATCATTTTTTTTTGTATTTTTTGAAATATATATTTTTTTGTGTATTTTTTTAGGATCAATAAATATGTACAAAGATTATACAATGCCCCAAGACAGAAACAAGGACCAAACTCTAAAGCAAGATCACATCATGCAGTCCTAATGTCTAGCAAGGTAGAGGACATGATGGAGCAACAAGCTGGTGGATATGATGGATTAGCAAAGAGTGTCTGAAGCAAGTGAAAGTGATCTTCAAAGACTGACTCCTCAGGAATACCCAAGCTAGGGAAAAATCATCATGTAAAGCACATTTGGACAAGAAATGAAAGGCCAATATAGGATAATTCATGAAAGCATAATGTAAAAGTGGGAAAGATGCAATCCAAAGGAGTAGACATATCAAGGGGCTTCATAGCATCGTATTTTACACTTTTTTTATTAGATCAAGACCAAAGGGATGAAGGATAGTGAAAGACTAGAATGAATAGATATGAAGGCTAAACATGAAAGGAATGAAAACAAGATCATCATAAGATATCTTACAAGATAGCCAAATGTTTGAGTATAGGTCAACATTGTCAACATTAAAGAGAGAAGATAGAATGGATGAAGATGTAGAAGAACTACGCATGATGCCTGATTGCTAGGTTTTCATCATGGTACTTATCCAAGGTGCCACAAGGGAGTGGTTTTCACCATAGGACGAATTTATTTCTCTTTAATTTTGCTACAAAGGTGCCTAATTACCAGGTTTTCACCAAGGCACATTTTCAATATTTTCTTTTTCTTTTTTTCAATTTTTTTGAATTTTTCATTTTTTTTGAATTTTTTTGGAAGAAGTCAAGCTTTATAGATAATGCTTCTTGAAAGTTTAAACCATGACATGAAAAGAAGTTGAAATGGTATGCTCAAAGATGTTGATAGGGAAAGGAAGATGGAAGACAAAAATGGAGGATATGGCTTTATGCAAGTGAGGGAGATTGGAAGATGGAAATGAAGGCAAGATCAATGTCAACACGCACCTTGAAGGGTGGAGAGAGGATGGAGAAAACATGCATGAAGGAATATGTGAAGGAATATGGTGAGTGGATAGAAGAGGTTGCAGTTTAGGCACATGGAATGGAAGAATGCTTTTGGAAGAAGATGAAGTGGAGTTCTTTGAAAGCTTGAATGTCAACTTCAATTGCTGTTCAACATTAGACTCTCTCAAGAGAGACTTTGGAATCCATATAGCCGTAGGCCTCTTCTCATTATTTTTTTATGATTTGGAGATAATATCTTCAATGATGGATTTTGGAATCCATACTTGTCTTATAATTCTTTTCTTAGATATCTCTTTTGACTTTATGCCCCCATGGCGATTAGAGGAGACATGGTGGTCTTCTTTTTCATATGGATTCTTGAATTGCTTCTTTTTCTTGTATTGAACATTCAGGTTACTTCCAAAAGACTTTGGACTCGTGGAAGAAGGATGATATGATTGGTTTAGGTGAGTGGGTGGATGAAAAGGATTTAAGGATATGCATCTACGTTGATCTTGAGGAAAGATAGGAGAGGGAGGGATGTAAGGACCCAAGATGGATGATGAATTAAGAGAGTTGGGAGGGGAAAGTGAAGGGACGTAAGGACCCAAGATGGAAGGAAGACGTGAAGCATTTAGTATTGGTGGGGGAGGTCTAAGGATGGATGTGGAAGATGCAAAAGGGTAATCAATAAGTTCATTAACATCTATATGACAATCAAGGACATTAGCATCTTTAGAGTGAGCATTAGGATTTCCAATAGGATCATGAACATCTTGAATAGGAGAAACTTCTTTGATAGGAGTACTTGAAGCTTGAGAAGACTTAGGAAGAGTAGAAAGTGGAAGCAAACATGGAGTGGTAGAATGAGAAGATGGAAGACTTTGATCTTGACAAAGATCTTTGGATAACATAAGCATAGAATTGTTCTCTTAATTTCCAATAGGCTTAACATTAGAAGTAACAACATCATTTTCAATAACCTTAATGGAAGTATCATCTTTAGAAGGAGCAAGTGTACTAAGGTCATTTTTATTGTCAATAAGCTCAATGGTGCAAGCAATATCTTGATCTTTCTTAGGAGAAGACTTAAGACATGGTGGAACGAATGAGAAAGGGCGTAAGGGATCAAAAGAACCATGAAATGTATTAGAGAAATCATGAAAATAATTGGATGAAATGGAGATTTTTTGATTTTGATCTTTCTTTATATTCTTTTCTTTATCATTTTTAGAGTCCTCTTGACATGAAGCCACTCCTAAGGATAAGGAAGCATGTTGGAATTGTATGGAAGACTTTGGAATAGATGATGAAGGACTAGCTAAAGTGGGTATTATAGTGCATGAAGGCTTAGGCTCTTTAGGTTTAGCATTATCAAAAGTATTTGCAACCAAGTGAAGGTTAGCTTGAGTTTCTCTAAGAGGTAGCCCTTGAGGATAACTATAGGGAACTGCATGAAAATCATCAGGATCTTTGTTGGATGAATGATTGGTAGAAGATTTGAGAGACTTAGAATCTTTAGGGGATGTATGGGTAGTGGAGGAAATAGAAGATGGAAGGGGAGCATCAAAAGACAAAGGTTCAACATTAACGTGATCTTGCTCAAGAGTGTAATCTTTATTTTTAGCATGAGGTTTTTGAGAAGAGAAACTCTTATCCCATTGATGTTGTATTTCAGCACAAAAAAATGCTTTCTCTTCGTCAAAAAATGAAGATTTATCATTTAGGTATTGTTCACATAATTTATCAATGTTGTTTTCAAGATTCAAGTCATATGGATTCCCATTAGTATCTTTCTGTGACTCGTCCCCTTTAAACACAAGCATAGGACTAAGAGGACTTTTAGGATGCGTAATAATATAATAGTCATTGTCATCATAATCATTGTCACTATAGGCATTATAGATAGGCATATCACAAGACTTTTCATGTTTCTCATTATGATATGTCTCAATAAGAGGATAAGACTCTTGGTAGAAGTAGAAGAAGAATGATATTGTGAAGAAGAGGAAGGTAAAGACCTACATGAATGATATTTAGAATAATAATGGTAAGAATTGGAATATGAAGAATGTGAATGATATTTAGAAGAATCATCATAAGACTTAGAAGATGAAGAATCTGACCGATATTTAGAAGAATCATGATAAGACTTAGAAGATGAAGAATCTGAACGATATTTAGAAGAATCATGATAAGTCTTAGAAGATGAAGAATGTGAAGGATATTTAGAAGAATCATGATAAGACTTAGAAGATGAAGAATTTGAATGATATTTAGAAGAATCATAGTGAGACTTGGAAGATAAGGAATATTTGGAAGAAGGATATTGTGATTTGATCTTGCACATGATCCTAGCAAATGTGTCTGATTTATCCATTTTTTAAATCATTTTTGTTGCAATGTTAGCATCCATGTATCTATTGGAGCGACAACACTTTTCAAATTCAAGAAGGAGGTGGATTTCATCTGAGCTCAAATGAGGATCCCTAAAAATATATCCAAGATCCATGTTTCTAGAAGAAGAAGAATCAAGCATGGAAGAAGAGAAAGAGTGAATAGAAGAAGGTAGACTATATGATAATAGGAGGAAAAGAATCAAGAAGACATGAAGAAGAGGAAGAATGGAAATGGGAGATTAGAAAGACATGAAAGATGAAAAGGAAAGAATACCAAGAGTCATTTTGGGAAATTTGATACCATTTGAGATCAATTGAATGTTGAGCAACATGTAATAACACTTGTAACCAACATGAAAGAAAAGGTACTAGTTGATAGGATAACCCTAAGAAACATTGGTACCAAACTAGGATTGTAAAAGCTCTCACTTGTCCAAAAGAGATGTGATAAGATAAAATATTGCAATAGGCATGAACCAACACTGCCACAGAGGTGCCCACAACTTTGGGTGAATACCCTAGCACATATGGACTAGGAGGATGATTTACCCATATTATAAATAATTAAAATTGAATTTTGATGAAAGTGGATGGAAAAGAGATTACTAAGACTCTCCAAGAATAATATCAAAGGATCCAAGCATATATCTTTCTCAACAAGGACGGTCTCTAACTCACCAACTCCAAACAAAGTCTCTTGTGAAATCAATTATTACTAATTCAAGAGGTCAAAGCAAAATAACCCAATGTGCAAGTAGGCTTCTAATGATAGGATAAGTAGCCTAATTCAAATTGTATCAACCTAGGACAACAAAGCAATTTGATCATAAAGTCTTGACTCAGGAACTCAGATTTTGTTTATTTTAAATGTCCAACTAGATGTATCGATAGATTCTTAATCATGAACCAAGCACGCAAGATAGCAATCAGGGATTTGAAGCAAATGTCTTCAAACAATGAGCAAGTGACAAAGCAACCTTGCACATGAATCAGAATAGTGTCATAATATCAATCTAATCCCTAAAATCACTACCATGTATGTTCTCAAAATGTTTTTCAATCATGCACATAGTCTTAGAAAAGAAAATTTGGTAGCACTATGGTTCTTAGTCATGTTCAACTCTGCAGCTTTTGCAATCTAGAGTGGGCGAAATCCAATCTTGGCGCACCAGGGTTTTGACATATTTTAAAAATTTAATCAATCATAGATACTGAGGAAATCTGACAGCCCAACGAAAGACTACACCTGTGAGGATTTCCCCCACAAGGACATTTATATAGCTATTGCTACTACCATGTCAAAAATGGCTATTACCGCTTGAGGTACCGTCAACGTGGTTGACCCAATAAATGGAATGTCCACTCTGGTTTAACCCTCTCTAATCAAGGTAGACTCACAAAGTTGTAACACATGGAAACTTGGTTTGGATTCAAGGGTTCCAAGTTTCTGATGTGCCCAAAAGGGAACAAAGCATACTCCTCTAGCCTCTTCACCTTACCCTAACACAACAAACAAGATTCTTTGACATGCTAATTTGAAATCACCTCACCAACTACTTGGAAAATCCAACAACAAACACCACCAATCTCAAAAGAGAAAAGACTAATGGATGTTGAGGACAAATCCAAGCAGAATAGCGAAATAATAACAAATATCATTCCCTACCTACAAGGGGATCTGTCACCAAGAGGAGCTCCGCATGTAAAGCGAGAAAATGAAGCTCAATCTCTCAAGATCTTCCAAATAGTGTTCATAGGGCCTAATTACTATGTGAAACACAAATGCGTAAAAGCAAATCTAGATCCAATTTTAGAGCACCAAATGAAGTGTGAATCTATGAAAGCATGTAAGAGCACTCAAACCAAACACATGAGATGTTCATTTTAGTTCCAAATCCAAATGTTATAGAGATAAAAAAAAATACCTAATAATTCTTGCAACGCGTCTTTTCTTTGTTGTACCTTTCGTTTACACTTGATCGCTCGCTCGCAACGAACAAAGCAACAAACAAAACAAGCAAACACAAGATATGCAATATATTTCCAACTCATGCAAAACTAGGGTTAGATCTAAAAATCTAATTTTTAAGAGGGATAATAATCAGCAAGTAACCCAAATGAAATCCCACATCATGCATTGATTTATTGTATAAATTAAATGCAAGCTATTCATTAAATGCCCTTTTTTTCAATTGATTTTTTACCTAGTCATAAAGATTGGATCTACATGATATGAATTTGAATCCAAAACTCAAAATACAGAAAAGTAACCCCTATCAAAAATCAGAGAGCTTTACAAAAATGCAAGAAATTTGAAAAGATCTTTTAATTTGTGCCCTAGGGAGTCATTTTATCAAAACAGACCAATTTTTATAAATCGAATTATTGACCCCTAATATGATCTCTAAAATCATAACACAAAGAAAAAACTCTATTTAAAATTCAGAGAGCTTTTCAAAACTGTAATTTTTTTTTTAAAATGTGCTAATTTACTCCCAAAAATGATTTTTAATGAAAAATCAAGGAAAATCATAAAAAATCAAAAATTCCTCAGAAAATTCTAAAAATTGAACCGAAGCTTATATCATATATCACCACCCTATAAAAATAATTTCAAATCAAAATACCTAGTCGTTTGAAAGAAATGGTCAAATCTTTCAAATCTAGGATTTTTTTGAGTCTCCAAATAGATTTGCACAAAAACCAGCAAGAAAAGGTGGGTTGCCCCAAGGTAGGCGCCAAAAAATGTATGCCTAAAATGTGGGTACACTACTATGGGTCATTATATCCAAGATTTCTCAAAAGTGAGGTCTCAAATGGTGACTCATATCTCTCTATTCATGGAGTGCAAGGGTTTGCAATGGAGGCCCTCAATTTAACCTAGTTCATGCCCATGCAAGTACACTATGAAATGAGAGATTCAAAGAGGAAAAGCAAGAGTGCTAGTCTCCATGATCATCAAATATTTATGAAAATAAAGATGCAAGCTAATCTAAATGATAACAATGCAAAACAAAGCAAGATCTAATCTATGGAAGCAAGATCTAATCTATGAAAGCAAATATGACTCTAAACTAATATGCAAATGCAATGATAAAAGCCCATGATGAAAGCCATGGGTGCAAGAGAGAATGAGACAAGAAGATATAAGTTCTCCACAAAAGCTTTAGCATTCAAAACTCCTTCAAAATTTTCTCTCCAATCCTGCAGCATAACAATAGCATAATCATGGGTATCCAAAATGAGGAGAGGGCTCTCCCTTATAAAGAAGATTGGATGATCTAGATTGAGAGGAAAAAGATTTAATCAAAGGTGGAGAAATAATGATCCATGTGAAATAAGAATCCACCAATGAGAAAAGAGGAGTGGTTGAGAAGAAAGTGGAAAGATAAGTCCCACTTAGAAATATGTGCATTTAAGTGTAGAGAAATTAAATAAAAGAAATTATTTTATTTTATTTTTCATCAAAAAGAGATATTTAAGTGGGATTTTCATTTAATTAAAAGGGAGCGGTTCTTTTAATTAAATAGGAGATGTTTAATTAAATTAAAAGAGGGGTTTTTCTCTTAATTAATTAAATGTGGATGAATTATTTAATTAAAAGAGAGGTTTTCTTTTAATTAAATGGGGACTTATTTTATTTAATTAAAAGAGGAGATTTTCTTTTAATTAAATAAGACTTAGGATAAAATGATCGACCTTAGAAAAATAGAATAATTGAATTTGATCAAGGAAATTGATTTAAATTGATTTAATAAAATATTACACACCATTGATTCAGGAAATTTGATAAATTGATAAATTGAATAATGGGGGCCCAAAGTCTAGGCGACCATTTTAGGGTGCATACACCAATATGCTGTAACCTCAAGGTAGTTTGTTCTTCTTAATCCTATTTTTTTCTAGGACTTGCCTAGGCTTGCACTAAGCCTCTTAGGGTTCACCTTAGTACCCTATTCACTAGAGGATTACTCTGCTATCCTCCCACACCTCACTACCAAGTTACACCATTTTGAATCATACACTCAAACTCTCCAATTGCATTCTCCTTGCTTTGTTGCAACCTTGGATTCTGATCAAACTTGGCATTCAGGCTATCCTTGATGAGTTAGGGACTTCTTTGTGAATTTTGTCCACCATTCCAACCTCCTAGACCTGAGTTCAAATGGGTTTCTAAGATTTATTACCCAACCTGTCAAAGTTTCTCAATTAGGTCCAATAGGATTAGCCCTCCTGATTGAGTTTTAGGCCTTCAATTAAAATCTTTCCCAAAAAAGACCCCAAAAAAACTTTAGATATGGACACCCTTTTGGAAAACCTTAGTGATTTCACTAGTTTTAAGTCTTCACCTTGTCCGTACATAGGAAAACCATTTTCATGCCTAAAAATAAGGGTTTTAGGATGAAAATGAAGCATGAACTAGGTCTAATTGAAAAGGACTTTAAAACTAATGGTAAAATCTTCCCCATTTCACTAGCTTTGCTTCAAACATCCCTATTTCACCTCCATACCTTGGATTGAACTATTTAATACATTCAATCCCCAATTTGTTTCTTGCATTAACTAATTATGCCTATCCGAGTACACAATATCGCTTAGGGCATCAACTTAAAAATACTTGTACTACATTCCAAGGCCCCAAATTCTATATAGAATATGTACATAGGCTCCATTCCCATTTCCCAAAAGGCCATGAATAACTCACGATGGGAACTCATGGGGGAACCATTTTAACAAAAACTATCAAACTAGGGATAGTAAATCATGCCTTTCTAAATGATTTTCAAAACCTAATATAAAGATCCCAAATCAAATAGCTCACTAAATAAAAAATAATGATATGAACTTTAAATACAACAATCTAGAGCTAAACTATCAACTTTAATCCATCAATGCGTACATGACTCCAATACACAGTCAATTTGACAAAATGCACAGTAGGAATGTTTCTTTCAACACAAAATGGATTAAACAATGCCAACCAACCTTTCGAACATGTCTTCCTCAAGGTTTTATAGGTATTCCACATGCATGTAGGTAGTTAGCATAACTATCCTGGTCCTATCTTGCGACACCCAATCCTTAAGACAAAGTTGTCATGACAACTTTTTGCTACATAGAGTATTGCTCACCAAATGGACTTGGAATCTTCCAAGTAAGGTGGTAATAGTCCAACTAGACCATGTAGGCTTGAATTATCCTTTTCCATGCACTTTTATAGAATTTTCCTCATTTTTGCACTCCCAGGCTAAGTTGACAACTTGTACAATTTTTAGCATTTCTCACCTAGGTGATGACCTATGACCCTTTCCTCATACATTCATATGTAAAACCATCCTAAGGATCACAAAAACTAAAAATTCCAACTTTGCACACCATTTTGGGCACAAAACCCCAAAGTCCTAGTCCTAAGACCTAGGAACCAAACATACTTCAAACCAAAATGAACAACCATGAATTGAACCGATCAAATCCACTTGCCCACACCCTCTAAAGAAAAACTAGGATCAAAACATGAAAAAAAGACCTGGATAGAGTCTATACAAGCCAAAACCAAAACTTGAATCACTCTTCATCAGGTGCTCTTGTGCTAGTTTCTTTCTAAAAATGCCTATTATGATATGTTTTTGTAAAATTTCTTGTGAACTCTACCCATTTTTCCTGGTCTACATTATATTTTTGCAGATCTTGAGGTAAGTCAATTAGCAAGGGTTGAGTGAGTTTCATTTTAATATTATTTGGATTCTGGAATATGGATGTAGTTGGATAAATTTTTCTATTGAGAGCTAATATGCAATAAGCACCTTGAAAAATATCTCTCTGTATATATATAGATGTACATGTTTAGTAGGAAATGTAAAGAGATACATGTTTAGAAGGAAAAGAAAATAACATTTGCATAGGTACCTCTTCTCTCCTTGAAGAAAATCTTAGAGCAAGAGCATGAAGATCACAAGGTCATGACACGACAATGAAATCATAGAGCAAGGGCACAACAATGAAATATAGAGATCACAAGGGCACAACAACAAAATGCATCAAGCATAAGGACACAACAATGTTCAGAGCTCTCCACCCTCTTCGGATCTCTCCACCTCTTTCGCACACAACTCTCCACAATCAAAACAAATGGGGAATAATTTATGTCATGTTTTCATTTTTTTTGTTTATACTCATGTGGCATTACAATTATGACACCAATGTCAGTATTGCAATGATGTAGGGGATAATTGCGAAAAAAAAAAAAAAATACCACAAATTACACCGATGTCACAATTTGTCATCACAATTTAACCCTAAATGTTGTAGTGCATGAAAGTAGTAACACATAACACAATATTTTTGACCAAGAAACCCTCCAAGGTGAAGGTAAAATTGGGTTGGGGATGACAAATCTTCATTACTGCAGTAATAAAGTTAACCAATTAAGGTTACAATGTTTGACCATAAAATATGATCTACTCTATGAGGAGTCTGTCATGTTAAAGACTTAAGAAATTGTTAGGTTTCACCTTGTTAAAGGATTTGACACTTACAAATAAGGAATCTATTAGGAGATTTACAAAGATTTGTTAAGACCACTATGTTAAGAGATTTACCATGATTCAAGTCTATAAAATTGATTTAGTACTCGACTATTAGTTTGCTCAACAAGTTGATTTTGAGTCTCCTCCTTACTAGCTAATCCTCTCCTATGATTTGATAACACTTATCTTTCCCTTTCACATTCACTACTTATGAATATGTCACTTACTCTGTTAGATGACAACAAAACCCTTAAATGACTTCTAATCTTCTTAATCCTTCATAGTATAATGCTCTATGTTCACACCTATACTCTTCTCTTCTCTGACCTTCTTGTCATGTATATGATCTAGGTTAAGATCATCTCTATTAAAAAATTTCCATAAAGAGTTTTGTAGATGGTTCTAGGTTTTGCCTCTTCATATTGATCGTTGAACATACACATAGGGATATATGATCCATGCCATGTAAATGTTATGTAACAACCTCTTCAAGTATTAAACAAACCTTCCAAGTTGGCCTGATAATCATTTTGCCTAAAACTCTGTTTTATTTCTGAATTTCACTTAGACTTTGCATTGCTCGGTCTTTACTATTTTTGATGCTTAGCATTGTTGTTGCTCAACCTTTGTTTTTTATTAGATAAATAGGTTTTACAGGGATCCTGAAACCCAATAGTTAAAACATATAAGGCTGATAATAAGCGTGAAAGCCTAGCCAAAATAGTATAAGTTCAAAGACTGATAATAAGCATAAAGCCTAGCCAAAAAGTAGAGTTATGATAAAAGGCCAGGAAAAAAGACAAGTAATACCACAGCCTAAATCCAGAACAAAAGCCAAAAGACAAAGAAAACAAAAGAACAGGCGAGAGTTATTCCTCGCTCTTTCGCTCCGGCTCTTGCATAACCTGAGCAGCCTTGAAGGCCAATTGATTCTCCTTCGCTTCCAACTGTTGAGCCCTTTGGTCCCCCTGGTCTTGATCATGAATGGTGTTGTCCTTTGCAGAGTCATCCTCCGTTCTGACTTCATCCCTGTCTTTTCCTTCCTCATCATCCTGCATTTCTCTGTCTTTGATCTAGCCCATAAGAGAGATGATGTTGTTGTTAATGGAGCTTAACAAAGAAAACATTTGATTCGCAAGGTTGTGATTGTAGTTCTCTAGGTTGTTTATCCTTCTTTTCGCCAGACTGAGCTTGTCAGCTGAATCCGTCCTCCTGTTAGCATCCATCCCATTCCTTGTTGCCTCAATATGTCTCACATGTTCTTTGACCTCTTCCATCTCATGGAAAAGCCATTTGATTGATCTAAAATTGTCAATCATACTGTTACAAGCATTATTCAAGAGGTTCATGCCTATCTCGCTGGCTCTGTTCGAAATAGCCACTATCGCTGGGTCAATGAGTTCTTCTAGCCACTATTCCTCTTGATTTTCCAAGAGGATTTGGGGATTCATGGCCTCCCTGAAGATGCCCATCTTCGAAGTCTTGAAATTAAAGTTTATCCAAGCTTTCCTCCTATCATTGACCTGCACTTCCCCTTCTGCATACCCAATATTCTCCTCTTTTTGCTCCTCAGGTTGGGCTTGGAGGTGGATAGGAGATAGGGGCAGCACAGATGCCTCCTCAAACTGAGAGCGCACTTCCTCCAAAATCTCCCTCTTGCATTTGTTCCTTCCACTTTCATACTTAATTTCCTCTTGCGTCTCCTTAACCACCTCCTCAAACTCTGACTCCTCCTCATCATCATTGTCTCCCTCCTCATCCTTCTCAGGAGGCTTCTGCCCAAGATCCCTAGGGATTTTTCTGCTAGGGGTTATGGGGGAGGGCAATTTTTTAGCTTGGTGAGTTGCTAATTTCCTCGAAGAATAGATCCCTCCTTCCTCAGAGCTGAGGCTTTGAATTACATCCGAGTTAGAGGAGTAACTAGAGCTACCAGACTCCACATTCTCTACCTGAGGGGGAGCGATGCTCAACCTTTGTTAACCTTCCGATGCTCGACATATATTGCTCTCAGCACATACTATATCATTGGGTACTTATATACTTGGAATCTACTCAGTCTTTGATAACTCGCTCAGTCACTGATGAGCTTGTAACATATAGAAAATTACTCTGTGACCATACACTTACTCAACTTCTATAGAACTTGCTTGGTACATACTATCTTATGTACATGACTCGGCCTATGTAGAGTAGCTCGATCATAGTAATGACCATCTGACTCTGCCTTGTAAATGACTAAGTGGTTGACACTAATAGACAACAATTGTTAGAGATACCAACATGATGATGAGGTTGAAAAGGTTCCTAGATACCTAAATGGCCTAAGAACTTCAATTCAAGATGAAATTATTGTTTTTAAATGGAAAGTGTTGAAGAAGCATACTTGTATGCCTTAAGAGTTGAAAAAAAATTGGCAAAGGGTCAAGAACACAAACACATAATAAGAGGTGGAAGATTTCAGCAAAGTAGAGATAGATCTTATGGAGAGAGTAGCAAATATGATAATGTATCTCATGACAAATGCAAATTAGAATGGGAAGAAGATAATGCTAGTAGAGGAAGATGTAATTAAACTGGAGGTAATTATTCTAGTTACTCTATGAATAATTGTAATTAGAAAAAGAGAAGATAGATCTTGGCTTAAGGGCACTTGTTTTAAGTGGAGAAAAGAAGGACATATAGCCTTTAAATGTACCTTTTCAAGTAAGAAGATAGGAAGTAGTAGAAAAAATTCTTTGATTCAAGAAGAAGCTATTGATGCACCTAATGAACCTCAAAATGGAGAGAAACTAATTGTCAAAATAACCTTGTGGAATGAGCAAATGAATGAGGAATCTATTTTAAGGAAAACTCTATTCATGACCAAATATAAGATTGAAGGAAATTGTTGCGAGGTGATAGTTGACAATGGTAGTTTTGACAATTTGGCATCTGAGGAGTTGGTATCTAAGTTGTAGTTACAAAGATTGAGACATCCTAATCCTTATCACATTGCTTGGATCAAATATGAGCACAAGCTACTGGTAAGTGACCAATGCCTTGTGAAATTCAGGAGTGGGAATTACTTTGATGAAGTGTTGTGTGATATTGTGCCAATAGATTGTTGTCATATTCTTTTGGGAATGTCTTGGTAGTATGATAGATAATCTTTGCATGATAGTAGACTAAATTGATATACTATTTGGGAAAATAAAAATAAATAAATCTTGTTACCTTTGATAGAAAAACTTGAGGAAAATCATTTCACTATAGTTAGAGTCTACTTGGTTGAAGGAAATATGTTTGAGAAAGGCATCAAGAAACATAATGTTTGTTTTTCTTTGATCCCTAGGAATACTGAAAAACGAGATGAACTTGAGCATGCACTTGAGGTTAGATCTTTGTTAGCTAAATTTCAACATATTATTTCAGACAATGTACCTAATGGATTAACCCCAGTAAGAAGTATTGGTCATTGCATGTATTTGATTTGTGGAGCTAATTTTACTAATAAAGTACCACGTAAATTAACACCTACAAAGAATGAGGGATTGAATACACAAGTGCAAGAATTTTTTGAGAAAAGTTTGATCAGAGAAAGTTAGAGTCCACGTGTAGTACTATATTAGCACCTAAAAAGAATGGAGAATGGAGAATGTACATTGATTCTAAAGCTATAAAAAAAATTAAAATGAAGTATAGGTTTCCTTTTCGTAAGATGGATGATATTATGGATCATTTGAGTGGAGTAAAGTATTTTACCAAAATTGATTTGAAACATGGGTATCATCATATTAGAATGAGAGAAGGGGATGAGTGGAAGACTTCTTTTAAGACTAATGAAGGATTGTATGAGTCGTTGGTTATACCGTTTATTTTAAATAATGCACATAGTACTTAAATGAGATTGATGAATGAGGTTTTGAAATAAAATTCTTGATTAAATCTATGATTATATATCTTGATGACATACTAATCTACAATGAGATAGAGAGGAATACCTAAATCATATTAGACAAGTGTTGTAGAGGTTTAAAGAGGAAAAGGTTTTGATAAACTTGAAGAAATTTTCTTTTATGAAAGAGGAGATTGTGTATCTTGGTTTTGTTATTTTTGTTGATGGATTAAAGTTGGATCCCTAAAATGTATCTATACTTGAGTAGTCTACACATAAAAATGTTGGAGAAGTTAGATCATGTCATGTGTTGGCATGCTTTAATAGGAAGTTTATTAATTTTTTTAATTCAATATGTAATGTACGACAAAGACAATGAGAGGTGACAAAAAGGAATTCAGATAGGCACATGAAGCAAACAAAAGTTCTTAAACACTAAAACAAAAGGTAGCAGAATGTCATGTGATTACTTTACCTAATTTTAATAAAGCTTTGCAAGTTGACTATGATGCTAGTGGTAATACAATTGGAGCTATTTTGAGTAAAGAAGGTAAGCCTCTAGATTTTTGTAGTGAAAATTAAATGATGCTAACGTAAAATATGTGTTCTATGATCAAGGGTTCTATGCAATTAGTCAAACTTTTAAGAAATGGAGACATTATTTGATTCCTAGAGAATTTGTACTATATATAGATCATAAAGATTTACAACACTTGTGGAGTTAAAACAAGTTGAATCAAAGACATATGAAGTGGGTGAGTCATTGAAAAACTTTTCTTTTGTATTGAAGCATAGAAGTGAACAATCAAACAAGGTAGAAAATGCACTACGTAGAAGAAGAATTTTATTGATAGAGATGAAGGTTGAAGTACTTGGGTTTGAAGATTTGAAGAACTTGTATGCCACTGACCTTGATTTTGTAGAACCATGGAAGGCTTGTAAGAATCACATGATATATGAGCAAGATAAGTGGGTTGATTATTTCATTCAAGAAGATATGTTGTTCAAAGGAATTTAGTTATATATACCAAGAGTATCTAAACAAGATAACATCATTAAGGAGAAACATAGTGATAGAATTGCAAGAAATTTTGGGATCGAAAAGAAAATGAAATTGATTTTATATAGATAATTTTAGCCACAATTATATAAAGATGTGCATAAAGTGGTGAAGAGTTGTAGATTTTGTCAAGTAGCTAAGGGAACTAGTTAGACTGTGGGTTTCTATATACCTTTGTTTTTTCCTAACAAACCTTGCGAAGAATTTAATATGGAATTTTTTCTAAGATTACCTATAGCTTAGAGAGGTAATGATTTTATCTTTGTAGTAGTTGACAAATTTTCTAAATTGACACATTTCATACCTTGTAATAAGACATCAGATGCAATACACACAGTATATCTATTTTTAGAAAAATTGTGAGATGGCATGGATTACCAAAGACTATTATTTCTAACAAAGATACTAATTTTACTAGTTAGTTTTAGAGAACACTTTGTAAGCAGTTGAATGCTAAGCTTAAGTTTAGTTCTACATTTCATCAATAGACAGATGGACAAACTGAAGTTGTGAATAGAAGTTGGGGTAACTTCTTGAGATGCAAAATTGGAGATAAACCTTCTAATTGGGACTTGGTTTTAGTACAAGCAGAATTTGTACATAATAATTTGGTGAACAAAAGTACTGAGAAGATACCTTTTAAGATAGTGATTGGCATAAGTTTTAGATGAACTAGAAAGTTTAGGAACTTAGATACTAAAATAAGGAATAGTGCTAAAGCGAAAGAATTTGCACAGAGAAGTAAAGAGTAATTTGAATGATAGTAATCAAGGATATAAGGAAATAGTGGATAATAAGAGAAGAGAGAAAACTTTTGAAGTTGGATATGAAGTAATCGCACACTTGAAGAAAAATAGATTTCCAGTTGGAACCTATAGCAAGCTAAAAATGAAGAAGTTTGAGCCTTGTAAGATCTTGAGAAAACATGACAGTGGAAATGCTTTTGAAGTTGAATTACTTGAAGACATGGATATCTCACCTATGTTCAACATTTTAGACATCTTTGAGTATATTAAATATGATAAAGAGACAATTGATAAATTTGATTATCTTAAGAAGAAATGGAGCAAACTTTTGCATACCAGAGTCAAAAAGAGCATTGAGGGAAAGGTTACAAAGAATATCTAGTTCGATGGTACAATAAGCTAGTAAAAGATAGTTCTTGGATATCTCGAGATGAGTTGGATCTTTATGATACTCATCAGATTACCAAGGCTTCCTAATCTAGACATCAATCCTTATTTAGCTCAGGTGTCTGATGCAGAAGCATCTTGGGTACTTTGGAAATCTTGCATTAACCAAAAATATTTCTTATTTGTTGTTCATGGAATAGCCCTTTATGTTCATGTTTTTTCTTTCCATGCAATTAGATTCTTAATGAAGACCAATTGTGGATCCTCATCCTACATGCTATGCCCTACATACTCCTCTCTCTTTTTTGTGAGAAAAAAGTTGGGTTCTCTCTCTCTCTCTCTCTCTCTCTCTCTCTCTCTCTCTCTCTCTCTCTCTCTCTCTCTCTCTCTCTCTCTCTCTCTCTCTCTCTCTCTCATTATGCCTTATCAAATTGATTAAGTTAAGTCCACCATCATGTTCACCAAAAACCATTAATCATCCATACCCCCAAAACAAAAAATAATGTCCAAGAGAGAAAACTCTTTCAAATCTAAATGCAACATTAAAAATCTATTCATGAAAAGCCAAATGATAAATAAATAGAATAATTACTTTAATTTCATAATATAGTTTTTAATTCCTTTCACATTTATCCTCTATTTAATATTATAATATAAATAATAATTTCAAGCAAGAGTCCACAACACAATGGTAAATTGTGAGCCTCTTATCTCGGAGGTTTTGGGTTGAAATCTCCTTGAATGTAATAAATAGTAATAATTAATCACAACACATAATTATAATGAATCTTGGCTTCGACCTCTTATTGATAAAAAAAATATAAAATTAATTATTTCTTATTAAATAGGAAAAAAATCACACAAAAGTATTACAGGTACCCTTTATTATTTATTAATTGATTGATTAACATAAAATATCATACTATAGTTAATGCTAAACCAATCATAATTAACATAGTCTTTCAACCCAAAAAATTAAAAATTAAATGATATTAAACTAACATGAACAATCAATGTTTAATAATTTTATAAAATATATATCAATAGTCATTAATTATAGTAGGATAATTTACTAATTATATTGAATTAATATTAACAATGCATAATGATATAACATTATTTTAATCATAATTGCATAATATTAGGATAAGTTTAATAATTTTATTACTAAAAAAGGCAGGGGATCGAGGATGAGCAGTCTGGGAGGATGATTGGAAGAGAGGGGCAAGTGACATGTGGTCCTTCTAGTATAAGGAGCAGGAGGTGCTCATTGCTCAATGAATCTAGCCTCATGCAGTCCCCTCTACCTTACACTGTCAAATAGAACTTCCCTCCTTTGAAGGAAGACCTGGCAACAACTCTCTACTTGGAGTAGGACGTATCACAATTATATGCCACACATCTCTCACTAGTTATAACCAAATCCTGCTTAGTCCTCCACCTTATGCATCCCCACTCGGGTTACAAGCCTGTGCTATTGAGCTTGACAATAAGTTTAATAATTAATTTAAGTTGATTAAGCATTATATCATGATGCAAGTGACCAAAGGGCAACCATATTGAGCACAAGCTTAACCAACCACAAACAAAAAATTCTTAGCGAATCAAGAGCTATTTGGTAGACAACTCGAACATGTGACTCAAGACAAGGCTAGGCTAAGATAGATTGGCCTTAATACTATCTCCATGTTCAAATGCCATCTAGTATGTAAAAATATAGTTTTAGAAGTTCTATTTAGGTGGAGTCAATGTCTGGTATTACAAACGTACAACACACAAATGAAGCATATACATAAACATACACATATAAATCTATCATGATAAAAAGTAGCAAGAAATGAAAAGAAAACAAAACATGGTGTGGATCTCACACATAACATGACTCCATCTCTCATCATACAAGAACACCAAACAACAATATCATGAATCAATGACATAAGCAAAACAATAATAAAAAAAGTCAACAAGGTTGGTGTTGAAAATATTCAAGACTAGCTAGGTTACTGAGAGGGGAGGGGTGAATCAGTAACCTCAAAAACTTTATCAAATTCAGATCTTAATTGTAATAATCCAATTACCATTTAGTTCATTAAATCATATCTAACTACATGCATGCGAAACTGAAAACATAAAACATTCATTACACTTGAACACAATAATTTGATGACCCAGAAACCTTCCAAATACAAAGTAAAACTAGGGTGGGGGTGATACCCACTAAACTTCAATACTACAGCATAAATTTGGCCTGTTAAGGTTTACAATGATCACTTCTAATGATCTACCCTATTAGGATCAATTAGGACTGCTAGGTCCACCTTGTTAGAGGTTTTACAAACACATGATGAAGTATGAACTCAGTAAAGAGATTTGAGAAAAGACTGTTAAGTCTACCTTGTCAAAGGATTTAGACTGATTCACCTGTTAGAATGAAATAGTAGATCTCTGACTTACAACTCTTTTCCTGATAGAGATTCTTTGAAGTACTGATCACCTTTTGTGATGGATATGTCTCTACTGCTCCTTTACTGATATGAACTTACAATACACTTTGTCTGCTGCTGATTCACATTCATATGCTTCTTTTTTCTCATTATTGTCACTATCACACTTGGATATGATAAAATACATTACATATATATCAATCTAATTTACAAGATTACAAAGTCAACAAATATACAGGTTAACACCAATATTACAAAGTTGACCCATATGTAGATAATCGAGTTCTAAAGACTGACTCGATGAAGTTATGATACTCGGCGTCCACTGTCATTACTCGGAGTCATCATGCACTCAGTAGAAGTAGAAGCTCAATCCATACTAATCACTTCAACATAGTCTCAAACTCGGTCTGCTCTAGTGACTTGGTAGATACTATGTAACTCGATATAAATTGAATTACTTGTTTACCATGACTGCACTTGAAAAACACTAATCTCCATACAACTTGGTTAACACTAGCTTTGCTTTACATGAACTACTAGCTTGGTAGAAACTGCAAATCTCAATAACCACTGGAATGCTCAGGTTGAACTACTCGACTTCGTACTGACTGAATTTTCTTGGTAATCACTGAAGTGCTCGGTAGGAATTGTAGTGCTTGGTGGCTACTGAATTACATGGCAAACACTGTAGACTGTTCAATGAGCTTAGTAGCCATATAGAACCTGAATAAGTGTTTTCACTAATAACAAACTTGTTTGAATGTTAACAATCTCCTCCTTTGCCATTAGTGACAAAAACACTTATCAGCCAAAACTTATATACATCTCAGTGTGATACTGGCTCAGTATGGTATACTATTTTTGAGATTTTTCAAAATTTGTCTTTGTAAGTATATACGGTATACTATATCTACAAATTCTCTGCTATATACACTTTCTCCTTTTACATGATTCTCCCCCATACAATATACATAGCATAACAAGTATCTCTCACCATATATAGCATACTAAGTGTCTCTCCCCCTTTTTGACAATAATGGCAAAGATTTATTCAAAACTTATTTACATGGAGATGCCACTATGAGAAAGAAAATTAGAATGTACCTTGAGAATAAGTGCTAACATCTTATTCCAATTCTCTTGCAAAACTTTGCACGTATGTAGAGCAACTTGCACTTCTGCATATAGTTGTATCATGTGGTCTGCAATGGAGAAGTTGTTGTCATGGATCAATGTTTTAAAATAAACAATATGCTTCTGCATAGTATCCATGATGGGAAGGATCATATTTTGAATATTTATCAGTGTAGACCAGATCCTTGCTTCTTCTCTCAACAACTCTGCCTGCATATTTGACAAGAATTTGATCTTCATTTGATGTTCAGAGCTTCAACTACTGTATACTAGCCTTTAGATCTTCATCAATATTTGTCAGTTTTCTCTTTATCTCCTTTCTAAACTCAGTAACATCAAACAACCTTCCAAAAAATGATGTTAAATTTGTGCAAGAGGTTTCAAGATTGATCAAAATTGAGGAAAGCTCCACTTGTTGGATAGCTATTTGTTGAGTAATGTGCTCAAGCACTTTATTATCAAATTTATTTTCTGCTTTCTCAATCAATTTATCTTGACCATTGGAGTCCTCATTAAACTTCTAGATTGCCTCTTCTAATTGCAACAAAATGTGTTGAGAAGTATCAACTTCAACACCTATCATCTCTATCAAAATATTCTTGGCATCATTTATGATTCTGTATTCTCTATCTCTCTCCTCTCTAAGTTTCTTCTACTTTGCCTTCTTTTGGAGGAGTTGACCAACTATATGCATTTGATCCGCAATGATATTATCAAAGTCCCATTTGGGAATTTCAATCTCCTCATCTAGGTCTATATCCTCTTCTATCTCCTTTACTCAAAAATCTTGTACTCGGTTGAACCTTGGGTTCAATTGTCCTTGTACTTAATGCCTTTGAATCCAGTATGGAAACAATAGTAGAGATAGAAGGACTAGCAATGAAAATTGATATAGTGCCAATAGATGGAATAGTAACTGGTATACTTACTAAATCCAAAACTGAAATACTTACAGAAGTATCCAAAACGGTAGTAGTCAAAATTGTAGAATCCAAAATTGCAGTACTTATTACAGAAGAGCACAAAATTGGAGAACATATTGTATCAATTACTGATGATGCTGACTCAGGAGCTGAAGAAGAGGGATGTTGTAGCTCGATAGATGAAGTGGTAGACACTTGTATTAGTGATATGCTAAGCTGTGAGGGAGTGAAGAGTGATTGGACATTTGATGTATCTATTGTGGTCACAGTCAAACTTGTTGAAGCTGTCTCCGAGCTTGATATGGTTGTTGGTTTGCTTAGAGAGTGAGGAAGTGAGGCAATGATTGTGGCTGCTATCTTCATAGGGTCAGTCTCCTCATCATCTTCTTTGTCCTCCTTAGTAGCTTCTTCCTCTTTATCTTCTTCAACTTCCTCATTGTCAAAATGTGTGGGCTCAGTGTAAGTTTCTTCTTCCTCATCATCACTATCATCATCCTTAACTTCTACTAGGAAGTCACTTTGTTTATGCAAATGATAAACATTCTTCTACACACTTGTGGCATTCTTAACCACATGCTCTATATCCTTGATCAAAATTAAACAAGTATTAAATCTAAGAGTCATCTTATCTTCATTTTTCTTTAAGGACTCTTTTACCTCAACATCTGTCATGCTAGGTAGCAACTGCCTTAGGGTTTGTGTAAGAAATCAAGCAAAATGAAAACCAATAGAACAATCCAAGAGAGCTTAATGTGAAAAATATAACCATAAACCAAATGAGTTTCCCAATGGATCAACAAGAATGGAGACAAGAGATTTTGAAAGGGGAAAGCAAAGAAAACCCCTCGTGTAATATTAAGAATGTGGCAAAGAAGCCTAAGAAAGGAGAGAGGAGGAAGAAGGATTGTGGAGCAAATTAGCTCATTACAATAACATCAAGAAGATGTAAAGAAGAAGTTATTGTAGAATGAGAGAGGCATCTCTTTTATAGAGATGAGAAAGGTGTTGCATGTGTAACTCCCATTTCTTTGAATGCCACCATTCATAATAAGTGTGTGCAAAGTGTCAATATCCTCTTAAGGATAAATAAACTACTTTCCTTAATAAAGGAATTACAAAAAAGAGTTATCCTCACATGTGGACTAGAGGACAAGAAAATAACATGTCCTTCACATGTGTACTAAAGGATAAAATACATAAGGGATACCTTGGTTTATCCCATTTAATAAATAAATACAACCAAGGAAAGATTACTACTTCTAACACCCCCCTTTAATCTTTACTTGGGGAGCTTACGCCAAAGGGAGTTAAACCCAATTTACAATAGTACAACTTGGTTTTTTTTAAACATCTTCAATCATGCAAGAGGTCTCGTATTAGCGTGGGTACATCATTGGTGAGCCAGGAGAAGTGGAGGGTCCTTCAAGTGTGATACATCTTCAAGTGGATTCATGTGGTATAGGATCTGTACAATAATGATGTCTTGTATGTGTCTTGATGGATTATCTGAAACATTGAAACAAGAAACAAGGCAACTATCCAGAAGGATAATTTCATCTTGTATTTAAGTTAGAAACTTTTGAAATAGAGTGATAAATATAAGCGTAACTTGGTACCACAAAGAAATCAAGATAAATCATATTCTACAAAGAACAAATATGTTATCAAAAACATCAAGAAAGGAATATAAAAGGCACAAATGACCATAGATAAGGCCAAATAATGAAACCAAAATCAACAATGCATTAATCACGTGGATATAAACAATCCACAAATAAGTCATTTTACAACAGGTTAATGGGTGATCAATCCATAGCCTGCATGACTCACGATTTAAGCAATGAAGTATATATAACATTATATGACATGTTTTCAAAGATGTCAAAGGGAAGAAGTATGAGTATTAGCAATAGATTGCCTTCAATTAAGAGTAAAATGCCTTCAAGATGGGTCAAATTAACTTAAATTGTAGGGAAACTCCAAGAATAAATGGTATAAACCATAAAGTGCCAATATTGCAATAGAATGATGTTAGAAAAGCATAAAATGCACTTATGTGCCACTCAGTAGAACAAAATAAATGTTGAAGGCAATAGTGTATAATAACTCATAATCCCAAGGAATAAGAAAAAGTGAAAAATAATTTACTTATATGAAAAGAATGCACTCATATTTGATAAGTCACAATAGACACAATAATTTGTATATTTATTAGGATATATATGTGGGCCCCCATATATACACACGAATAAATATACCTAAAATATCATGGTATGAAATCATGCAAACACTCAAAAACAAAAATTAAACTACTCTGGTACCATGTAAGAAATCGAGCAAAATGAAAACCAATAGAACAATCCAAGAGAGCTTAATGTGAAAAATATTACCATAAACCAAATGAGTTTCCCAATGGATCAACAAGAATGGAGACAAGAGATTTTGAAAGGGGAAAGCAAAGAAAACCCCTTGTGTAATATTAAGAATGTGGCAAAGAAGCCTAAGAAAGGAGAGAGGAGGAAGAAGGATTGTGGAGCAAATTAGCTCATTACAATAACATCAAGAAGATGTAAAGAAGAAGTTGTTGTAGAATGAGAGAGGCATCTCTTTTATAGAGATGAGAAAGGAGTTGCATGTGTAACTCCCATTTCTATGAATGCCACCATTCATAATAAGTGTGTGCAAAGTGTCAATATCCTCTTAAGGAGGAATAAACTACTTTCCTTAATAAAGGAATTACAAAAAAGAGTTATCCTCCCATGTGGACTAGAGGACAAGAAAATAACATATCCTTCACATGTGTACTAAAGGATAAAATACATAAGGGATACCTTGGTTTATCCCATTTAATAAATAAATACAACCAAGGAAAGATTACTACTTCTAACAGTTTGTGCATAGATATCTTTTGTTGTTTGCATAGAAAAGTCCCATCTTGACTTTATTTTCTCTAATAATTCATTAGAGATTTGGGAAGCTATTTGATCTTATGAATACTTCTATTTTCCCATTTTGGTTAACATCAGTTCTTCAACCTATTTCTTCTCAGCCTCTGTCCTTGTTTCATACTTCAAGGATTTGAAGTTGGTTATACCTGCACCTTCTTCTAATTGTTTCAATTTTTCTTGGAAGGTGGGAGGAGGTTTGCTAAAGACAACTTCACTGCCTTTCTTCCTAGACCTTCTAGTGAACACTACAGTGGATGGCTTAGGTGACTTGGTGATAATCACCTTGCCTTTCTTCTTCATTGGTTCTTCTTCCTTTTTTTGATTCCTTGTCATCCTTTGCTTCTTCAACATCTTCTCCTTTACCCTCGGTCAAGATAAGAGGTGTTCTTGTTTTGAGTTTGGCTATCCTCCTCTTACCTTTGTTAACCGCCTGTGAAAGCTTGATTTCAAGCTCTATTCTTGCCTTAGCCTCATCATATGTTCCAAAGTGTGGTGCCTTTGGATCAAATTTTCATTAATCAAGGCTTCAATTATGTCCTCTGCTTCATCTATATTCACCTCATAGGGAAGAGGTTTTACCCATACAACTCTGGGTTTCATTGCCTGAATGTAGACTTTGTCACAATCTACCATGAAACAAATATCATCTTTGTAGTCTTCAACCAATTTCCTGGGAATCCTGAATCTGTTATTCATTTTCTCCTTGAAGACATCAAAATAGTTATCCATAATGCTAACAAAATTCTCTCCCATGTCAGAAATATATTCATTAATCTGATATAACACAGACACATCCTTTCTCCATACTATCGTGCCTTTTGAAGGGAAAAACTTTTGAACATAGAAAAATAAACAAGTCAACAGAGAACCAAATTTGCAAGAGTTATTTTTGGAAGTCTTGATACTTTCCATGTTCTTGTTGAATTGCTTCAACAATAGATCTGCAAGATCATATGACAAATTGTTCTTTACAACCTTGTATGCCAAGTCAACAGCTTCACATGACACACTATTGAGATGGCTAGAACTATAAATCTTGTAGGCTATCACATGTATCCTAAATTTTTATTTTGCATGAGTTACACCGCTAATCTTCATACCTCTACCATTCCACTCAACTAGGGTTTTCTTTTCCAACTCCACCTAACCTAGGGTTTATTGGTTTTGGCCTTAGTGAGCACGGGAAGACCAGTAATGCGATGAATCATCTTCTTGGTGATCATGACTAGTTGCTCAAGCCATAACTGACCGTTGTGAACTTGGCTAAGGATGTACGTAATCCATTTGATTTGGAAACTTTGGGGCAGGTGGGGAATGTGGGTTAAACCCTTGTCTTCCAAATGTTTATGTTCAGGTTTGAGTACTCTATTAACACACAATTCTCCTAGGGCATCATCCATTTCTAGGGTTTTGATTTCCTAAATAGCACACTTAAAATGAGTTCGAATGTCATTAATGAGAAGTACCTTTGGAGGGATTCGTGATTGCACTCTGTTTGGGTCTAGGGTTTTAGCAATTGCTAGCACAAGTTTGAAATGAGGTGCTTTCCATTCTACTCCTCAAACCAACATCTTTGACCCTTTCCTTGCTTTGCTACTGTTGCTTTTTGTTGCCATGGCTACTCGGTAAGCTATAAAAAACTTTGAAGAACTTAGCTGCAAATTTTGCTTGAAGTCGCTTGGTCGCTTTGCAATTCGCTTCTTTGCAATAACACTTAGAATTCTTGACGAAAATGAATTTGATTTCATGCTTTTTGATAAAACTTTTCCATTAATGCTTGGTATGAAGGTAGCTATGATGACATCATTCTTGACATTATGTGTGACAACCTATCATCCACTATCTGTTTGGATTTCTTAGTAGAGGCTTCATAACTTGGTAATCAAACATGTTCTTGTTTCTCCCGACCTTGCTCGGTAGAGTCTATGACTTGACCTTACTCAGTAGAAGTCAACTTGGTGATAATTAATACCGATGTCACTTGATGATCCTTTTGTATCTTGAATTTTGATTTGGATCTTTGTCACATTTCAATTTGGAACTGTTTGAATGTGATCTTGATAGCGTAGTTCCAGTTATCCTTTGGAAACCTAGTCGAAAATGGTGGAGTCACCCACTTCTTGAGTGACATGACCATCATTACTTAAACTAGCTTCTTGGGTAGATTTTGGAATCCATTGTTGCCTCACCTACTTTTGAATATTATCTGCTCTTGGTTTTTTTTCATCTTCAATTCTACTTGTATTCATGCAATTTTTAGCTATATGACCAAGTTCGGTACAAGTGAAACATCTTATGGTGGTATCTCTCTTCCTTGTGTGATGTTTAACACAGTCCATGCCAATGTGTTCATATTCTCCACACTAATGACATCTCACACCAAGTGTTGTAGTCCCAACCGAATATTGCTTTCACAACTTGCTCTATTGGATTGAATGACTTAGATTTGCATTTAGATGCCTTTTGACCTTGTTTCTTGCATTTGTGACACTTGCCGTCAATTTTTGATTTCTCTTTGCATTCATTAGCCTTGTGACCATGTTGACTACAATTGTAGCATTTACCATTACTCCAACATTTGTTTGATGTATGAACTATCTTACCACAATGATTGCAAGTAGGTCTTTGATTCCTTTGAGAACCTTATTTGGAGGATTCACCTTGTTTTGTATATCCAATTCCTGCTTTACCTTTTTGTCTATAGAGATTCTGCTCATTCAGTTGATTTAATTGATTTATGTTTGCTTGGGATTTCATCATTCTTTCATTGATTTTCTTTTCAGTGTTTAGGTCATTTTTCAATCTTTCACTGATTTGCTTTTTAGATCTCAACTCATTTCTTATTCTTTCATTGATTTGTCTTTCCAAATTTAGATCATTCCTTAATCTTTCATTGATATGTCTTTGGCTCATGATTTCCTCATTCGCATTGGAGATTTGATCCATAAGAATTGCATGCTGAAGGGATTGGTTTTGAATTTCATTGTTTCTTCCATCCATTTCTTCTTTCATCTTGTTCCTCCATTCCAAGATTTCACATAGCTTTACCGACTGAATTTCTTGTTGTCTTTTGAGCTTTCTTACTTCTTCTTGCAGGGAACCATTCTTCTCTAAGAGTTATTTGATTGCATCATTTGCTTCATCTAAACTACTTGAAGGGAAAAAGTCTTCAATTCTTTCTTCAATGTACTGATGATCATTCATTTTATCTGCAAGTTCCTTCCTTCTTTTCAGGGATTGGGAAAGTTGCTTCTTATATTTCTTGAGTTGAGCTATGGCCATCTCTAGATCTAGCTTTTCATTGTCAATGGCTTTGTCAAGTCTGAACATCTCCATTGTCCTTGATCTTTGCTCAAGTTGTCAAACTTTATCCTGAAAACCACAAAGTTTTGATACCAATTGTTGGAAACATTCAAGACTAGCTAGGTTACTAAGAGGGGAGGGGTGAATCAGTAACCTCAAAAACTTTATCAAATTCATATCTTAATTGTAATAATCCAATTACCATTTAGTTTGTTAAATCAGATCTAACTATATGCATGAGAAACTGAAAACATAAAACATTCATAACACTTGAACACAATAATTTGGTGACCCAAAACCTTCCAAAAAGAATGTAAAACTGGGGTGGGGATGATACCCACTAAACTTCAACACTACAACATAAAGTTGGCCTGTTAAGGCTTACAATGATCACTTCTGATGATCTCCCCTGTTAGGAGCAATTAGGACTGCTAGGTCCACCTTGTTAGAGGTTTTACAAACACAATGAAGTATGCACTCGGTAAAGAGATGCTGAGATAATGGGTGTTGCACACATTGCATAATATTGTTATTTTATTATTTTATTTTTATTATGTAATGTTGTGCCTAGATGGACGTGCAACATGTAAAGATTCCCATGAAATATTTTTTGATGAGTTGTATTGTAACATTGTGATAATATTTTATGTAATTATTTAATATTGGGGAAAAGAATTAAAAGCCCAATATTAAATGTGGGGTCAGTGGGTTAGGTAGCACATGGTTTTAGCACATGGTTTATGTAATACCACTTAGTGGTTTTGTGGGACTTGCTACTATATAAGCAGCCACAAGGGTAGTTGTTGTAAAGAGAGTGAGAGAGTGATAAGGAGAAGACAAAAGGCAAGAGTCGAGTGGGACAAGGCTTGACAGGTTAGCCAAGGGAGCATTTGTGAAGGTTGAAAGCATGGCATGGGATGTGTGGATTCATGCTTGTTCACATAGTTTGCTCGGTTGTGGCTATGGCCATGAAGGCTTCCATGGTTGTATGGCAATGGTATTTTTGCTTAATAATACACGGTGATGGATGCTTTTGGAGGCTGGGTTTTTTCCCTCAATGAGGGTTTCCCAGGGTATATCTTGTGTCACAATTTTGTGGGTATGTTGTCTATTCTCTTGCATGTGGATTTTAATTTCGTGTTTATTTCAGATCTATTATGGGTTATGTGGAAACGGTAATATTCTTTGTTGTCAAGTTTCCTTACAAAAGATTTGAGAAAAGATTGTTAAGTCTACCTTGTTAAAGGATTTAGACTAATTCACTTGTTAGAATGAAACAGTAGACCTTTGACTTACAACTGATTTTTTGATAGAGATTCTTTGAAGTACTGATCACATTTTGTGATGGATATGTCTCTACTGCTCCTTTACTGATATGGCCTTACAATACACTTTGTCTGCTATTGATTCACATTCCTATGCTTCTCCTTTTCTCATTATTGTCACGATCACACTTGGATATGATACAATACACTACATATATATCAATCCAATTTACAATATTACAAAGTTGGCCCATATGTAGATACTTGGGTTTTGAAGACTCACTTGGTGAAGTTCTGATACTTGGTGTCCACTATCATTACTCGGCATCGTCATGCACTCGGTAGAAGTAGAAGCTCAGTCCATACTAATCACCTTAGAGTAGTCTCAAACTAAGTCTGCACTGGTGACTTGGTAAGTACTGTGTAACTCGATATAAACTAAATTACTCGTTTACTATGATTGTGCACTCGATAAACACTAATCTCCATACAGCTCGGTTAACACTAGCTTTGATTTACATGAATTGCTAGCTTGGTAGAAACTACAAAGCTCAATAACCACTAGAATGCTCGGGTTGAACTGCTGGACTTCATACTAACTAAATTTGCTCGGTAACCATTGAAATACTTGGTCAGAACTATAGTGCTTGGTGGCTACTGAATTACATGGAAAACACTGTAGACTATTCAATGAGCTCGGTAGCCATACATAATCTGAATAAGTGTTGTCACTAATAACAAACTTGATTGAATGTCAATAGTTGGTACATCAATAAATCACATACATGCAAATAATCATTAACATATATCATAGAGTATCACATACACTAATCTCCTAATACCAAGTATCCATTACAACATATCAAAACCCAAAACATAATTGTCCCAAGAAAGTGTAGATCATGATCATGTAACATCAAAGTCTCAACTAGACAATTTCTCAAATGCTTGAAGAATGGAAGCGTTCTTGCGGGGAACCAACACATGGAGGTTACTGAGGATGTTATTGCTGAAGCTACGAGCTTGGATATGGAGGGGATTAACTTCTTTAGGGATAGAAAAGTTTCAGAGAAAGCTATTGATGCTTTCACAGAGTTTGACCAAGAAAGAAAAAGGTTGGTTAAAATCAGTAACTCATACTTTAGACCTAAAAGGATTTCTAGACCTTGGAGATCTGTTTTGTTTGTTTTTGTTGAGTACATTGCCTTGGATGGGCACTATTCCAAAATTTATGGTCACCATTTCATGCGGGTGAACCATTTTAGGCATGGGGTTACGATTAATTTCCCTTTTTACCTCATGCAATCTCTGGATAGCTCTATTTCGAGTTTACAAAATGACCCATATGGGGACCATGCTTGTCATGAAGGGCTTATGGTTTTAATCATGAGTCTTCTGAAAATGAAGAAAGTAGAAAAGCCTCATATTAGCAAGAAGACTTTGGAGGATAATGATACGGAAGGGAGTAAGTCTGAAGATGTATATGACAATGAGATAGATGAGGAGGAGTATCAATGGGTGGAAAATAAGAGGAAGATTTTTGGCCACCATGGTTCATCTTCTAAGAGAAGGAAAAGGAACAATGAGGAGGTATGGATTATGATACTGGTTTGGGTACTAATGAGGAGATTGTGGAGAAAAAAGGTAAGAAGGGTAAGGGGGAAAATTTTATAAAAACTAGTGGGAAAAGAGCTAATACCAAAAATAAAAAGAAGAATACTGATAGTGGTAAGGACATTTTATTGGATGAGGAACCTCTTTCCTATATGGAGACTATGGACATTGAGGGCAAGAATAAGATGTCCAAAGGGGATGTCAATCTGTACTTGGAAGATAACACTAAGAATGTTAATTTGAACTCGAGGGAGGACAATCTAAGACAAAACTTTGATACAAAAGATCATGGGAATGTGACTGGTATGTTCGACAACCCATGACTGATGAGGAAGGATATTAATCTAATTAAGGGTCAAATGCAAGATATCTGGAGGGAGTTTGAGCATCTTAGAAAAATCAATATGGGAGAGAGAACTTTGGGCCAACACCTGGATAGACTTACTGATCTTGTTGGTAATGCTAAAAATGTTACAAATATGATGAAAAGAGTGCCACCCCTAGAGGAGACGACTAGAAATATAGGCAATATGGTGAGAGATGTGTAGAAAAGGGTGGATAAGTTAAATAACAAGGTCATAGGAATTGAGAACACTTTGAAAAAGATTGTTGAACAGAGCTACTTGATTCTAAAGGCCACTATTGAAAATCTTAAGATCCTTTTGGAGAAGTTGGAATAGGGGAGAAAGGACCACGACAATAAGGAGTTGAGGGATGATCAAGGACCTAGTAAACAGACTAGGGCAAGTTCAAAGAAACCTAAGGCTATGGATGATAAAGAGCTTGATGAACTAAGGGTGAACTAAGGGCTTCTATAGTTAAAAGGAACATTCTGGCTAATTAGGCAGTGGACCTGTTAAAGACTTTCTGGCTATTCTTTTTCTGTCTTTCTTTGGTGTTTTTGTTGTCTTTGTCATCAAACCCTTTGTTGGGGGTTCTTAGTTTCTGGTTGCTGATGCATAGTTTCATTTGGACTTTTTTTTGCTTATATGCTCTGCTCTTTGTAAAAGGTTTTGGGTCATATCAAAACATGTTTTTACTTAATCAAAACATCAAAGTCTCAATTCACATAGATACACAAAGATCACACACACACACACACACACACACACACACACACACACACACACACACACACACACACACACACACACACACACAACTATCAATCAAAGGTCCTGAACATGAAACTAGACATAATCACATGGAAGAGTACTACACTATAGGAGTTACTCAAAATGACCCCCTTAGAGGACTTAAATAGTCATTTCAATAGTTAGTCTTACAAATAATTCCTTAAATCTAAAAAGACAATCAATTATGTGATGCTAAATCAATGCACCAAATAAACATGACTCAGTGCACAACTATCAATATTTCATTTGTTTGGTACCTTTTTGGACACCTCAACCAAAAACTGTGTTGATGTGATACCATGTTTGCGCATGTGAACTTGAAATAATATTTTAGAAGACTTTTATAAGTTATTTCTTTGTGATCTTAGCCGAAGACCACCACCTACAACAAGCTTTTGAAAGAGAATTAATATCATTTTGTTCAAAAGCATGATGAAGATGTGGTCTGCAGTTTTTTAGTGGATACTATGATAATAAAAAATTAGTTACAATTCATGAAAGTGGTGGATCAATGATTATCATTATTATTATTTTGTTTATTTTAAACAACCATCATAAATTATATGATTAAACAAATTTATTAATTATAAATTTTATAGAAAATAAATAATAATGAACTATATAAATAATTGTGTGTGTGTGTATAGATATATATATCATGAATTACTTCTATCTATCTATCTATATATATGTATTTCTCATTTTTAACAACCATCATAAATAATATGTTTAAACAAATTTATTGATAATAGATTTTATACAAAGGAAACATAATAAACAATAAAAATAAAAATTATATATATAAAATCATGTAACCTTTTAAAATAATAAACTTACTTCTATTCTATTTTTTTCACAACTTATTTTCTATTTTTAAACATATATATTACATACAATGTGTATATTTTTCCAAATAATCAACTTACTTGTATCCTATTCTTTTCACAACTTATTTTCTATTTTTAAGCATTAGATACTCCAATACTAAAATAAGAAAAGATTCTACTTAATCCTTTTTCTATAATTAAAAGTCTGCAGACAATCCTCCAACAGTAAACAAAATTGCAATTACAATTAAAAGAGCAGTATTAAAACATAGAGTAAATGATAATTTCAACTACTTCATGAATTCAAAACGACCAAGGGACTTGGCATCTACCAATCGCATTAATAAAATAAAATAAAACAATTTAATAATAAAATGTTCCGTAACGCCTATATTTGCTGGGGAAGAAAGCGACTGAGGAAGGTGTGACAGTTGCATTGCCGACGAAAACAGTAAAACCAACCAATCTTATAAAACAGGGGCACATCCAGACGTAAAAGAGACGGACAAATTTTTTGTAGCAGACGATAATGAGTGACGTGTCAGCAAATGGCGTCCAGTTAGAACAGGGGCATTGTCCGACGTGGCGGCACCGCCACGCATATTAACTGCAAACGAGAGAATATTCTGATCGATGAGGCGAGCTAAGCAACAAACTGAAAGAAAAGCTAAACAAAGCGTGTAGCGCATTGGATTGCTGCGCGGCCGACGCCCAGGGTTTGTTCGTAACGTATAGTAATCTCAAGACCGCTGGTGTCCATAATATTCTGAAGCTCACCTTCGATTCTGTCGTCTGCCGTGCCAACAATTCTCCGTCGCCTGCTCGAGATTCACGACGCGTTGCTCTGCAGCCAGATTTCCGCGCTACCAGGGTAATTGTCGTAAATCTTTGTATTTAGAATGTGTTTTTGCTGTTGACCTGTGTATGTACGTCTTTGCTGCAATTGCAATCACGGACATGAACAGTAGTTAAGAATTTGTTTCCGTATTTTTACAGCATTTTGTGGTTTTTTAGATGAATTCGCGTGTTTTTGCCTTTGTTTGCGTGGAATGTGGGTGGATTCCCTTGCTGGAATTTTGTTTGTAGAGTTTGTTGCAGTTTATGATTTGTTGTGGATTAGGATTTTGCGTAGATTGCTCCTTTATGAGACACGGAAAACCCTAGAATTTGTAATAAATTTTATGGGTTGAAGTTTTTGACGTATGTCAGGTTAGAACAGGCTTCAGTGGGCAACATTGTGAGAATAATAGTTTCGCAACATTGTGAGAATAATAGTTTCGAAACATTACGGGTGAAGATGTATAGCTGATTTTAGGTTTTTCGAAGCAGATGTGCGTTGTAGGGATCGACCGACCATTCTGTGATATAGTTGAATTGTTTTTCTTTCGACGAGGAACTTTATGATTTGAGGTTGTGTCTCACAATTGACATGACGCGGGTTAATATCTCTGCCACAGCCTTTTTGTGATGGGGGTTTCTAAGTCTGGATCAAGCATTCCATGGCCGTGCCTCAGAATTGGTACGTCCCGTCGTTTAGGGTTACTGGCTGTTGTATTATGGTGGGGCTTTTTCAATACCGGTCAGTATCATACATA
Organism: Cupressus sempervirens; assembly: GCA_028749045.1. Lineage (NCBI taxonomy): Eukaryota > Viridiplantae > Streptophyta > Pinopsida > Cupressales > Cupressaceae > Cupressus > Cupressus sempervirens. Next base: position 821,502,505 of record CM053793.1, read on the forward strand.
AAACCCCATCATAACTCATTGGGCTGATAGTTGAATTGTTAGTATTTGTTCTGCTATGGCTTTGATATTTTGAGGGCTCTTGTAAGCAGTGAATTATGGTTGATTTTTATCGAACTGCATATGCAGGCTCTACAAATACCTGGTATGTGATCATTCAATTTGCTTGCCATACATAAGATAGCTTATCTATTCAATGGCCTTGTGATGTTAAAAGGTTACTGCTGCCGGGCAGGTTTTGCAAGAAGATTTCAATATTGTAATATAAGTTTGGCCAAAATATCCCCTTGCTGCTTATTTTTTCTTACTGAATTTAGAAGTATAGAGTTACTTGTTATTTTGTTTTGCCTTCGTATCTGCATCATCATACACCTTGGTTTAATAATTGAGAACCCTAGCTATAAGTTGAATTTTAAATTGCAGTTCTTCTGGTCAGTGTAACACGGGTACTCACACCTCCCTCCCAAACCTCGAAGTACCCGTCCTCGAGACATCCCCGCACCGGGTACTTGTGTACCCAAGTAACCCCCACCTCTGCCATTCCACAACCATGCTGCAACTGGAATGGGTACTTGTGTTTCTATTTGAATTTTGATTTTTGATTGTTACTATTGGATATGTAATATGTTACAATGCTGAATGTTCAATGGTTCTAGTTCATGTTGCAATTTTGCTATGTTCAAGCATTTTAATTTGGTATGTTCTACTGAAACTTCATTTTATAACAAGCATTTCATGTTCTATATATACACTATACAACACCCCTCCCTGCCCCGTCCTCCCCTTGCAGCCATCCCCCCGCTGTCCCCCCGCTGTCCCGAAAATGAGGCCTATTTTCCCCAGTCCCAGAAACTCGTCCTGGCGTCCTGCCGTCTCGACATACCCCAGTACTGGTGTAACATTACTTTTGGTTGGGATTTATTCATCTGCATCACAATCTTCTAGGTCTTAACAATGGAGAGTTCCATTTATAAAAGCAGTGTTAGACCATAGGATGTATATCAGAGAGTGAAATATGACACTTCTTTACTCTGCAGTAATAGAAAGACTTGCTTGAATGCTAAGTGAATGGAACTGCTGTCCAGCTTTTAATTTTTTAAGTTCTCTGTAAACTTAAATTGTTTTGTTAAGATTGCAGAGTTAGAAGTATCTGCGATAAAACTTTAAGGGGAGAAATTATGCTTGAGTTGTCAGGGAATGTGATAAAACATGCTCGATGCTACCTAAGACTACCTAGCTTTGATATATATATATCGTTGTAATTCTTATTCAACCTAATCTCCTGTTGCCTGTGTTTTTTTGTGGATAGGATTTTATTTATTTATTTATCATTAATAAATAGATATATTTCATCAAAGAAAAAGATTATTAGTTTCATTTTTTCACAGCACTTGCTTTTTTTGGGAAATGAATTGGCAAGGAAATTGGGCAATGTGTTTTCAACTCCTAAAAGACCCAATGCTTGAACCTTCTTTCCTTTTTGTTGAGATCCCAAGTTTGTCATTTCTCTTGTTCAGGTTTTGATGGTTTTTGCTCTGTCAGGTAAGCTGAACAAAAGTATTCAGTGTGCATTAGACACAAAAAGCCGTGAACTTGACCGTGGGGTTTGTTATGGAAATCTTTTATTGTTCACAATTTGTGCTCATTTTTTAATACAAAAAATGGTAAATGCAAAAGGGCTTCTGCTTAGGTGCAAGTTGCTGTCACTAAGAAGAGAGTGGTAACTGCTTTTCTCTGAATTGCTGATAATGGAGTTCTGATTTTACTGGAATTCATCAACTCCAAAGTTGTGTGTTTTTTTAGTTCAGTATTTTCTTATCCGCTTGTTTTGACTCTTTCAGATTTGCTCATGCAAGAATCTTGTAGAAATGGTTGATAGTAGAAGTGTGAGATGTTTCGTTCAAGCTTTGGAAAGGAATGCGAGATTACTGTAAGCTCAATAATCATCTTGTTTATCAAGCGCTACTTTTTTGTTTTGTTTTGAATTTGGTGTTGTGTCAGTTTCAAAGGTAGCTATCAAACATAAGTTTCCTCGTTCTTGGAGAGCGTCAGACTCTCAGTGGTGTAACAGATAGCTTAAGATCACTAGCTGATTTGCAAGTCTTTGATACACTTATTTGATGATGAATGTGCATCCACAACTAGGACTCTAGGTTTTAGATTCTTGAGACTAATCACATCACAAACAAGATGTTTTTTATTTCTATTTATGCAACTCAGTTGAGGAATTGCTATGTACCAAGATTTATAGCTTTCATATTTATTGAGACAGATTCAGGTTAAATTCCTAACTTCACATGATGGCACCAAAGCCAATTTAAAATCATATAAAGGAATTTGTAGAGATTTTATCTAAGGTATCCAACCTGAGTAAATTATTTTCAACTTTCATGTTGCAAAGACACTTTTAAATTTTCCTAAGGCATCTGAATGTATTGCATTAGACAAATAGCTGCGTTATGTTTTGTGTATCCAACCCTGAAGTTAGTTTCATGTTGCAGAAACATTTCTTGTGTAATCTAAGGCCTCTCATCAGTATCTTTTCCAAGAGAGCCACATTGTATTTACTATTATTTGAAATTTCAGCTTAGTTTAAATGGAAGATGGCTTTTTGGATTATATCGAAACACAGTGAGATAAGATATGTAAAGCAGGCAATAATGTATGTCAAGTTTTAACAATTACAATGAGCTGTAAAACTTGTCTCCAGTTATTCTCGATACAAGTTGTTGTCGAGTTTCCTTTTTATTTTTTTGCAGATGTCTTGTTATTTATTTAAAGTGCAATTGTGAAGAACTTTTTAGATTATCCACTTTTGTGTTTCTCAGGTTTTCTTACAAGATCTGTTGTTTAGAAACATTACTTGATTAAATAATTCACAATGTCTTTTAGACTCCTGTGGTTCTTCTTGATATAAAAATCTCATCTGGCCTGACTTTTCTTTTAGCATGTTGTTAATTGCAAGCTGTGATAAGGTTGCAAAGATCTTTGAATTGTATTAACTTGAATATTTTGTTTTTTTGGGTCAAAATATCCAGATCAAGACCCCATCATTCCACATATGAACTTCTTGGAGGGTGTCAGACTGCTGACATACAGTGGTAACCAGAAAGGGCAATCTGTACAGAGGCTGGCATTTACTTTGAGTGTAACTATTATAAATTCTCTTGTAGGTTCATGATAACGATTGATCTATTGAAATAATTTAAACCGAGCTGTTTTACATACCGATACACTATGGTCATATAAATCTTTTGCATTAACCTTTCCTTTTGTTATCTATGTTTACAGTTACACGTGACTGGATTGGCCTGTTCATAATAAAGACAAGAACAAGAAGTTGTCCATTGCTTTCATTGAATCAATGAGGGAAGTCATTCGGAATGTTAGGCAGGTGACATGTCAGGAAAAAACTGATTATGTTAGATTAGGTTTTTTAGATGAACCAGAGCCCCAGGAATTTGGGAGGTTGCAAGTTCTGAAAAAAGCAGACAAGTTTTGCATATGCTGGTGGATTAAGGTGGTTTTATTATGCTTTTTTCTGTTGGCACTTGTAGCTGCTTTCATCATCTGGGGAATGCCAATTCTAATTGACCAGGTTTTGAAATGTTTTAACTTGTGCTTTTCGTTGGAGATTTATAAAATTTTCATTTTCTTTTTCATCATCAATTAATTTGGTATACCATCCACCTTCATTGAGATGGCATTATTTTCAAGTGCGTGTTATGATAGTCTTTTGACTTATCCACTGCAAGTGATGGAAAAATTTGACATAATTTAATTTTATATGGAAAATAATATGAGAATGAGCAGGAGGGATGGGTGCATTGACATTTCTCTGTATGTGTTAATGCGAATGCGCATGCATGTATGCTTGTAGTTGTTTCTGCCTATTTGGCTGAAAATGATTGCGAGTCACTATCATTTTTCAGGTGGTCTGTATATATTTGAAAGTGTTGGAGAAGTAGATGGAGGACCAAGATATCTGTAGTTTAGAATGTTCCACATCTTTTGCTAGAGTTTATGATCATTTGTTTGTGACTAGTCAGACTGGAGTTAATTTTGTTATTGCATTAGTGTTGGAAGACAAATTACATGAATGCTGCCTTTCTTTGCTCTAAAAAGGAAATCTTCTTGTCATAAAAGTCTTATGTTGTTTCTTGTGATAGGTGATTATACCAATCTTGGATTGGGAAGCAGCAACTTTTAGTGTGAAAGCACTTGTATTTGTGCTTATTGGGTCCATGGGTTTGTTTCCTGTTTTTCTGCTACCTTCCGCACCTTCAATGTGGCTGGCTGGAATGACATTTGGATACAGCATTGGATTTCTGATAATAATGGCAGGAACCAGTATTGGCATGTCCTTGCCTTACTTCATTGGGTCTGTCTTTCGCAGCCAAATACATGTAAATTTCTGCCTATCCTCTTGTGGTTCCATGTTGATAAAATTCAGCTGATTGAATTGGTAAGATATTTTATAATGGTTAATATCTCTTTTCTAACACAGAAATGGCTTGAAAGGTGGCCTCAGAAATCTGCACTTATCAGGCTAGCAGGAGAAGGAAACTGGTTCCATCAGTTCCGAGCTGTTGCTCTTTTGAGAATCTCACCATTTCCTTACATTATTTTCAACTATGCTAGTGTTGCTACAAATGTCAAGTATAGTCCATACATAATTGGCTCATTTGCTGGAACTATTCCTGAAGTTTTTGTTACCATCTACAGGTCAGAGAATTTCATCATATGACATTAAATTTGACGTTTGAGCATGCCTTCCCCGATTCATGTAAAATCTTGCCTTAAAGTTTTTATTAAATAATGGTGCTGCATTGTTATTGATAAGAATTAATAGTTTCCAATGAGTGGTGTTTTCACAGTGTATCAAATTATGTGATGATTTACAAGGACTCAACTGTCTAGTTTGAGTCAAATCTTCATTGATCCAGATTTCATGAATAGTCCAGAAGTACCCATCTCTAATGACCATGATTAATTGTATTACAATAAATTTGATAGCTCTTCTGTATGAGTATCAAAACAAACTACAAGTTTGAAGCACATAACTATCCAGAGTTGATTTACTACAATTGGCTTCATCCCCTTTTAAAAATTGCTGCACATTTTTTTGGTAATTTCTTTTTTAAGTAAAACCCTAGTGGGTTCTTTGAAATTCCACAATTCTGAACTGCAGTCTTGTTGAATTAAATGGAACTTTTATTTTATTTTTGTTACCTTCTAATATTGGAGGATTTTGTTGACTCTTTCATCTCAGACAATTGTGAATTTCTCACTGTCATTGAATTTAATTTAGGTGTCTTAATATACTCATTAATGAGGTATTCGAACATTGAATTAAACGATTAGGGACATCTTGGAGGCTATCTTTGGAGAGTTACTGAAGTCGAATTTTGATGCAGCAAAACCTTTGCTTGTCTGGATGGAGCTTTGGTTTTATTGTGCTATATGCAGTGTGCCAAAGGTAGTTCTTTCTTCCTTGGGACTAGGTCCAACAATGAAGGGGAGCTAGGGGTGGTGTTAGAGGTTCATAAGATGGCAACATAGTTAGGCTATAAGATTGGAAACTACATGGTATCATGTCTGAGGCTTGTCTCGTGGGTAAATGTTTTGAAGAAATTGCTTCTCTTCACTGGAATTGGGAGTCTAATAAAGCAGTAAATCATTTGGTAAATGTGTGAATTACCTTGTTGCCCTTCTCCAAAAGGATCAACTCCACAATGATCACTGATAATTTGGAGGAATGGGATTGCCTCTCTTGCGATCTCTTAGTAGATTATTTATCCCATGTCGAAAATTGTACTCCTAATTTTTGCTCCTTCCTCATATTCATCACCCAATGATGATCTGAAAATTCTGTTGGGCAGGTTGGAGGATTTCATAATTATTACAGAGTTTCTGAATGGCTTTGCTGCTCGTGTCACATTTATATTAGAGTGCCTTTAGTGTGTGTGGTAGGTGGCTGCTCCAGCTTGGAGCGTGTGAGTGGCTTCTTTGGAGGTGAGGCTTGTCTCTTGCTCTAGAATGTTCGAGCTGCAGTTTTTGAGCAGTCATTTTTGTGCTTTGCTGATTTGGTCCTTTCAGAATGTTGATCCTCACATAATGGATGCCCTGTTTACAATCACCATCTATGAATACTTTTGTCATCCCCAATCAGCACACCCACAGATTTGGTTAAGCGATTTGGTAGTGTGGGAATGTGCTGGACTAGAGTTTCTACCCAATTGAAGGCTAGGGTTCCAGATGCAAATGTGAAGGAGCGTATTCAGAATTGTAATCGGGGTACCACTAGGAGTGGAAAATGTGTTCCTTCCTGTTAAGGCTGAGGAAGCTTTAGTGCGTGCAATTGTAGTCCTAGTTTGAGGTTTTTAGTTGGCAGCTCTGTGCAGGGAATTTCAATCATATGCTCCCAACATGAGGAGCTTGACTCTCTTTCAATGATCTGGCCAAGAACATTGACAGCTTGAGAGTTTAAAGAGTATCTTGAGGAAGGGATTCTTGGAAGTGGGCAGCCTTTTCACTTTCTCCGCTTCCTCCAGGAATAAGGTCATCCATGCTGAGAACCGGACCTTAATGGAGCCGGGTGTCCAGAGCAGGTTGGAGTATGGTTACAAAGGTGCTGCAATTGTGGGTCATGTCCCCATTTTTGGTGACAGTTCGATTTAATTAATTTAATTAATCTGGTTGTCCAAAATAATGAATATTTTATAAGGACGACTAATTAATTATTTTAATTAAATAAATAAGTGATATTAAGTTAATTATTTATAAAGTTATCAAATAAATAAATATCAAAAGGTAACTTTATATTTAATTAATTTAATAAAGTGATTTGGATTATAAAAATATTTAATAAAGTCACTTAAGAGATAAAATCAAAAATGTTCTAGAAGTCTCTGGAGAAGGTGGAGAGAAAAGAATAAATAGGCACCCCGGGGCTCCATTCGAATCAAGCAGTTGTTTTATCTCTTTTGATTTCAGATTGTGATTCAATCACAGGTGCATTGTGGAACCTAGGGTTTCTGCAATTGTCACAGTTGGCCATTGAGAACGATAACTCTCAATTGGTACGCAATTTTGAGGGTGTGAAATATCATCTGAATTATTGCAGATTGGAGGTGACATTCAGTCATTTCATCAGGGCGATAATCTGTGGCTTAAGGCCAATTTTGTGGTTCTTGCATCACTGTTCATTGTTGGATCAGCGAGAGTGGTATTAATCACCATAATAATTGGAGTAAATTCTATTCATGCGGCAGTTGATCATTTACATCGGGGTTCAGTTTGTGATCAGGGAAGACTATCAAGTCCAAGTCACAGTGTGAGCAGTTCGGGGGTAAAGAACGAATTTCCACACCATTTTTCAGCCAGCATTTCCGTATATTGTTAAGGCCGAAGTCTGGGCCGATCAGCAAAGATCAGGTTATAGGAGATATTCCGTATAGAAGACTTTGCACAAGACTAGCAAAAATTGGCAGGCAAATATCTGAGACCCTATCCAGACCATCAGCGTCCATTCCAAAGTCAGTTAATTCCACAGAGGGATTTGTGGGATAGAGGACAATATACAGTTTGCATAATCGAATGCGCTATCACTTATTTGGAGATTTTTAAACTGGATAAGGGTGGGACATTTGTAAGGTCTGTTTTCCGATTCGGTATTTTCGCAAGCAGAAGACGCGATTCATTAAAAAACTCGGGTAACAAACGCTACCCAATACCAAGCCAAAGGCGGAAAGAATTAATTGATAAAGGAGTCGTTTCTAATATATTAGATCGCACAGCATTGGTAGGCGGTGTCCAAGGCGATTCGACTTCAAGGAAACATGCTACACAATCTGCCAGCGACGTGAGTAGAAAAGACTGAAGTAAGGTGACTTAGCAGAGTGAAGATGAGGATTATCGCATGAGATCACAATCGCCAGAATTAGAATACGAAACGCGATATTAAACCGTTACCTCCGGCTGAGGGCGATCTCCGTTTGGCATCAGATAAAGGTTTAGATCCAGACGAGGGAGTTAATCTGTCAAGATCATTAGAGGGCCGGTGAGTATCGAAAGGCGAAGCGTCTACAAGTGCCAGAACTGACTTACAGCCTAAGATTGAAGAAGAGCACGCGGTATTCTTGGCAGGGGATAGCGAATAGGAGCATATGCGGAGGAGCCATAAATAACAAGCATTACACCCTGCAGACTCACATACCCACAACACGGGTACCTTAGCAAATAGAAATTCGGTTCTAGATATTCATGGACGGGTTTCAATCACATCACAGGCATCAAGCGGTAGAGCAATGATCTATTGAACAATTGGAAAGAATTCCGACCAAGCTTAACTTCCTAAGGCAGATTGAGAGTCGGAACCACATCCAGTCTATAAAAGTAGACGACTTTGGATCAATTTCTGCATTATCCACTTATCAGGTCCCTTTCCTTACTCAGTTATAATTCTTCAAATTCAGTAATTCTTCTATTTGATTGTTACTATAAACAAGGTTGCTATGATCATATCACTTGCTACTGAATCACTTCCTGAATTCTGTCATTAACTATTGCATGAGGATTGATCTTGTTCATGTCAAGTACTTTGATGAGTAATCACTCTCCAGTATAATTACTTAGTTTTTTCAGTTCAGTAAGGACAGAGCTTGTTGACTAACTGTTTGACGAAATGCCTAACCGTTGAAGTTTAAGTTTTGGGTGTTAAAAGTGGCAATAACCTGTCGGGGATATTTCAGTGCAGAGTGTAGTCCTCCAGGTTTCTGTAGTTTGTTAGTTATACGGACTGTGTTTGGCTGCATGTTTGCATAGGTCCCTTAAAATGGAAGGATTTGCTGGCATTATAGTTTTTAACTTTATTGTCTAAAGCAGGTTGGTTCTGGGGTAATTTTACCCTTTAGTGTTGGAATAAGATTTTGTATTGGTAATTGACAAATTGTTAGCAAATTGTTAGCATTGACAACTTCATGTGGGTTTCTGGGATATCCAATTTTTTACTGTAAAGTTTTCTTTTATATTGTTGGTGAGGGCCCAAACAGAATCCTGAATTTACTGATAAAAAACATTATGTACCATAACTTCTTATCTTGGCTATTATAGATATCTAGGCATAGCTGATATATGGCTCCATTTCATTCTTGTGGAGAAACCTAAACCATCGGTCTATGGTTCCTTCAACCTTCCATTGAGTCATATGTTTAACCGTGCTCTATGACCTTTTATCTCCTCTGCATTGGTGGGAAAATATTTGCTTTACCTGTCATGTTCTTTAGGATGGTAACCATCCCCTCATCACATCCTTTATTATGGTAAGTTGGTAACTATTTCCTGGGCTGCAAGCAGTTGCAATTCCTGGATAATGTAATAAAAGTGTGCTCCATTGCTTCCATATCTTCATCATCAAGCTTGAAATAACTGCATTGGATGCATTTGGTCTGATGGCAGTGCTTGTTTTGACAATTTTAGGCATGTGAACCTATGCTTGCTGAAGCCTTCCACTAGTGCCCTTAAAGTTTCATTATAACATTTTGGACTATTAATCTCAGCTAGATCTAAGGGTTTTGGGATCGCCAACAACTGGAGAGACCTGACCAGCAAGGGAAAACACTTTCTTCCTCTACAACTGTTTCCTTTTCTTGAACGTTGCCCACCTCCCCTTACTAATGCATCAGTATATGCACAATGATTCAGTCTAGTAAAAGTTTGTAGGACTTAGCTGTGTTATATGGTAGGGAATAAATAATATAATATGATGGCCTTTAGGTGGGCACAGACTACAGTTGTTGACAGTACAAACTAACTTTTTACTCTCTCCCCTCCCTCATCTCTTTCTCCAAGCTTCTTGAGCAATATGTCCTATACAAATAAGGTTTAGAGCTTATAAAGGCGAGTTGTTTTACCCCCATTGTTGTACTTGTTTACACTTCATTCTATAACTCATGTGTGCTAAAACTAACAGACTACCATTAGGTATACAGTATTTACTATTAAACAATAACCATGGAGGAAACTCCGTAGTTAAGTGCACTCAAGTTGGAGTAGTATTGGGATGGGTGACCTCTTGGGAAGTCTTGGTGCTTCACCTCTATGAGCATCACCTAGATACAATGAGTGCTAAGTGTTGCATTTATTCTCATGAGAGATGGATTCATGATGAATCACTACTCATTAAATATGGGTCAATGTGTTTGACTAAAAAACTGCATAGTTAAATCCTGATAGCAATATCACAATTTGACTTGCTGTGGAAATGATCTCCTACTTAGCAATTGATGAGCTTAAGGGGCTTTCTAATAAATGGTTCATAAGGCACAACACTTTGGTGAAGGTTTTGCAAATGGGGTTGCAAGCAAAAGGGGGTTTAACCATGGAGGAATCTCCTTAGTCAAGTGCGCTCAAGGTGGAGCAATATTGGGATGGTTGACCTCTCGGGAAGTCTTGGTGCTTTACCTCTGTGAGCATCACCTAGATCCAGTGAGTGCTAAGTGTTCCATTTATTCTCATGAGAGATGGATTCATGATGAATCACTACTCATGAAATATGGGTCATTGTGTTTGACTTAAAAACTACATAGTTAAATCCTGATAGCAATATCACAATTTGACTTGCTATGGAAAATTATCTCCTACTTATCAAAGTCCCACCTCAATTTCGTCAATCTTTAGTTTGTGTTATCCAACAACAAATTTTTTTCTCGATTTTGTAGCTTCTATATAGTAATTGGAATTCCCATTATTAGACTATAGCTCATTTTCATTGATGCAACCTGAGTCCCTATGTTCTGGTTTCTATTTGGATTTGGTGAAATAAAAATTGAAATGGTTTGCTAATGGAAAAACAAAATTAGATTTTGGTGTCAAGTTAGAAAATTTGTGCATCTTGTATTATCTTATGAATTGTAGTATTGTTAGAATATTTGGAATAACTGGGGGGGGCGGGGGGGGCGCGGTTGGGGGTTGAATCAGTTATCCCCACGTCCAGATGTATAAATTAAACACTTCGACAATCTTAACCCAATAATTCACTGATTAAAATTGTTCACTATAATCCAACTTATTCATTCCATTATAGCTCTTTGTTCTATATGTGCCGACTTGCAGAAACTTATCACAGTCAACAATAAACTTAATCTTAAAGACAATAAGTAGCATAAACACATAACAAACATCCACACAATGTTTGACACCGAGATTTAACGTGGAAACCCAATTTGGGAAAAACCATTAGTAACATGCTACTACTTTTTCACTCTTCTAAAGTGATCTTTGTTAGGAACTAACCTTGTTAAGAGTTACAAAACACACTGTTACGTGTGACCCTGTTAAAGGATTTACTGTTAGGAGTGGCCTTGTTAGAGGACTTAAGAACATTCCATTAGAATGTCACCTTGATTAAAGAATTTTTAAACGACTGTTAGGTCAACCTTATCAAAAGGATATTACAACCGCCACAATGGTTAGAAAGTAACAACTAAACTTTGATCTGATAACATACAACTCACTTTGCAAATTTAGATCTTTGTTTGGCTCAACTCTAGTTCATTGATTGGACTACATTCTCATCATCTTAGAATTGCTTGGCAACTCTTCAAGCAATCCTTCACCTCACAAACTTCACACAACTCCTTGCAAGTTTGTCCACTACTTGTCTTCGCAAGCTTCTTTAGTCCAACAACCACAAAAACATATTAGATACCTCCTTAAATAGGTAGTCTTGATCTTTTGTTTCTTAATCACAATCGTATATCTTAGGGTTTACAATTAGATCCAAAACACTCAATGAATCTGTCCACCTTCTTGTTCTTCTCTTCTCAACTCTTCTAGAAACATCTTCTCAAATCTTAGCCTTTGATTGCTCAACTAATCCTTTCCTTGCATTGAATAATACAATTCATCAATCCTTATTGTCAACACGTTTTGCTTATTCCAAGATTTCAACTATGTTGGCTACAAATCTTGATTCATTCACAAACTGTTCTTTTGCTGTCACTTGGTCATCACTTTGCTCTTTTGCTCGGTCTTCACTGGATCACTTGGTCAATACTGAATTGCTTCGCTCGGTCATCACTGTTCAACTCGGTCGATATTGTCACTCGCCCAATGCAGATACTTGGCCAACACTGTTCTGCTCGGCAATGTGTAAGTTCCTTAATCTTTTGCTTTAACTCCATTGATTGTGCAACATTGATACTCGGTCAAGCTTATCATTATGACTTGTTTCAACTCTAAACTTCATTCAATTATCACCTTCACTTCATGTATTGATTAAGCAATAGATTATATTGATAAGTAGGAGATAATTTCCATAGCAAGTCACATTGTGATATTGCTATAAGGATTTAATTGTGTGATTTTGAGTCAAACTCATTGACCCATGTTTCATGATTAGTGATTCAACATGAATCCATCTCTCATGAGAATAAATGGAACACTTACCACTCATTGGATCTAGGTGATGCTCTCAAGGGTAGTACTGGGATGGGTGACCTCCCAGGAAGTCCGGGTGCTTCACCCCTGTGAGCATCACCTAGATCCAATGAGTGCTAAGTGTTCCATTTATTCTCATGAGAGATGGATTCATGTTGAATCACTACTCATGAAACATGGGTCAATGAGTTTGACACAAAATCACACAGTTAAATCTTGATAGCAAATCGCAATTTGATTTTATGTGGAAATTATCTCTTATTTATCAATTGATGAGCTTAAAGGGCTTTCTAATGAATGGTTCATAAGGCACAACACTTGGTGAAGGTTTTGCAAATGAGGTTGCAAGCTTTGGGTTTAACCTTGGTGGAAACTCTGTAGTTTAGCGCGCTCGGGCTGGAGTAAAACTGGGATGGGTGACCTCCCGGGAAGTCCCAGTGCTTCACCCTTGTGAGCATCACCTAGATCGAATGAGTGCTAAGTGTTCCATTTATTCTCATGAGAGATGGATTCATGTTGAATCACTACTCATGAAACATGGGTCAATGAGTTTGACTCAAAATCACACAGTTAAATCCTAATAGCAATATCACAATAAATTATATTGTTAAGTACTAACTTATCAAGTGCCCATTGTAATTTTATCTTACTTAGACATCTCAACTTCAACCTTTCACTAGGTCATCTCATGATCTGTTCTTATCAAATCCTCTTCATCAATCAATAGATATGACACTTAACACTGTTAGTGAATGTCTCTCTAGTAGGTTTGACATTTGTCTTACCAATAGGTTTGACATCAATGACAATATAACAATTTTTCCAATTAAGTTCTCAACAATTGTAGATCCAACAAGTGCATGTACTTAATAGTTATGTTATATTGCTATTATAATAAAAGTTACATCTCTTATGAGAGGAGTTGCTACAAGACGCTCTCTTTTGTTCAAAAGTATTAGAGCAGCTCACAACATAGGTTCACAATATAGGAGGTGTAGTTGATTCTTTCAGCTTAGATTTGACGATCCTGTAGCTCACTTTGTCATATATAAATAACACTAAATACCTAAAGCTCTTATCTTGACTATTACTGCTATCTTTATTTATATTAATTCATTCTTGTGAAGAAACTAGATATTTTTCTTATGATCTTTTTGCTTATAGTTCTATTTGATTGTGCTCTTATCATCTTGATCTATTTGGCATTTTGCAACAAAAGGCTTATTTTCCTCATCATACTCTGTGTGATAAGCATCACATATTTTATGGTTTGCAAGCAGTTACAACACTAGAAAATGTTTTTAACACATTCCTCATTGCTTCACTGCTTCACCATCAAGTCTGTAACAATTATATTGAAGTTTTAAACACAAATCCACAGTAAGACATTTTGATGTCCCTGTCTTTTCACTAATGTTAATATAGCAATAAAATACTTATAGGGTGGCAGATTCTGAGCACCTACAGATATTTAGAACAAGGAAAATTGTATCATCTTATAAGTATGACGATTTTCCCTTAGTAGTATTAAGAGATATGAGTATACATCAGATGACAGATATCTCCTTCAAGCACTGCCAAGCTCACAAGTTAACAAATATGAGATCCTATGTCAATCATCAGCCAAGCACCAAGGGAGAGGTATGATACTAAATGAAGATTTAAATCATCATAGTACATCAACACTATCATGAGAATAATGATGGTACAAAAGATGATAATTAACATGCTCATAACATCACAAGGACAAGTCCTTTTTGATACTTCTATTATATCAAGTAAGAAGATCATCTTCCCAGCAGCAGAATTGGATCAAGTTATCAAAGATCATAATTCATAGTGTTAATTGAGACTGATGAAAAGTCTCAATTTTGCAAGTAAATTGTCTCAATTTCATAAGAAATTGGAAAGGGGCACATTACAGACATGTCTTCAATAGCAGTTACACTGTTCAAGAATGATTCAATAGTACGTGCAAAGTTATTTATTCTGTGGTAAAATGTAGCTGAAAGATTCAACATTATGATAGTAGGATTGTTTAGATTCTATACAAACTAGAGATCTATCAATTTTAACTTCAAAATTATCCCTATATCTCATCTGCCCTTCCTCACCCTTTGATGTTAGCTGCATATACACATCCATGCAATCATTGAGATTGCATGCTGCAACTTATATGTGCTAAAGTAATGAGTCGCTGTTAGTTGTAGAGCGCTAGCCACACCTTAGTAGAGTAGTTTGCAGTTAGTGCCATTCAGATTCTGTTGGATCTATACTTGTAAAATATAGGGAAAACAGAATAATGCATGTCAAAATAACTCAATGGTCAGAAAATAGCTTTGGATTTGCTTCTATTGATCACAAGAATGACCTCTTCGAGTGGGCATCTACCTTAGGAGTGACGTTTTATTTTGAAATATGGTTTCAAGAGATAGTTGCTTTATTACAACAGATATATAAAACCCTCACAATTAGTGATTTATGAATTACAATTACAACTAATGTGGAATAAATATATACAATGTAATATTAGCTACTACTAATGCTACTGACTATTACATTGCTTAAAAGATTATAATGTTAGGATGTGAGGGTCTTAACATACTCTCCTTGTTAGAAAGCCTCCTCTTCAAAGCTTTATTGGGGAAACTATTGCTTAAGGTAACGAAGAGGTTCTTAAGTGGCCTCCTTTGGTTGTAACTGTTGATGTGTGTTTTATGACCCACCAAACAATAGAACAAAATACCGAAATATCTTATCCTCTCTTGAATAAAGTCTCGTGTATGCTAAGATTGCTAGAAGATCATACGATGACTTCAAGGTTCCTTCAATGGCAAGTCTTGACTATGGATAAGATCGATGGTTGATGTGATTTGCTAATGATCACAAGGGGCCTTACGTGTTTATTCAAATTCATTTCAAGCCATACTGGATGTGGGAGCTATCTTAAGGTTTTGCAATGAAATACTTTTTTGGAGTTTTCACAAAATATGTAGAAATTAAATAGGATAGGGTTAAGGAATTCTATTCCAATCCTAAGGGTAGCGATGACAATAAATAGTACTCTGGTGGACAAATTCCTCAATTTACTGAGCTCCGCTTCACCAACTTATACTAAAACTACGTGTGTACTGGTGCAATCTTCAAGGGTTGTGCCAAAGATTTTCATACCACCACATACACCATCATAAAGAACAATGTATACGAATGATAGAAGTTAAACATATGCATGAAAGGGGTTTCACCCTAACTTTGCACAACGAGTTAGAATCACTAAAATGTCAAAAGTATGAACCAAAGTAATTCATCAATAAACCATCATATTCTTCATTGTAATCACCACACGTTAACTAGGCTAAACTTAATCTAATTGAAGGAATTTAAGAGAACAAGCAAGCACTAGGACACGTCAAGTATTCACCACGCTTCAATGAAAACTTTTATTATCTCAGTAGCTCATAGCAACAATCTCATAAAAATTCCCCACCTACAAATGAGAAATGAGGCCTTTATATAGGTCCTTCATTACAACAGACAACCCAGATAATTACAATAACCGATGGCCAAGATCGTGGCACATCATCTCTAATTAGGGTTAGGGCGAAGAAAAGGAATCTACATTAATGCAACAAGGAATCCATTACTGTAGTGGGTAATAAATGCCCACTATGCATGCTAGTTTAGGAAGGGAGTGGGGTGCAATAAATGACCACTAAGGACACCCACTATGCATTAAATGTATCTATCCTTGATTCCTCTGCTTGACTATGCGAAATCGATCCAACACTATTTCCAATTCCTCTGTACTAATGCTTGGTGCAGATTCTTGCTTGAATTCTAGAACCACAATTGCTCTTTTGGCCTTTCCCAAGCTTTCATCCCAATCTGGTAGCAATTCCCAAGTAGTGTGCATTATATTCGAGAAGATGGAGAGTTTCTCAAAATCATCTCTTTCATAGACATTTAGTTGAAAGAATTCCTCTAACTTGACTTTCAGATTATCAGTTGTCATTTCTTCTTCCGCCAATCTCTGCGATAACAAGGATGCAATTGCGGTGGATATCCCCTGCTTGATGTTGTCAACTATCTTCTCCCATCGAGTGGATTCCTTGGTGAAGCTTTCAAACATTTCCTTAGCTATGTTCACTGGACTGTACTATCGAAGAAAATCATAAACATATTTCCCTAACAACTTGACCATTGATCAATTTTTGCTTTGGGGTCTCCATCAGATTTTGGATGTCGGCAATCACCCCATCTTGGTAAATATGTTCATCCACCCATGATTCCTCCATGCATTTGATCTTGGAGAGTGCAAGTGCAGCTAATGCCCTACTATGCACTTGCACTAATTCTTCTGCATGTTTGAAGGCTTCCTCCGGAATTCCTTCGACCCAAACCTTTGCATCTTGAGCAGTCCGCTTGATCCTGTCAATGTCACCTACCAACTCTGTGGAAACACGTGTTGGAGGGACAAATGATGAAACTTCTTCTCTTATTGGATGAGGCAAGTCATTGATGTACTAACATAAGGCCCTAATTTCTCTCTTTTGTTTCTTGTACCCTTCTTCCACCTTCAGCCTATCCCTCAAATCCTGTGTAGAGTCATCAAATTCTTCTAATATTTGCTTTCGGGAGGCTTGACCAAGATTTATTTCCATAACATGGTATTCATCTGGAGCAATCTGATTTTTGCTCTTGTCAACCGTGGGAGTCGCAATCTGCAAGATTCTAGACCCCGATTCTTCTCTGATGAATTTAGTATATCTTTTTTCTTTCCCATGCTCTTTCGATTGGTTTGCTCGATCCAAAATTTCTTGTAATTCAGTTGCCGGATCAACCTCTTTTTGTTGACTCAATTGAATTTGTTGCCTCAACCATTCTGGAATGGGGTATACTTTGGTCCCTTGGAATCACCAATTGCTGTTTCCTTTGGACTGCTCGAATGTCGATCTCCTCTTCACCCCTTGGACTATCCACCGTTACTTCAAGCACTATGGTTTCAACATTCGAAAGATGTATTGCTACTGCAGGAGCCTCTTCCTCTAGTGGACCATCTCCACTGTTCATCGTTTCTTGCTCTAAGATTGTAACGAGACTTTTCTCTGTAGCGATATCTTGATCTCTTCCTCTTTCTTGCACCGATTTTTCATAGGCATTTATACTTAGTCTATCATGTACTGGCCTATCCAATTTTTTTTTTCTCGCTCAACTCTCCTTATGCTTGTCTCTACCCCCTGCCTTTCAAATGTTTCTATCTCTTGAACACTTGGAGTGCGACTCGAAGATGAGGGAGCATTTCCATGTTTTTGTTTCTAATTTTTAATTTGAGGCTCTTGGATGATTTTCTCAATCCTAGGATGCTTCGCTCGAGATACCTCTTTCCCTTTCTTGGTTCCTACATCCTCCGTTGGAGTTCCTCTTTCCTCAATAATCCCTTCAGATATTTGTCCCGATCTTTCATCCCTAAGTAGTCGGTGACCAAGAAACCTATATGTGAATCCATTAGCTGGTGCAACTATTTTTTCAAGCTTACGCTCAATCCACCACTTTGTAAAATCCAGATCTATAACCTCTTTCCTTTTCCAATCATATGGCTGAGCTAACATTTCTGGACTGAATCCTTTTCGCATCACATTTGGATCCTCCTCCATCTAATCAGGAACCTTGAATATGTTGCATGTTCTGATAATGTTCAAGGGTAATCTAGAATGCGTCTTCTTTCTAATCTCATTCTCATCTGCTGCATTTGCCCAAAAGTCTTCAAGGTGAACTTTGTGTTGGTACTTTGATCCTACTACTGATGAGATCTTGTTGTAGGGATCAAAATCATTCCTTTTTGGATAAAGCGGAAGACGAAAGAAGTGGAGCTCATCTGATGATCTCTTTGCAACCTTTAGACATGGGCATACCTTAGTTTTTCCTTCTATGGAAATTGGGAATTGTAATCCCAACTTCTTCTTCCCTTTCTAAATCTTGTCATAGGTTGTAAGTTGTCGAGTAAGCTCTAACAAGACCATCTTTTCCGTTGGGTACCTGGGAAGTTTGTATTGCTCCATGGAAAATCCCTAAACTCAGATGTATGAAAAGGTGGGAAATTGAATGAACCAGTGCCGTAATCTTCGATCAAGTTCATCGCGCCCACTGACAATCTCATATGTAGCCTCTTTGGTAGTGTTCTCACTATGCGCATGGAAAATGCATCATTAACCCTCATGTAATCATCCTTTGAATATAAATGCAACTGTGGGTAGCATTCATGAACTTTGAGGTGTTGGGTTTCGCTTCTAATCGGTCCTTTACATCGTAGTCCATTATAATTCATTCTTCGTGCCAACATGTAGATAATATAAGAGCTCATGTAAAATTTCCTTGTATGTTCTAGATTCATCAATTGTTCATTCAGATTGTCGCTTATGAGCCCAAACCAATCTATTCTGTCACCTTCCTCCATCACCTGCTCAACAAAATACCACATCCAAGATTCACATATGTAAGAATCAGGCATGCCAAATATGCGACTCAGCATCATGATAATGTTGCTATATTCCCTCTACAAGTTGAGCCATACTATTTCCTTGGGAATCTTGGAATGATGCGATCTATTCTTTTTCAACCATCTTTTGTTGATTATTTCTTCACAGAAATGGACTCCTGAGGTGTAGATTCTGAGTGCGTGCTCCTGTGTTTTTGTGACCATCCTTGGGTAGAAGGAATCACAAACGTTTTAGAGATGGATGCTGGAGAAAAATCTGCCAGAATATTTCTTTCATAATCCCTGATGGTTCTATCCCTAGGACTGTAGTGTTTGGCACATTCCACAATTAACTTTGGATGCTGAAAAGGAGGGAAACCAGCCACAACAACAATTCCACTTCTCACAATTCTTGTGGCTAGGTGTGTTGGATGATGGTCATTGTATCCAAGCATTCTCCGGTTAAAATCTTTCAAATCAAGGCCGCCGAGGCTTGTATCTCCGATTTCTACGCACTTCGACATAATTTTGGATTCAAGATAGAATCCTTTCCTTTCATTCTTTATCAATTGTTTGCGCATTTCTCCTGTTCCCCTGGGTTTTGCCATTCTTCTTTCTTGCAAAATAGAAAATGTCGACACGTAAGACTATGCAGAGAAAGCATAAAAAGCAGATACAATTTGTCCAAAAGACAAAGATTTTGGATTTTTGCCAAAATTTCCATATTCCTCTCATAATTCACTTTTAAATATTTCCACAAGAAACATGCAATTTTCCACAACTCATTGAAAAGGTTCCTTTTTGATAAAATTCAAAATCCTCTGTCGCAAATTCCTAGAAAACTCCTCAACGATTTCAGAAATTTCCCCAAAAATCATCTTTGCGAACTCTTTGAATTTCACTCCTATTCTTAATTTGCTCTTCAAATTTTTGTGTGAGAAGGAATGAATGGAAGGGTTTCTTATATAAATCATCCTTCAAAAAAAGTTACCTTAAAAGCTGTAGGCTAAAATTAGGTAGTTGCTTTACTTAGCCACCAAGGTTTCCATCTTTTTGTGCCACTTGTTGCTTTTTCTGTTTGTTCCAAAAAGTTGCCATTATTGATGCTTTTAGCTTCAGGATGAAGCTAGTCTTCATTATCCCATTTTGATTTTTTTGAATTTTTATTAATTAAATATCAATTAAAATCAATATTTAATTAATTTCCATGTTTTAATGAAAAAAACAAATTTCTTTCCAACTTTTCTCTAATATTTATTTTTTGGATTATTATTTGAAACAGCCAAATTAAATATCAACAAAATTAATATTTAATTTTCCGTCTAAATCCAAAAAATGTCCTTGAAAGAACATTGTATTTTTTGTTTTTTAATCCAACTTTTCCATTTGTGAAGAATTTTCCATTCTTCTGCTTTTTTGATTTCGATCGATTTTCTTTTTAATCTTCAAATTTGGGATTTTTCTCAAATTTCCCAAATATTTCAACTTTTCATGATTTTTCACACTTTTGGGATTTTTCGCGAGATCTTGGATTTTCATCCTTGATAATTTTTCGAGTTTTAAAACCTTTCCCAAACTTTTTCTTCCCTTTGGAATTTTTAGGATGTCTTGGATTTTCACGTTTACCAAAATTTCATTATTTTTCACACTTTTTAGAAACTTGGGTGAATTTTGGAATTTTTTCATTGTCAAGGCGGAAACAGTTGGATATTTCACATTAATTATCATGAAAAATCTATGAAGTGCATTGGTGTGCGTACAAGGAAAAAAAGGGGGTCTTGGAAAGAGTGTCATGGATTCCTTTGATTTGGACAAAATCCCTCATAACAAGAAAAATGCGCTCCGGACAATGCGGGGAGTGCAAGTTGAAGTGTGCCGAGGATTTTATCCACGACAAGAATTCCTCCACTACAAAATTGTGCTCCAGGAACTTGGGAGAGCGGGGTTTCAAGGCAGTTACGGATCCTTTGTGCACGGGAGACATTCTGCGACATGCCCGAAGGTGTGCTATCGAAATGGTGGAGAGCGCAGTTTTCAGGGCATGAGGAATTTTAAATTACTTGACTTTCCCTCAGGTGCGTTGACTTGCGCTCCTTGCATGGCGGACTACACTTCACACTCGTTAAAAAATGCAGTAACATCCGGAAAAACCATGGTGGATTCATTGCTTGAGACTTGCCAGCCCTGTGAATAGGGTCCTAGGCATGGGCGATGGGTGGCAAAATGGCCATAACAGTAACCCTCTCTGTTTAATTTTTTTGCCCTATTCCTACCATCTAGCTAGTTGCTAGGACATACATTTCATAATCCTTGAAAATTAAAAACTTATTCTAGTGACCCAAATTGTTTATTTTTTGAGATATGAAATCTGCAAATCAGAACCCTAGTGGGAGAAAAACAAGTAGTATATTGTTATTATTGGAATGAGATTAGAGGCACCAACCACGTAAACTATCATCTTGCACAGATCCTTGGAAGAGATGTTCCATTTTGTGGTCAAATAGAGTCCAATGTTAGAAAGAGGTTTTGACTCCCCTTTCATTAAATGAGAAGAGATAGCAGAGAGGTAGCATGAGATGTGATGGTGGCTGGCAGCTATGATGTATTATCAATCTTGATGCTTTTCTGGCTATATGTTATGAATCCACAATGTTTGAGAGTTACAATCATATGGCTGAATTGTTGATCATGACAGTAAGTAGGATAGCTATGATATTCTGAAATATGATATTATGAAGTACGATGAAATTATGAATGATCAATTGTGTGTAATTGTGGTGATTTGTTTGAAATAACTAATAAATATAAAGTACCCAGTAATTTTGTACGGAGTTCTTTGCATTTAGTTAGGTGCTTTAGTTTGTCTCTTCAGATTATTTTTGTGAATACATGTTTTTTTCCTATGTTTCGAGAATTAGTTTTTGCCAAGTTGCTGAGTCTGAGCAAAATTGGGGTGCGCAGAGGTTTTTTAAGATTTAAGTTTTAATCAGTGTTCTCATGTATTAGATTCACTTGCAAAAGTTTAAACTTTTGATAATGTGCATTGATTACAAGCAGATTAGAATCAAATCTAGCTACTTTGGAAGCCTATAAAAGTCAGCTTTATTGAGTGCATATGATAGCCATTTTCCAATCATAAGGATTTCCTATGGCATCCTCTCATATGAATGAATAATTTGTTAGAAGTGTGAGACTTTACGTTAGAGCATTCTTCTACACCTTGAGTTTTAAACTTTAAACTACATTTTTGGTAACATTGATACTTTGGAAGCCTTTAAAAGTTAGCTTTATTGAGTGCATATGATAGCCATTTTCCAATCATAAGGATTTCCTATGGCATCCTCTCATATGAATGAATAATTTGTTAGAAGTGTGAGACTTTACGTTAGAACATTCTTGTACACCTTGAGTTTTAAACTTCAAACTACATTTTTGGTAACATTTTCAATGCTTATCAGTCCCCCCTGAAACTTTATGTTAGAGCATTCTTCTACACCTTGAGGTTTAAACTTTAAACTTCATCTTTGGTAACATTTTCAATGCTTATCAGTCCCCCCCCCCTGTTTCCAACAAAGCAAAGTAGGTGCACAATGATTAGATTCCAGGTTTTAATCTGATTTGTGGAAAATTTAAAGCTGTATTGTACTGACAAGATCAATATTATACGTATGGGTTGGGCTCAATGAAGCTTTGGGAAAAGGTACATTGAGCCTGACATATGATGTGAACAGACTGTAAATCTCATTGAGCCTTGTTTTGCTATGTAGAATGACCTATTGAAACAGCTAAACCATCGCCTACATGGAAGTTCTGCACTGCCACTATCTTGTAGTAATGCAGCAATTAATGTGCCAGTAAAATTATGACCCAGTTGGCAAAGAACAGTGTACTTTGAAGTGGATAAAGGAGAGTGATTGTGTTTGTGGCAATTGCAAATGTTATTCTGCAGTTTCTTTGCATTTTCTAAATGTTTCGATTATCTACTACTGTTATCTTTTTGGATTGACTGATTTAATATCTAGAAAGATCATTGTGTTCTAAAAAAGACAGTCTGAATTAAGTGTATGAGAATTAATGCCATTTTAAATATCAATTGTTCGTTTGGATTTGTAACTTCAAAATCTGAAAATGTGTTCCTTTTGATATTCTGAGTTTTAGAAATGTGCAAATTAATGCCAATTACCAAATTAAGCCAAAATATCAAATGCTGATTTGGCTACATAACAACATTTCGTTTTTGGTATTTTACAGCGGCAGATTACTATGGCAATTAGTAGAAGCAAAATATGAAAAACGTCTTCTAACACCAGCACAAATTATATTGGAAACTGTGGGCTTGTTTGTGGCTGTGATCGCCACAGCTGTTATCACACTATATGCAAAAAAAACATTAGTTAACCTCCAGATAGAGGAGGAATTGTGTAGCAATGTTGATGCAGAAAATGGTAGGTCTGTTGATGTGGTTCATATTGGAGCCATTTTCTTATAAAGAGGGTATGAAGATTAAGCTCTGGAATTGCATTTAATACTGATAACCCTGTTTCATACAGGAAAAGAAAATTTATGTAGATGTGCAAGAGAGAAGGAATTGTGTGGCCAGGAAGCTGAAGATCAAGGTATGTTGGATCTATTTCTGCAGTTCATATGATAACTTTCTGGTGAGAAGATTTTCAAATCATCTCAAACGTTTGGAATTGCCTTCCATAATACAATGCAGGTATGAAAAGAGAAAATGGGACCAACTTACTGTATGAATCTTCTAAGCCAAAGGATGAGCGATTGTCCCCACTGATTGGATGTGAATCCATCGTTTAGCTACTGGAGTTGATTTTTGGACCATCAATGATTCCAATCAAGTACACTGTCCATTGCTGAGAACAACTTTTCTTCAATTTTGGTTCATGCACATTTTTTTGGTTCTCCAGAGGTTATTAATAACAAGAAGTCAAATTGACTACAGAATCATATCCTTGAATAGATGAAATTTATAATCAATGCATATACTGTACCAAAACTAGATGTAATATTTTATGTTGTATCATTTTGGTACAAATCAATCTGTAAAGACTCGAGAGCAAATTAGCATTATTGGAACTTGGAAAGTTAATGCAATTTGGCATCCAAGCGCATGGTTCAGTTTTAGATTTGGATGAAAACTCCGCGGAAGGTTCAATTTGGTGGAACAATTGAGATGGCTAAACATAGGACAGCATTTGTCCTTGTATATAATTTTCTGTATGCCCATGGCAAATATAATTTGTACTTTAGTATTTAAGATGGCGTCCTAGGCTTGGAGTTCATTACCCTTCTTTTGTTTCATATTTTTCTTGTAGCATCATACTTTCACGTAGTGAACTGTTTTATGTCAACAACCATGCAAGCAATAAACAAACTTAGAAAAAAATTCTAATGGAATCAATGAAGTTGCATCCCTGGCCTGGTCAAAGTCGACTTTATTTGTAGCAATGAGAAGTATTTTTAAAAATTTGAAATTACAAATAATGAGATGCAACCTACACCTGTCCTACAAGCTATTCCTTTAAGTTACAGTAGCAAGTCTAAAGATGGCAAATTCTTTCTCCATGGTTATCTAATGTATGGGATTTTTCCTCACGAAAAAGAGAGTAGCGTGTTATGAGGTTATTTTGCATTAGATTGCAACCGGTCTTCTCAAGGAATGGAGTTCTTAAAAAACAATCATTCTACGCAACACGAGGGCTCCTCTCGATTTTTCTCGCATTTTCCATTTGGCAATACAGCAATCTTAATAAATAGTCTTGATGAATGACCTTATCTTAGATCTGATGGAAACTTGTGGAAGTTAATAATTGATGGTGGAGATGGTTCCTGCATTGGGTACATCATTTAAGTCAGTTTTAGGGAAAATACGATTTCAGTGCATGGGTTTAGCAATAGTTCAGTTCTATAGCCGTGATCTTTGCATAAAACGGTATCCACTGTCTGAATGGGGGGAGATTGGAGGCAAAAACAAAATCGTCCTTAGGACTGCATTTGTTGGAGGAAACGAGGTTTTGATCTCCTCGCACAGGTTTCGGATGCTAAATTGCATTTCATGGGACATTGGTGTGATGTGCCTGAGTGATCTAGGGGCCAGTGGTTATGGGGCAACTTATATGCACCCATATAGAATGGTAAGAGTCTCGGTACATTATATTTAGTGCATTTATATGCAAGAAAAGGTGCATTCTAGTGGCACCATAGATTGCACTGATCTAGGGTGGGGGCTTTCAAGTACCCAAGACTATCAAAGATTCTCAGTTCCTTTGGTCATAGTAAACCATATTATAAGAAACATGAATTCTCCACGTCCAGATAAGACTACATTCTCAATAATGGGCAAAATGTTACTACCTATTATATCCATCGCTAGAACAATTTCCTATATCAGTATGAAGATTCTTAACTAGCCTTGGAGGTATCCATCGCTAGAACAATTTCCTATAAAAGGATGAAGATTCTCAACTAGCCTTGGAGGTGGTTGACTATAAGTACATTGCTGCAACGTTCTTGACTGCATAAAATACTATAGAAATAATTCTCACTGAAGTTGCATGTAACCATGTGTTAATGGGTTAAAAATATAATTCTTTTCATTGCAAGATAGATGTTGGCTATTTAGCAGCCACAGTTCAATTCTTTAATCTTAACTAGTAGTATTTATAATATAAAATTCTAACATAAATTAGACAAATAACAAAATTGTGAAGTGGCTGGTTTTTTTTATTCTAATATGCTGAAACCTCTCTTTTTTCCAAAATTTTTTTTATTCTAATATGCTGAAACCTCTCTTTTTTCCAAAGTTTTTTTACCAGTTCTTCGAGCAATAACTCTCTACTAAAATAAATAAATATCTTAATTTATTCTTTTGACGATAAAAAATTCAAATAGCACTTAAATTGTTTAAAACATGGTTGAAAATAATTGCCAAAAAATCGTGGGGTCATGTCTAGGGCAAAAAATTGCGAAAACCCCTATTTTTTCTGAAAATTTGGTCGACCAAAAGACAACCCGTCAATAACCTAATCAAATGCGATTAATATATAAGCAAAATTTTCAAAACTATGATTAATATAACTCCTATTTTTCTGAAAATTTGGTTAACCAAAAAACAACCCGTTAATAACCTAATTTTAGCAGTTGCATATTTGTGTTAAGCCGATAAATGCTCTATAATAAAATTATTTTTAAAAGTATAATTTTATGTGAACAAATTAGATTATTAATAATTTTTAATTTAAATAATATAGTTTTTACTAAAATCTTTTAAATAGATTAATAAATATTATTTAATTAAATTAAATTTATTAAATATCAAAAAATTATTTAAAACACTTGTTAAAAATCTATAATGAAAAATTAACAAGAGAAATACAAAAAAGAAAAAGAAAAAATAGCAATGTCGCTAACAAATATTCTATTTACTAAATAAATTATTG
The DNA here is from genome assembly GCA_028749045.1 of Cupressus sempervirens. Lineage (NCBI taxonomy): Eukaryota > Viridiplantae > Streptophyta > Pinopsida > Cupressales > Cupressaceae > Cupressus > Cupressus sempervirens. Next base: position 821,528,875 of record CM053793.1, read on the forward strand.
AAACTAAAAAATAATATTTAAAGGAAAAATTAATCTAATATAAAAAATAAATTAAAACAAGTGACACAATGCATCAAAGTTCTTGACAATAATTGGAAAAGAAGGAAAATAAAGATTTATAGATAGAAAGGAAAAATAGAAAGAGAGAGCTAAAAGAGAGAATGATATGTTATTATAAGGACAAGTAAAGATAGACAGTTGAAGGGAATTTAAAAAATATCAATAATTATATTATTTAAATAAATATGTAAATAATAATAGAAGTTATATTATATGAATGACCTACTCATTTATACCAATTTAATTATAAGTTGAAATATTTAATTAAAATAAACAAATTGTTGATTAAAAGTTTGAGGGGTAGTATTAATTTTATAATTTGTAAAATGGTATTAAAAAAATGGAGCAATATTGTAAATAGTAGCTAGTATAACATAGTGGAAATTTAAAGAAATAACATTTTACAATTGGCAAAAATAAATATCAATGTAAAACTAATAAATAAATTTAAAATAAGAAATATAAAATATTTAACTCCATATTTGAACTTGATAAGAAAAATAAATTGTGATAATTAATATTGATTAGACATTCATTTTTGTCAAAAGTGGTGTGAGGTGGAAGATAAAAATATTATTTTTTTGAAAATCTAATCAACTTGTCACAAATGTGGAAAAGATGAAGTTGTAATTAATGCATTTATCAATACATGATAGAATTGTTAGTAAATATTTATATTTTTATTGTAGAAAATTGAATTTTCTCCCTACCAAAAATAGTATGGTCGAATATAATGAATGAAAAATGCAATTTACAAAATAATGAAAAATTTAAAAAGATATAAACATTTGAAGTTTCTTTTAATCTTTTAAATTCTACGAGTTGATTGGTCAAATGAATTGAATGAAAGCAATAGTATCCTGCCTTTGACAAAGGAACTAGTAATTTAAAAACTAAAATCTAAATCAAATTTAAAAATCAAAAGTTAAATAAATAGAGATCACAATATGTGCTAATGTGAAGATAAAAAATTATTAAAATAAATAAATAAACAAAAAATAAAAACAATAGATAAAAGTGGAGATAACAAATAATAAATATCAAAGCAAGAGATAAAAGTGGAGTGAGATAAAAACTCACGGGTAAATAATTAGTGGGAAGGATTTACAATTTTTGGACAAAACTAACAACTTTTCGGAACAAAGTTCCCACAAATAGCCTATCGGCTAAAAAATGCAATTAACATATATGCAAAATTTTCAAAACTATGATTATATGATGGAAATTTTAAATTTAGTATGTGTATTTTAAAGAAATTATATATTTTCAAATGTTTAATAAATTATAGTAGTTTGATCATTTTAATGTCTTTTATTGATTGCTAATTTTTAATTTATGAATACCTTACATCAAATTTTAATTTTTTTACTAAATTAATTAGCAATATTTATGAAATATAATAAATATATATTTTAAATTAAGTAATCAAATTTTAAATAATGCATACTTTTAACTTCATACATACATACATACATACATACATACATACATATATATATATATATAAACATATATTTTGCATATTCATATTATAAATTAGTAATATGTCAAAATTATAGATTTATCAAGCAAGATTTTCAAATTCAAAAATTATATTTTTAAAGGATTTAATAATATGAATAAATAATAAATAATATTAAAATATGTATATTAATGATGAACACCTAACAATTACTAAAAATAAGTTTTAAAATTCATATTCAAATATTTTAAAATTTAGAAACATTAATATCTTACCATTTTAAAATATAATGAATTATTTGTGTTTTATGATAAATACTGTAAATATTCTGCTAATTCTGTGCTTTTGATCAGACTTATCAATAATCCTTAGGTGATGAATAATGAACTCCTCAAACTCTAATGTAAGGAGGAATGATCAAGCTTTATTCTAATCTAAAATGAATGTATCTCTCCAATATATTCGCTGGATATTGTTGCTTGAAGGAGCAAACTGAAATGTAATTGTGTGTCCTCAGAACTACAACAATAACCTCCCTAAATATCATTACTAAAGGGCATGTCCCTCAAAGGGACATGTCCCTTCCTAAGTTAGCATTTATAACCTCTCTAGAAGTGAGCGATCTGCAAGGTAAATCATAATAATTACTAACACACACAATGTGTTAGATTAGTTAATGATTATCAAACAACTCCTTAAGAAGTTGCCGGCTCACAAGAGGAGTACATAATCTAATGCCATACTTATGATATTTAAGGTAAGAAGATCAAGTGCGGTCTGTACATTTAGATATGTAGATTATCGGGTTATATACTTAACACTCCCTCTTAACTTGATAATCATACAGAGAGATATTATATCTAGCAACATCAATAGAGATGAATAAGCAAAAATTAATACTCTATATCTGTCTGAATCTTCTCAGTATGTGGTATCATAGAACACATGATACAATGCCATATTTCTAAACCTGTGATATGACAAATCACTACTACTAGTGATAAGATACAAGATAAATCTGAAAAGTAATTTGATTTATTCATTTATCCAAGTTGTGACTCATAGATACCGGTATTTCTATATCACAATCATGATCTTGAGTTTAAGATCTACGAGAAAACATGATAAATCCGAAGAATAATAAAATTCTTTCTTTATCCAAATTGTGACTCATTGACATAGTAATGTCAACATCACAATATGATTTTAAACTCATCTAGATCTTACAGTGGAACTCTACTATTTAGCACATTATCTAAGAGATCGTCATCTCTCATAATGGCTTTTATACAAGTGTTCATTATCTTAGAGATTGTAACCTCTTAAACAATGAATAAAAATGGTGGAACCCACAACAGTCAATAACCTAACAAAATAAAATTATTTTATTAATAATTTAAAGAGTACAAATGGATTACAACTCAACCATACCAAGTCTCCTCCCGAAGTGTTCTATCTTCACTCTAGATAGAGGTTTGGTGAGTATGTCTACTGTTTGATTTGTAGTGCAAATGTATTCTAATTTTACAGAATTATTGTCTTCCATATCTCTTACATAATGGTAAGGAAGTTCAATATGCTTGGACTTGTCATGAAAAATTGGATTCACTGAAAGCTTGATGGAACTTTGATTATCACAATGAATAATCATAGGATTCATGGCTTGCCCAAATAATCTCACAAGTAACTTCCTTAGCCAGACTACTTCTCAAGAGGCTATTGCTGTTGCAATGTATTCGGCTTCTATAGAGCTCTGAGTTACTGAAGACTGCTTTCTGCATATCCAAGATATCATCACTGATCCTAGACTGAAACGACATCTTGAAATACTTTTTCTGTCTTTAACACTTCCACCCCAATCAGAATCAATGAATCCATGTAAGTCTAAGTCAACCTTTTCGTATTTGAGTCCAAAATTAAGAGTGCCTTGTAAGTGTCTCATAATGTGTTTAACTGCAACTAGGTGAATCTCCTTTGGCTCACACATAAACTAGCTTAAGGCATTAACAACATAGCGAATATCCAGTCTTGTATTTACTAAGTACATAAGGGACCCAATCATTTGTCTGTAGAGAGTAGAATCTATGGAAGGTGATTCTACTATTGCTTCCTTAAGTTTATGTAGATTAGTCTCTATTGGAGAAGACATAGGCTTGCAATACCACATTCCAAAACTCTTCAAAATGTCTGATGTATACTTCCCTTGATTAAGTATGATACTGTCAGAATTCTGCCGTACTTCCAGTCCTAGGAAGTAATGGAGGAGTCCCAAATCTTTCATCTTGAATTCTCTAGTTAGATCTTTCTTGCACTGATCTATAAGATGATTATCATCTATTATTAGTAAATCATCAACATATAGTATCAGAATTACCATATCATCTTTATCTCTTTTATAATACAAATTTGGATCGGCTTCATTCTTGAAGAATCCTAAGCTAGTGAGATACTTATCAATTCTTTCATACTAGGCCATGGGAGCCTATTTAAGCCCATAGAGAGATTTCTTGAGCCTCCAAACAAAAGCGTTAGGATCATGAGTTTCAAATCGTTTGAGTTGCTCCATATATACGTCTTCTATAATCTTTCCATTTAGGAATGCTATTTTTACATCCACCTGATGTACTTTCCATCCCTTCTATGTTGCAATTGCTAAGACTGCTGTTATGGAGGTATATCTGGCAACATGAGCAAATGTTTCTTCATAATCAATCCCTTCTTTTTGAGAAAATCGTCTGGCTACAAATCTAGCTTTATACTTTTCAATGCTATCGTCAACAACATGCTTTATTTTAAATATCCACTTGGAAGAAACAACAAATTTTCCTTTTGGTCTTGGAACACTTTCCCAAACATCATTTTTCATAATAGATTGGTATTCTTCTACCATAGCTTCTTTCCAATCTATATGTTTAATAGCATCAAAAGGATTGGTTGGTTCTGTTTTGGATAAATCACTCATGTTTGATGTATAACTAGATAATCTTTTAGGTCTTTTGCTTTCTTTGACTGTTCTGGAAGGTGCAACAAAGTCTTGAGCTGCCTCAACTGTTTTAATGACCCAAAGTGGTATTTTCTTTGAATTTTGAGTTTCTTCAAGATTCATATTTTGAATTTCATCTTCAATTTCTTCTAAGTTCTCCCTCTGGGACCCAAATTCACTATTTCTTTCAGAACTAGATAAAGGAGAAGGTTATTCTGAACTTAGGGCTCTTTTGAATGCAAGATCTTCTTCAAAAATCACATCCCTACTAAGTTCAATACTTTTTTGTCCAAGTATGAAAATCCTATATGCCTTAGATGTTTTTCTATACCTTATAAAAATACCTTTCCTCATAGAGGGTTCTAACTTGGTTGTCTTTTCTTTTGGAACATGGATATATACAAGGCACCCAAAAATCCTAAGATGACTTATATTGGGTTTAACCTTAGCAAATATTTCTTTAGGAGTTTTATCTCTAAGGTAGGAGTCAGGGCTTTTGTTTTGAATATAGACAACAGTACAAGAGGCTTCTGCCCAAAGATAATATTCTAGATTTTGATAAAAAATCATAGTTGTAGCAGCTTCTATAATTGTCCTATTCTTTCTTTCTGCTTTCCTGTTTTGTTCTAGATTATAAGGAACGATGTACTCCCTCTTAATCCTTGACTCTTTACAAAACATTTTAAACAAGTCTGAGGTATATTCCCCTCTGTTATCAGTTCTAAGGGTTTTAATTTTGTGTCTTGAGAGGTTTTCAATTAATGTTTTAAATTCTTTAAATCTCTTTAGGATTTCTTTTGATTCTTTGCATTTTAAGAAGTAAATCCATGTTTTCCTAGAGAAGTCATCTATGAACAAAATATAATACTAGAATCCTCCAAGAGAAGGAACAAACATAGGTCCACATAAATCTGAATGAACTAACTCCAAAACATTATTTGTTTTCCTAGTGCTATCATGAAATGGACTTTTGGTGTTCTTACCTAGAGCACACCCTTTGCATATGCTTGAGTGGTGTTTATTTAGTTTAGGTAATCCAATAACCATCTTCTCCATAGTTGATAAGGTTTTGAAATTTAGATGCCCTAATCTTTTGTGCCATATTTCATTTATGTTTGCAGCTTCATGAACTAAGGCTTGAATAGGTTGACTAGATTCTATATTCAATTCATACAAATATCCTTTTTCTCTGACTAATCAACTTTTCTTTCTTGATTGAGGAGCTCTTTGCCCAAGTTAATAATTTGCCATCCACGAATGTAACATTATGCCCATCATCTTCAAACGTTGTGACTGGGATTATATTTCTTTTAATTTTTGGTACATAGAGCACACCTTTGAGAAGAAGAGTATTTCCTAATTTTAGTTTCAAGGTGCAATTTCCAATTCCTTCAACGAAATGTGCTGAATTATCACCAATGGTAACTTTTCTAATAAAGAGTCTTTTGTTTTTTTGTATCCTGTTATATGTCTAGAAGATCCACTATCAATTACTCATGCTTTACTTGACATTTCATTTGATAGTGAGGAGTACAATACACAATTCTCAGGATCATAGGTATCTTCTTCCTTAGTAACATTTGTACAGTTTGCTTATTGTTCAAAATTTTTAGGACAATTAGATCTGTAGTTCCAAATTTTTCACATTTGAAACACTTTATTTTAGATAGATCTTTCCTGGGTTTCCCATTCTTTTGATTTCCTTTTGTCTTCTTGAAATGCTTCTTTTTGCCCTTATAGGAGTTTGTATTAAGAACATGAAGTTCTTCATCTTCTGTTTTCAGTTTCCCTCCTTTCTTTAGTTTTCTAGATTCTTCTTGAAGATAATCATTCTTAAGTCCATTGAAGTTAGGAAGATTATCTCTGGCACTTATTTCTTGTGCAAAAGTCTCCCATGAATCTGGCAATCCATCTATAGCCATTAGTGTTAATTTTGTATCACTAATAATGGTTCCTATACTTGATAGTTCATCTCTAATATCGAAAACCCTTAGGAAGTAAGAATTCATTGATTCTCCTTTCTTTATCTGAATGTGATTTAGTTGCGTTTTCAGTGCTAGAACCCTAGTTGCATTGTAGATCTCATATGCATTTCATAATGCATTCATCATATCAAATGCAGTTTGATGTTTTCTAAGCATGGGTACGATATCATTTTTTACTCCATCTAATATGATTTGAATTTCTTTCCTATTTCCTTTGCTCTAGATGGATTTATGAGGTTCAACTAGCAGTTGTTTGGATGCTTTATCAATAAATTGTTTTACATCATTCTCTTCAAGAATCATCATGATTCTGAATTAAAGTGTTCTTTCCCATCAAACCTATCCTCAGGTATGATTGTGTATGCCATTGAAGATCGGAGATAGTTGCCAGATATATATGAAGTTTGATTAGTACTAAATTTTGCAGAGCCTAGGTTCGATTACCAGAGCTCTAATACTATGTAAATATTATGCTAATTTTGTGCTTTTGATCAGACTTATCAATAATCCTTAGGTGATGAATAATGAACTCCTCAAACTCTGATGTAAGGAGGAATGATCAACCTTTATTCTAATCTGAAATGAATGTATCTTTGCAATATATTAGCTGGATATTGTTGCTTGAAGGAGTAGACTGAAATGTAATCGTGTGTCCTCAAAACTACAATAATAACCTCCCTAAATATCATTACTAAAGGGCATGTCCCTCAAAGGGACATGTCCCTTCCTAAGCATTTATAACCTCTCTAAAAGTCGGCAATTTGCAAGGTAAATCATAATAATTACTAACTAACAGAATCTATTAGATTAGTTAATGATTATCAAACAACTCCTTAAGAAGTTGTCAACTCACAAGAGGAGTACATAATCTAATGCCATACTTGTGATATTTAAGGTAAGAAGATCAAGTACGGTCTGCACATTCAGACCTGTAGATTATCAGGTTATATACTTAACAAATACTACATTTATATTATCAAGTAAAATAATATAGTATTTATGATAAATTTTTTATAGTGTATTAATGATATAAAGTGTCATATTTATAGTTTTATAAAAATATAGGTTATCAATTTATGTTCAGTAATTTTGAATTTGTCATGTATGCTCGAAAAGTGAAAAAGTGATGAATACAACTATCAAATTTTAGATTTGTTGGTGGCACAAAATATTTTTTTCCCACCTTAAGCAATAATTCCTTTTGAAAATTCCTGCTTGTCCAAGCATCTATCACTTTTACCTATCAAGTTAGTTGCACAATCATCGTAACTATCATCCTACCTAGTCATTGTTCAAACAACATGCTTTTTATTATAATCAATAACCTAACAAGGGGGTTGATCCTTACAAAACCATAGGCTAAAGGCATCAAAGAGAACAACATTAACATAGGGGTGTTCGATTTTATAGGCCATTAATTACTTTCATAGGCCATAAATAAATGGTTAACAAAACATAAACATGATAGGTGTTATAAAAAATAAAATACACAAATAAACACTTCACTAGTAGAAAGGCTAGTAGCCCTCCTCAAGGGTGAGAGTGTCACTCAATCATTGCATATGGAGAAAAGTGTGGGTTTGAAGAATTATTTTCCTATGCCACTAGACAACTATCTAGGTGATGTTATACATAGGAGATCTAATGAAAATCCATTTGCATATTTGTTAGCACAATGACCATAGTGCTAAGAAAGTTGTACATTGCTAGTGGAAGCTTGGATCAAAGTAGGATATGTAGACTATTGACTCCCAAAGTTTCCCTTGGGAGACAACAACTTTTATGGGAACTCCAATGAGGGTAAGGCACTTAATATGCCTTGCTAGACAACCTATGGGCTTTTAGAAGCCGACTCTTCTTTTTGTGGAGGGAAAAAGGTGCATAAAGATATTGATGAAAACCAAGGAATGCATTAAAACTTTTGACTGAGTATATAGAGTACCCTAATATAGGATATCGAGGCACAAAGATGGATCCATTTGACTAGAAACAATTGCTGATCACTAAAGGAAGAGCTCTTAAACATAGAACAAGCCATACCTAAAATCTATAAACATAAAAATATGGTGCGTAGTCTCATCAATAGTCATTCATATGAGTGTGTTAAAGTTGAAGTTTTGCATAGAAGACATTCATAAAAAAGATGCAATTTACAATAGAGACGAAAGGGCCTAAGGCATGAGTGCTTATATTGACTATCCCAGAAACTCAATTACAATCTTAAGGTAGACATAGAGGATCCTCTTAATCTTAGTATAAATTCCCAGATTGGGCTCTCCTTACAATGCTTTCCCTTCCCCATTTTAAAGGCCCTAGGTATAGCCTATCCTTCATGTTTGTAGGTGGTGTGAAATTCGTTGGCTAACTCAACCTACATTATGAAATCATTGCCATCACGTGGGGTATGAATACTCTATCACTCCTCTACAAGAGGTGACTAGAATTTGAATTTAGAAGTGTACATAAAAACCTATGATGCAAGTGTTCCCATTTGCTGTCGTCACCACATGCAAGAATGAATCCCAAAATTGGACCCACTTCAAAATATTTGTCAATGTTTTTGTTGGAGGAAGTTGGAGCCCACAATCTAAGATGGACATATTGTATGGACATGTGGCACATTTGCGGGTCTTCTAAATAACTACAGGGAGAATGACTTGTTAGGATTAACCACATAAATAAATAACAATTACATACAAATATAACCAATATTAGAAAATAATAAATCACAGAAAAGAGAACACAAGACACAAAGTTTTAACATGGTTCACCCAATCCTTGGGCTACATCCACCAAAAAGCAAGTTGAGTATTCTTATTATCTAGTGATTACAACTTGATTACAATCTGTAATCCCTTACAACTCAATATAGTCACAAGAAGCTACAATCTCATCATACATTATGAAATCCCTAACCTTAGGCCATTTTATACAAGCTTTTGCTACTTACAAAATTAGGGCTAGAATAAGTCATCCAGTAGAAAAAAATAACAGTCTACGCATTTTATGATAGTAAATTTATTTTTGGCTTTAGCGGCATTGCCCCACAAAACCCCTATAAGGGCGTTGCCCCTCAACCCCACCCTGTACTGCGATAAGGATTACACCAGGGGCTCTATCCCTTGACCCTATCTTGGGGAAATTTCCCCCAAACCTCTGTAGAAATATTTGGGGAGAAATTGCACCAAATAAAGTGGGATAATATTAACCTCTGAGTCTGATTAGGCTCCACATCACGACACAATCATAGAAGCACACCGTGTTGACAAGTGATAAGGTTTGTTGCTTACCTTTTAGACATCATGGTTGAGAGGCAAGACTTGGTCACTATGAATATATTTTGTGAGACCACGAGTTGTTCATATTTCTAGTGACTCTTGTGGACACCATCCTTATTCAAAATGCACAAGGAAACCATGCAAACTACAAACTTTGCTAAGATGGAGATGTGCAAAATGCACTTACGAAACTAGCTATGAGCTGCATCCTCTTAAGGAACATACATTTGTGCAAACAAGCACTTTGTGGAAAAAAAGAAATCTACTCTACTATGTACAAGGAGTTACATCACAAAGATACTAAATGAAGCCATTCATGAGTTCACTAAAGTAGCTTCCATTGTTTACTAGCCTTTGATATTTTACATGCTTATGGGAAGCTAACCAAAATAAAATTTGAAGAAGGTGTTTTTGTTGATAGGAAATCTCCCCAGGGTTGAGAATGAAATACCCACACACCCCTGAAAACAACCTTCTTGTAGTGCACTGATGATCTCCTCATTCTCCTTTTTTGGTTCACCTTTATGGTGAGGGGCGATCGATGATCCTAGGCCAGATGCCTAATAGGGTATCCTCTAATGGGACTTGTTGATTATTGCACTAAAAGAAAACCATCAAAAATAGAGTTTTACGTCTTCTTTACTATAGAGGAGATTGTTTCCCTTTACTTGCATTCATGATCCTTAGGCTCCATGTTTTTGTCATGGAGGTTAACTTGCATAGGGGGTGTTGGTGAACATATTCGTCTTCTTAAAAATATTTCTCCAACAAGGCTCTATCACCCTATATCTAAAGACACAATAGGTTCACAATAGTTGGGTAGGTTCAATTGTTCACCTCCCTTTGAATTTAATGAGGTACAACTCCCTCTTTTGATCTTCAACGAATCAATTAATCTAATATATGTATTTTCTTTTAATTAGAAAACATGATGACTGCACACCTTATTCTTAGATAAGGGGCTAAAATAAATTAAGTTCAATAGATATCACTAAAACAAGAAAATATTTAAGCTTCTCGCATTTCCATGAATAAAAATTATCAAAGATTGCAAATGAATTCATCACAACAATATACTTCAAGATATCAAGATGGCACATGAAAAGAAAGTGAGCATTCACAAAGAAATCTTCCTTTCTATAATCTAAATAGCATAGATTTAGATTAAGTCCATAAACCAACTTCTATTTTTTTGATTCAAAGTTCAAGAGAAAAACTATCTTAACAACATTCACCAAAAATTGACTAGTTCATATGCTACCAAAAAGAGTTCTAAAAAACAACTTGCTAAGTCTTCTTTCTACTTCCTTTTTCTAAACCCTATTTTATCTTAAAGTTCCATACTTATAGTTTCAAATTGCCTAGGGATCTCCTTGAAAAATTGACCCTCAGGGAGTCAACAATAATAGTTAATTACAACTAAGCAATTAAAAATCGTACACATGTCCCAAATGTTCAAACATCGTAAGAGACAATTAAAAGAAACTATGACTAAGTAGATGAATTGCACCCAAGATCTTCTATTTTCCCATCCTCACTATGAGGACCACGTACCAACTTTCAAATGTAAAATGCACCCATGAATTCTTGCAAAACAATATTAGAAGTAGATTCTTGAAGCTCATCAACTTAATTCTCCATACGTCCTTATCCTATTTCATCTTTGTGACATGTTCAACATATCTTGGGAGGTGATCCACACATAGGGCTAACATAGCTTCTATCTGGGAAACCTTAGTGAAATCCACGATTGTGGGGTTCATCACTTCTTTCACCATCTTCATATCCTCTTTGAATGTTTTGATCAGAGTCTCCAAGTCCAAACTCTCTTCTTTATACTATTGAGCACTGGTAGGATTTATGATTTTAATGTCCTTAACGAGACTACTATACATATCCTTGATTTCTTTGTTGATGTCATGTGCTTTTATGATAGCGGATTTGGTTACAAAGAATCTCCATGTTGTATTCTCTTTACAGACATATAACATGCTAGGATGTATAGTTTTTTGGGGGTTTTTAGCTAAAAATTATAGACACCATATTGTTCCACTTCGCATTTGGATGGCCACAACAAACCACTTGGCTTCTTTAACCTCCTATGTAGGTAGTTGAGTTTGCAACTCTCCGAGTAGGGTCGACCTTTCGCTAGTTCAGAGATTGGTTGGTTCAAGATCCTTTTATCACCTGCACAATTAATATAAATAAAACAAATAGCAATTGGGGGAGACTGTACACCTTGGTTTTTTTCTTCTGATTGAACCTGGGTCATTCCTTATTTTCTCTTTTGTTTAAACCATGATTTTGTGCATTCAATAACTGCATCATTTCTTTGGACTATGTCATCTTCCTCGGTTTGAGACCAATCAAGGGTAGGTAGGAAATTTTTAGTCTGGGCCAGGAACTCGGGTTCAATCACCTCTGAAATGTCATCTTGCACTCCTTTTATATTTAACTTCAACTGGAAAGTGATGATGTGTTATACCAATAGTCTAGAATGGTCTCTTTTAAGAACTTCTCTTTTAGTTGCACAATCTTTCTAGTAATCTTCGATATGGGGTAATGACACAATCCAATCTTCCAACTCCAATGCTATTCTTGCAAATCTTTTCTCCTCTTATAGAACTCGAGGTCAAAATTGTAGAGATCACAACCAATATTAACCACATTTTCTATGGTTTCACAAGAGAGTTTTCCAAGTTTAATAGTAAAGACATTGTCCCACTTATCTTTAGGAATTTTTTTTTAAATCACAACAACCACCTGTCTACAGACTTTAGTCAATATGAAACAATCTAGGGTGAACCTAGGTAGTTGTATGGAAACTTGCAAGAAAGAATATAATTGTTTCCACATAACCCATAATAGATCTGAAATAAATATATAATTGAAATCCACATGCAAGAGAATAGAATTCTTGCAAAGCAATAATAGAAGTTGGATTCTTGAAGCTCACCAACTTAATTCTCCATACATCCTTGTCCTATTTCATCTTTGTGACATGTTCAAGTGATCCATGCACAAGGTGTAATGCCTACCCCTACTTGACTTTTCTTTTGTAGTGTTAGATTCTTTTAGGTCAATTTTTTGACTATGTTTTATGATTATCGGTGCTTGGTTACCATATTCAATTAGATGTTGTTTTATACTCAGTTGATTATATGTGATGAGTTACTAGTTATTTCATGTATGCATGATTATACTTTGATGATGATTGTATATAGTAGTTCTAGTTATTTCATGATGTTAGTTAGATGAACTATTTTAATGCAGTTTTTATGGATCCTTACCCCATACTTGCATGTGTATGGTGTGCATGTATGTTTTCTTTATGTTTGGTGTTTCTGATGTGGTTGAGGAAGGGAGTCATAGTCACTTGCTAGTCGAGATCTACATGATGCACCACTTTCTGCCATTGCCTGTTTAGTTTAGAATATATGTGTTTGTAGATGCATGGATTTTATGCAAATTGCATGTATCGGGTATTGACTTCCCTGAATTGCCAGGATGAGCGTACCCTATAGCGATATTTTAATGGTATAAGTGGGGAGATAATTATTGAGTCTAAATCCTAAACCCTAAGCCAATTGTCCTAGAAAATAGGACAAGTATCTGAGTTGTTTACTTGTCCCAATTCGTCTAGTGACATGAATTCATGATTTTGACCTTGGAGTTTGATTTTGTTCTATGTCTTTAATTGAGTTGTCGTATTTGGTTTTGTGGGTTTGTTGTGATTCTTGTTATAATTAAATCAAATTAAAGACTATTTAATGATTTAATTTAATGAAAATTTAATAAAGAAAATTCAATATTTAATTATATTTAATTAATTGAGAAATTAATTAAATAAAATAATTAAATTTAAAAGATTATATTAAAGTTCTATTTTTGAAGTATTTATAATTATTTAATTTAATGATAATTATTTATGAGTTTTATTTTAGTAATAAACTCTAAATAATGTTATTAATTAAGTTAATAAATATATTATTAAAAATGCCTTGTGAATTAATTAAATAAAAAAATGAAACTTAAAGATAAAGTTATGATTCTAATTTAGGTGTAATTATATTTATTTAATTAAATAATAATTATTTAGGAGTTTTATTCTAAATAATAAACTCTAAATAATAATATTAATTGAATTAATAAATATATTATTAAAATATCTCGTAATTAATAAGAGAGAGAAAACATAAATTTAATAGAGTTTATTTTAATTAAATTGCGTAAAGTTTATGCATAAAATTAAAATATAATAAATTAAATAAAGAGAGAAAGCTAATTATTTAAATAAAGATATTTTGTAATTAAATATCTAAAAGTTTGTGCATGAAAAGGTAAAAGGTAATAAAGTAATAAACATAAATTGATCAGCGAGTTCCCTCGTGTGATTGCACAATCAGAGCTCCAAATTTAGGGAGAACCCTTTATCAGAGATCTAGAGCTCATTTTGCAATTACATAGGTTTTGGAGGAGCAATTTCGAAGAAGAAAGTTTTCAGAGAAAGGGGATTGTTTTGCGTGCTTTGTGCGATTGTCGTTTTAGCATTAGATACAGGTAGGATCTCGTGGTTTAATTGTACAATAGATTTCCACTTCTTTGTGTCTGGATAAATATGTTTTTAAAATTTTAGATTTGGTTGAAACCCTTGTGTTGAAATTTATTGTTCTCCATTCTTGATTTTGTCTATGAACGAATTAATGAAATTGAAACCTTTGTTTGTTAAATTGAGATTAGAAACCCTCATTTGATTTAAATTGGGTGATTCATAATGGATTTGATTAAATTCAAGATAGGGGTTTTGAAAAGAAAAATCATATTAAATCATTAAATTTAATTGTTTAAATTTTGTTGTTCTATCATATCTAGTTTGGAAAGTTTATGTTTTTAGTAAGTTTTCATTTTTGGAAAGTTTCCATTTTTATTAAGTTTCTATTTTTTGGGAAAGTTTCCATTTTTAGTAAGTTTTTGTTTTTGGAAAATTTTCATTGTTAGTAAGTTTTCATTTTTAGAAAGTTTATGTTTTTATTAAGTTTTCATTTTTAGTAGGTTTTCATTTTGGGAAAGTCTCTATTTTTAGTAGGTTTCCATTTCGAAAAAGCCTCTTATTTTAGCAGGCTTCTATTTCAGGGATGTTTCTATTTTTAGCAAGTTTCTATTTAAGGAAAGTTTCTATTTTCAATAGATTTCCATTTCAAGAGAGTCTCTATTTTAGCAGGTTTCTATTTTTGGAAAGTTTTAATTTTTAGAAGGTTTCTATTTTGGAAAAGTTTCTATTTTTAGTAGGTTTCCATTTAGGAAAGTCTTTATTTTTAGTAGGTTTCTTTTTTGGGAAAGTTTTTCTAAAGTTTAATTAATTTAAAATTATTATGGTAATAATTGATAATAATAATTATTAATAATTTAAATAAGTATTGTTAAAATTTTAAATTTGATTATTTGAAAATTTCATTTATTACTTTATTATTTAAATATATTTCTAAAGTAAATTGAAAATCAAAGAAATCAATTGGGAGAATCAATGGTTATCTTTAGTAAACTTGGGTTGTGCTTGATGATTCGATTTTATATGAAAATGATTTATATTGCTTGAGAAATTTTCTTATTTGAAAACCTTAGTAATTAACATACTTTAAAAAGATGAAAATTGTGATATGTATGTTCACTGAACTCTTATTTTTTGATAATGAATTGAACTATGAAACAATGTTTAAACAACTTTTAATGATTTGTTGAATCATCTGAAATTCTAGTGAACTCGGAAACCTTAATAAATCTGACAACTAAAGAAATGGAAACTGAAACTTGGTTGAGATCAAAATGTTATGAACTGTAATATTTGGAAATGAAAACTTGGAAACCTATAGTGAAAATTAAATATATGTATTTTTCAAAACCTAATGTATTATGAAAAGTTACTATTGTATGTTTTGTATGAGACATGTGATTTTACTGATGTTAGGTTTCAGGGTTTGACTTAGCTTTGACCAAATCAAGATGTTTACCAGAGGCTCAGGAGTTCTATTTTGGTGATGTCATGATGATGTTTTGATCACGATCTTTATACTCAACCATGGTAATGTGTCTTGTATGCTCTATGAGGAGTTTTGATCTGTTGATTATTATTTCTTTCTAGTGTCCTTGTGTGAAACTGAGGTGAATGGCGTGACCTATTTGATATAACCTTTGAGTCTTCGATCAGTTGTATTTGGATTGCTTTCCAGTCATTTGTATAAGACTGAGGTGTTTAAATGATTTTTTCTTAGTGATGTCATGTTATGACGTGGATTTGGTTTATGTGTACTTGATTTTGGGATCAGTCCTATTAGGATGATCTTATTTGTGGAATCTGTGATTTTGATCAGTGATATTTCAATGCTTGTTAGTTTCTTGTTTAAGAACTAATGTATAGTATGTGGTCTTTTAAGATCTTTTTACTTTATTGAGCTTAGGGTAGGTTATCTGTATGTAATGTTGGGAAGTGGCTTGCAATGGAGACCGAGGCCCTAAAGAGGTTGACAGGTAACCCATTGTAGGTTATTTAATAAGTGATAAAATTTTATTAAATGGGTTTAAAATGAATTAATAAGAGTTATTGTTCTCCTCACCCATGCCTAAAGTGCTAGTACAGGCTAGAATGGGAGTAGAGAGGACGCTTGGTTGCAAACATGGTTCATTAATATGCATTGTCAGTACGAAAGGTTACTAGTGCCACATAGAATCACTAGGGGGCTGGAGGATTAAAAGACTAGCTGGGTAACCTTAGAGTTGGTTCGTGCAATGACACTTGCCCACATGGATAATAAATTTCCTACGTTTCTATGTTTGCGTCTGGGATTAGTTGATACTTGTGTCTTGGTACCCTTTCAAATAGTTTGCTTTCAAGCAATTCTTTGAACCTAGATGTTGATTTTGACTTTTGAGTTTGTTATCCCATTTGGGACTTAAGTGTATCTCCTCAGCATGGTGGGAGTGGACCTTTTTGGGTTTCACGAGGTCGGGTGGTAGTGCTTTTTCTTATACCATTGGGATCTGACCATTGGATGCCATTGCTGGATGTGTTTGTGTAGATGTTCCTTTCTATTTGATCTTGTATTTCTATGATGGATGGTTATGCTTTAAGTGTATTGTATTTGATTTCATAGGTCTTATGAGATGATGTAATCTATTTCATTATGCACATTATTTCAGCCTTTCATACCATGTGACCTGTACATCGGATGATTGTGCATTATGATTATTGCCAAGTGGAATTTGAGATGATTGTATATTATTTAAATGGATTCATACTTGTACATTATTATTTTATGTGGATTTATTATATATTGGATTTAGTGTTAATTCAACTTAAATGTGATTCAATGTCATGGGACCTTGAATAATTGTAATCTATTTTATGGCATGTGTTTATGTGTTGTTAATGCTTCTACTGTATTATCTATTCTTGTTTATAATTGTTATCTTTAAAAAAAAATGTTTACCAAACTTTAGGTTAACTTATTTTGGGTCACATGGGGTGGGGTGGGGGGGGGGGGGGGGGGGGGGGTGTGTTACACAAGGCTAACATAGCTTCTATCTAGGAGACCTTAGTGAAATCCATGATTGTGGGGGTTCATCACTTCTTTCACCATCTTCATAGCCTCTTTTGAATGTTTTGATTAGAGTCTCCAAGTTCAAACTCCCTTCTTTATACTGCTGAGTACTAGTAGGATTTATGATTTTAATGTCCTTAACAAGACTACTATACATATCCTTAATTTCTTTGTTGATGTCATGTGCTTTCATGATAGCAGATTTGGTTACAAAGAATCTCCATGTTGTATTCTCTTTGAGGACATATAGCATGCTAGGATCTATAGTTTTCTGGGATTTTTTAGCTAGAAATTATCGACATCATATTGCTCCACTTCACATTTGGATGGCCTAAATAGACCACTTGGTTTCTTTAGCCTCCTATGAAGGCAACTGAGTTTGCATCTCTTCGAGTAGGGTCAACTTTTTGCTAGTTCAGAGATTGGTTGGTTCAGGATCCTTTTATCACTTGCATGATTAATAGAAATAAAAAAATTAGCAATTGGGGGAGATTGTACACCTAGCTTTTGTTCTTTTGATTGAACTTGGGTCATTCCTTGTCTCCTCTTTTGTTTCAACCATGATTTAAATACATTATTTCTTTGGACTATGTCATATTCCTTGGTTTGAGACCAATTGAAGGGTAGGTAGGAAACTTTTTGTCTGGGCTAGGAACTCAGGTTCAATCACCTCTGAAATGTCATCTTGAACTCCTTTTATATTTAACTTCAACTGGAAAGTGATGATGTGTTATACCAATAGTCTAGAATGGTCTCTTTTAATAACTTCTCTTTCAATTGCACAATCTTTCCAGTAATCTTCGATATGGGGTAATGACACAATCTAGTCTTCCAACTCTAATGCTATTCTTGTAAACCTTTTCTTCGCTTATAGAACTTGAGGTCAAAATTACATAGATCACAACAAATATTAACCACATTTTCTATGTTTTCACAAGAGATTTTTCCAAGTCTAATAGGAAAGGCATTGTCCCACTTATCTTCAAGAATAATTTTTTTAATCACAACAACCACCTGTCTACAAACTATAACCAATATAAAGCAATCTAGGGTGAACCTAGGTAGCTGTAAGGAAACTTGCAAGAAAGAATATAACCATTTCCACATAACATATAATAGATATGAAATAAATATGTAATTGAAATCCACATGCAAGAGAATAGACAACATACCTACAAAAATGTGACACAACATATATCCTGGAAAATCTTCGTTCAGGGAAAAACCTAGCCTCCAAAAGCATCCAGCACCATGTATTATTCAACAAGAACACCATTGCAATATAACCATGGAAGCCTTCAAAGCCATAGACACAACCAAACAATCCGTGTGAACAAGCATGATCCCATGTCATGCTTTTGACCTTCACAATGCTCCCTTGGCTAACTTGTCAAGCCTTGTCCCGCTCAACTCTTTCCCTTTTTGCCTTTTGTCTTGTCTTTACAACTACCCTTGTAGCTACTTAAATAGAAGAAAGTCCCACAAGACCACCAAGTGGTATTGCATAAACCATGTGCTACCTAACCCATTTACCCCACATTTAATATTGAAAATTTAATTATTTTCATTAATATTAAATAATTATATGAAATATTATCACAATGTTACAATACAACTCATCTAGTATATCCTATGAGAATCTTAACATGTTGCACATCCATCTAGGTGCAACATTACATAATAAAATAAAATAATAAAATATAACAATATTATGTAATGTGTGCAACACCCATTATCTCAACAATCTCTCACTTGTTGTATACATTGCATAGGGTCAATCTGTAGCCACATAAATGAACAAGGGAACAATACCTCCCATCACATCCACCATCATGGATCGAAGTACACCATGTGCTCCATCCTAGTACCCAAAAAAAAATCAAAGTATCCAGCATCTCAAACATGAATGATCTCACCTCCTATTATGCCACTGCCACTAGGCATACATAGAAGCCATCCAAAGAGAAAGCCACCCAACCTATCACATTAGAAGATCATAAAATCCTGTACCAACTAAAATGCCAAGCCAAAAAACTTGATCCAAAGGTAATCATATGTATTCTTATTTTTCAAATATCCATAGCTGAAATAGCACCCACAACAAGTGAAGTGAATCTCACATCATCAACATATCCAATATGTAACCTACAATAACAAGCCTCAAGAACAATACCTTCCAAATATATACCAAGAAGCTCCCACTATAAAAGATAATTTCAAATACATAACCAATTCACTCACAACATCTCAAAGAAGTGAATCCATGCAGTCTCAAGGACATCCACAACACATAAACCAATAACCTGCAAGAACAACCCTCATAAAAAATCTCCAATAGTCTCCCAAGCTCTCCACAACCAACACAGGAAAGAGATAAAGGAATAACCATTTCGTCTCTCACATGACATACATGAACACAAACCTATGATCACAATCTCTAACCAATCTCAAATCCAATGTAAGTGAAACCAAACATCCAGGAAGATAATCAAGACCAAAGAGAAACTATGAAAATCATAACTTATATCATGTCCTTCTACACACACCTCTAGATGTAAACTGTGCAAGTAAGATCTCCTTCGTAAAACTCCAACAAGAAGCCACAACAACACCCAAACCATACCATATAACTAATCATGGATGTAAGCCTCTCACAAATAGATCAAATTATAAACCATTCCTAATCCAAGGAATATGCCCAATATAAAACCATCTCCCAAAGTTAACCAACATAAAAACATATGCAAATGGAGATAACCAATGCTAAATCATCTCTCAAATTAACTCTCTAGAACTATCTCATGTACCATAGCTCAAGATCCATATCTATGAAAGATAAGCATAAACATAATGAACCTGAGAGAAACAATGGGCTATACCTCTCAAGTAGCAAACCATCAAGTAAAAAAACAGTGGGGAATGAGAATGTTTATCAAGATATCCAAGTCTCCAACCAAGACACATCTAAGAAAAATCTCCTCTCAAGTCCATATTAGGGGAATGCCCCTCAAAATTTTTGCTGAAACCAAATAATTATCCCAAAAATAATTCTCCAATCCAAGAGAAATCAACATCACCACTGTCTCTAAGTATCCATGAGCACCTGTAACCAATCAATCCATGCTAACTCCAAATGCAACATAGAAATATCATGAAGTATCCAGCTTATCAATGTACTCAATATCAAGAAACTAAACCAAGATCATTATCAAAGTTCCAACCATGGCCTTAGGAACATAAACATGACAACATGATTTAACCATCTCAACCAAAGAGATAACATGCTCCATATGAACATACTATAACATGTCAAAACTCCAAACGCATACCAAGAGTATACCATGACATAATAATGTTCAACCATCCTCACACCAAGGTTACCATGTCAAAAGAAAGCATAAACCACACCTTTACCAAGAACCCCATTAGTCCTCAAGATGCAACTATCTCCACACACCATGAAGAGAACCATCTCCACATACCATGAAGAACCATCTCCACACCATGAAGATAACCAAGAACCCATGAGTCCTCAAGATCTAACCATCTTCACACACCATTAAGATAACAAGTGCACCATGCAAATGTCAAAGATGCTTCTACAACAACAGGATCTAAGAAAAACCTCCAACATCTGCAAACACTCAATAAATATATCAATGCCAAAAAAATTCCACTCAACCATGGTACCAAGGCATCATAAAATCCATCTCCTACATGAAGATCCTCTAAGTCTATACACAACCAAAGTGTCAAGACCAAGTGAAACCAAGATCTCCAAACCAAGAAGTTACAAACCAAACCAAGAACTAATCCTGTACTATCACATCATCACTATCACAAGCTCCCACTAAACTGTGTATCCAAGCTATCCATGAAATAATGATGAAAAATAACATCCTCTAACCATGAGAATCAACCAAGGCATCAAACCATCAAAGAACTCAATGTGCACATCATGATTTCCTCAAAAGAAACCAAATAACCATGATCCTCAACCAAGAAGATATACCACCATAACCAAATCAGGAATCCAAACCAATGAACAACAAGAATGTACCTATATATCCAATCATGTCATGCCAACATCCATGGCACCATGATCTTATCCATGAACTAAGCATCTGATTCTCAATATGTCCAACCTGTCAGCATAAAATAGTCAACCACAATCCTCCACCATGACTGTACTTGGTAACAATATCTCATCCCTTCTACATGAAGAAAATAAATAAGAAAATCATGTGACTTAGGGTATAGACAACCCAAATCGAAGTCATCAATCTAAATATGCATCAATAATGGAAGATCATTGGGCAAAGACAACTCATAACCAAGCTATAAATGCAACATGTAAGTATAGATCACTTACAATACTGCACAACTTGTAGACCCAACAAGTCATCATACATATCCAAACCAAGCACTGATAACCATATCATCATGAGACCAATCTAAAATATGAACTGAGTATACAATGACATCAAATCTTAAATCTCCAAACATAAAATGTCATAAACTCACAGTGCTACCATAGTCAATAAATACCATAAACTGTTCAGATTAATATATCACCAAATAAACCATGCCAAACCTGCACGAAATTTAAACCAATGTGTAGAGCTTTCCAAGAGATTTTCTTTGACTACTCGAAGTCCAAAATCTAACTTTGTATGCCCAAGTTATGCCCTAATTTGTGCTCAAAATAAACATCTAACTTTCGAGCTTTGAATTAGCTTTTCAACGCCTATAAGAAGTCTAAAATCTGATATCTTGGGAGAAAGTTATGGCCATTTTACTAAGATAGTCTTTTTACCAGTTTCATTGTGATTTTTGTATTTTTTTGTGACGAAAATTCCAATGGGATTAAATTTGATAGCCATCACGAGCTAAAATAAAAAAAAACTCTTTCATTTGCTCTGAACATGGCCAAACTAGGGCGTATTATATATCAAAATTTATGGAAACATCGACCTAGATCCAATGGTGAGGTTTGTTTTTACCCACAAGATCATTTTTGCAAGCTCCCCCTAAAACCCTCATTTAAATAAAACATCTGAAAAACCCTTTTGTCCAATGATTTCACATGCCCAAAATCTACCAATATCTCATCATAATAGTAAACCCCAAACCCTTAGATCTATAATAAACAACTCATATATCTTGCCCTTTCTTTTATCCTCTCATGCATTTCCATGGATTTAATCTAGGGTTACAATAATAAAACCTAGCTCTAATACCACTTGTCAAGAAATCTGTAAGAAAGAATATAACCATTTCCACATAACCCATAATAGATCTAAGATAAATATGTAATTGAAATCCACATGCAAGAGAATAGAAAACATACCCACAAAAAATGTGACACAAGATATACCTTGGGAAACCCTCATTGAGGTAAAAACCTAGCCTTGAAAAGCATCCATCACCATGTATTATTTAGCAAAAACACCATTGCAATACAACCATGGAATTCTTCAAAGCCATAGCCACAACCAAACAATCCATGTGAACAAGCATGAATCCACACATCCCATGCCATGCTTCTAACCTTCACAAATGCTCCCTTGACTAACCTATCAAGCCTTGTCCTGCTTGATTCTTTCCCTTTTTGCCTTCTATCTTGTCTCTGCAACTACCTTTGTGGTTTCTTATATAGAAGCAAGTCCCACAAAACCACCAAGTGGTATTACATAAACCATGTGCTACCTAACCCATTGACCCCACATTTAATATTGGAAATTTAATTCTTTTCCCCAATATTAAATAATTACATAAAATATTACCACAATGTTATAATACAACTTATCAAGTATATCCCATGAGAATCTTAACATGTTGCACGTCCATCTAGGTGCAACATTACATAATAAAATAAAATAATATAACAATATCATGCAATGTGTGCAACACCCATTATCTCAACAATAGCTTTGTAGGTTCTTCATCAAAACCCCCTATCCTAATTTAAGTGAACTTAGGAAATTGGATAAATACACTACCATAGCTCTGCACTAACTTTCGAGCTTCAATTAACATCCTTCACTCAGACATCCCTACCAGTTCAAAACATAATCTACCCACAAAAATATCATGAACCTTCTTATAGTTTACCAAAGCATGATTCTTTTGTAACAAGGGATAATATTTATTGATGGTAATACTATTGCCAAAAGGATCATGAAGAAGGGTTGAGAGGTCTTGTATATAGGACAAAAAATACATGAGCTACAAGGACATGAAGATAACCTTTTTAATGGTTTGAGTCCATTTTAGCGGTCACCTCATTGAACTAGAAATCATCTCAGTCTAGTCCAGGTGTTGCTTGACTTCAAGTATGATCTCTATATAATAGAACATCCAATCCTCCCAAAAGTAAGCATCCAATGAACCTCTAATCCCGTGTAATAGAACTATTGGGTCATGTATGCAAGGCTTCATATGATCCTTGTTTAGGCTCACAGGTAAACAAAAACCACCGTTATAGTTATTTATAGTCCAATGCCTAGTAATTAAACTACAACATTGTTGGTACCCAATATAGATCCAGTAATTAAAATTTTCATTTAATGGTCTTGAACTCCTTTGAACAACGGTTCAAAGTGGTTGGTAGCTATTCAAAGTGGTTCATCTTGTAGGTTCAGTATGGGAAGTCCAGTGATTTGAAGATCAAAGGTTCAAAGTTCAAGTCTTGTGTTGCAGATTCAAAATATTAGGTTTTAGATTAAGATTCAAATCCCCAACATACAAATTTGAGTGGTTCAGAATGGTTTGAACGTTCAGGTTGGTTCATAATAATTTTTTTTTTTCAAAATGGAAATCATATGTTGATAGCCTAAGTTTAGTAGTATTGAAAACTTTGAGAGTTCAAGTCTTTGATTCATGAAATTGTAAGTGTGAAATGAACACTTCATTGATGATCACTACTCACTAAATATCTCCAATTAAAGTCAAGAGACATGTCAAGTGATATGTAGAAGCTTAGATCAAGATTCAAATGTTTCATAGATTATTCAAATAAAGCTCCAACACCATCAAACTCATAGATAAGTTGGCATACTAATTTTGGGGTATTAAATCACATCTTCCCATTGCAATAGATTGATTGGTTCAAAATATAAGTATGAACTAATGGGTGTCATTCAGAGGAGTGATATTGTGCACTAGATGTTCTTGCACCATATTTTCTAGTCCAGGGAATTTAGAATTCCACATATACATAGTCAAGACATTTGTCCATCGGATTATTCTTCTAAATAGATAACCTATTATTGATGAATTGGGTTTATGCTCTATTAATTTAAGCTCAGGCTGATGCAAGAGTACTCAAATAGTTTAATAAATGGTTAGTTTCTAAATGGATTCAACACTTTTGAAATGAGTGCCCCTCATTTCAAAAGTGTGATTTCACACTGTTGGAGCATGATATAGCTTGTGTGGCCAATGGGCATTCATAGTAATAGAATCATCAGACATCATGGGAACATCAAAGATGACCAATCATGGGAAGAAGTAATGGTGATGAACATGCCACAAAGAGTGTGATCTACCTGATAAATCATCTATTCAACACATGCTAAGAACACATATCTAGAGTTTGATCACTATCGAGCAAAATGTGTCAACGCCTAGGTCAAAGTCTATGGAGATGCAGTCAAAAAGTTGGGTAAAATATTTGCACCAGTCTTGGGAAGATATGGTTTTCGACTCCTTCAATCATGCCCATTCTTGCAAGTTGAGGGGATACCCAAAGTAATGAGTAGACATCCACAACTCATAGTCAAAACCTAAGCATAAGATTCATCCAAATACAAAAACAAGACATGCACACAAAATGATTATTAGAAAAGTCAATCGTATGATTTTTGGACCGTGGACCAGCACATAAAGAAAAGAAGCATCGGGGCACAAAATTCACATTTAGATTGTTCATAAGCTTGCGCGGATGACGTACATGGAGACTTAATGCTGTGGCATTTAAATACAAAGACACACTTAAGATATTGTTGGTAAACATATTTATCACTGTAAAAATTGCCCAACGGATTGTATATGGCAAACCATTCATTAAAGTTGGATAGGCCTTTGGTATGCGGCCTTCCTCTACATTTAGAGGTGCAGCTCCCTCGTATGATATAATTTTGAAGTTTTTAAATAAAAATGAAATCAAACTTTAAAAGATGAGAAAGCTCATGATGACAAATGCACCACAGGACTTCACAACTTTCTTGAATTAACATAAATTGCTAATAACAACAATCAAGATCTATGCTTGAGAACTATTACTAGTGAAATGCTGATCCAAAAATTCATGAACATTTGCACAATATCGTGAGAACACCCATTAGAAAAAAAGAATCAACATTTCAACTTTCAGATATGTAGAAAGAGAACTCAAAATGTGTTTCCTTTTTATTTCTTTGCACCAAGAACATAAAATAAATTTCTGATCACAAAAACAAGATTTGTACATACTTTCCAAAAATTTTCCTACTACCAAAACTTTAACATAGTGTCCCCTTATTTCCAAATCTAAAAAGTCTCTTTACAAAGCCAAAAAGATCCCTTTTATAGAGATGGAGGTTAAGAACTACCCTCTTGTGGTTAATAACTACTTCCAAAATACGTATTTTGAGAGAGGTTAATTAACCTCAACAAAATTAACCAAGAATAATCAAATTCTTATCATCTGGCCAAATGTGACAAAAATCACTATTTTCAAGCATGATGCTTTTGTAGTCAACAATTTGATGAAGAATCAAAACTGGGACTATGAAAAACAATTTTTTCATCTAAACTTTGGTCATATATCCACCATTCTTCTAGATGGTGGCTCCTCTTGCAACATTACAAATAGAATAAAAAGATGAACTTGATGTCTATGGCTACAACCAAGGTGGCGGTTTAGCATCTACATCTTCAAATTCTTATGTTGAACAATTCTTGTGTCACCCTTTGCACATTGTCTTTGCAGAACAAGATCTCCATTTGACACATACTGAAGATTTTAAACTATATTGACAATTTGTCAAACAATTTGCAGAACTCTCCATGCTTCTTTTCTCTGGTCTTCATCATAGTTGTCTCTCCTTTGTGGGTTACAAAAGCTACATTTTCTTTAATAGGAGTTCTACACACTCTGTAATGTCCCCTTTTTAGCATTCATAGCATGATGTTGTTGTTAGCCTATTTCCCCATGGTCCCGTAGGCTAACCAAGACATTAAAGGGGCTTAGAGGCTATTTGGCCTAGATAGTTTCAGTTGCAGGTCTTTCTGAGGGGTTTTGAGGCAACTTTGAGCATATTTACTTTTTATAGTAAGTCATCTTGGACATGGGCAGACATCCAGTGGCAACGGTATGTCGATGATAATTGTTTAAAATCGACAAGAAGACTTCTTTATCATTGATAAGATTTGTTATGCATTGATAAAGCTATTTTATAAAGTTAAATTTAAATATTTAACTTTATTAATGCATAGACTATAGTTTGTGGGAAATATTTAAATTAAAAGAGTCCCTTTTATTTTATAACACATTGGAGACATAAGTTACATAAAGGGAGTTATGTTTTATCCCACATTGAGAAAACGAAGGATGGAGCTCTTGTGAGAACACTATAAAAGAAATGGAGGAGCTTCTTTTATGCATGCTTGGAAATATCAAAGAAATTAGGAAATTTGCTGGAGATTATGTCTCAATAGTTTGGAGGACGAAATCCCTTCAAGCTGGAAATCTTGACGCCATTGAAAGATATGGTCTTGAGATTCAACATAGTAGTAGTCCGAAAAAAGCGAAACTGAAAAAGCAGGCTGAAAAAAGCGGGTACGAAAAAGCTGTCCTAAAAAAGTGGAACCAAAAAAGCAGGCTAAAAAAGTGGGTATGAAAAAGCAGGTTGAAAAAGCAGTTCGAAAAAAGCAAAGTAGAAGGGGCAGCATAGAGAAAATTATTACAACCATCTACAACCAGGTTCTTTGTTAGTATTGTTTTTTAGGGTGTTATAAGCTTTCAGCTGTAAGTGTGCATTATACCAGCATTATCATTTTGTAATCCATGTAAATGCCAAAGTCTTGGCCATATTTCATGAGCATTGTAATTTTCATTGCAATTAAGAAGATAATAGTTGCTAGTGCCATTTAAGCAATTTAATATCATTATTTATCAGCTAGTTAGTTTGCATACCAACTGTTTGTAAAAATGCCAGTTGGCTGTAGGTGTTCATTTCTCATGCTTAGATCATATATATGCACTGAATATTGTCAAAATTAGTAGCACACTCATGTTAGGTCATTGTGTAGTCCATTGTAGTCTTCTAGCACAAGATTCTCATTGATGCAAATTGAAGAAAAAGTCATTTGAAGCTAGCTGAAGTACTATATCAGTCATAAGTCCCTTGCATGTGAATTGTTTAATGAAATTCCTTGAGCTTTCATCAGCACTTTTTGAGGGCAGATTTGAGGAGGGTCATTACAGTGGTATCAGAGCTTGCTTGCAAAGTGTTTGACAAAATGTCAAACAACTGAAGTATAAAGATTTTTGGTGTTTGAAGCAGTTATAACCTGTTGGGGTTATTACACACTCCTGACATCCATAGCCTGTTGCACAATGAAGGGCCATATTTTTTTTTTTATCAAGTGCATCAACAACTACCCCAACTTCTATAAGTACTTCATCACATTTCACCTCTCCATAACCACAAACAAATTGCATTGCTGAAAAATACTTCTCAGCAGCCAGCTGTGGGATTCCTTTTTGACCCGATCCACACACTTTGTGTTGCAATTTCTTTGACACTTGATTGAACGATGAGTCTTTGGTTATCTAATCTGCCAATTCTTTTATACTTGGATAATTGAGCAGGCTTGACATTGCAGAGAAATCAAATGGATTTGGAATTCTCATGTTTGCATTTGATCTTTCAAAAGCTGGTATGTGCATTTATGTAGACATTTTGGCAAATATTTTGAGTGCTTTGTCTATGTTCCTATGCTCCAGGTTGGTTGGTTGTCCAAATAACACCCAGTAAAATAACTAACATGCCACTTTCCTTACTCTATCCTCCACCATTTTGAATGCTTTTGGCTGCAAATTTTATGTTCATCAAACACAATGTTTTATGAATCTCATAACTGTTAATGAAAATATGAGAGAAAAAAGGTAGCTCACGTGTATCCACCAATATCACCTTCGAACTAAACATTTTGTTAAACAAGTTTGTAGGCTTTGTCAATGGTTGCCACCAATGTGATTGTGTTAGAAAAGAAAGCCAACCCATGGTTGGGATTATAAATATTCCTCTAAAGAGCTCACATAATTTGATATGTATATTCCTTCTAATCACATGTGGTCACATACAAAGAAACATAAATAATTTGCTACATCCTTATTTGTTCTGAATACTTTGGCCTTGACCATGTGGGTTGTCACATTGGTGTTGAAAGCTATTACTAGCTTCTTTACCTCTTCAATTCAATCCAAGACTCAAAAAGCACACGCTTGAATGCTCATACCCTATTCTATATCTCCAATTTGGCGTAGGCAGCAAGGAGGCCAATGTGACCTTTCATATGTCTCACCTCAGCTCTCACATGTACATGGATTATAAGAAATACTGGTAAAATCTTTAAAAACTAAAGGCTCCTTCATTAATTCAAATTCAATTTTCTTGGCACACGACTCCATTCCCCTTTTGCAAATCAGGTTCTTCTTCCTCTTTGAAAGCCAAACCTTCTTCTCATTTTGTTTTATTGGTCTCTCTATCCATTCTCAAGACTCAATTATTATAATTGGTTGTGCATTCTTGATACATTTGCATTGAAGTTACGAATTGGGGAAAAGAGGGAAGCTACAGGTAAGTAGATTAATTTATTAGAAATTTAAATCAATCCATTACTGATTAATGCCATTGAATGGAGCACCAGATGAAAAGTTGAATTGGCTTATAGTGAGTCACTTTTCAATTCTCATCATTTAATAACTTGATCAAGGAGGTTAATTAACCACCTTCAAAATATGTAATTTGGAGCTTAACCTTAACCTTTGAGACAAGAAGTTAAGGTTAATGATGGGGGAGAAAATACGTGTTTTGACCCCCAAACTTTAACCTCTTTTTAGAAGGTTAATTTTGCAAGTTTATCTTAACTTTCTTTAGAAGGTTAATTTTGCAAGCTTATCTTAACCTTTTTTTTTTAAAGAGAGGTTAATGGTTAAGCTTTCAAAATGAAATACGTGTTTTGACACTTAATCTTAACCTTTTGAGAGGTTAATGGTTAATGATGCAATTGAAAATACATATTTTTGGTTCCTTTATTAACCTGCGACAACTTTTGACTTAGAAGCCGAATTTCAAAAATTTGAAGTGCTGGACGGAGTTGGTGATTAGCCGGAGGATTTTAAATCATGAGACTACTAAGAATTGGATAACTCTTTAAACACTCCAAAAAGTGAAATTTTATGTCCTCTTGCACATTTTGAAATTTGAGTATGATAAATATCAGGGCAATAGATATTTAACCAAATAGTCAAAGGCATATCACAAGCAGAGCATGTCAGTTGTCCCCCACAAATGCAGTCAATAACCATCGAGCCTTAAAGGAGTCTTGAGGATTTTTCATAAGCATTGGCGTAGAATCAGGATGCTCAGGGAACATGTGCACTGAATGTTTGACATTATGTGTCAAGTCTGCAATCTAAATGCATACTTAATGGTGATCAAAACATCATCCAAAGTTGAAAAGCAAAAACACAACATGTGGAAACCCAAAATAATGTGATTTAGTCATAATGCCAACATGCCGGGAAATCTAAAAAGATGCCAAAGGTGGGTGATCACATCCTGATTAGTGATAGCAATATGGGCATGCATGTTCTAATGGTAAAACTGCTCATTATTTAAAAAAAAAATCAATCACTATTGGCCATGAATGAAACTTGGGAGAGAAGCAAAAATAATTATAATGTTTTCTTAAACATTATAATTACCCTTCACATCTTTATTTTTACTGACAATGAGATGTGTAATGTTATTCAAAGGATAAATAAAAATTGGGTGAGAAGGGGCATTCTCACTAATTGGTTTGATAACTGAAAAGATCCCATCAAAGCAAAAGACAAGAATAGTTTTCAAGAAACGGTTACAGACATCAAGAGAATTTTGGTTTTCTAAATTCTATTTAATAGAGGAGATCAAGCCAAAAAGGGGTTCCAATTTTAATTCAGTTCTTGCCAGGGGAGGAGAGACTACTTTATTCTGCAAACTTTGGGCTTCTGAGAAGGGGGTTTTTCTATTCTTTTCTATTCTATTGTAATGCAAGGGAAGTGAATTTTTATTTCCAGATAGTGATTATTGTACAGATACAACATAATCCTTGTCATTTTGTTGTGTTCAGAGAGGGGATAACAACATATATTAAAACTTTGAATTTAAATGTATTTTTTCTGATCATTATTCAACTTGGAGTGGTATTGATTTTCTCTAAACGTGTATTTGCTACATTTAATCATGAACATGATTATCCTTTGGACTTGGTGCTATGATTTTCATGTATTTGGGATGAATAGTTTGTCTTTTCTCTGTGTTATTTCTACTATGTAAATTTTTGGTAAATGAACTTTGTGTCATTTGCTGTTCATTTTCTTTCAGTCACTTAATTTTTTTGCATTTGTTTTATGTTTACGAATAGATGTTTGTAAACTTTTTGTGCTTTCTAGTTAAAAGCATCCATATTTGTATTGCTATGAATTCATTGTAAATCGTGCATAGGGAGATGTACCTAGATAAATTCAAAGGTCATTTATGTTTTTCAATAGTGAAATGACCCAATTATTAGTGCATATTTAGTCTTCCTATCTGGGCTTTGGGGTTAATCTGTATATTTTTATTTGGAGGACAATTTGTTCACTAACAGATGTTTATCAGGATCTTCCTTGACTTTAGAAAGAGACTGAGTTTGGGAAAAATATGAGAAGGGTTTATTAGGTATTTTAAAGATAGACATCATATTCTCCTGAGTCACTTCAAGCAAAAACTTCTCATCATTTTTCCTAATGCAACTAGTCTTGGTATCATAATGATTTAAACACTCTTGTATAAGCTCAAGACTTATTCTGACAGGAGGAAAAGTGACGAATTCTAACACACCACTATTAAGAATCTCATTCAAACAAAATTCTTCTAAATTATTTAATAGTCTATTAGGAATGGAATCAACATTTACCCCCCTCAAATCCGTATCCATAAGTATAGGTCCCTTACAATTCATTCTAGTACCGTTACCAAAGAAATAGAGATACAATTTCATACTTTCCTGACACCAATGTAATCACAAACACTCAGATTCTATACAATGGAAAGCTTGTAGAGAACAATAAATTGAGTGAAATGGAAAAGATCACCTTGAATCGATAGTAAAAACACTAAAAAATTCCTTGAACTTCCTTGACTTCACCTCCATTGCAAGTACTTGAAGAAATTTTTAACTTACCTTTTCAAGAAAAGAACTTTAAATGATGAAGGTGTTCATAACAAATTTTGAGGCATAGATTTAGAAATATTTGCATGTAATGAGTACTGATCGATTTGTGAACCCACATCAAGTTTAATTAATAGTGGTCTTTTCAAATTTCACAAACTTTATTACATCATAATAACTTCCGCACATGACAACTTTGCTTTATACCTTATACCACCTACCATGTACTTTCTCGTTTAAATTTAATATTGTTATATATGACATGTTTAGAGAAATCAGCTTTTTTTTTGGTGGCACCTCATCCATACCATACCCTGCATTGAAGATCTTACTCTTTTAGAGTCTTTATGAATCTTACTTAGTTGATGATGAAATACACCGCCATGTGTCAGATGCTAGGACACACCACCAATTTTCTATTTACTGCATGTATTGTTAACTAATTTGAACCAAGGTTCAAAGTGGTTGAAATGATACAAAGTGGTTTAGAAATTATAACAAGTTTAAAAGTTCATAAAGGTTCAAGAGTTCAATTGCTTTGTACACAAGATTTCGACTAACTTGAACTCGACTAAAGACTTAAATTTTACAACACAAATGAACTTGACCAAAATGACCTTAAAGGGGATAATTGATCGACCAAAGACCCAAAACTTAAGAATTTGGACATTGAACAAAGGTTCAAAGTCGATAGTTCAAGATTGAATTTGAAACAAAAACACTAGGCAACTCTAAAAATACTAGGACTAACAAGGGGAAATGTAATCAACTACCCTAACACATTATAAAGGGGTAAAACCAAGATCCACCTCTTAAGATAGGTTCTATTAACACAAAATGAAGTATCAATTTGTGACATAATACAAAAGGGGTGAATTACTCAGATTTACTTCCCTCTCACTTCCAGCATAAGAGGATTTTAGGTAAGTGGATATGTAATGTAAAACTAATAAATAGAAGAATGGAAATGTGTGTTAAAATGGAAAAGGGAAGATACTATACCCCACAAGATATAAACCTAAAAATGGGTTTTTAAACAACCTCCAAAAGGGTTGAATTTCACGATCTGGACTGAAAATGGTGAGATCTAAAATCCCAAAAATCATTTGGATGTCTAACATAGTCATATTTTCTTAGCAAGGATGACATTTCCTTGTGTAAAGAAGAAATGCAACCCTGATCTACTACCTAATTGCCTTTTTGAGATCCATAATCTGCAAAATAAAGGATATTTGGTTTGTTATTGTTGTTGTTTTTTTTTTTTTTTTTTTGTGGGGGGGGGGTGGTTGCCTTAATCAAACCCCAGTTTAGGAATTAACCTTGAATTGAGATGGAAGATAGAGAATTATAGCAAGCTATAGAAATATATATGCTCTTGAATTTGGAATGCAATCAAGTATGTAGATGCAATAGCCTTGACTACACTTCAAAAACCCTAGGAAAGGAAATTAAAGTGAAACCAAAACCTTCATGAATGAATGTGCTTGAAATCTACCTTAAGAATGAATGTATATGAATGTAGGTGTTGGAGAGATGAATGTAGAAGATTCCACAAAGGACTTCAAATGTACGAAGGGAGATCTTGAATGTTGAAATGGTAGATCTTGCATAAACTCCTTCAGTTGCTTGAATACTTTAATCCTTGATCTTTAATGGAGAGATTGCTTGAATCCCTTGAATGCTTGAAGAATTATTGAGACTATGAGAATGTGAATTATGGATGAGATGTGCAAAATGGAGCAAATGAATGGGTTGATAAAAGGCTCGAATTCAACTTTCTTCCATAGGTTGACCTACCTAGAAGTTAACACCCCCGATTAATCTGAACACAGAACTCAAGAATCTAAACCAAAATAGGGCCCAATAAGGGATGCACTAAGTCCCTTATTGGGTAGAGATGCACCATGTCCCTACCAACAAGGGTCCACAACCTCTGAGATTTCTTTGGGGTCCCAAAATAGGTCCTAGATCCTAATAATCAGGTGTAGAACTCAAGATATGATAATTAAAACATGGAAAGAGGAAAGGGAGGACCTAGGTGGTTAGATCCTTCCTTGATATTTATGCCATGAAAATAAGAGCTTTAAAGAAGATCTATTAGGCCCTACCCTAGTTCCACCTAGGAGAAATGAGAAAAAAGGGGAAGAAAGGAGGAGCTATGAAAACAAATGATGACCTCACATTAAATGGGTGCTAAACCATCAATAAATTAAGGTTTTTCCGATTTAAGATGGTACATTTAGCCCCCACTTTAGCAAGAGAGTGGATCAACCCACACTCACGGTAAAGTAGAGAGGACAGAGAAAAGGAGAATCTAATGAATCACAACAAGATAGAACATCACATAGTCAAAGGAAATAATCCCCCAAGAAGATCAGGGGTTTTAACTCCACATCCATGCACAAGGGTGAAAAAGAAAAGCAAAAACAAACACAACCAAAAAGACAAAGACATGACAAGGGGTAAGTAATAAAACATTCCCAAATCAACTAGTGAAAGAGACCTCAGTTGAAGAAATGTCTCACCTACTAATATCATATTTGGAAATCTATTACAAGAGAATAAATGATGACATAAAAAATGCAAGAGCAACATCATTTACAACATAGCTTCAAGATCTATCTATACTAGCATGAAAGAAAAAAAGAGAAGGGAAAGAAAAGTGATTACATCAGCTAGTAGGGTGGGGACCCTACTATGAATCACAAGAAGATCTTCTTGTAAAAGATGGGATTGAATAGTCTAATGGGGTGGTAACCCACTAGTCAACCCACCAAAGTTGCACCCATAGATCAATATCCTCTATATCACCATGGTATGAATCTGTAAACATGTGTTACCCATGCACATGGGACTTAGCATGATGTGCTTTAATGTGTTACCTATATATGACATTAATGAGCTTGTATGCATTACTCATATGTAAGATTTGACATGTATCTGGAATGCATTACCAGTATATGAGATTTAGCGAGATTATACACGTTACCCTTATACGATATTTAGCATATGTGTATGCAAAATAAAGCGAGACCCAATCACAAGGATGCTCACTTCCTGGATTAAAGGTGTACATGGAGAATCCATTCTTAGGGATTGACAAGATGTGTGCAAAAAAGAGGGCGATGAAGCAATAACACATAGATTTGAGGATAACCTAGGAATAGTACCAAGTATCCAAAGCTGAAGTACCCCAAGCCATACTCAAAATATGTATTTACTACTCCATGATTGTTAGTAGAAACTATGTACAAGGAGGGTGCATGTATACCCCCATCCTTATCATGTCTATATTATATGCATGAGAAGGAAGAAAAGACGATGCCTACTTAACACAATAAGGAGATATCCTTAAAGAAACAATGCAGACTATGTTCATAGTGAAGGGCCTTAACCTTTACAATTTAAGAACATAATCAATCGTGAAAATGATATATCTCTTATGGAAAGAAGATCCTCAAAAAGCGATAAATATTAATGAAAAGACATCTTCCTAAGAGGGGCGCTTGATCAAGATAACATCTCCAAGAAGAGGGGAATAAGAACAAGAATACACCTATTTAGCCACCTATGTAGAGACAGAATAGGGATCCTTGGATGAAGGATGACAAAAATTAACCCAAAGCAAGGGAAAGTGTATATAATAGACATAGATTTACTTGAAAAATAAGAGGTGATGACTTGGGACATACACCTCTTGTAAAAGAGAGAATTCATAGTCAAGACATAGTTCTTTATAAAGAAAGAATAATGTCACATAATAAACAAGTTCCACTTAAGCCTAAGGGAAAGTAGATACTTAGAAAAAGAGATAAAGAAATATACAAATCTCTATGGTCCCTAAACATGAGACAAGAAAAGGAAATCTATGGTGGATTATATAACATCTTGCAAGATATAAGGATGCCTAGTAAGCAGAAATTGATAGCCATGCAAAAATGCAAACACCCCATATCCAATAAGAAGTATTATAAAATAATGCTACACCATAAAGAAAATGAAAGAAAGAAACATCATAGGATAATCCATTCCAAACAAGGAAAGACATCACATATGAAGTATATTATAGATGATTATTAAATGAGAAGCATTAAAATCCAACACATGAAAAGACATTTGCCTAGAAACTAGTGCATGGTCATGCATGTAACAAAGTTATACATACCCATAGATAAGAACATTCCATAAAAGAAATACAAATCTATAGAAAAATGAAATAACAATACAAAATGATGCCATTAAAAAATTTGAAGAACATCTTACAAACATAAGCAACATAGTGAAGATCACCACTCATGTAATGCAAAGAGATATATCATATGTAGATAATGCATCCAAAGAAGGAAATAAGAACATCATCATATTATCAAGTGACATGCTAGAAGTAACACCAAATTGCAAGAAGACAAAAGGAGAAGAAAACTAAATTCCTAAGAGAGGAAATAGATTCCCAAAAAAAAAGATGGAAAAGAAGGTACAAAAAACTCTTTTCCTACATAAGATTTCAAAAATAAAAATACCTATATATAGGAAGAAGAAGAGATTCCTACAAGGAAAGAAAAGGAAGACACCTTTCCCTCTAGTGAAGGAATAGGGAAATGAAACCTACTGGGATATTCCTAATGCTCATTATGTAAGATAATGGGGAATCTACCTCAATAGATAAGAAGTAAGGCTAAGTGAAATTGTGAAGAAATTGTAACACCTCCCTTGTATAAGAAAAATTCCTAAGGAAGCTTTATCCTTAACATACAAACAAAAAATGATACAATCAACAAGCATTTGAGAATCATCATAGTGAAAAGGACATGCAAATTTAAAAAGAGTCTCTTCAAGAGGAATGCTAATTTTTTTGGGTTCAACAACAATTACTTGAATATACACCTTCAAAGATACATCTTGATGAGCATTTGGATAATCAATATTAGGAGTAGGTAATAAAGATGAAGGGGAAGTCTAAGACGAGGATGAACTACTTCCTTAGAAGGAGAATAGTCTATATCATGTTTATTTTTCTTAGGATGGATATGAATAGGGTTTTTACTACCACATTGATTAATACCAAGTCATAAGCCTTTGTAACCTTGTTTAGTAATGATGTAATATCCTCTAGTATATTTATTCTTCAAATCTTCAACAAGACAAGATTTTTCATTAGAATCGTGAGCAAAGGTAGTGCAAGGAATAATAATAGGAGGAGAAATAAAAGTATCTTTTCATTTAACCTTAATATCATAATGAGTAGGAAGAGAAGGATAAGGTTCATCAAAGAACTCTTTAACATCCTCATTGTGAGATAAGTTTGATCTTGAACATATGTTTGAGAAGTGCTAGGAGATGAGAAGGAGAAGGAGGGTTAGGAGGGTCAGACAAAATATTAGGAGGGTTAGGAGAATTATTAGGAGCATCATCAACTAAGGTTCTCACATAATGCAAAGAAATAATTCAACAACATAAATTTCTAATCACAATGT
Source organism: Cupressus sempervirens (assembly GCA_028749045.1). Lineage (NCBI taxonomy): Eukaryota > Viridiplantae > Streptophyta > Pinopsida > Cupressales > Cupressaceae > Cupressus > Cupressus sempervirens. Next base: position 821,566,181 of record CM053793.1, read on the forward strand.
ATTCGTTAATCTCATAATAACATAAGAAAGGAGAGTAAGATATCCATAAGGATATGAAATGCAAGAAACTTTCATATACATCATAAGTTCTATAAAGAGATGCAAGAAAAGGAATTTTGAGAAAGAGACATACACAAAAAAGCTAAAAAATGCAAGATGTAAATGATTAACATTAGGTTCACCAATAATGTATAGGGGGGAAATGGAATCAACCACCCTAACACATTATAAAGGAGGAAAACCAAGATCTAGCTCCTAAGATAGGTTTGATTAACACAAAAGGAAGTGTCAATTTGTGACCTAATACAAAAAGGGAGAATTACTCAGATTTACTTTCCTATCACCTCCACCTTAAGAGGGTTTTAGGTAAGTGGATATGTAATGTAAAACTTAAATATAGAAGAATGGAGATGTGTATTGAAATAGAAAAGGGAGGAGGATATACCACACAAGATACAAACTTAAGAATGGGCTATCAAACAACCTCTGAAAGGGTTGAATCCCTTTACTTGAAATGAAAACGATGAGATCTACAAAATCTAGAAATCATTTGGCTATCTGGTAGAGTCAAATTTTCTTAGCAAGGATGACTTTTCCTTATGCAAAGAAGAAATATGATCTTGATCAATAGTGCATGACCTTGATTATGATTTCACACCTTCCAAAGTTCTGCATAAAAGGTATCTAAATCTGCAACCTAGTCGCCTTTGCAAGATATGTAACTTGCAAAATAAAGGATTTTTGGTTTGTTGTTGGGTGGTGGTGGGTGCGGGGGGTGGGCGGGGTAGTTGCCTCAGTCAAACCCTAGTTTAGGAATTAACCTTGAATTGACATAGAAATAAGGAATGCTAGCAAGTAGTAGAAATGAATCTAATATGAAGACTATGAATATGCTGTTGAATTTGTAATGTAATCAACTATGTAGATGCAATAGCCTTGACTGCACTTTAAAAACCCTGGGAAAGGAAATTAAACTGAAACCAAAACCTTCATGAATGAATGTGCTTGAAATCCTCTTTAGGAATGAATTTAGAAGATGCCACAAAGGACTCAAAATGTATGAAGGGAGATCTTGAATGTTGAAAATACTAGATCTTGCAAAAAATTCCTTCAATTTCCTGAATGCTTGAATCCTTTATCTTCAATGGAGAGATTTCTTGAATGCTTGAAGAATTCTTGAGCATTTGAGAGTGTATGTATGTGAATGATGGATGAGATGTGAAAAATGGAGAAAATGAATGGGTTTATAAAGGGGTTGGATTTAAATTTTTTTAGTAGGACAACCTATGTAGAAGTTAACACCCAAGATCAATTTAGACACAGACTTCGAGAATCAGACCAAAAATAGGGTGAAATCAACGACACGTTGCACATTGATTGGCCTACCATGAATGCAATATGTCTCTAATTGGGTAGGGATGTACTATGTCCATGCCAACTAGGGCCCAAAACCTCTAGAATTCCCTCAGGGTCTCAAAATATGTTTGAGATCTAGACAATCAAGTGCATAATTATAGATATGATTGTTATGACATGGAAAATAGATTTTGAGTGATTGGATGAAGGAAAGGGAGGACCCGGGTGATTAGATCTTTCCTCAAGCTTTACAACATGAACATAGGAGCTTTAAAGAAGATTTATTAGGTTCCAACCTAGTTCCACCTAGGAGAAATGAGAAGAAAGGGGAAGAAAGGAGGATAGATAAAAATGAACAATGACATCACATTAAATGGGTGCTAAACCATCATTAAAATAAGGTTCTTCCATTTTAAGATGTTACATTACTAATGTGCAAATAAGATTGAATTCTTTAAAAAAACTATCCTCATCTCTATCATTCTCTGTAATTCTATACAAAACCTAGGGTGCCTTGGAAATCCAACCATGGAAGACTGAATAGTCATCTATCTTGGAAAGTTCTCTTGCAGAGTGGCTGCATTTGGATTGATCTCCTTACTTCCAACCTTGAAAGGGAGTTCCAAAAAAATTAGAATGTTGTCGTCTCCATCAAGTGGGACCAACGGGGCTCTTTGAGAGTATCCATCACAATATCCTCCCTTAGCCTCTGTCTTGCAAACATCCTCACTTTTATCACTCACTTTGAAACCATTTCTATCTATTTATGGACTATAGAAAATATATGTGCCAATAGAAAAAATTCCATGTCCTCAACCAGTTTCCTAGTTCTTCCTTTTGATGTCTATATGCATGCTCCTTCTTAATGGCCCTCATCTCCTCTTAAAGTGTTGGAAGCATGAATGATGATGATATTCCTATGGAGGAGTATTGTAGAAACATGAATGTAACATATCATCATGATAATGATCTAATCATGTTGTGTTCTTCATTGATGTCAACATAACATTTTTCTGTGGTATCTGACAGAAGAACAATGGCAAAGATCAAGTTAGTACAGATAGATCATTGAGTACTTTCAGTAGCAAGTTTAAAGGGAGATTATACTATGTGTCCAGTATATGTAGCCAACCTTGGAAGTATAAGATATTAAGTCTAGAAGAAGTTATGCCAGTTTCGGTGAAGACTATTCTGAGATAGAGTTTACAGAGGCATGTTCTGGTAAACTTGTTATATGTCTTAGCAGAGTTTTTATTCTAAGAAGCCGAAGTTAAAGATGTGAAGAAGACATGTTGGTGATGACATGGCTAATCTCACATGTCATAATGTTACATGTACAAAAAATTATTCAAGTTGCAAGGCAAAAGATTAATGTTATTGCTAAGTGTAACATGTTCTTAATGTGGTCCTTTAATAATTAATTGAGAAGGTATAGCAACCGACTTAGGGAATTGGTTTATGGATTCGGTATAAAGGAAGGACATTTTACTTTACCATGAAGATGGATGTAAGAAGGAATGTGAATGATTGTAAGCAACACAAAGAGAAAAATGCAAAGTTAAGAAGAGCACAACAGAAGTGAAGGAAACTTCATTGCTAATGTTTTATTGTGTGATCCAAAGTTTGATACTTGGATTCGAGGTTCATGACCTAGTCTATAAGGGCTGACAGTGATTGGTCTGATTGACAGGATAAAAGGAAAGAAGTTAAAGTACAATACACAAAATTAATCTACAAGGAAAAGTTGAGAGATCAGTTGGACAATGAGTTCAGTGGTCTTGCCCCAGAAGCTATTTGGGTAGTGGGTCCTTTTGTCTTCTACAACTCCTAGCAGGGTTTGACACAACTCCTAACAAGGTTGGAATCTTCTAAAAAGGATTCAAAGTCTCCTAACAAGGACTCATATGTACTAAATGTTGTAATAGACTCCTAATAGGGTCCATCCTTTAACAAGGAATATTTATATTAGTACATCATCTTGTGGGTATCATTCCGATCAGGGTTTTCCCTCTGATCAAGGGTTTCCCTAGTTAACATATCTGGTGTAATTGTCTATGTGCATCTTGTTATGGTTGCTATTTAATTTGGTTAAATGGATAATATTGTTTAAGGTTGATAAATGTTTTAATTGTTTTAGATTTGGATTTGAGGGAAATGTGTGACCAAGCTTTTCCCATAGCTAAGTGTTATGTAGGTGCTCTGGGTACGGTTAGGAACTTGTACTGCTAGTAGGGAGAAAAAACCTCTAGATTTCCATAGAAGGGTTTGGGCAGAAATAAGTTACCCATAAGGTCTCTCCATTAGAGAGACTTGTGGACAAGGGGGTGCGATTTTTCAAAAGGCCTTCAAATTGGAGAGTTGTAGTGTATCATAAAAAGCAATCAAATCACCTATTACTTTAAGAAAAATGCCACAAATCAGGAAAAAGTTGAATATTGTATGATATATTCAGTTGTAAGATCAAGTTCCATTACGCCTGCCAGAAAAGAAAATTATTGACTCCCAAAGTTTCCCTTAGGAGGAAAAAATACCTATGGGAATTCCAACAAGTGTGAGGCATTTAATGTGCCTCACTAGATGATCTCCAAGTTTTTAGAAGATAACCCTTCATTTCGTGGAGAGGAAAAGTGCAAAAAAATATTGATGAAAACCAAGATGATACAAAAAAAACTTATCACCGAGTGCATAGGCTACCCTAATATAGAATATCAAGGCACATAAACAAATCCCTTTGACTATAAATAATTACTAATCTCTAAAGGAAAAAACTCTTAAATATAGAACAAGTCATATGATAACAATAATAAACAGAAACAAATGGTGCATAGTCTCATCAATAGCCAATCATATGAGCATATTTAAGTCAAAAAATTTCATAGAAGACATTCATAAATAAGATGTAATTTATAAAAGAGACTATAAGGCCTAAGGTACGATTGATTATATTGGAAACCCTAAAAACTTGATTACAATCTTAAGGCACATAGAGAGGAATCATCTCTATCTTAGTAACAATTATGCGTTAGTCTCTCATTGCAATGCTTTTCCATCCCCATTTTAAGGCCCTAGGTATAGCCTATCCTTTTTGTTCTAGGTGGAAACAAATTTTTCGGTTACCTCTTCCTACATTAAAAAATCACTTTCATCTCTTGTTCATTGCCTCAAAATATGACATCTGTTAAACAACCTCTCACCTATAGTGGAGGTACATCAAGTGGGTCATGAATAATTTGTCATTCCTTTGCAAAAGATGGCTAACATTTGAATTTGGAAGTACATGTGAAAAATTGCAATGCAAGCATCCCCATCTGCAATCTTTTCACGTGCGAGAATACATCCTAAAACTTGACCCACTTCAAAATGTTTGTTAATATTTTGTGTAGAGAAAGTTGAGGCATACGATATAAGAGGATATATTGTATGGATAGGTGGAACATCCATGGGTCTTCCCAAGAACTATAGGGAGAATGATCATGCAAAAATGTGTCGTGTTGATAAGTCAAAAGGTAATAGAGACCATACAGAACAAAAAATAGTAAGCAAGGACACCTTAGTTATCTTAATCATCAAGGCCTTAGAGAAATGCAAGAGAATAAAACCCAAGAAAGAGGAAAAAACTCTTTTCCAACTAATCCTTGGTTTGATGAAGAATGCAAGGAAAAAAAGAGAAGGACAAGAAAGAAAATAGATAAATAAAGCAAAAAAGAGTATGAACAATTACTGAGGAAGAAAAAAAACCTTTATGCGAGAAAGAGAAGGATGGACCTGATTGTCCTTGGTAAACAAAATCCCAAGAAGTTTTGGAAAGAGCTACAACAAAAAAGAAGGCAAATAGATAAAAATATAATTGGATCCAAATGGCTTGAATAAAGCAACTTTATGAGCACAAGAATGACAAGAATAAATCTCTTGCAATCAAGACCACACAAGGAATTTTTACTATTGAAGACATTTTACAAGGCATAAGGAGATTGGCAGGGGGAAAGGCTCAAGATATAAATTGGATGCAAGCCAAGCATCTAAAGTGGGGCATCAACATTTTAGCACTTCATATATGCCACATCTTCAGTGAAGTCAACAAGGAGAGTTTCCCTAAAAACTGGACTACTAGCATGGTGATCCCTCTCCATAAAAGTGGAGATATAAATAATCATCAAATTATCATGCTATAATGATCAATCCCCTCTTGGGGAAGCCATTTGGTAGCATGGTGGAACACAAAATCAGAAGATGGGTAGAATCAAAGCATAAAAGAGCTAAGGGGCAGATAGGTTTTAGACCTAAACATTCCACTGTCAACCATGGTGCAACACTAAGATTCTTGATTGGAAATATATTGAACACACAATGGGCAGAGGATTTTTGATGCTTTGTTGAATTTTAAAAAGTCTTCGATACAGTACCATGAGACAAGCTTTGGTTGAGAATGGAAGAGCTACAAATCCTAATTAAACTTAGAGTTGCAACACACAGACTATATGAGAAGGTAATGGTTAAAATTAGAACTATAGAGGGGATGACAAAGAGCTTTGGTAGTGATATAGGAGATAAACAAGGCTTTTCCCTCTCCCCTACCTTGTCCGGGTTATATATTGACAAGCTAGAAGAATGTTTAGATAAGAAAAACAACGATGGGGTTCAACTAACCAACTATGTGATAAAAATTCTCCTATAAGTTGATGATCTCATTCTGGTTGTTAAAATGACAGATGGGTTGAGGGAACACTTGAAGACACTGGACATCTTTTTCCATTCAGTCAGGATGCAGGTGAACACTACCAAAACTAAAGTGATGGTTTTCTCTCTGAAGCAAACCAAGATACAACAAAGCACTTTCCTTTTTGAGAACAACCCTTTAGAGATAGTGGAGGAATATAAATATCTTGGCATTGACTTCCACAACAAGCTCGATTGGGAAACTTGTAGAACAAAAATGATTCAAGGAGGGTGGAAAATATTATACTCACTTCATGATAGATGCATGGATGCAGAGTTGTGGGGCTAGAAAAACAAAAAGATGCTCTTTGTGTTGGTCATTCTAGTGACTCTTTACGTGTGTGAGATCTGGGGCAGTAGCTTGTTAGGTTAGAAATGGAGACATGTGGAAAGAATCCAAAAACATTAAATTACCAACAGTCTCAAAATTAAGTCCACGGTCCCCTATGAGATCCTAATGGTGAAAAAGTGTATGCTTCCTATAGAGGCTTCAACTATGGTCTAGTTAATATGCTACTTAAAGAAAACTCAATATATGGAAGTGCATCGCTGACCCAAATTGATTATAGAGGAAAAAATGGATAGAAGAAAAAACACGTGGATGAAACAAAATATCAAGTGGGTGGAAAAATAGAATATTAATATACAGGACTGCCTGAATAACATTGATGGAATAAAAAAATTTACAAAAGAAAAATTTAGGAGCCCTATATGGACAAGTCAAAATGGGTGCAAAAAAGATTTGTTATATTAAAGAATTCAATCCAATTAGGGATCTTGAAGAGAAGGCATATATAGGAGCAAAGATCAGCTGGAAATCCAAAATGATCATTGCACAAGTTAGAATGAACTCACATCATTTGAGGTGTGAAATCGAGAGATGGATAATTCCAAAAGAGGAATGGGAAGAGAGGTTCTGCCTATTTTGTAGCATGGGAATGGTGGAGACAAAACAACATTTGATCTTATACTACTCTACCTACAACGACACGCGCTCTAGCTATGGGGATATTTTAGAAATGAGAAACCTAGTTACTCTTTTTGAGGAACCACAACTTGACAGGTCAACAAATTTAGTGGTCAATATTCACTGTCGAAGAAATTTTTTTAGGAAACAACTTCAAAAGAGCTAGGGTTTTGGGTGTTTGGTTGTTTTTAGGTAGTCCCATAGACTGCTTGGGCCTCATGGACATTATTAAAATCTCTCATTCAATCAAGCATCGCATTTATATCAATATATCATATGACATTCTAAGTTTTTACTTCACATAGATATAGAAGAAGACATGCATATCTTAAATGAGATATCCATATTTGAAAAGAAATATAAAATATATTTAAGCAATGAGAGATAAAGACAATTTGAGAAGTGAGAGAGAGGTGAAGACTAAATAAGAAGTGAAATGACCAATAATGGGTGCTAGAATAAATGTATCTTTACATAACCAAAGGGTGTGACCATTTTATAAGGGAATTAATAAATGAAAGGGTGTGATTCCCTACACTAAAAGGAGAAACAAAAGACAATATCTTCATTTAGGAAGTATATAAAAGAGGAGACAAGAAAGTCAATAGAAGAAGACAAATTGTAGTATCTCCAATAACTAGGTAAAAAGAAAATAATTGCATAACAATGAAAGATATAATTCTAGGAAGAAAAAGTATAAATGGAGAATTAAAAGTAGAGAACAATGATGGGGCTACCTTCTAAGCATGTAACCTCATGGTATATGACTAAGGAGTCATTCAAGGCCAAAGAGGTACAAAGGGTACTGCTTTGGGCTTAGGAAGGATGAAATTTCCTAGGACCCTACTATCAATATAAAAACAAAGAATTAGAAGTATGGGAATGATGATGGGGTCACCTTCCAAGCATGCTACTTCATGGTATATGATCAACGAGTACCATGGGGTGAAACAATGTTTCTTTTGGGCTTAGGAAGGATGGAATTTTTTTAGTACTAATATTGTGAACACTCCTCATTCCCTCTATCATGGAAAATAAATTTAGTAAGGATGTTCAATCATTGGAAGTGGGATAGAAGAGGCAATATTGGGGTGAATAGTTATATGAAACCTCACTAGGTATCTTACTTGTATGGATGACAGAGGCCATATGAGTTCAAGAGGGATGATAAATATGGTTTTAGGCCTAACATATATGGTCTCTAGGGTGCCTTATCAAGTCACCCTACCTTATCTCTCATATGGTTGAGTCTTCTTAAATTGATTTAAGTCATGTTGTGATTAGTCAAACTACACTTCAAATATATGTTTATTTCTAACAAAAGAGATCTATTTTATAAATTATGATTATAAATGATTGCTAACTTTCTTGAAAGGTCTCAATCAAAGTGAAAGATGTCTCTTTGTTTGAATTAGAACTTGTGACTTAGGGAAAAGTTTTGGTCTTTTATAATTTGGGCACAATACAAGTTGTATCAAAGCATAGTTATTCCATCTTGGAAGGGAAAAGGTCAAACAAAGAATCATTCTTATAAATAAGAGGTAATCTAATAATGCATTTATTATGTGTAATCCTTCATACATTGATGTGTATACTTCATATTTTCTAGTGTACACTCCATGTGTGGTTCTATTTTTAGTTGATCCAAAATAAGAGAATAACTAGAGTGAACCCTAAAGATAAATTTATTGGCAAACACAAGTCAATCTAAATCAATTTTGACACCATTAGAAAGTTGACCTTGATTGTTTTCTCTAGAAGACGAGAGAAAAATTGTCTTAAAACCACAAACCTTGCAACTTCTTAATGCATGGGTTATTATTAAAATTGTGCAACATAAGATACTCGCACTAAAAGACATGTACAAAAGTTGGCATTGCTCAAGGACAAGCAATTAATCTCCCCTTTCAAAAATTAGATTTAATAACAATAAATAATAATATGAAAATTAAATAATTAGATCCATAATTTAATGTAATGTAATCTAATAGAGTGTAGTTACAAGTTTACTAAGGCAAAAAAAGGTCAATAGACACATAATGAAGAATTGTAACATCCTCAACATAGGATATAAAGCATATATTGTATAACAAAAGATCCCATGCAACTGTGATGTCTTCAACTTGAGTCTCTATTGCATTTTGAACCACACAATGGGTTAATCTCCCACTTCTAAAACTAAATTCCAAGTGTTGGGTGTTGCTTTTGGGATAACGGCTCCTATGCTAGTACTTGGATTTTCTCAATCTTTTGTTCACACATTTGTGGTGTACTGGGTTGCTGTCATCCTTGGTGGATAGTGAAAGATGAAAATTCATGATCACTCAGTGTACACTCAACATGAGCTTGTCTTTTGAATCTTCCTATATATTGGGATATTTCTTTCTTTGAGACCATTGGAATTTCTATTGGGAGTTTCTTGAAGGTTGATGAAGTTATGACCTCATTGGGCACTGTACTTTCTCTCGTATTTTGGTTTACATGGATATTTTCACACTATTTGTAGGTTATGTGGTGCTCATAGTTAGGGATAGGCCTTGGACCCAGTCATTGGATTATGAGAGCATTCCATTTCAATGTTGGTGATGCTTACATGTTGTCATATGGTTAAAGATTGTTTTTTTTGACATCGTAAATGTGTTGCTACTTGGTGGAAGGATGCAAGTGATGATCTCTCTCTCTCTCTCCCTCTCTGAGAACTCCTCATAGGACAATGATGAGGATGAAGCTCCTACTACAAATTCAGTGAGGCCCTTATTACAAATTTGGATTATGCCCCTTCTTCAAATTTGGGTGATACCCCTACTATAAACAATGTGGACAGTAATCCTACTCCTAATGGTGTAATCTCGTCTAGCCATGTGAACCATTATTTTTCTTTTGGTCTTTCTCTATTCCAAGCTTTAACTATCATTTTTCAACTTTCTCAACACTCTGGCCATTATATTGAAAAATTCCCAAATGAAGTTTCATTGCTTGTTCCCCTTGTGGTGGGATCATATTGTGGTCCCACAACGCATGCCTCATTTTGAGTCAGAAAATGGGGACCCCCTAGTTTCAAAATCCTTTATGAGGCACCTAGTCTGGAGCCTTAGTGCCTCATAGAGGTGCACACTTGCCTCGGGGTCTATAAATAGACCCCTTCTACCCTCCACTCTTCATTCCTCTTTTGCCTCCCTCTCTTGTGCGCATGCTCACACCCTCTGTTGTTGCGCATCTCTGCTAGTCCGCACCTGTAGCACTCCAACCACAAGGTATTCCCCCCCCCCCCCCCCCCCTCTTAGAGGTGTGCACATGTGCGCACCCTCAAGAGGTGCACATATGCACAAAATAACATAGCACCCCCCCTTTTCAAGACATGAAACAATGCAATTGTGGTATGCGCAACTGCGCACATTATGCTATACTACAAAAATAAGTGCACTAGTGCACCATGCGTGAGTGTGCTAGTGTGCAAAATGACAAAGGGGGGGTTTCTATCAGTTTTAATTGGTGTTTTGCTTAGTTTTTCTCTCAGTTTGGGTCCTAGTTGAGCGTCATAATGGTCTTCCAACACCAAGATACTAATATTTCCCTCTTTTGTGCAAATATAGTGGCATCATCATCATCCTCTATGGTGGTAAAGATGGCACCAAAATTATTAGCATTTAAATACCAAGGAGCTCTGAAGAAATCAAGATTCCAAGATAAACATACAAAAATCCAAGATCCATAACTAGTACACATTGACTAGAATGCTTTCTTGACACTTTGACACAAACCAAAGGAAATATTAGCAATGGTGTTAGCCCTAATCCAAAGTGGGTTAGTGAATGTCGCTTCACACCCTACATCCATCCAATCCTCTGAACTAATTTTGACACTAGCCCAACATTACGTACCAGAGGAGAAGGTCATAAAGAGCCTTGCAGGAGAGATAGTCCTCGACCTCAGGCCACACAACATTGAGAAGGTTTTCCACCTCCCAAGGGCAGACCAATACCTCCAGATATCCTATGAAAGTGTTGATAGATGGTATATGGAAAATGAGAAAAAGGCCAAGGAATTGGTGCAATCCACATTCTTGATTGACAAGGCACCTTTGCATCACAGAATAGGAACTGTGGATATGACTCAGGGATACATGAAAGATGATATTTGGTATTCAATTGTTCTCCTTAGTATAGCTATGGGCCTTCCCATAATAGGTCACTTAGAGACATGGATGGTTCACTTCATTGAGACCATAAGAACTGCTAAGATGCCTATTGATTGGGCCACTATCCTAAGTGACAATTTGGACGAGGAGTTGATCTCGGTCAAGATTGATCCTCATTTTTACATGACATCTTATATGGTGTATCTACTGGCAGCCAGAACCATAGACTACCCAGGGTTGTATAGAAAGGGAAGCATGCAAGACACAAATGCTTGGCACTATGTGGTATATCCACAACTAGTGAAGAAGAATCACCCACTACAAAGTGTGGAATACAAGGTAGTAAACGATGGCTTCATATTCACCATCATTAGATTTATCAAAGGTGATTATGCCAATAGGATTCATTAGAAGCAGTATCTTGGATAATTGAGGTAGGGGCCTACTACATCCAGTTTAAGACCTTTACTTATCTACGGGTAGCTGGTACTCTCCTATATTGCCCCAAGAAGCTCCCAAGGTACCCTTCAGACTGACTCATACTACTGGAGATAGCTTGCCAACTCACTTCTACATATGACAAAGTGAGGAAATAACATAAGGAAAACATGGGTATGGTTGATCACTATTGGAGCATTCGAGGTAAAGTAGAAGAAAGTTATTGCTACCCTCGACTCAGAATGGGATCAGTATCCCTTGGAAGATTATTAGGCTCCATGCCCATATTTTGATAATATTGGGATGGTGCAACATCTAGTGGGGAAGAAGTTTGTACATGAGGAAACCCTTGAAGACCATTGGATGAACGCAATAGATGACTACGATGTCTGCATTAGGGACTATTGTAGGATGAGTCTACATCTGGTAGAAAAAGCACCCCATATGGAGATACCCTTAAAGGCCTAGGATAAGGATGTGCTAGAGATAATGGATCCCTTTTACAATAGGGTTAAAATCTACGATAGGCCCATTATGAACATAGAAATAGGGTGTGAGGAGAATGATGTAATTGATCATCGAGGTAGTGAAAATCACAAGGGAATGGATTAGGAAGATGGATCCAGTTCCCTAGGCCATACCTCTCTAGGCTACAACCAGGCCCAAAAAAGGAATAGGAACTAAGGTCACAATATTGACCTACCTTGTCAAATCCCCAATGAAGCCATAAATGGTACATCATCATGAGCAAGAGGTCAAGTGTTTTGAGATTGAAAAAGGAAAGGGTAAGAGGAAAAGTATAGGCCCTAGGGAAAGAAAGCAAGTGGTCAAGGCTCAAGAAGTGGAAGCCCAACAAGAACCAGAGTAAGCTCAGCATGAACAACAATTAGAGCAACAACATGAGCCTGCTTCAGAAGTGCCAGAAGAGCAAGGGGTACCACCACCTAGATCCTCAGAAGAAGAAGCCTCCCCATTAGTGCCTAAAAGAGTCCAAACAGAAACGACAGCGGTAGGTGTAAAATGAAGGAAATTGAAGAAGAAGATCACTCCCTCACCACAAGTGTTGGAAACCATTCCTAAAGTAGAGGATGAGGACGAAGGGGAACACATTGAATTTCTCCCCTTAAATAAAAGAACTCGATCAGCTAAGGTGACAAAGGAGGAGAGAAGAATCTCAACTCAAACACCTCCATTTGCCCCTAGGGAGCCTATCTAGGTTGAAACTTCTGAAGATGAACAACATAAATGGATAGCAAAAATGGAGGGTGAGGGAGCTAGCATTTTTGACCTCTCAGATTTTGATTTCATGCCCATAAGCACCAAGATGGTGAAGAGAAAATAAGGGACACTCCCATAAACGAGTCATTAGGAGAGGATTGGAATCAATTGCTTCCTCTACCTCAAGGACCTCTCGACATCTCTTTGCCACCAACAAAAGACATGAAAATGATAATGGATAAAGGGTTAATTGCTCCACCTCCTCTAACAACCCAAGAAGAAGCAGAAAGTTAGGAAACAAAGGAGAGAGAATATGAATATTTGTAGGCCGATGAAGTATTTGAAGGACAGATAGCAGAAGAAACTCCACAATTTCCTCTAGATATAGAGGCTAGATCCTTAGCCTAACACAACACAAAAACTCTCTCCAAGGATCTCCCTCGACATGAGAAGACTCTAGAGAGGAGTAATAAGGGAAATGAGCTTGCTTCAGAACCAACTTCTTTAGCACAATACATGTCACCGATGGGGATGACACCATCATGGCTGAAGAAGGAGGTGATGTTTCGACAAAAGAAGCAGATAGAGTTGACAGAAGAGGAGGGAATGACATAATTGATTAAAGCAATAAAGAAGCTCAAGCCACCTAAGGGTGATGCTATAACACTTGCCTTCATTATGAAGAATCAAGATCAAGATGTTATAGCATATATCGTCATTCCCCCTCCTCATGTCGACACTGAAGAATTGACTCCAAAGGATTACCAGATGAAGGAGGTCATATTGGGAAAGCTCATGGTGAATACGACAAATGTCTTGGTTACTACGTGCCTCAAGTAAGTGTTTTCACACTTGGATAGGGATGAGTCAGAGCTGATAATATCGTGAAAGTAGAACAAACTATTAAGAGGCTACTTGAACAAAGTGGTGGGACACATAGACCTAGATAATCTTGAGATCGCTCGTGGAGTCGCATTAGATTAGAAATAGGTAGGGCCATAGATGGATTCATTTTTGGACACATGTCAACAATGGCATCATAGTTTTGAGGAGAAGAGAGTGCAAGTAATACATGGCAATTTGAACCTGCTGCATAACATCCAAACTAATGCTGACAAATTGGTTTCCATTATAAACCAAGATTTTGGGCTAATGGATGAAGTGCGTACCTGGGCTAACGATCTGCAAGCACTCAGATTTATAAAGGGACAAAGGTACAAGATGTTGATGGAGATATACTTAGTAGAGGAGTTAGATAAACTAGATGATTGGATAGAGAAAAAATCCTCGGGGAATAAGGTTATGGAGGGATTGTATAAAGGAATCCAATAGATAAAGAATAAAGCTCAAGAGCAATATTTGGAAGTAGATAAGTACTAAGGCCGTTAGCCTTGAGATTTTTGAAGATGAGTGGAAGACCAAGCTTTCCTCAGTGCAATTAGCAGTTCAACAATTCAGGGATACATTTGAAAATGCTTTGTTAGAAGATGATGTACGACAAGCATTTAAAACTAAAGAGGCGTCGTTAGAACTAGACACCAAGCTCGAGGATTTGGCAGATACTAGAATAGAAGTAAGCAACTACTGATAAATAGTTAAGACTAAATATGATTCATTGGATTACTGGAGGCCAGTGAAGTTGTGGAGATAATAGAGAAGTTCAAAGAAAAACATCCAAACATCATTTTGGTATAAAGGGGAAGAAAACCCAGATGCTGGAAATTCAATTTTGACACTAAAGAGATTTTTTGGTTTTTTGGATCTTGTCACTAAGGTGCATAGATACGCTTTTCTCAAAGGTGCATCGACAGTTTTGAAGAAGAAGTGTGCTAACAATTAACTATCAGGTGCTATTTTAGAGCATTCCATGCATCATAAATGCATTTTGATTGCAGTCCAACTCCCGAAGATGCCTAGAGAAGGCCAAGCTTCCATTTTAGAGCTCCCAGAGACTCCTAAATCATCTCACGACTTCTATCTTCTTATCTTCTCATTCTTTTATTCTTTTAATTCATGTAAAGGCTCATGCACACATTAATTGATATAAACAAGGGTGTAGACCTAGTTAGCACCATTCATAGAGTCAATTTATATATAATTAGCTTTGTTTTATTAAATTTTAAGCATAAGTTTGCATTAAAAGAGCTCTCGCTCCTAACACAAAGGGAGGAGATGATTTCTTTAAATACAGGATGTAATATGCACACCAAGTTGTTATTTTGATGCAATAATATATGTTATGGGTGCTCTCATTTTGAGTGTAGTTATTCTTGTCGAAGTGTGTTATTTTTGTGAATGTTTGTTCATGAATAATAATGGAGCCAATGGTTTTATTGTGTTGTTATGATTGTGTGATCTTTTAGTTCTATTGTTTTCCTTGTGTTAACAAATTTCGTTGTTGTGACAAATTGGAGAAATGATCATCTTTGTTCTTGCATAGTGTTTTGTCTTGTGTGAGTGCACTTTTTGTGGCCTTGCGATTTGATGAAACATGAAACATCTCTCAGTTATTAATTGAAGTTCCCATCGACGATCGCATCAGTGGAGTTGAGGAAGCGTTGCTCCTAATTTCATTTGTTTCCTACTTGATCCTTTTGATAATTTAATTCATAGACATGTTACTTTGGCTTATGTTCATTAGGAATTTCCCTTTTAGCAATTTGCTTTACTCTCTTGTTACTCTATCTTTGTTATTTTCTTTTCGAACACTTGGTTAAAATAGGAATTCATATAGTTGCATCGATAAAATTGCATTCATCATAAAACATAAAATACAAAAATATGTATCTTTTGTAGTTACTTCAACAACAGGTGTGTAGATTGGTTGGTACCAACAAATGCCTCCTTGTGAACATACACATTTATCTTCAATTGAGTTACCTAGCAGGTTGAAAATCAACCATCCAGAACCTTAAGTTGGTCATTAATCAATTTTTCAAGAGAGAGATTCAAAATGATTTATGTCGTTCAACATTGTGCAAAATGAAAATTCAACAAATCCTAAGGATAACATTTCTTGGATAGTTGTTTGATGAAACAAGAAAAATAGTTCTTCAAACTCACACTCTTCCCTACTAGTAGTAAGTAAGTGACCCTCCATTCTTAAGGAAGGCTACTAGCCCTTGTTCTACTGCATTGTTTATTGTTTATTTTATCTTTGACAACACATATTGTTTTTTGTGTGTTGTTAAAGCCTTTGATAACATGTAAAATCCAATGGCCCTGTTTTAGTGTTGTTGTGCCTTTGATGCCTTCAAGTTGTGGTTATGTAAGGGTCATCCCCATTGTTAGCCTGTTAATTATTTAATAAAATGATATAAAAGGAAGAAGAGTTCATTTGAAAGGTTATACCAATGGAGAAAGAAGAATAAAACACATAAATTAAAGAAGGGTTATTGGAAGAAGAAAAGGAAATAACAAAGTGATGCTTTCAAAGGGAAACAATGATGAAGGATTGTCACTTCCAGAGGTTGGGATTATGAAGGGTCAATACTCTTGCCAAAATGTTGACATGATGAAGAGGTGTGACCTCTCCCTCACATGGGAAGATATAAAGGGGAAGAAGGATAAAATAGAATGGAGGAAAGGGAGTAGAAAAGATATAGATAAGATAAGATAATTTATTAATGTCCAATAGGAGACCACAAACATGTCTAAGGGACTGAAAATACAAACAAGAGCTAGAATGTAGCTAGATCACCAAATGGTGTCTGAGTACAACAAAACAAAACAGAAACAAGAGGAGATTTAGAATAAAAGTGTAAGGAGGGATCTTAAATAAAAATTGAGAAGAAAAGAAGAAATAAGATATATAGATCTAGAAAAAGATGTGTAGATCTTAAATTGGATATGTGCAAATTTGAGAAGCAAGAGAGACAACTTTGAGAGTGAGAGATAAAGATAGATTTGACAAGTGAGAGATAGGTGAAGATCAAATAAGAAGAAACATGCAACCGTTGTTGTCAAAAAGATGCCTCTCTTCATAACCAAAGTGTGTGACCCTTTCATATGTGTGTTAACAAATGAAAGGATGTGACTCTCTAGACTCAAAGGAGATATAAAAATGAGCTTTATTGAAGGATGAAGAAAAGGAGACAAAGAAGTCAATGAAAGAAGGTAGGTTGAAGAATCTGCAAATATTAATATAAAATACAATTACAAACCAAGGGAAGATCAATTGTGAGAAGCAAATGTGAAAATGAGGAATTACATGTAGGGGACCATGATGGGGTTTTTACAAGTGTGGTTGTTGTTGCACCAAAAGATCGAGGTGTCAATGCCTGATACAACCACTATACTTGTAGAGTCCACAAGAGGTGGTTAGTCCCTTGTCAAGAATCCTTAAGGGAGCATTGAGCATTTTGCCAACAATCTCCCACTCAACATTACCAGAGGGGATACAAATCTATAGTCAAGGTTTGCTACCACTTGTTACATGTGTGGTTGTCGTTGCACCAAAAGGTCAACTTGTCAATGCCTCATAAACCACTAGTCTTATATAATCCACAGGAGGCCATTAGTCCCTTATCACGAGTCCTGAGGTGAGCACTCATCATTTTGTCAATAAGGGTTACCTTCAAAGCACAATATCTAATGGTATATGACAGTGAAATCTCATGAGGATAGAGGGGTACAAAGTGTACTCCCTTTGGCCTCAAGGATTAACTTTTAAGGAGCCCTAGGACAATGCAAAAATGAGGAGTTTCTAGTAGGAAAATAGTGATGGAACCACCTCTTACACAAGCCATTTCATTGTATATCGCCAGGAAGTACCATGGAGCTAAAGGGGAATAGAGTGTACTGCCTTTAGCCTTAGGAAGGATGGATGTTTTTGGCATGCTACTCTAAGTACTCCTCATGCCCTTTATTATGCAAATCAAATAGATCGCAATTGGTTGTCAAACTGTCATCTATCAATCAAGGTTCACATCCAACCTCACTAGAATATTTAATCATTGGAAGTAGGTAGAAGAGGCAAGATTAAGGGGAATAGTTATAGGACACCTCACTAGATACCCCACCTCATATGGATGGTAGTGGCCCCATGAGACTATGAGGGATGGTATATTCTCTTTTATGCCTTGGGTAGAGGGTCTCTAGGGCTCCCTATCAAGTCACCCTATCTTGTCTATACTATGGATGAGCCCTCTTAAAATGATTTAGCTAATCTTGTGACTAGATCTATACTTTGAATATATGTTTCTAGGGTCTCAATCAAGGTGGAGGGTATCTCTAACCCCACTTGTTGCAATTAAAAAATGTGACCAAGGACAAAATTTGGGGATGTCACGTATACTATGTAAAATCCTGAAACATTATGTTCTAACAAGAGCTGCCCGTTGTGCTGTTGGGAAATCCAAGTCTAGACGACCACCTTCTTGGTGGTCTAGGGCCTCCTCTGAGCACTACACGGTGAAACAATCTCGGGCTGCTCCTGTGGATTCTGAGGCTGAGGCTAGCGTCCATTCCGAGCCGATGGTTGAGGTGGATGCTTTGGTGAATTCCCTGGATGCTCCTGCAAATGCTGTGGCTGTGGATTGCGTTCTTTCCACACCGGTGGTTGAGGAGGATGCTTTGGTCTCTTCCCTTGCTTTGGATGATCCTCCTAGGGACCATATGTTGTCTGATTCTCACAAGGAGTTTGATGCGGCTTTTGTGTCCCCTGGATTCCTCAGGTCATCTTTTGAGGATTGGGTTGATGAGGCAGCGAAGTTTGAGGACGGTTGGATTGCGGTTAAAAGGAAGAAGACTAAGTCTTCTGCTCCCCCTTTAGCTATGATCCTTTGGTTGCGTAAGGACAACTTCAAATCAAAAGGAAAATCTTATGCTCCCTTATGCTGACTGGTTTTTTAGTGATGGTGAATTGGCTGAGTTTCTGGTTCGTTGGAAACTGGTTTGGGAGGTTTGTCAGGTTGCTTTGTTCTAGTCTGTCGACTTTCCAGGTTCCAGTGTTCTTATGGTTGATTTTTCTAGTCACATCTGTTGGTCTCAGGTCCCTGTAAAACCAGGTTTAGTTGTTTTGTTGGTCTCATGTCCTCTTAAAACCTGGGTGTGCTTAATGGTTTATCTTTCTTTTTGTTGTAAAGGGTTTCAAGACTCCTTCAAAACCTGCTTTTACCTTAATCTAAAAAACAAGAGCATTAAGCACATTTCAAGCAATTTTTGAAACATTTATCCATGAAATATTGTTTATATATAACCTTATATGAGAAGAATATGTAAATATTATAAGTATGGTCAACAAAATTGATTTCAAAATTTTAATAAAATATACTTTGAAAATTATTAGCTAAATCAAGTAATATAACATCGTAGTAAATTAGTGTGGCCCTTTTTATATTCCATAGTTATAGTGTCTTTGCAAGCATCTAGTATTTGCCAAAGAAAAAAACACACAATTTTTTACATGGTCCTCTCCTGTTGCAAACAACTCGTATGTAGTTTATAATAAAATTTCCAATTGCAATCAATTATACCTTTAGTGAGATTGCTTTGTCAATGCTTGAAAGTTAGTTTTTCTTTTACTTAGGGCCCGTTTGGTTGCACGCATAGGAATTGAGAATAGGAATGCGTATTGGTAATAAGAATGGCTACTCCAATAACAACTATTTTTTGGAATGGACATAAGGCCCCGTTTGGTTGGGGAAGATGAATTTGTCGCATAACCAGGTTTTCAAAAACTTGGTTTTGTGGTTTGGAAAGACAATGGTCCGTTTGATTGACACAGAAGATGAATATATTGTGGACCCCACAATATTATTAAAAAAACTGTCATAAAATTCAAACCCTGGTTTTAATTTCGAATTCCACCTTTTTATTGGAAGAAACATCTTCCAATTTTTGACCAAAATTGGAAGATGAAATTGAAAACCAGGTTATAATTTTAACCAACCAAACGCCCATGTTTTTCTGCAAAACTTGGTTTTAACCCTGATGACCCAGTTTTGGCCCTCATCTTCCAGCAACCAAACAGGGCTTAAGCTCATTTTAGAGGCAAAATGAGAATATGTATTCCTATTCCCTATTCCAATTGACACACCAAACGCAAAATAGAAAATGTATTCCTAATTTCCTATTCCTATTCTAGCAACCAAACAGGGTCTTATAGATAAACTAAGTTCATTTAAAGTTGCCAAAGGAATGTTTATCCAAAAAAAAAAAATGTTTTAAAACATTTTTTAGTGCAGGGGTTTATATGTAACTCACAAAATTGTTTCACTGCCTAAGATAAGAGCATGATCTTTGGGTTGAAGCCTCTTTGGCTACGAGCCAAAGGCTAAGGTGTGACCAATCTGTCAGGGTTATTGAAATCACTATCTCAACCTCATCTCCTATGGTGTCAAGGCCTTACACTTGCAAGACTACACTTGTAGTGGGCTTATTTATAACCATTCAACTTGACCATTAGACCAAAGATCCATTGACGTACAAAATAATTTTTTCTATTTTAATAATCCTTAATATAACACTGGGCTTGCAAATATATTCAATATCTCTACTTGTGTGTTGAGGCTTGGTGGATTCCCCTGACCAGGGTGTGTTGATTGTGCTTTCCCTAATGTGCAGGGCTGTTCTTTTTCTATTTCTACGTATACTGTTTATTTAGCTAATATATTGCAAGCTTTGTCTTTTGCTAAAGAAAAATATCCCTCAATGTCATGCCTAACATACATATTTGCTCCCTCTCAATACATTAATCATCCAATAGATTTTCATTGAATTGTAGCTGCGAAAGATATATTTGTGATTTATTTGAAGAAATTTGCCTCAATCAGTTGACCCTGTTGTTTATCATTCTAAAACATTTGAATTCAAGTCACTTGTGCAAGGGGCCATACCAGACCGTGCATATTTCTACAAGTAAAAGGAATTTGATCACAGTTCTTTTAAGTCACTTAAAAAGAATTTGATTAGGCACGTATTCAAAGTCATTTTGCCTAGTCAGAATTTTGTTCTGTTTTCAAATGACATGCATAATATTTGGTGGTACATCAATTTCCTCCTGCTGTTCCTGCTGTACTCAAAACATTAGGCTAGTGTTTTGTGCGGATAACATTTTGTTTTCTGTGGTATGAGAAGCTTTATTCTACAGTTATTTGGTAGGCTGTTACTGTGAAATGGTCCAAAATAGCTTCTATAAATCAGATTAATTATTGTAAATTTGGGATCATTTTGCTGCTCTTTCATTTTCACATGTAGCTTCTTTGGTCCAGACATCCTGCTTGCTAATTGTCAATTCAATTCTTTCCTGAACAGATGAAAAGCAGCTCCCATGGGATAGTGACTTTGTCAAATGCTTTAATCAGCACAAACATGTCAAGAAGATACCAAACTTTGTGGACAACTCCTGCTGCTGCTGTCAAAGATGCCTGTCTATAAGCTTCTAGAAATTCAACATTATCAAGAAGTTCCTACAGCACTGTAAGCAATTCCCCTTTTCCAGATACCTAAATTAATAGAAAATGCAGCCAGCATCATATACTAAACTTAGAATTTAACTAGCAAACGGGAATTTTCCCTACAACTGATATTGAAATTTATTTTATTATTTCAAAAGAAAAAGAAAAATATGTAATCGGGTGGTCCATATTTGTAAAGAGCTATAAGACTATGGTTTGAATGCAAAAATGGAAAAAAGTGCATGAAGCCGGTCCATATTGAATTATCAACAATGATATTTTGGTTTGTATCATTTTGATGGAGGCAGTGCATTTTGAAAAGAGCCATAAGACTATAGTTTGAATGCAAAAATGCAAACGAGATAGTGCATAGATGGACATATTGTTCAAACTGAAATCTCAGCAGTGATATATTGTAATACATAATTTCAATGGGGGCGTTCCATATTTGAAAGGAGACTAGTTTGAATGCAAAAATGGAAATGTATTAGTACATGGACATCCGTATTGTTCAAACTAAATTATTGACATTGTTTTTTAGTTTTACATTATTTTAATGGCACAGTTCATATTTGGAAAGAACCACAAGATTATAGTTTGAATGCAAAAGTGGCAAAAGTGAGTGCATGGAGGTGTATATTGTTCAAACTGAATTATGAACAGATAATATTTTACATTATTTTAGTTCAAACTTATCAAAGTAAATAAGTGCATTTGAGAAATAATGTGTGAATAAAAGTTTATCAGTTGAGTCCAATTTGGACCAGTGTGACTATCATATTTGCATCCTCGTGCTCTATTATCCCTACAAATTCACATAAGCATACAAAAATGAGAGAGTTGATATCTAAAATCTGGACAACAATTAAAAACTATATGCATTCAATCAATGCCCTAAAACAAAAAATTGTAATCAAATTTCAAATCAAACAAAATACAATGTTCTAATCTCCTCTTCTATCAGAAAGGCAGATTGTTGTGTTTAATTTCATGGATTAAAAATGCTCACACTAATGTCACAAAAGAAGAAAACCATAGAGTTCAACTTTGCTACTTCGTCAAAGCCATTTTGAGAATCAAGGAATCTTAGAGAATGAATAAGGAAAAACGGGGTCTTGGTTATAAAGGTTTTGTTTAATCTTATGTGCTTGAGCATTTCACATCTATTGAATTTGTGCATGGAAGTATTCAAAACATTAGTGGAGTCTTTATTTGTTGGGCAACCATGCGAAATTGACAAGTTTTCAAGTCAATCAAAATTTTCAATTAACTTACATTAAAACCCATCAAGTTCAAACATTTTATGTTATGGAAATCAAGGCCATATCTCTACTGTTCATTATGTTCTACATTCCTATCTATTATGCAGTCCACACACATTCTATAGAACATTATTAATTTATTATGTCAAAAGATCTAACAACCAGAAATCAACGAGGCATATGCATTTTGGATGGATAAATCACTCCAAAAGGTAAATAAAGGCTAGATTATTGTCATAATCATATAGAATAGTTCAATCCACCACTTTGAATTATAGCTCATCTTCCATTCATGTTAATGCCGTCGATCCAATTGATAGTAAATCTAACATTACCAACTTGTTGAGCATTGGTATGAGGGGATGTTGAGCTTACATTAAAACCCATCAAGTTCAAACATTTTATGTTATGGAAATCAAGGCCATATCTCTACTGTTCATTATGTTCTACATTCCTATCTATTATGCAGTCCACACACATTCTATAGAACATTATTAATTTATTATGTCAAAAGATCTAACAACCAGAAATCAACGAGGCATATGCATTTTGGATGGATAAATCACTCCAAAAGGTAAATAAAGGCTAGATTATTGTCATAATCATATAGAATAGTTCAATCCACCACTTTGAATTATAGCTCATCTTCCATTCATGTTAATGCCGTCGATCCAATTGATAGTAAATCTAACATTACCAACTTGTTGAGCATTGGTACGAGGGGATGTTGAGCTTGTCTACTTATAGTGATGATAATGTCGTCCATTTTTACTCTTCTAATGCAAATGAACTCGATAATGTAGATCTTGTTGAGCCTGCTTGAATAGTGCTAATGTTGACACTTTTGTAATGCCACTTTATTTTATAATCAACCATTAAGCCTAACAAAGCAAAATTGTTAAGCATTGGTATGAGATTTCGTTTAGCTTGAGTACTTATAATAATGATATTGTTGTCCATTCATACTCTTCTAATGCTAATGAACTCGATCATGTAGCTCTTGTTGAGCCTACTTGACTAGTGTTTATGTCTGTACTCTTGAAATGCCCCATGATATGATTTATAAAAAAACATTTGTTAAGAAGATAGGAAAATTGGATACAATTCCTTGAGAGAACGTTTATTGCCAAGTAATGTTGTTTTCACAATGTTAGATATGCAGCTTATAGTAATTTGGCCCTTATGTATTCCCATTATTTGAGACTAATGGGGCTTGAGATTGCCTCTTGTTGATTCAATAAGCCAATTTAGGCCCACATATGCAATTGAATTTTAATTTGAAAACTTGAAAGATCTGTTCCAGACTCTTCTTAGAAAGGAGAAAACTTCAGCAGTTTAATAAGTCTTGGATGTAAACTCGCACAAGTGTCATTGAATTGTCTACTCCTACAAATTTTCACATCATGGTGATCTGATCGTTAATTTCTCTTACTTATCATTCAAGGGAGTCTCTGCTCTCTACTTTTTCTCCATTAGAGAGGCCCTGCTAGCTACAACATTGTCACTATATTTCAGATTTCGCTAATTTTATTGTTACAATTTGATGCTGTAGCTGGTGCACATAAGTTCTAGTCATAGATCACTTGTTGACACCTGGTGATGGGATCTTACACTAGTGCATTAGATGCACCTTGATTTATGCACATTATGATTTCTTGTTAACATATCGATTATAAATATTATTTGGAGGACAACTGATTGCACCTAATAAGTGTTTGCGTCTAATGTGAGCAATATGTTATAGTTGATTAACTGTCAACCTCACGAGTTAACATATGTTGGCAATAATATCCAATGATGGTGATGCAGAGATGTCCAAACGAACAAAGAAAGTCCAAAACCACAAAAATGGACAAAACATGTCCAGCAGCTTACAGTTGGCAAGACAAATTCAGATCTTAGACCTATCAATACAACAGTCTCAATCCAAACAAAACTTTGAGCCCTGTCAAAACAATAAACCTAATTCTCAAACAAAGAATTTGTGACGCATCAAAGAAAAATGCTCAAGTCAAACAATAAAACTCAACTGTCAAGGTAACATGCTTGGTCCAATCAAGAAGGTAAAATGAATCTACTGATGAAATTAAACTAATAGTTGTTCTAACAACTTCTTTTCAAGAAGCTTATATCAACCAGCAGATTTTCTTTCTGAAGTGCTTTACTGAGAGGTTTGAAACGTTAAGTTCAATCTTTATGGGTTTCTTCTTAGCCCATTCAGTTTCAGCTTTAGATAGTTTTTCTATGTGGCATTTAAACTATTATACACTTAAAAATGAAAATGTAAACATTCCTTTCAATATTCAGTTATACATAAATAATAAATCAATTCCATTTACCATTTTTATAATCCTGGCCCAACATCATTAACAAATTGGCTTTTGCAGTGAGGTGCAGCTTTGAGAACATTTGTTAGGATATTAAATTGCTTGCTTGTGGTGAAAATAAGCCAATAGCAATGCAGTGAATTGCAAATATGAAAAGGTAAACCTTCACAGATGTTTACTCGCTACCACAAACACTCAGTTTTCTAGAAGATCCAAAATGAAGAACTAGAGAACATGATAGACCCATAGGGATGAATGGCTAAAATTGCACACAGATTGCAACCAACCAAAATGGAAAACTCTGCATTTCAGAATTGAATTCAATACGATATTGTAGCTCACTAAAAAGGATGTTTGCCACTACCTTAATGCTTATTCCAGAATCTGTTTTCTATCTGACAAAGAGAATATGGGACCATGTGTGGACCCAACACTTCGACTATGGTGTGCATGCAGACCCCTCTAAATCAAAACAACCACCACTTCAAAAATGTGGCATGCCCAAATAGGGATTCATTTGTAGTGAAGACGAGGCAAACTAGAGCTAGAGCAGATTGTACATCTGCTTGCAACAAGTTAAAATTTAGAAAAACCAATCTCTACCACTTGGTAGATTAAAATTCCTCCATTGAAATTTGAGATTGGAGTCGATGTCTACCAGAATGACAAAAATATTTACCTAAAATTTTGATTCTCATAACATTAATGATACTCTCTATTGCGTGGTGCAATATTAACATAAAAGGTCAGAAACAAATAAAAGTGACCTTAAATCCTGAAACCTCAGCAAGAGGTTTCATTTCTTGTTTAATGTCAAGCTGATTTCATGGTCATTTCTTGTTTAATGTCAAGGTGGTTGTAATGTCATCCATTCAGAAAATAATTTTGGTGATAACTGACATCGTTTTATCCAACATGCAGAAATCTTAAGTACCTAAAAGTTACTCAACTCCACGTTAAAAAGAAACTGATTCAGGTAAATGGTATGGGCCCAATGAACAAAAATTGTATTTACAAAGCTCACACTATTTTTCTTTTTACATTGCTATACACTTAAGCTTCATGGTTGGGATGCATCCACTATAAATGCCTTTGGAAAGGTTTTATTACTCAAAGCTCAAAGTTTCAAGTTTCAACAACCACCATCACCAAATGCATAGGGATTAGTCCTACTACTCCCAGCAAACCATGACAGTATACTCTCTCATAGCTTGAACCCATACATACCTCTTTATGTTCGCTTGTGACAAGCAGAAGAACCATAGAGTGTTTGGCAAGATATTTTCACGCATAAAAGATCGATGGGCTATCAGAGTAGAGACTGTTCCTTTGAGATATATCGTATAATGCAGAATCAAGTTGTATAACTTATGTTATTTGATGCCTATTTAAGCCTGAAAGAAATATTTGCTATTATACCTGATTATAAGCTTGCATAGGCTAAACACACACAATAATTAAAGAAAGAATATATGCTCAAGACTAAGCAAAACATTTCAAAGACAAAAACTTCCTGTTATCCCCCTTTCACATTCCTTTACAAAGGCAATTTTGCCCCCAGAATCCAATATATGAGAAAAATGGAATCTTTTTCATTCTTGAACAAAAATGACATTACACTAAAATCAATTGAAAAAATCTAAAATTTTAATGAAATTTGCATAGAATCACTGCATTTTATACAGGAAGCTGAATCCAAGCCCCCAGAAATCTAAATTAAAATTTCTTACTTACTGCAACTCTGAATTTGGTTTGATTGACTCAAGAACCTGAACAACCTCTGCCATGCTAGGCCTTCTGGATGGTGTCTGGGCAGTGCATATAAGCCCCAATTTCAAGACCTGTGTGATCTCATTGTCAGGCTGCTGCAGTAAATTTGGATCAATACATGATACTCCATCCCCTCGTTCAAGGGTAGATCTCACATACTCACAAAGAATTATCACCTCAGACTCGGGACTCTCAACTGGTCTCCGGCCTGTAATAAGCTCCAGCAGAATCACCCCAAAACTATATACGTCACATTTTTCTGTCAACAAGGTTGAACTTAAGCTCTGGCAGGCAAGTTCTGGTGCAACATAGCCAACAGCTGTATGAAACTTCCTACTTGCAGATATATAAGAGTCTAACATTGGCAGCAGCTTGCCTAGTCCATAATCTGATAAGTGAGGCTCAAAATCATCATCAATGAGAATATTTGTCGACTTGATATCAAAGTGTAATATTGGAGGCTTACAGTCATGGTGGAGATATGCAAGTGCTTTAGCAGTTCCCAAGGCAATTTTAAAGCGTCTGCCCCAACACAAGGGTGACTGCCCTGGATTTCTTTCATGCAAATGATGGTAAAGATTTCCATTTGGAATGAAATCTGATAAAATGAGTTGCATGGTTGATGACCAATAATATCCTTGTAGTGCAGCAAGATTAGGATGTCGAAGGTTGCCAAGTCGACCAATCTCCTGTTCAAACTCTTCTTGGACTTTGATTCTGCCCAATATTTCCAACTTCTTTACTGCAATCGTTAGTCCTCCATCAAATGATGCTTTATACACAGTTCCAATAGCACCACCTCCAATCAAACATTTCTTGTCAAGCAAAGCCTTGGTCCCTGCCTCCCAGTCTTCATACTTTGATGGGAGGCTTTTGCTGAAGAGAACAAGCTTGCCTATGATCAGATTTGAGTCTGGAGATGGTGGTGTGCTCTCATAAACAAGCAATTCTGTCTTTTTTCTTCTAAGGGTTCTCACATTAATTAATGTAATAAGGCATACACCTACAGCAATAACTGCTGCTGCTACAATGGCAATGATTGCAGACACACTTAATAGCCTTGTTCTTTTAGCTCCAAAAGGACTTGGTGATGGTGCTGATGTAGGTCCTTCACAAATTGTATCCAAAGGAGGCCCACATAATCCTGCATTCCCCACAAAGGATGCCTTACCAAATCTACGCATTACAGAATTATTAGGTATTCGCCCCTGAAGCATGTTGAACGAAACATTGAAATAACGTAATTGCACCATATTACCCAGAGAAGGAGGTATAATTCCAGTCAATCTATTATCGGACAAATCAAGAAACCTCATTTTGCTGAGGCTTCCAATATTTGAAGGAATATAGCCATTGATTTTGTTACCATGAAGATCAAGCAGATTCAAATATGTTATATTATACAGCTTATCAGGGATGCGACCATCAAGCGTGTTGTCTGAGAGATCCCTGTAAAACCACTCCCAAAAGAAACAAGAAGAAACTTATTCAATACCAACGGATAATTTGCATTTGTTTTGACATATCTTCTTTTTAAAGCTTTAGAGACATTTTTTTTGTGGGGGTGAATTCAATATATGCTGTGCACTTGAATTCAAATAGCTCAATTAGAAAATATGCATCACGCCATGACATATTTGACATTAGTGCTCCTGGGTTTCGCAGTAAAAAGTAATAGCTAAAAAAACAATTCAAAAAAATGAATATGTTCAACTGCAATGGCACATGAACTGTCCACGCTGTCATAACTCTGCTTTCCAGCTACAAGAAAATTAAAGCGATAAGAAAAAAGTTTGAAAGAGTATTAAGACTTACAGCTCTAAGAGAAATCTGCAATTAGGAAGTGCCGCAGGTATAGGACCCTGGAGATCCAGATCATGCAAATCAAGAATCTGGAGAAACTCAATGTTCCCAATCTGTGATGGGATTGAGCCACCTATTTTATTTCCTCCCAGCCTGAGGACCTGGAGATAAGTCAAATTTCCAATCTCTGAAGGAATGTCGCCACTAATCTTATTGTTGGTTAAATCAAGAACTGTGAGACTTTTACATGAAGTAAGAGACAAGGGGATTTCTCCTGTAAAGTTATTCGTAGAAAGATCAATTTCCTTAAGAGAATTACTGCAATTTATTATTACCGGAATTCTACCAGAAAGTTTATTGTGAGACACATTATACTGCTTAAGGTTTGGCAATGTTAAAATGTCAGGAAGCAAGCTTTCTGTGAAAGAATTTCCATCTATAGCCAAGTACGACAGATTATTTAAACTGAGAAGCACATCAGGAAGACTCCCAGATAAAGAATTCCCACCGAGATCCACCAACCGCAAGCTTCGGCAGCTGCCTATTTCCGTAGGCAAAGACCCACTAAGATCGTTAAGCGAGAAGTCGAAGCCCTCAAGCCTTCCACATTGTGATATTTCGGTCGGGATGGGACCGGACAAGCTATTATTAGCCAAAGAGATGTAGCGCAATCTGTTACAGTGCTTGAACAGGAGCTGTGGTATAGCTCCACTGAGGAAATTCCCGGACAAGTCTAGCATGCGCAGACTTGACAAATTCCCCAAATCAGGAGGAACTGGTCCGGAAAACGCATTGTGGCTCAGATTCAACTTCCACAGCGAACCGATCTTCGCTAACTCTGCAGGAATTTGCCCAGAAAAACCATTTCTAGACAAAGATAGTGCCCTTAACTGCTTCAGCTTGGTTAACGCGGAGGAAACGGTACCATTGAGTTGTAAATCCTGTAAAATAATCTTCTCCACATTGCCATCTCCGTCACATGTTATGCCAGTCCAGCCACACGAGGAATCGTCGGAGGATTTCCATGACTGCAATACATTCAATGGGTCTTCTATTTTGCTTTTGAAGTCAAGCAGAACAATTTTCTCGTCCTGCTGAGCAGCATTGGAGCTGCCAAGGAACAAGAAAGACCAAGAAGAAACAAACAAGATAACCCACCAAGATAGCCTGTGATTTAAGCCACACGGTCTCATGGTAGGCTCTAACCTGATCATTCTTCCGGAAATGTTTCGTGCATTGTTGCTACAACTGTCCGTTGGGAAAAGAGATTGCACGGCAATAAGAATGCAGCAGCACTTCTCCTCTCCATTCCAACATACTTGATTACTCTACCATTGGGCTCTGCAAAAGAAGGGCCATTCAAACAGCCCCCGCGGTCACATGGCAATGATGTCACCTAGAAGGCTGATTACCCGTTATAGATCCCTGCTAAATTTTGGGTTTATAAGATTTCCCGTCAATTGACGACATAAGAATAGCATCCAAAGCTTTGACTATCCCCCCAGTAGACCCCAGTTGTTTATTTTCATAGTAGAAATTTGGCCCGAGTTCACAATCAAAAGTGCCCTTTACCCTTCAATGGAGGCACGAACGTCACTCTGCTCAAACACACAATGTTAAAGAAATGAGAGAAAAAAGGGCTAACCGTGACCTGAATCTAATGCCATCGACGTACCTTCACCGGCGCTTTACCCGGCTGTCGAGACATACCGTTGCCGGATGTATCAACACCTCTTGGCCCGTCCTTTTTAAGCGAATAAATTGCTGTCCAGACAGACGGGATGGAAACGCCTTTCTCACCTACCCACAATGTTTTTAATGCTCACTCTATCATCAAGAAATATCCCAGCCTGGATTCTGACTCCCGAGCCAGCCATTGTGAACAGAAGAAATTTGCTGGCATCCGTCAGCAGCAGGAAAATTGAACGAAACCCAGAAAATAACAGCCCAAAGACCGGAAAGATCAGGGAACTTGCAAGCGCCTTTCGTCACAAGACCAGCTAATTAAGCAGCTACATTTACTACCTTCAACAAATTCTAATGAATGTGCGCGGTTACTCCCTCCGCACGTGCGTTATGCTTCAGTCGGTCATATGACTCTATTGATTCCAATTTATTGTTCTGTACATGGTCGATGGAGACCATAACTTTCAAAAAGTTTCAAAGCAACTATTATTACCAATAACCGAAGCAGCATTATTGGTCCCCAGAATTAAACGAAATATCCTTTCTACTATCTTAGTCAAGAAAGCATACATTTACTTAATGTTAAACCAGATGATTCAAACGACTTTACAGAGGTATCTTGAATGCAAAGATACCGTTCGCACAAGTACAATCCATATTTTAATATTATTTATGCAAATTCAAAAAAAGGCCCCTATTACATTAATACACTGGAACGAAAGTTCTTCAAGTCTGAGAGATGGGAAAGATAAACTGTTCACCAAGAAATAAAGGCTGATCAACAACTTACAATTCTTATTTCTCAATATTTTGCTGATCTGACTCTTCTGCTATAAATTCTGATCGAAGAAGATGTTATTTTTTTGCTTCAAACAAAATTATTAAAGATTTTACTTTTAAAATATAAGCACAACTGAACGGTACACCTCCACTGAATGATGTAAATATATATATTATTAATCCATCTTCTTTGTCTGTCAGCAAGGTATTTCTTTATTGATACTCATTTAAAAATTAATCTATGATGTGATATGAAAAGCAAAAAGGAAGGAATCACATTATAAATACCAGACACACCTAAAACCTGCAAAGCTGCTTGCACTGCATGCTTTTAAGAACTTTTAACAACTTCCAACCACACTGAGAATTTCAATAATTTAAACTCCTACAGATGTGTTTCTTCCCTCTTAAATGTATTTATTTCGCTTAGATCCGAGTTAGTTCGTGGGCCATTTCTTTGTCAGTACTCTTCATATATTCCCTGCTTTCCAGGCTTAAGCAAGAGATTCTATTTTTATGGAAACACAAGTTCATTCTATAAATTAAAAACCCTTCAAGTATGAGACTTCCTCTGTAGTCATTGCTAGGTACTTGTTATTTAGATATTTTACTATGAGAGTTAGTTAAATTAATTCCGGAGAGAGAGGTTAATTTCAAAATATTTAGAACTACCTCTTTCCACGTACTTTTCTCTTTTCCTATACTAGAACCTTATCTCTCTCCTACTTTTATCTCTCTACGTACTAGAAATACTCTCTTTCTATGTACTAAAACCTTTTCAAAGGTTAAGGTTAGGAGGTTTGAGTTTGAATCCAAACTTCATCTAAAAGTCTTCTTCCCTAACCCGAATCTCAATTGTATAACTACCTTAGAAGTGTTGTTCTCGAACAAATGTAGTAATAGTTTGACTGGGCAAGGCAAATGAACTGCTTGGCATTATATCTTCAAGCAAATGAAGTGGCAAATGCAACTGGTAGGTGCAAAGTGTTGATGTCCTCACAAATTCATGGTTTGATAGCAGGCAAGGCACGTGAGCTGTTTTATGGTGATTCGAAGGGCTTAGACAAGGAAAATGAGCAATTTTAAGGGCTTAGACCATCAAGTGCAATTAGTAGGCGCAAGAGCTAAATTTGATAGCAAGTTCTATCAACACAAGACAATGCACATGAGTTGTTTAGATGAGCACCTTCATTCTTGTTACCCATGAGCATCTAGAAGTGTAGAAGTTATCACCCTAAATTGTTTGATCGAATACCTTGTTGGGAATGATGCCTCGTATTCCAAACGTGAACAAGGAAAGTGAATTGTTTGGCGTTATGTCTCAATTGAACCACAGCGTGATACTTGCATCGAGTGATGGGGGAGATCTTCAAGTCAATTACAAGAGAACCTTAGAACATTGAGGTATACGTATGAATATCCCATATAAGTTTTAAAGGCAATAATAATTGGTCCATCTAGTGATAAGATACAATGTGCAAAAAAACATGATAAAAACATTTCTCTCTTGGCTAGCGACGTGTCCATCTAATTTGGCTTAGTGAATATTGATTTAGTGAAGAAAAGTTGATCATTTTTAAAGAAGTGACTCATTCCAATTCCCATCCTGTGACATAATTCTATGGTAATGGAAGATTGATAACACTTTCAGCAATGAAATTGATGAGTTGGAAGGTTATTTATGCATTGACTAAGCAAGGAAAATGCTTGTTCTGTGTTGTTCCATCTTAGCGGTGGAGCTCCAACGCCTTTTTTGGTCATTTGAGGATCAATGAAGTTCGCAACACCCTGAGAGCTCGTCAAGCTTCTAGACAACATAACCCCAACACAACCAATAACAAGAGTATTTGACAATATCGACTCCTTACACAATATATCTTGTGATCTCACTATAACAACTTTTGAGTGTTGATGAAATTTAATAATTGCTTTTAAAGAGAAATTCATATGTAATCGAACTCAACATCAACAATTGATAATTAGTCGGTAAGAAAGATTCAGATATGACAAAGTTGTGCAATGACTGCCTCCTTCAATACATTGGTCAATGATAAAAACTGTTTGACATTATGCCCAAAACCATGCCAGAAATGCCTATGGATATACACACATGTAGTCAATTACCACAGGCCGAATGGAGAACATAATGTGTTAATCACTAAAATGATAGAGAATCCTTGAATTGCCAAATATAAGCATTTCAATCTCACCTTCACTATTACCTTTTCTATCCAAAGTCCAAATTCTAGATGGGCTAGTAGTCTCACGCTATCCATTTAATCAATAGCAATAAGGTGAGGCTTCGAATTATCAACTTATGTAACAACTTCTTGTCGGCTTGCAAAGTAGATATTGCGAGTGATTAATCATCTAATAGATTTGATCATTAGACCATGGAAGAGAAGAGCAGAATAAACAATTAGAATTGGCATGAGCGGTGTCTAAAATTTTAAAAGAGGTGAACAGTTGGATATGAATGTATGTGGGTCAAAATGGGAGATTTTCATATGGTGCGCAAGCATTGCACAGCTACAGGGTAGATGCTTCTTTAAATGTCCATTCGTGTATAGTGGTATAGTCTCAAATAGTTTTATGCAACTCCAAAATGGTTGATGGAGGCTTCAAAACATGAAAAACACCATCTTATAAGGGAAATATACAAGCCACAGATGTGAATTTCCTCTTCTGTGAGCATAGAGATACCACATTATCCCATACTGAATTGAGATGCAGCCCAACGGTATTTAGATGCAAACACAAAGCAGTAAGCAACAAGGATATGAGTTCTCATAGGATGAAGTGTTGTGGCTTAATCATTACCCTTTATGAAAGACAACAACTACAACCTTTGTGTGTTCATTCAAGTTGATGAAACTTCAAACAAATATGGTCGATTGCCTCAAAGAGACACCACTTTATGAGGTGCGATGATGTTTTCTTTGTCAAGAATCCACATTAAAGTCATAGATGGTCAGGTTCAAGTGAAAGTTTAGAGTAAGGTACCAGAATTCTATAAAGGCATGAAAGAGTTTTGTAAAGATGATTGCCCCTATGGAAGAATGATCAAGACTTATGGTATGTTGATCAGGGAGATCTTTTGTCCAAGATCTAATAAAGTGATGAAGTTCATCTAATCTACATAAACTCTAACCAAGAATTTGAAGTGATACAGATATGACCATGTAAATGAGAAGGTTAAAATTGAGAATAAAGCACATGCTAGATTCAATTCTTCTTCAACACTCATGGATAGAGAGAAAAACCAAGCTCATTTTGAGGGCATGACTACCTCGTAGCACATTCAATTGTTTAGGCGGTGAAGTGATGATGAACGAAGGAAGAAGATGAAGATGGAAGGATACCTCAGTAAAATCAGCATTTTGGTCTTTCTTTGTAGACAAAAATTGATTATGTCACTTATTGTAACTAAAGTTAATATCTTAGCCTTCTTTATGTTCAGGTTGGCTTTTAAAGGTTGAAGTCTGCATGAGTTAGAGTTAGAGTTAGTTTTCAAATGCATTCCAAATTCAAAACTCTTAACTTTTTTAGTAGTTATGAACCCGAAAAGTTGGTTATTCTAGAATAGTTATAAATTCATGAATCTCAATGTAATAGGGGACTTTTTGAACTTTAAAATAAAGGAACATTTATGCTAAAATTTTGATAAGAATACAAATCTTGGAAAGTATGTATAGATTTTTTCTTTGACATTGAAAATCTCCATTATGTTCTTGGTGCAAGAAAATAAAAGGAAATGTTATTTGAGTTCTCTTCTTTCAAAAATCTAAATTGTTGGAAATATTGATTCTCTTTGTAGTGACTATTTTCATGGTATTGTGTAGATGTTTATGAATATTTGAATCAACATTGTGCTAGTGGTAATTCTCAAGCATAGATCTTGATTGTTGTTGTTAGCGATTTAAGTTAGTCTAGAAAAGCTTTGAAGTCTTCTGGTGCATTCGTCATCAATGACTTTCTATTGATCTTTTAAAGTTTGATTTCATTTTTATTTGAAAAACTTCAAAATTATATCATGATCTTTTAAAGTTTGATTTCATTTTTATTTGAAAAACTTCAAAATTATATCATACAAAGAAGCCGCTCCTCTAAACACAGAGGAAGGCCGTATATCAAGGGCGTATCCAATTGTTGTGAACGGTTTGCCACATACACTCTGTTGGACCATTTTCTAGTGACAAATCTGTTTACCAACAGTACTACACCTATGACCATCACCATACAGATCTAACGGCTACAAAATCAACATAAAATATCATTTTTTCTCAGATCCGAGCTCTGTAATTTCTAGCAGTCCGAAAATTTGCACTCTCGAAAGCTCAGTTTACTGTAATAACTGAACACCAAAATCTCAGAAAAGCAAATATTATATATTAGAAAACAATGCATAGATTCCAGTGCAAGTAGCTAAAAACATAATTTTCTCCAAAATTTACCTCAATACTACCAAATTGATTCATACTGTTTTTTTGTGTTTCTCCATTGTTTTCAGTACTGCACAAACTCAGCCTCGGCCTCATGCGGATACATACAAGAAGAATAGCTGGCTTGCCGTTTTGCTCTAACTACACCATTCTTCCGTTTTGTCTTGTTTTCAGTTATAATGGGATCGTGCCGAATGCGTAGGCGTTTTGGCAGAAAGATCCAAAAGTGTCGGTAAAAGATTATTATTATAAATTTTAATTTATTTAATTGATGTCTATGTGGTAAAGGTATGCAAGTATGTATTTGAGAGTACAAAGAGCTGAAGCAGTGAAGATGGAATATATGTTTTAACAATTGTGAGTGAAGAGGCATATTAGTGGTTATAGCTAGTAGTAGGAAACAATGTTTTTAATTTTTTCAACTACCTATTCTATGAAGGTGTTATTAGTACTTGTACTTGTCCGTAAGTTAATTACTATTGTATCATTTTTTGAGTTGCTTATTTTAACAAGAGTTTTGATAGAGCTAGAGTCCCTACATAGATTTATGCAATGGTTGAATCATAGTTACTAAATAAAGGGCATTAACACTACTATGGTTTTGCCAATTAGTTAAGGTTGAGGTTATGTACTAACTTTTACACTAAGACCACAACAATTTTAGTGGTCGTATCTCAACTAATGGTGTAAAAATTTACTAATGATTGTTAATACTTTTGACTTACTTGAACGCCACTCTTAAATCCAATGTAAAACATTTAATTTGGCTATATCAATAATTCAAATATTGAGAAATTACATCATATGCATAATTCCTAATAAACAATTTCGTTAATTTATTTTTATAATTAATTGATAATTATAATAAATGATAATTTTTAGTGATGCTTAAATGTTGTCATGTTATTCTTTTAAACCAACTAAATTGAGTGGACTTTGACTCATTAAAATTCTCCCATTAAAAATTAAATCAATGAAGATTGAATTTTATAAAATAGTCTTGAATTTGATGGTAGAAATATTTTAATTGAATAATCATTTAAATTATTAAATGAGAGAATATTTATTGTATCTTATAAAGTAATAGAGAAATGATTTTTAAAATTTAAAATATATATATATATATATATATATAGAGAGAGAGAGAGAGAGAGAGAGAGAGAGAGAGAGAGAGAGAGAGAGAGAGAGCTTCTTTATCAAATATATCAAATATAGAATGTGAAATATCAAGATCAATATAATCTATTGTTAAAAAGTAAAGTTAATAAGATGAGAAATAAATAAATATTTTTCTTTTATAAAGTACTGTAAAATATCTATTATAATAAATTCAATGCAGATTTATCAAATATGATTTAATGTAATCAGTAAAACATCTCGTTTGAGATGTGTTTTCCAAGTACTATAGATTGAAATTGAGACATTGGCAACGAGATATTTATTTTCATTGGAAGGTAAAAATCACATTTTACCAATGTTAAAACTATTTTGAAATGGGGGATTTTAGCCTGCTTTTGCACATCTATCACACATCAATTCTCTACCTAGCCTGACCTTTGATCTTCCATGATCAGTTTAGTGCTTTTTGATTGACTCACTTCTCCGATCTAGATCAACCATGTTTTTTTGCATATTGTAGAGACAAGACTTGGCGAAGCCCTCTATGAAATGACAAAAATAGAGTTGTTGAACTAGAATAAATTGGCCAAGGGTAGAATTGACAGTTGAGTGATCGGATAGTGGAGGTTTCCTGAGGCATGGAAAATCATGGTGAGGATACAATTTGGCCACCACAAGTTTACAATTCACTTCTTTGAAGGAGAAGAGAAATTTTGTGCCCATTTGAAAGATTCTGAGAAGAAATCCCTACAGGAACTGAAGGTTTGGGTGGAGGAAGCCTTCCTTCTTCTTCCATTAAAAATAATGAATTTGTTGAGCCTCTTCTAAAGGAAGAACTGACAACTAAGAGCATAGCTGAATTAGCTGAGGAGCCCCTTCGAAGTCTCTTGTAGTGTATAAATGAAAAAGGACAAAAAGTCGACCTTTAAAATAAAATCAGGAGAGCTTTGTCTGTAGAATAGCTTTGATCAAAAGTTGTTTCAAAACAATGCATCTCATATTTATTGAATGTGGGCATCTTATGAGATTCTTTATGCCCCTTCACGACACAATTTTAGGCTATAAATTGGTTTTCCCATGCTTATTTTTCTTGCAGAATCCATTTTCTCTAGTTCAGGGTCATTACTCCTACTATGAAAGAGGTCTTCAAAGTCCTAGACAAAGATGGAGATGAAAAATTGCTTTCAATGATTTTTGAGATTTCTTCCATACCCTCAATCAAATTTATCTCAGTAGAGAGGAGATTCAGTTTATGTTATCTACCTATGGCAGACAAAGACCACAACCTTTGGCTAAAGTGTCTCATGATTTTTGATACAGTGTTGAAGCACCTAGGTCGCTAGCATGTCTGAAATGGATGTTCATGATGGGTTTGAGTTAAATAGAAAATAGATTTGCAGATTTTGTTCCAACGAGACATGTTGGGGATTTTTAAAGATTAAATTGCTTTCAATGATCTTTGAGATTTCTTCCATACCCTCAATCAAATTTATCTCAGTAGAGAGGAGATTCAATCTATGTTATCTACTTATGGCAGACAAAGACCACAACCTTTGGCTAAAGTGTCTCATGATTTTTGATACAGCGTTGAAGCACCCAGGCCGCTAGCAGGTCCGAAATGGATGTTCATGATGGGTTTGAGTTAAATAGAAAATAGATTTGCAGATTTTGTTCCAACGAGACGTGTTGGAGATTTTAAAACCTGGATGAGCATGGAGTGATTGTGTGAGGGTCCGTTTGGCTATAGGAATATGAAAATGTATTCTAGGTTTGTTATTCTAGAAGTAGAAAATAGGAATATATATTCCTATTCTTTGTTTGGTAGCACCTATTTTCCATGGAAGTAATTTTAGGTGCGAATCCCTTGAATTTTGATTTGGAAATGCTCTTATGTCAGATAGATTAGGATTTCTATGTGGGAATGCTCTGAATTTAGTAGAGAATGTTTTGATTTTATCTGGGAATTCTCTGAATCTTTTGTGGGAATGCTTTGAGACTTTGTGCAACTGGTAGTTCCTTTTTAATTGTAATTTATAAGCTGAACTTTTATTTTATTTTGAGCATTTCGTATAGTGGAAGATATAGTTGCGTTTTGGATCATTGTAAAGAAAAGAAGTCGCAATGAAAGTAAGATTTGAATGAAAGAAACATATAGTATTGGTTCAGATTGAGATGGCTTGTAACAAGATTGGAATAAGTAAAGCAATTATGGATTAATTAGAGCCAACAAAGATTATAGTAGCACAATGTTACTTCATATTCATGGACCCTAGTAGATAATGGCAGATGAAACCCTAGTAGACAATGGAGTTTGCAGATGAGTGCCAATATTTTGGGCACCAAAAATTCACAGGCTGGACAAAATTATTTTTGTTGGAAAAGTAAACATTGGAATAGGATTATGTATTCCAATTCCACCTATTTTGGTGGAATAGAAAAATGACAAATTTTGGGTAAAACTGGCATAGTATTCCTATATTCCAGCTGCCAAACAGGTCTTAAAAGAGAAAGGAATAACTAGAATCGAGATTTCTTCTTGAAAAGACAACTAACATTCCAGAGATTTGAAAGAAGTTTCCTGAACCTAATTTTTGGAAATTTTGGTATCAATAAATCATTTTTACACTTAGGAAAATAGTGGTTAGCCAATCAAAATTAAATAATTAATGTGTAAAAATTAATTAAAAAATATATCATTCTTGAACTTTAGTGATATGATAACTTTAGTAAGTAAAATTGATTGGTGGACCACAACTGAAAACATTTGTTCCCAAACTTGAGACTAACTAGTTATTAAAATGGAGTCTAGTGTACCAAGTAAAATTAATTTAATTTGATATTTTTATATAAATATTATATTTCTTAAAATTACATCATTCTTCTCGTCGTCATTTGTCAAGGACTCCCTAGTTTTTTGCACACTTCTTCACCTAGTATTAGGTATCATGGCCATATTACCACTCTATTATCTATTTTTAGATATTATAAATTTATTGTGATGTGCTTCTTTTAATGTTTTTACTTCTTTGAACTGAGCTTGAAACATATATATTTTTATAATAATGATATTGTTATCATCTCAAATGTCTAACAAAAATTAACTATCATTATTCATGTCACATCCATTACAATTTTTCAAAGTGTAGTGTACCAATTAAAATTAATTTAATTTGATACTTGTATATAAATATTATATTTCTTAAAATTATTTTTTAACTTTATAATTTGTATACACTATTTTTCTGTATATTGGGTGAATGAATTTGAGTATTATATATGGATTTGTGAGATATTATTTTTTACAAAATATTTTTTCAGCCCATTCACATAGTATTAGGTATCATGGCCATATTACCACTTTGTTATCTATTTCTAGATATTATAAATTTATTGTGATGTACTTCTTAATGTTTTTACTTCTTTGAACTTAGTTTGAAACATATATATATTTTTATGACAATGACATTGTTATCATTCTAACAAAAATTAACTATCATTATTCATGTAACATGCATTACAATTTTTCAATTATTAAAAAAAACTATAATTTCTATTATAGTTATAAAAAATATTATAATAATTTAAAAATTACATATTTAATAAAATTATAAATATACATATAAAATTATAATTATAATTACTTGCATTACTAAAGGCAAGCACTTAGTCACTACGTGGCACTTGTTTATATTAAAGTCAACAAGTGGTGTTCACGACTGATAGTAGACACTAATAATAACTTTAAGAGTGGTCCATTTTATATGCAATAATAAATAAAATAAAAATTAATTTAAGAATTAAAAAGTACCTAGTTGTAAGTGTTCAAGTGTATGGACTTGTTCACATTTATCATGTTTGCAAAAGGGGTACTAAATTTCATGTGGCTGTTGGAAATATTCAAGATACGATAGGTTACTGAGAGGGGAGGGGTGAATCAGTAACTTCAAAACTTTAAAACAATTCAACACTTTAATCATATATACTATTCACCATTCATTCATCTAATCTACTGCATATATGAGAGATCAAACATCCATAACACATGAACACAGTGATTTGGTGACCCAAAAACCTTCCAAGTAGAAAGTAAAACTAGGGTGGGGATGATACCCACAAAACTTCATTACTGCAGTATGAAGTTAGCTTGTTAAGGCTTACATTGACCACTTCTGGTGATCTGCCCTGTTAGGAGCACAAAGGACTGCTAGGTCCACCTTGTTAG